>JAWWEW010000078.1:135626461-135663519 GCA_035583185.1 Anabacerthia variegaticeps
AAGAAAGAAAGAAAGAAAGAAAGAAAGAAAGAAAGAAAGAAAGAAAGAAAGAAAGAAAGAAAGAAAGAAAGAAAGTTATGACTACTCTGTATTTGTCTTTTCATTGTCTGTGATGGCAAGCAATGACCCATGAATTATCACATAACATTCTATCTCTTCAAAATACTCTTATATAATTGTAAATGCGTATCTGCAGAATATCAACTCATGAGAGAAAGAACTGAAATTCAAGCCATGATGAGCACCAAATTAAGATGTTTAAATCTCTTTAGTCGTCTGTTGCTTTTGATAAAATTACAGTATTAGTGGTTTCAGAGAAGACAGCAGATGCAATATATTTTGATTTTACTGAAGCATTTGATGTGCTGTGTTGTGAAACCACACAAAATTAATTCAAGTTGGCTCAGATAAGAACACTGCTGCAGAGATTGACAAAAATCATTGGAGAATGATAAAGAAGCACTATGATAATTTCAGCGTTGCTCTGAAGAAGTTTTGAGAAGGATGATAAGATCTGTTCCCTCATTTTTGCATGTGCTGCTTTATCTATTGTGTGATGAGACAAATTACATATGTTTAATTTTTTTTATTTTTATTTTTTTTTTACATATCTGAGGAAAGAGATAGCATCCAGATAGACCCAGACAAGCTCAAGAAGCGAGCTCGTGCAACCTCATTAGGTTCAGTGAGGGCAGCTACAAAGTCCTGCACCTGGGTCAAGGTAACCTCTGGTATCAAAACAGCCTGAGGGATCAAGGGATTGAGAGAAGCTCTGCTGAAAGGGACTTGAGGATACTGGTCGATGAAATAGTGGGCATCATTGAGTAATGTGAGTAATTCACAGCCCAGAATCATAGAATTGTGTAATTGTTAAGGTTGGAAAAGACCTCTAGGATCATCACGTCTGACCATCATCCCAGTACTGCCACCACACTCATGATTAAACCATGTCATAAGTGCCTTATCCCCACATTTTTTTGAACACTTTCAGGGAATGTCACTCCACCACTTCCCTGGGCCATCTGTTCCAGTGTTTGACAACCCTTTCTGTGAAACAGGTTTTACTCATATCTGATGTAAACCTCCTCTGCTGCAACTTGAGGACACTCTCTCATCTTGCCACTGTTGGAGTCAGTACAGAGAAGAATGATTAGAAGGATGGAACACCTCTCCTATCAGGACAGGCTGAGAGAGTTGGGGCTGTTCAGTCTGGAGAAGAATCCAGAACACCTTTTTGCAGCTTTTTAGCAGAGCCTGTTGTTGTAGGACAAGGGATAACGGTTTTAAATTAAGAGGATAGACTTAGACAAGATATTAGGAGACATTTTTTCCAAGGAGGGCAGTGAAATGCAACACTGGAATGTGTTGTCCAGTGAGATGGTACACGCACCACCCCTGGAAACATTCAGTGTTTAGTTTAGTTGAAGATGTTTAATTTAGAATTAAAGATGTCCCTGCTCTTTGAAGGGGGGTTGGACTAGATGATCTCTAACATGGAAGTCATATGATTGCCCTACAAACTAAGGACAATGATAAATTCAGTGATTTTACATGAAATTCTTGAATAATTTAAGAAGGATACTAAGAAATCATGTTGAAACTGAGACTAGATATCTATGCAAATTCTTCTAGTCCATTGAAGGATGGAGTGAAAAGAGCAAGGAGGATAGGATGGTTGTAACTGGAGAGGGAATGGGACTTTCCTATTTCTGTAATCTGAATAATAATAATAATAATGTGTGTGTACCTTTCAACTGATTTTATTTTTTTTCCTTCTGTGTAGTAATAGGTTTATTCATTTTATGTAGAGTAATTCATCCTCCCCCTACTTCTTTTTGTTTCAATCTATGCCTAGCTCTGTCTCACTAGAAATAAAGTGAAAAGGTTTGACAGAGGATTTTAATGAGAGCTTAGAGGTTTGGGAAATTTCTGGCTAGTTAGTCAGCTTGCTCTAAATAAATAAATAAGAGTTTGCAAGCGTGTGAGCCTGGGGAGAGCTTAATTAAAGCGAATGGAGAAATTAAACTGAAAAGAAAAAAACATAAAAAGAGGCAGCAGAAAGGGTAAGAAAATCAGTCAGGAAAACTGCTGAAGGAGTGAGAATAAAAAACAAGTACCAGAAAATCAAAACACAATGTCTCATAATCATGTTGTGGATATTTTCTCTAGTAGTTCTTCCCACAGACGTCCCCCACAGGCACCTATGACATGGGGAAGAGATCTCCCTAGTGGAAGGACAGACACTGTGCTCCCACTGTGGGACTGTCTATGGAAAGGAGCTTGCATCAACTGAGGGTTTGTCTACATGGAGACAATTTCAGGTATAAAACTGGCAGAATAATTAGTCCATTTTAAACTATTTTGACTCCCTATTTTGAAAAAAAAGTGTTATTATTTAGAAGTGAAGTAATTAATCTGGAAGACAGCTGGATTTACTCAATGATTGACAGTCAGTGTAGGGGAGTTATATAAGCATAGCTAGAGTAAAACTGATTGCTATAGCTATGCTGGAAATTATCCCCTATAAATAGACATACTATAGACTGTAATGACAATACATGCCCCTTTTCCTAGTATGTAAATATCTTAAGATAACAAATTAAAACAAGAGAAATCTGATCACTTAAGGGAACTGAAATGTGAACAAGAGTCCAATCCATGTGATTGCAAATGTGCTGGGTGATAGGTGATAAAGGATTCCTTAGTGGTAGTCATGATGAAACCTAAAATAGTTGAATAGTAACCTTATGAAACAAGATCCTATGAAGATATTAGACACGTTTTGTTTTGTTTTAAAAATTAGTGAGTTCTGTTTTGGCTGTAAGTTTAAAAAGCTAATTTAAGAAATGCTCAAACTTTCTTCAGCTTTCACACAGTACTTTTCTGACTGCCAAAGTACTTTGGCTTCACAAGGAAAACTGGTGCTGCCAGAGGCAAAAGTATGTTAGTTAAAGCTGAGGGACAGACATGAATACATGTTTGGCTTTGCAGCCGTAAGCCCTGGTTAGCTCTTCTCCCCACATCACAAATCTAACTCTCATGGACTAAGAATATCTATGCTGCATTAACCAGGAGTTAAAGTCACTAATGAATAGTCCTGTGAACAAGCACGGAACAGCAAATTAATCAAAAAATTTAAGGCAAGTGCTGCACACAGAGCACAATTTTCAAGTAATTTGAAATCTGTTCATATTTTAAATGTCAAACTGAATTGAAGGGATATTATGAATTTTAGATTTTACCGTATGTTTTCCCAGAGAGAGAATCATCTACTTATCCATTCACAGCATTTACACAGTAGCTCACGTGTGATGCCTGCAGCTCAGGAAGGTGTTCTATGTTTGGAAAGATTACATATTTCATTAAAAAATAAAAAAATAAAAAAGAAGCTTATAAACTTAAATAAGAAAGAAAACTTCCCATTGAATCAGAAATATAAAAAAATCTTGAGACCCCTCAATTCAAAATATCATCCCCAGCTTATTTCCAAAGAGTTTGTATGAGAAAAACCTTCCTCTCACTTAGTTAAGGCACTTAAGACTTTTTCTAATACGTTTATCAGCTCATGCTACACCACAAAGTGTGATAAGAACTATGAGAAACATAATTAGTAATAGCGTTCAAGAAAAGATGAAGAATATTTTTAGAAAATTTCCTGGACTTGATTCCCTAACGTCTAATATTCTATAATGCAAGATAAATGTAAATTATTATTGAGACAAATATTTGTCTTTCATGCCATTGCAAAGCTGGTTTTAAGGTTCTCCAGGCTGGAGTGATAAAAGGGCACTAACCAGAGTGACCTCCTCACCTGGGTTTGGTTCTGAGCAGTTCCCAGTAGTGGAACTGAGTGGTGGAGATTGCAGTTCCCCTGATGATCATGGTGCCAACTGGCTAGAAACCAGGTGGATCTTTCTTTTGTGAGGTATTCTGCCATGGTCTTCACATTTCACAGTGAGCAATAAGTACATTATCAAGTAGTTTGACTTGATCCACAGTTTGACTGGAACACAGGAATTTTTACCCAAGTACGAGGAAAAAACTTCACTGTGCAGGTGACTGAGCCTGAAACATATTGCTGAGAGAGGTTGTGGAGTCTCCTTCTCTAGAGATATTCAAAATCAAATTCTGTGATTCTGTGTTTCTGTGATAGAAATAGACCAAAAGTTACCTCTATAAATGGTACGTTCAGGTTGATTTGTTTATTTAAGGCTAGACTTTTTCTGTTTTTCAGTAAAATATCTTCCCTCAATGCCCATGATCTAAAGCTAACTGAAAGCCCAGCCATTGTTTCAGTTCTTTATCCTTCACAGGAATGGCTGAACAACATCTGAAGCATGTGCAGGGAAGAGTCTTTGGTTTAGTTCTTGAAGGAACCTATTTTACACACAGTAGAACAACTCTCATTCTTTAGATGCAGTGAATATGGACAACCTTGCATTAGTTTTATGCAGATACTCTTAGTGAATGTTCATTAAATTTGTTTCTCTTCTTATGTAATAACTACTACATTAAACAAATCAGAGAAAGGTCCCCAGCCTCATTTTTTATTTCCACCTGCAATCAAGACTATGTGCTAAGGAACAGAAGCATAAGACCTGAATAAATACAGTGATTTTGGGGTAAGAGCCAAAGACCAGGTACAAAGAAGGTGAAATATATACAAACACATGTAAACTTGATTTGGCAGAAAAAGTAGTTGCCATCAGCTGAGCAAAGCCATGACCCCACAGCTTCAGGAGTAGAGTTTACTGGAAATTTTTGTTTTTAATAGTTTAACTAGTAAGCCCAGATAACTATCTCCAGCCTAATATCATGTAAGGAAAGAACACCAGGATAAGCATAGATTTGAAGATCCAAGTGAAATCTTTACACACTGCTGTTTTAGAAACATGCAAAGACAAAAATTCAAAAATCATAGTAATTGTTGCTAAAGAAATGTGCATACTGTACATTTTTTGACTCTTTTTAAGGCCATTCATACTTTGTACTCCCTGTCTTCCTGTACAATGCATCCACAATGCCTTATTTGTGACCAAAAAAATACTTCATATTGTTTGCTGTGTATTTGATGGCAGATAGTTTTCTTCAGTTAAGTGCCTGTGTTTATGAAGTCCACAATGTATGCTATCAGCATGAATTAAAATCAAACTGATAGGCAATAAGAATAAAATCAGAATAAGCATAAAAAAAATTAAAAAAAAAAAAGAAAAACGTGGTGTAAATGAAAAATTTGTTGCAGTTTGACTCAGTGTTCTAGTGCAGAGTTTGCAGTTGATCATCTATGGAATACTCTGATATTCAAGTCACACTATAAAGCAACAAACATATTTGGCTAAGTGTAAGGATGAACTATTAGCAGTAGTATTGAGCTGGATTATTATTTCCCCCTTGATTATTATTTAATGCTTTTATGTTGTTTGGGTTTTAGTTTAATATAAAATTCATTTCTTCGTTCACAGCAGAACTGCTGAGACAGTGTAAAAGCTGTAAAGCGCAGATTTTTTTTTTCATTTAGTCCCCTTTTTTTGTAGTTTCTTTACTCTTAATAAGTAATAGGTAGAGAGGAATTTGTTTTGTCACTGACAACCAAGTAAAGAAACATAGCAAACAGATAAATCTTCAATGCACTACCTAGGATGAAGAATTTGCAGCATGAATAACTAAAGTAGTTACAAAGTAACACTTTGTTGGAAATGCAATAGAAATGAAAAAAGGTTCCATAAACATGTCTGTTGCCTAAGGCATAAAAAAAGTTGTTGATTCACAGTACCTAGGAGCTGAGAGGTCTTGATTTCACTGTGGTCATTGTCCTCTATTCATACTCTGAATGTATACTTTGAATATCTTCTAAATCTCATTTCAGCCAGCAACCTGTGCAGGTGGAGGGGGAAAAGTCAGTGTTGTTAGTAAACTACTCAGCAGCCCAAAGAAGAAGAATGATCAGCTAAGAATATATCTATAGTGAGCTAGTTTAATTTTGTTTGTTAAAAAAATATTTCAAAATTCAACAGCAAAAAAATTAACTGATTAGAAGATGGATTAGAAATTTGGGAAACATGACAAACAGACTGAGGCACAAAGATTTTTCTAGACGGTGCCCAGATGATATGAGCCACTTGCAAAATGAAGCATCTGTTACACATTAATGTTACATTAATGTGCTACATTTTAGTTTCTTAATTAACTAAATTATAAATATCCTGATGGCCTATTCTGAAGCCACCATGGCTTTAGCCATGAAAAAGGAAGAGCAAGATGCAGTATATTTTGGGCCAAGTTCTTCAAAATGTAGTGAGTTGAAACTCTCCTTGTATTAAACAACATTTTTCCAGAAGTAGAAGGGATTAAATTTGAGTCTACTTTTTAGATAGACTGTGTAATAATTTTAGTGTACTCTTAAAAGAATTATTTATAAAATTGTAGAGTATGTTTATGTTCTAAAGAATTTTTATTCCTGTCTTGTACCTTGAAACAGTGTTAATTAATCAGATAAAACACTAAAGAATGGAAACTCAGTTTATATTTTATTAAATCATTTATTTAGTTATTTAGTGCTTTTTAAGGGTCAAAATTCTATGTGACATACATATATACTAGACCTACAATGAGAGATTTACCCTTGTATATGGATGGTAGAAGTGAGCTACATGGCAGTTCAAAGACAATCTATAATTCTACAATCTTCCAGACATCTTATCCCAACAGATCTTACTCCCAAAGAGTAATGTTGGTACTTTTTAAACTTTTAACAGGAATATTATGTGCCCACCATTTTAAATATTAAGTTGTTTGTTTTTTTTTCTAAATTATATTAGTCTTGCAATACCAAAAGAGACTACTTGCTATTTTTTGGGGAGGGAGGGTTTTGCAAGTCAATAGTACATTGAGGTTTCTGTAACAAGTTTTTCAGAAGGTTAATTCTCCTCTCACTCTTATTTGTAAATTTTCAAAACCAAAACCACAAGGCACCTGCACACCATTATAAGAAAAGCTGATCATTTATTAATCAAACTGTAACTATTGTATTTAAATGGAGTATCGTGTGTGTGTAGTTTGGTACTATGTTATGATGTTTTGTGCAAAAATATATCAAATTGCACTTGGTCTGTGGACAGATGGAGAATGAAGTTAAGTAATTATGAATTAGCTTAAATGCACTCAGACTTTGAATTACATCATTTAGTCCCTTGCATGTAAGGATCTATTTCAGAAATGTGATCAGCTTTGGGGTAGGGGTGGAGGCTGCATAACCTTGCATAAGGTAAAACATCTTCAAATATTATAAGATATGTTTGTCAGTTATGTTCCTAACTGATATGTCTGAAATTAGGTGAAATGAGGCTATATCAAAGATGCAGTTTTTTAATACATGGTTTCAGAAGAATAAAGGAGAAAGAAAAAGTAAGAAATAGGAAACTACATCTCCTTTCTTTTGTGCCTGTAACACAAAGGAAGCCTAGCTCTGGCAATCTGCAATATATAATTCTGTGGTGCAGATTTGTGGTAGTGGCGTAGGGGCTTGCTGGGTAATAACTCAATTTCTATGAAAATCCATCCATTATGGAGCTGCGCCACCAGCTGTGGTTATGATCCAAGACTTCCCCAGACTTTTAATTAGCCTTTTGAGTCTCAGCAAAGTACTTGACAATGTGGATAGCTATAAGCAGAGGGCAGCACAAATTACTTCAATAAGATTCTTGCAGAATTTGAACCCTAGTCACTTATGTTGAATGAAAATTCCAAACATAAACTAAATGCATGGTTTCATCATTATCGAAGTCAAGATTTATTTATTTATCATTCAATAAAATCCATGTAAGAAGAAATGAAATAATCCTACATATATTTTCCTAGTAAATCCAAACTCCTGCAAAATGTAACATGGATTGTATCATGAAAATCATTAGAAGCCTGTAAGGTATTCAATTTCTGCGATATTCCATTTCCTGATACTTCATTTAAACCGCATTGAAAAATGAAAAACAAAAAAAAAAAAAACCACAAAAAATGCCTTCCAACACCCACCCCCCCCCCCCGCCAACTTGTTTTCCTTTTATTCTTCCCTGTAGATATCTTGCAAAAATTAGAACTCGAAACAAGTTAAACTTTTTATGTTGCACTCAAGCTCTTCCATATTTACTTATTAAGAAACATCACTAAGTGGTACTTTTCTCATCTGCCTTCAAAACACATAACTTTTTTCATTAAATTGTTGCTTCCACAGCACAGGGAAATTTAGGTTTCCCTTCCCCAAACAAGCCTTTGCAAGTAGCCTCAGAAATGTCAGAGATTAATTTAAGAAGGGTTTATACAATCTTGTGTGTGAGCCACTCTGCTTGTCAAAGAGATAGGACTCTAAATGTTTGTCTCTTTGTGAAGCAACTTGAAGGTAATTTGTGAAAATAGCCCACTATTCAAAAGCATAAATCCAGATGCCATTACCAGCCATTCCTTGTGAGTTTCAAAGATTAGCTAGAGTAGTATGTTGATTCCTCAGTGACTTGAACAAAATTCAAGGCACCACTTAGAAAGTGAAACACAACAAAATGCTTTAGAAATAGGCATTAAATTAGCTTTTGCTTTTCCATCCAAGGGAATGGAAAGGAATGCTCCATAGTATAAAATATGGTTACAATCAGTACATGTTAAAATGCAAGGAGAATTCCTTTCCCTTTGCTTTTCCTTTCCCATCCTTTTCCCTTGCTTTCCCTTTCCATTTCCCTTTCCCTTTCCTTTCCTTTTTTATTGTTCTGTGACATTCAGCAAAACACTCTGCAATTTACTAGGCATAGTGTGAAACAACAAAAGAAACTGGAAAAAAAAAGGATCTAGCTCCTATGGAACACTAAAGTCTGATAGTGTTTTCCAACCCACTGAACTCCTGTTTGCTTCATACCTTGCACTTGCAATTTAAGAGATTAAGCTTCTGTGGTCTATGGAATTTGATGATCTTTTTTTTTTTGTGTGTGGTGTCTGAGAAATCTGTTCCCTAGGACTGAAATTAAATCAAAACAAAACCTGTTTATATGAACAGAAGAAAAAAAAAAAAAAGATAAAAAAAAAAGAAAAAAAAAAAACAACCACACACAAAACCCAAGCAACAAGAAGGGAAGAAACAAACTCAAAACTACAGTATGCTAGATTAATGAGAAAATAAAATCTTGTGATTTTTTCTTACCTGTTTATCTCCAGGCTTGGTTGGTTTAGTTTTTATTTCTCTTTCTACACCCCAATTAATCTTGATACCAGTGAAATAACCTCCCATTAAAAGGAGCAGTGAAATCTTTCTGTGACATCTCTGTAGACAGACAGGAAGTAAAAAGAATGTTGTTTTTTTTTTTTTTGCTTCTCAAGTGGTTGCCTATCAAACGATAGGAGGAAGGAGAGTTGAGCCTCAGTCTTTGAAAACTGAAAGACATGTCTTAAATGTAGCATTAAGTGTTCTGAAGTTTATGAAAGCAGAAAATGAGTGGAGAATAAAAGAAGGAAGAACAACCTGTAAAGTCAAGCCTAATGCAATTATTGCATATTTCCTTCAGAAAAACAAACAAGCAACCACTCCCAAAAAAACCAACCAACCAAACAAAAAAAAACACAAAGAAAAGAAAATGAAACGGCAATGTAATCTTCAGAACTATGTCTAGGGAATGTACAGATCATCAGAATTTCTGAATTAAATCTTACTCATTTTTTGGTGTGATTTTAAGGGCTCCACAAAAACTTTGGTAGTAGCAAAAGTTTGAAAAAATTGCCTTCTAATTGATTTTGTCATCAAATGAATAATTTGAATTGAAATTGTGCTGGTTTTGGCTGGGGTAAAGTTAATGTTCTTCACAGTAGCTAGCATATGGGGCTATGTTTTGTATTTGTTCTGGAACCAGTGCTGATAATTCAAGGATGTATTAGAGATTGCTGAGCAGTGCTTGCACAGTTAGGGCCTTTTCTGCTCCTCACCCCATCTCACCACTGAGGAGGCTGGGGGTGCACAAGCTGTTGGGAGGGGGCACAGCCAAAACAGTTGACCCCAGCTGACCCAAGGAATATTCCATAACATATGGCATCATGATCAGCATATAAATCTCGGGGGAAAAGGAGGAAGGGGGTGACATTTAGAGTGATGGATGGCATTTGTCTTCCCAGGTCACTGTTAACACATGATGGATCCCTGCTTTCCTGGAGATGGCCAAACACTAGTTGCCCATGGGAAGTTGTGAATTAATTCCTTGGTTTGCTTTGCTTGTGCATGCGGATTTTGCTTTCCCTATTAAACTGTCTTTATCTCAACCCACAAGTTGTCTCACTTTTACCCTTCCCATTCTCTCCCTCCTTGCACCAGGGGAGTGCAAGCAGCTGTGTTGTGCTTAGTTGCTGTCTGGGGTTGAACCACAACAGGAGTGATCTGCTAGAAATGTTCCACATTTCACCTGATCACAGAAACAAATCTATGACAAATTCTTGTCATGATTTCAAAGTAGTATCCATTCAGCTTTGCAAGAGATATTTACAAGAATCTTTTCATGCACACACACACTTAAAGGGATAGGTAAATATTTAGTCAGACATAGAAAATTTTCCAGAATTCTCATTCTCATTTCCCATTCAGACTCATAGACTGAAGGTTGAGTCCCAAAATTTCAATAGCTATTTTAGGACCTTTGTGCCTTATCTTTTCATATTCTTCCACCATGTAGTCTAACAAACACACCAGTTTTTGCAGATTCTCTAGCAAATTCCTTCTGAACTTTTACAGAAGGTGTTTGACAGTGAGGGTAGAATCTATAGAGGCACAACTATTAAGGCAGGTTAACATCTTATAAAGCCTTCAATGAGAGGATGAAATGAAGTAAGCTACAGCAGGGCAAGCACGTAGTATCAATGCTTAATGTTTTGTCTGTGAATGCTCCAGTCCAAAATGTTTCTCACACCCCCCTGTCACACACAAACACTCCTGGGCTGCTGAAGCTCTGAACAGCTGCTGCACAGCTGCAGCTGATTTGTTTGTCTCACTGAGACTGGTGTACCTTGCCTGAATTGAGTTGTATGAAAAAGAGTGGGGCTAACACCCTAAACAGGCACGCACTTTACCCAAAACAGGGACATGTACAATTGCAATCAGGAATTTACTGAGAAGAATGAGTAATCTTTGAATATGAATATAAAGACCATTGTTGCATATGTACAGAATCCGTTCATATGCATGAAATTAGTAATGAACCTGATTAACCAGCTCCAGGGATATGAGTCTGTTTTCTGCTTCAGCTTTATTTTTTTTGCTTATGGGAGAAAAATAACATGGTATATTCGTCTTTGCTTAATAACATTTGCTGGCTCAATAGGAACTAATTCAAAAAAGCCAAAAATGTCCCTGACTTTTAGTTAGCCATTTTATGGAAAATTTGTAATAATCTATTTATTTCTCTCTTATTAAAAACAGATGAATAAAAGTAAAACTTGTTCATTGAAATAAGGGCAGTGTGCTCATATAAATGAAGTTTCATATTAGAAAAAAAAACCTACTCCCTTGGATTTTTGTCAAGTAGAAAGTAGAATCTAGGGTAGGAAGAAGGAAGTTGAGATTCGTTCATGTAAGAAGTTAGATTTATGGGTCTATGCTCCTCACAAATTTATTTTGATTTTTAAAAATAATAAAAACATAAGAAAGACTTTGACAGAAAAATTGTGTATTTTCAAAGAAAACTCAGAATTTAACAATAAAAAATATAAAATGTGATGGGAATATGGATTCACTTTTCCATGGACTTTCTAGAAGATGGGAAGTCCTACTGGGAGACAATAAATAAAAAAGACATAATTCTTCTATTATATAAGCATTTGTTTCTATGTTGTGAAGTTTGTTCAACATTTTAAGATTCATTTCAGTAGAAAAACTTTCATATCTTTGGGAAGCAAATAGAGTTTTAAATAAAAGTAGTTTGACTGTGCCATTGTACAATATTGGCTCTGTGGACAGTATGTTCACTAGTTTGCAGATGGCTTTTTTCATAGTTCTGAACTGTCTATATTAATTTTAGTTTGGAAACAGATTGAAGAAATTTAGTTTTATTGTGTAGCTTTTCCTGGACATTTTCCAGTATCTACCTGTCTCAAGTTGTTTCTAGCCATATGTGAATGTAGGATCACAGTCTATATTGTAGTCTTTTCATTCAGTTGCATTCAGTTACATATGTGTCATTTTTACAAGAGCTTTTTTTACCTTAAGTTTTTGAATTTTAACTAATCATCATTTTCTGGATGATGTTCAGCTTCACCTGCTGTAATGAATGTTTGAATTTATGATAAATTTTCCCCAAATGTTAGTAGCTTTTTCTTTCACTGTTGTGTTTGTCAACTCATTAAAAAAATAAATACATTTAAATCATGGGAAAATGTGCAAAAAAAAAAAAATAGCAACTACTAAGAAAAAAAAAAAGAAACCCAAATTATTATATGTTTCTATGATTTTACATCAGGGTTCTGGAGGGTGCTAAAGCTTTCCTCTCCATAAGGGCAGTATTGTCTGTGCCCCTACAAGACAGAGCTTTTGGTTCAATCACCTGTCCTAAGAATTTACTTTTGATAACTTACTAGTATTTTCATACATATCCTCAGATCTTACTGAAGTTGTGGACTTGTTAGGTTTTTTGGTTGGTTGATTGGTTGGTTGGATGGGTTTTTTTAAATTTATGTTTCTTCAGATGATGCTTAAAGGTCATGGGAAAATACACACAGAAACACGTAGGCTTTGTATCAAATTCCTGAACATACCATTGTTTTCCTCACCAAGAAAAAGAAAAAAATCATGAGTAAGGATGAGTCAGGATCAGGATGCATCGATATTTGAAAGACTTTACAGAGAATTCCAGCCTATAAAGTCCTTGTCAATGTGTATTTCAAATATAAACTTGTGACAATGAATCTCAACAGGATTAGTTTATGAACTTGGCACCCAGTGCCCAGTCTGTGCCCTTTGTCTTGTCATCCCAGGCCATACTGCATCTCCACATCTCAAGGCTCCTGTTATTGTACCAGGACTGTATTTATCTACACTGCAGGATAAATATCTTGCTCTACAGTAACACTTCTTACTACTGTCTGCATAAAAATTAGGTTGTATCACACAAAAGCAAGCAAAGTAAAACCAAATAGACAGAACCCTGTTTTCAGAAGAAAATTAAATAAGCTTAATAAAGCCAAATTATTAAAGAATGGTCCATGCAAGTGAAAAAAGTTCAGACAGACAAACCTGTAAAGCCTCAGTCTTGAAGTCTTGCAAACTGACTACAAAGCTTTTGGTTCATTACTAACAATGGCAACACTGCAATACTGTGGGCTGCAGGATTGCAGCATCATGTTTAACATGTTAGAATACAGTTGGGCAGACGTGTTTCAGACTTAACAATTCAAGCTGACGCTTTAAACAGTTAAAAAGACACCCAATCATAAAATAATGATTTTGAAAAATAATTACAAGCTAAGGTTTTTTCTATCTTCCTGAAATGCAAAAAGAAGGAGCCCAGAGACTTGAACATAGCAATACCTAAACATAATATAATACTCTGGAATAGGTACTTATACAATGTAGAGATTTGGGAGCAGTAGTTTTGGTTGTCTACATCGCACCCATGTTCTGATATTTAACCTTGGTAGATGAGCTGTCTCATAAAGCCTAAACTGACATATAGGAAAATCTACCTGGAAGTAAGAAGTTCTATGTCTATAAATAACAATACATATGAATAAATTTTAAGTTCATTATTTTAAACTGGGAAAAAGGATTTTTCTGAATTGGTATTTAAGCTTAATGTCTAAGAAAGTTGTAGACATTAGAAGATGCATAAAACAGTACATAGCAGACAAAAGCCTTTGCAGTGTATTACATAAATTACTTCCCCAAGACTATTCCTGATTTTATATCTGGTGAAATGTTCCATACTTCTGTTAAAAATATGAGATGCTGAAAATAGTTTCTTGAGGATTTTTTTTCCCCCCCAAGGTGTCAAATTTAACCATAGTACTTTAAATCTGAAATGAAATATGTCCAGTATGACACACTGAAAAAAATAATACATAGGGGGAAAATTCAAAACTATGAAGTTGAAAGGATGCTAGAAGAGTACATAGACACAATTTATCAGCAGTGAAAAGAAACTTGGTATTACAATTAGCAAAATGTTAGACAACTGTATAAGATGGACAAAGATTTAGCAAAATTAGTATGTCCATTAAAAAAAAATGTATAAAGAACATAATTTATTTCAAATATCCCCGAGTTATAAAATTCTTAGAAGTTTCAATAAATTCTGTCATATTTTTGCCAAATGTCCACTGTGTATAGCTGATATACATAAATGAGCTAATGAGTTCTTGTCCATCATTAATTTCTATTAATTTCAATTCAGCTTAAGCCATAACATGATGTAAAACACAAAACTCTCACGCAAAATTAGTCAAGGACTAAGCCTGAGACAAGATTTGGAGAAACAGGAGTCAATAAAGGAAACAGAATGGAGACACATATCTGATAGCTAGGTTGAATAAGAAGGAATGGAGCACAAGTCATATGAGGAGTGACTCAGAGAGCTGGGGTTGTTTAGCCTGGAGAAAAGGAAGCTCAGGGAGGACCTTGTCACTGCCTACAACTACCTGAATGTACACTGTAGTGAGGTGGGTGTCAGTTTCCTCTCCTGGATAGCAAATGACAGGATGAGAGGAAATTGCCTGAAGTTGCACCAGGGAAGGTTTGATTTGGACATAAGGAAAAAAAAAGTCCCAGAAAGGGATGAAAAGTACTGGAATTGACTGCTCAGGGAAGGAGTAGAGTCACCATCCCCACAAGTGTTCAGAAACGTGAGAATATGGCACTTGAGGACATGGTTTAACAGTGAACATGGTAAGGGTGACTAGGCTGGTAACTGGACTTGATGATCTTAATGGTCTTTTCCATTTTTAATAATTAGTATTTTAATATGAATAGCATCAACTGGCAGAGCAAAAAATGTCCTTTAAAAACTTCACGTGTAAAAGTACATGTGTTTGAGTGATAACATGAAAGTCAGTTGAGGGAAAACGTCAAGATTTCATTGATAAACACATTCAAAAAACATAAAAAAACCCTTAAAATGTAGTGGGCCCTATTTTGTAATGTTTGTTTTTTTTCTTTTCCTACTGTTTTTGTGCTCCACTGAGTATGACTTAGGCAAACGTGCCTTTGCATATTTTTAATACATTAAGTTTGATTCTGTGTTTAATTTCACTGAAGCAGAGCTTAAGGGAATTTGGAAACTGACCTCTTTCTTATTTGACTGAAGAAAAAACAGGTCATTTTTACCTATTCACTCTGTGCTAGTACTAAGAGTGAACAGTTGCTATTCACACTTCTGTAACATTGCAAAAGGTGGTGTTAACATCAAGATGACTTTGAAGAAAACTAACCCTTAGTGTTCACTTGATATTTCTTTGTTTCCCAAAGCAATCGTAATAGCTGATTTAGAGTGATAGTGAGATTATCCAAGATAGAGCTAAGTTGGTTGAATCTTCCGAGTGAAAAAATCCATTTACTTATTTTTTTTCAGTACTGAAGTCATAAGCAAACAATGACAATGGGATAATTTATTATGCTCCGGGGATTTTTCTTCCTGGAAACTGCTTTCTTCATTGCCATCAAAATAATTTTAAGAAAACGCCTTCTCTGGAGTCACAATTTTACCTGTTTCTGTATTCTAACATTATGCATGTTAATATTAGAATGAACATCTGTAAGCAAGTATTTACTCTGGCACATCTTTTAGCACCTGAGAATATGTAGGACAAAGAAGAACACAGAACCAGGCATTAAGCTATTTTCTAGAGTAAAAGGGAGTATTTTTTGCCTCTCTACCATATTAGCATGTTTGTTTCCCAGCAACACATCTATAGATCTATTTTTTTAATTTTTCTCATTTGCTCATTTAAACAATAATTCAGTGAAATTTGAATGATGGGTTTAATGTTCTTTATTATTACTTTGCTGCCTTCCAGATTCCCACCAGAATAGGTGACTCTTCATCCTTAGGAAAAGCCCAAGATTCAGGGACATTTTTATAAACTATTAAAAAACTTTAGTGTCTTTTATTTAAATCAGTAGTTCTATAATAGGAAACACTGGCAGGGAAGCATGAAATGTAGCTACAGAAAGGAAAATTTGCCACAGTCCAGGAAGCTCAAGGAAAAAAAAAAAGTCAAGTTTTTTTGTCTCACTTCCTTCTTTCACTTCTCTTTCGTCTCCAGCAACAATTCTAGGAGCATAACACAACCTTTTAGCCAAAAGAGGCACTAATAAAGGATGCATATGAGGCCAAAAGCTACATGTGAGGCTGAGACACACTCTTAATGCATAAAAATGACTAAAATAAGAAACAGAGAGGTTTTGGTGTTATTCAGAAATACCAACTTCAGTCTTTACAGTTTGCATGGTGAAGCAATATTTCATTTGTTGTACTTCAGGTGAAACTGAGTTGTGTCACTTGATAAAAGCATTCATAGCTAAAACTTCAGGTTAACAAACACTCAAAAATGTTACCTAGTTGCTTCATTTTGGAAGAAAACAAGCAAATATATATGTGTTTCAGATGATATTGAACAAATAGCATGTTGAGAAATCAAATGAAAAAGCTCACTTTGAAATGGATATTAGAAAGAACTGAGATATTCTAGTTTCTTTTATGTAAATTATACATATTCAATTATATGATTGGGGTGGTTATCATGGATAGCAGTCATCTCACCTAACTTAAACTGTTTGAAGGTAAAGGTCTGTTACACCCTAGATGGGGGTTTAGACAGAGTTTCAACAAAGGGAGTGTGGAATTTCTTTATGAGTGGGTTATTGGGTGATATATCAAGTTATTATTATTAGAAAACTGTAACAGGAACAGCAAAATTTACACAAATTTTTAAAATTCTTGAATATTAAACTGTATTTCATCTGTTTATTCCACTTTCTCAGGACAATGTTTAAGACAATTTGTGCCTTCATTACTCAGATATCAAGTGCTGCATTTCTTCTCACAGAAACAAGCAATATATTCTGTTAGTCAAATCCAAACTCATTCCAAAATATGTCCTGGACTTCCTGTTTAAGGCATTTTAGTCTTAAATTACAAGTGTAATCTTGACTTGAAGGTGAAGCCAGCCCTCTTCATTAAACTCAGCTGTGAACTACTGAGACGTGAACTCCTAAAGAGTTTGTACATCTCATTTAACAATAAAGTCTTGATCCTCTCAGGGTTATTGTGAATGTATAAAATGAACAAAGGTAAAATTAAAACCTTTTCTTTTTGATTTAGCAAATATCACTGAAAATATATATATATATATATGTCTAAATATATAGACGGACCCATACCATGACTTTTTCATTCAAGTTTAAAAAATCTCTCTTTAAAATTACATTAGCAAGAAATTCAAAATTGTACTGATGGGCTAATCTGCTATATCTGCAACATGCACAATCTCTGAATAGCTATACAGGCGCTTAGAGTTTTTATTTTGAACAGAATGATTCCCAAAGTGCTGTGAACATTATTGTTAAGAGTAGAAAAAAACAGGATGTTATGCTATGTAAGTACTAAGGGGCTGTCATGTCAGTATCAAAAGTATATGTGAGACATAAAAAAAAAAATCTGTTAGGAAATATCATTTTTTTAGGAGTGCTTTGTGTATACCAATTTCTCTCTTTATTGGCCTTAATATTCATAGTACTTAAATGGAAGATGAAGAGGAAAATAGAAAGCACTTTGTTGTTCTCTTATACTTGCTCTTTAGTATCAGCGAATTCTGATGGATTGAAAGCTGCTACATTGTTGTAGGGGAAAAAAACCAACTAGATAGATTCCTGAGCAGGACATTTTCAAGAGAAAGAATGTGGCCTGGAGAATTTAACCTGAGATTTCTAACCACTAAGAAAGTGATTGGCATAGACATTGACTCCAGGCTACATTGTTGATTACACGTCAAAATAAGAGGATAGATTAATTAGAAGTTTCAAAACATTTCCAGATTTCCTTATGATGGAAAAATTTAAAATTAATTTTAATATTACATTTATAGATATTAAATAGTTCAAAAATTATTTCCCTCATTAAAGAATATAAATTGTAGTCTGTCATATTAATTAATGATTAAATGTTTCCAAATTTATTTCCAGGCCTTGCTTTCTGTAATTATGTCACATTGCAGTACTTGCTCTCCTATATCTTACCTTTGTGCATTTGAGCTTTACTGACATCTTTGCGAGGCAATTTCTGAATAAAACTTCTGCAGGTAAGAGCATTTCAAAAGTTATTCATTTAAGTAAGGAAAGAAATTAGGAGGTCTTGATTTGTTCTCCATAACCAAGACTTAAAATTATGACCTAATGATCATGTTTCTACTTGACAACTGCAATCACTTCTTCTCTGGTTTCTACAAGTTAACATCTCACTTCCCTATTCAAATGAATCACTTTAAGATTTTCTTAACTATCTATTACTTTGAGCAGTCACAAAAAGATCCTGTAAGATTTAACAGGAACTAAACTATCAAGACTGTATAGAAATATCAGGAAGTTTTGTTATAGCTGTTCTAAAATGTACGAATATTATATTCCCTTAAAAAAATGTAAAAATACCAAGACAAAATAATGGATTAGAGTCTAGCACTTATATAAATAATTTTGTTCAGTTTTTTTTAATTTACTCATGTTCTTTCTCTTTCATTTAAGGACAAGACTTCTCAAAGAAGGGCTTCAGGATAAATTATACTGAGATCAAGAAAAGGCAATTTTAAAGCCTCTGCTAAATATATATGTGTGTGTGTGTGTGTGTATATGGCTGTTAAGGACTTTTCTGAATGAATCCTTTAAAATAAATTCAGATCAGTATAGTTTTTGTGGTAAAGCATTTCACTTTGGTTTGTTTTTCTTTTTTTTTGGGAGGGGTGTTAACTGTGAACAGAATTTTAGAGTTCTTGAAATTCCTGCTTGTGTCTTAGATTAAAATGGATGATTTCCTAATTTAAAATCAGACTACAGCTACCATAAATGCTAAAAGAATGTGTTAGGATTTAAAAACTTTATACTTGTATTATTTATACTTGTATTATTTATAATTGTATAATATTTTTGTGTATTTAAAAATATTAACATTTAGATATGCAAATCTACACAGTGTGAAAAAATACTGAAGTTTTAGCAGACTTGGAATTATAACCCTAATTGTGTTTTTGTGATTTTTCTTCTTCTCAGGGAAATAAAGCATTTCTGTTTTTTTTCCATTCTTACAGGAAATAAGCAAGATTTCTGGAAGGCAGATTCTACCTAAATTCTCTATTTTTCTTTTTTCTTTTTATTTTTATTTATTCCACATGAGTCTTCATGGAATAAGTTTAATTAGTAAGTCCCTTCTTGTTTATTCATTAGTCTGGATGCTCTTTGAACTGGTGTTTCTCATGTAGCGAGCAATCAAACATAGTAGATACCAGTCAATATCTCAATGTCTGTGAGATTATTAAAGAAATGTGTGTTAAACTTCCAACATTTTCAGCGTTTTCCTAATAATGTAGTCCTAATTGTCATCCTGTATTTCCCTGCAATATATTACAAAAAGACTACGCCTCTACATGAAATACTTTAGTTCATTATGTATGCTTAATAGAGTGATTACAACTAATACTTGAAGGCTGACATTTGGAATCTCATTGCTGTGTCATCTTTGAGGAAAGAAATTATTCTCATAATTTCTGAATATATTTACTATTTTATCTCTGAGTCACCTAACTATACTGATTCTTCTCTGGCTTCCAGAGGTCCTCTGCAGTATTACTTTTTCATTCAGAGTATTCTGCATACTCATAATTACAAGGAAGAAATGTGTAAGTTAACTGACTCCTTTTGGAACAGGAAATCTCAGTTCAAGAAATTCTCATTCGGAGAAGTTGCATATGTTGTTTTTCTCATGTAGGTCATGACAATCATAGAGTCATAGACTCAACTGGATTGGAAGAGACCTCTGAGATCATCAAGTCCAACCCTTGATCCAGCATCACTGTGATTACTAGATCATGCCACTGAGTGCCACATTCAGTCTCATCTTAAAAACCTCCAGGGACAGTGAACCCACCACATCTCTAGGCAGGCCATTCCAATGCCTTATTATTCTCTCTGTGAAGAATTTCTTTCTAACCAAACCAACCTAAACCTCCTCTGGTTATATATATATATATATAGATATATACATATATAACCTGTGCCCTCTTGCCCTCTTGTCCTATTGCTGGTTGCCTGGGAGAAGAGACCAACCCCCACCCACCTGGCTACAACCTACTTTCAGGTAGTTGTAGAGAGTGATGAGGTCACCCCTGAGCCTTCTCTTCTCCAGACTAAACAACCCCAGCTCCCTCATTCTCTCCTCATAGGACTTGTGCTCAGGTCCCTTCACCAGCCTCATTGCTCTTCTCTAGAGCTGTTCCAGCACCTCAATATCTTTTCTGAACTGAGGGGCCCAGAACAGAACACAGTACTCAAGGCGTGGCCTCACCAGTGCTGAGTACAGGGGAAGGATCACTTCCCTCGTCCTGCTGGCCACACTATTTTTGATACAGGCCAGGATGCCATTGGCCTTCTTGGCCACCTGAGCACATGCTGGCTGAAGCCGTCATTGTAGCAATGAGCCTCTGAAGAAGAGGAGAAAGCTAACCATAATGCTTTGAAAACAGGCTTTTACTCTGTTGTAGGATGGATTCTACCCTGTCTATGTGTTACCCTTCTTCCCAGTACCCCCTGGGAACACCCTTCTTAGAATGCAAAATGTCCCTGGGCAGGTTTATGTGAAAAGCCCCCTCACTGGTCTTTTGTTAACCCCTTCCCTATTTGCTGTTAACCCTCGGTTTCCATTGGTGTGAGTCACTTCCCTTAAGGTCCCTTAAAAACCCTGACCATGGGAATAAGATCTCTCTCTGCTTCCTCTCCTGTGGCTGTGTGTGTGTGTCTCTGTCCTGGGACATCTTGGAGACCACGTGGCAAGGAGGGAGAGGGGGAGGGGGAGCGATCCGACTACACTGCCGTACTTTGTGTCTCACTACATCATATGACTTATTGACATCCTTTGTTGCATTTGACAAAAAATTTCAATAAAACCATGGAATGAATTATTAGAATCTATAGCAAGGCTGTTTTGTGTTCTCTATTATTATAAATATGTTTCCTAAAAAAAAGAAATGAATTACAAAATCACAAAATATGCTGAGTTGGCAGTGACCCACAAGGATCATGGAGTCCAGCTTCTGGCTCTGCACAGGAATATCTTCCAAACACTTTTTGAACTCTGGAAGTCTTGGAGCTGTGACCATTTCCTTGGAGAGCCTGTTTCAGCACCCAACCACCCTCTGGGAGAAGAATCTCATTCTAGTATCTAACCTAAACCTTCCCTGACACAATCTCAGGCCATTCCCTCAGATCCTGTCACTGGTCACCATAGAGAAGAGATCAGTGCCTTCCCCTCCTGTTTCCCTCATGAGGAAGTTGTAACTGCATTGAGGTCTCCCCTCAGTCTCCTCCAGGGTGAACACACCCAGTGCCCTCAGCCACTCCTCATACAGCTTTCCCTCACGGCCCTTCACCATTCTTGTTGCCCTCCTTTGGATTTTCTTTAATAGCTTAATATCTTTCTTATATTGTGGTGCCCAAAACTCCACACAGTATTGAAAGTGAGGCCACCCCAGCACAGAGCAAAGCAGGACAATCCCCTCCCTTGACCAGCTGGTGATGCTTTGCCTGATGCCCCCCAAGACACGGTTGGCCCTCCTGGCTGCCAGGGCACTGCTGACTCATATTCAACTTGTCATCAACCCAGATCCCCTTTCTGTGGCACTGCTTGAAACGGCTTGATATGAAGAAGAATCTCTATTTCTTTAAACAAAATTACCTTTTTCATGTATTTAAGTTTGTTAGATCTTTCAGATATTCCTAATTTTTGATTCGCGAAAGCCTTGGTGGAAAAAAACTAATAATTTCTTAAAGTCTGTTCTCCCAAGGTAACACAAATCTAATTTACATTTGTAGAGTGTGTCCAATATCTACCATTTCCTTCTCTCTTTACTCCATTTCCCCTCAAGCATTTTTCAAACATAACTATCTGTACAGAGGATAAATGACCTCAGTGAGTAAAATACTATGATAGAAGTTCACTTCTCACCAAAGAATATTTCAGAGAAGGGAATAAGAGGTAAATAATAAATTTCAAACCACTATAAAACCTCTGTCAGCCCCAAGGCACTTATCCATTGAGGTGCTCTGGCCTTTAGGTGCTTGCCTGTGAACAGTGTTCAGTTCCATTACCGTCTCCTACATGAGCATATTGCTCATTTCACAACAACATTCTCTGCTTCACTAGAGGGACATCAACCACAATACAGTGAAAGACAATAGTAATGTCATTCAAATTTCAGTGCTACCTTTACATGCCTCAGTTTAACAAAGATAAAATAGAAGGACTTCACAAATTCTTATGTCAGAAAGGCATTTTATCTTTTCATATGAAACTCATTCAGCTTCAAGATCCTGAAAAAATCCTAGCTTTCATTAAAAAAGATCAAATTTTAGTGTTACGACTGAGTTGAAATAAGTCAAGGACATTCTAAAAACTGAAAAGGCAACTGAAGAATAAAAATTCTCCCAAATTAAACAAAAAAAAAAAAAAATAAAGTTACCATGACTCAGGTCCACCCATGTCTTCTATGTCATAGGATCTGAGTCAAAACTTTTGAAATTGACAATACTGAGAAAATCTTTCACTTTTGTTCTTCCAAAGCAAAGGGGAGAAACCGCCAGATCAATTTGCAAGTTGGGAGCAATTGCTTCAGACCTACTTTATTTTCTTCTGTCTCTCATATACAGTAGTGACTCCTGTTTACATGCTTTTTTCCATATAACTTTCCATGTCTTTCTCTCCTATTCTGCACCATTTGCTTTCAGTCAGTTACTTCAAAATAATTCTCTGCTTAATTTAATATTAATTTTTCTACCTTCACTTAACTAAGCTCTTTCTATATAATAAGAAAGAAGAAGAAAAGGACTTTTTTTTTTTCCTGACTTCTACAAATTTACCTGAAACATTAGGTCTTGTTTCTATTACATGAGATAAATTTCTTTTTCTTTTTTTCTTCTTTTTTTTTTTTTTTTGCTTAACATTTTTAGAATGTCTATCAAACTGTGATGAGCTGCCAGTACTATCAACCCTTCAAGCTAGTCTTATAAAGCTGTAAATTTTATGGAGCTTTACAGAGTATAACTGGTATAACTGAAGTAATTTAAATATTGGCAG
This sequence comes from Anabacerthia variegaticeps, assembly GCA_035583185.1. Lineage (NCBI taxonomy): Eukaryota > Metazoa > Chordata > Aves > Passeriformes > Furnariidae > Anabacerthia > Anabacerthia variegaticeps. Next base: position 135,649,801 of record JAWWEW010000078.1, read on the forward strand.
CTCAAAGTTCTTAAAATGCTCTTTAAATTGGGAGGATTATTAATTATAATCACATCTGATTTGCAAGCATAATCTTCACATAGTGTATTTCATTAGTTTAGCATGTTAAGCCAGGTTATAAAACCAAAGCAACATGGTTGGAGAAGATTACACTCTCAGAATTTGAGTCCTTCAGAATCTCAAAACTGCAGTTCTTCCATCATCCAAATGTGTATCTTCTGTCATATACCATGAGTATATAGTATCAAGGCAAAGGTAATGCTTAGATTTTTGGTATATAGCACTGATGTTCAGGCAGCTCACATCAGCCAATTCCTGTCTCCTTGTTCTAGTGTCAGCAAATATATATCCTAAATGAAATTATAATTTCCATTAATAAAGAATGACACAGTCACACCTTTGGGTTACTTTGCAAGATGAAGCACAGTAACAGACCCTAATTATTCTGCTGTGCTTACATTCAATATACCAATTTCTCTTCATTTATGATGTTAACATATGGAAAACTACATAGAAGAGAAGAAAAGGGGACAGAAGGAGGCAGTATATATCTGAGGACTTCTGAGAAGGGTCAGGAAACCGTTGTTAAAGGGGGCAAGACTATGCCTAGTGAGGGAAGTCTCTGGGGAACACCATGATGGGGGAGGCTGTCACACTTCCTTTGTGAATGCTGCATGACCAAGGTCCGTTTCAAATGCCACTAGGCAAATGCAGGAAAGATGAGTGTAAAGTTCATCATCATATTCTATTTCTCAGAGTTTCTGTGATGTCTAAATTTCTGCAAAAGACTCTCAAAACAACATTAGTGGAGACAGATATTTAAAGTAGTTCTTTTATTAGAAGCTTCTAAGTTGCTTTCTAAGGTGCTTTCTTCTAACGTACATTAAAAGTATGTGCAAGCACATCAGTTGTTTTTACAACTTGCAGTAATTAACATACTTGATATCTATAGCAAATCCATGGTACCATTTTCCCCTGGTGTCCACACTCAGAACTCCTCAGAACTGCCCCTTGGAGCCTCTCCAAGGGCTCTGAGCTGACTCTGCTGTTTTGACTACAAGCTATCTTATTGTCTCAGTTAGAGTCCTTCAAAACAGCATGTCCTTGGCAGTGTATGTCTAACAGAAGTTCAGAAATGTGTGAGAAAGTGTTCCATAACTTTTAAATACCACCTAAAATGTGAGAAACTTAGGAAAACTTATTCAACCTATACAACTCCATAAAATACACATTAAAATCCCCAGGCATCAGCTGCTTGCATGACTACCTCTTAATTTTTGCTCAAAATTTGCAGAAAATGTTGAGAAACTAGCTGAAAATGAGTCAGCACTATGCTGCTGCAGCAAAGAGATCCAAAGGCTTACTGGATATATTAGCAAGAGAAAAGGAAATAATAGATTTTAATTAATTCAGTAAAAGAACCAAAACAACTAAACCCCAGACTTATCCTTTAAACCCTGTAGTAAAGTTCTAATGACATTATTTACAGGAGAAAAATAAGAACTTGCCATGAAGGCAGAGCAAGTCAGTACGTTATGATAAAAGTTATGAGTTTCAAGTATCCTGAAAATATGTCAATATGTCATGAATCTGCTAAAGACATATTCAAAAAATAGTGTCAGAGGGTTTCCAAGTTAACATTTCCTGAGTGTTTTGACATACAGTAAAGAGATGTTTCTTGCCCTTCAATATTGTTCTTATTTTAGAGGACATGTAAAGTTGTGTGAGGGAGTTAAGTAATATTTGAGGAAAAGTTAAAGTAGTTCCTGTTAAAGCTTCTCATGATGGAATAATGTTATCTTTTTCTTTTGAAAGTCCTATTTTGAACAATTCCTTTTCTGTTCTTTGTCTCTGATGATTGTTGAAAGAAAGTCTGTGCAGCAATGCCATAAAAATAACAGGAAGTCATGGAATGATACAATCCTGTTTAAACATCTCATCATCAGATGATGCAAGCAGAGCCCTGCATTATTTATAGACTTATCATTTAACAACTTCTCCTTTTAAAGGAAAACAAAAATCATTAAAAACTTGTGTAAACCTTTCTGTCAACTGTGAAAATTTTTCCTGAACAAGATGATCTAAAATTCAGGAGCAGTTATGTTCAGCACCCAGTAAGACAAAACTTCTACAGGAATACTGGGAGCTTTTGGTTCTTCCATACATTCAATGGAGTTGGACATTTCATTCTTTCTTCCTCAGCAGTGGAGGTTTTAAAAACAAATATAAATATTGCTGATGAAATTCCCTAAAACTAACACTGTGACTAAAGAACATAGAAGTCTTGCACAGCAAAAGCAAACGCTCTGCTCATCTATCTTGAGTCATTTTTTCTGTGGGTTTTTTTTTCCCCTCTCTGTAATGTTTGGAATAAATGAAAAAAAAATGCAGATTTAAAACCATATTTCTATGATAAATGTTCCTTCTCAAAACAGTTCTAGAATATCTAATTGTGAGCTTAAAAGTATTACCAAAGATATATAAATGTTTTGAATACCACTGATGCCACCTTTCTGGGTTTTTGCAAGCGATTTAACTTGGAGTGGGAGAAGTCAAATAAAACTAAGTATCTAATAAAGGAACAATAAATCCAATAGAGCTCCTGTCAGATGGTATGGATAAGAAATATGTTTGTCATATTGCAAACAATGGCATTAAACAATTATATCGTTTGTATTAAGAGTAAGAGAAAGGAATGTGACACTGGGCTGAGTGGTGCAGCTGGCATGCCTGAGGGATAGGAAGCACCTTGACAAGCTTGAGAAGTGGGCCCATGGGAATCTCATGAAATTCCAAAAGGCCAAGGGTAAGGGCCTGAACCTGTGTCACAGCAGCCCCCAGTATTAATAGAGGTTGGGAGAGGAACGGATAGAGAACAGCTCTGCCAAGAAGGACTTGCAGGTATTGGTGGATTAAACATGGGACATGACTTGGCAATGCTTGCAGCCCAGAAAGCCAGCCACATCTTGGGCTATATCAAAAGGATTGCCAGCAGGTCAAGAGAGGTGATTCTGCCCCTCTACTCCACTCTGGTGAAATCCCACCTTGAGTACTGCATCCAGCTCTGGGATCATCTACACAGGTGAGACATGGACCAGTTGAGGTGAGGCCATGAAGATAATCAGAGGGCTAGAACACCTCTCCTAGGCTGAAAGAGCTGGGATTGTACAGACTGGAGAAAAGGAGGCTTCAGGAAGCCTTCCAGGACCTAATGGGGGCTTGTAAGAAGGGTAGGTTTTTTAGCAGGTCTTATCCTTGTGATAGGACAAATAGTGTAAAAGAGTGTAGATTCAGACTAGATATAAGGAAGACCTTTTATTTATTTTTTTTTTTTTAATATGAGGCTAGTGAAGCACTGGAGCAGGTTATCCAGTGTGTCGGTAGGTGCCCTTTTTGCTCTTCTGAGAACCATAGTCTTGTTCAGCATGTCTCAACATAGGTTCATCTGATTAAATGTGTCCCAGTGGTGATCAGCTCATCACATGCTTTTTCTCCCACTCCTTCCTCCTCAGGGACATGAGTCCTTCCCCTGCTCCAGCATGGACTACCTGCCACAGGAGACAGTCCTCCACAAAATTCTCCAAAGGAGGGCCTTCCCATGGGCTGCAGTTCTTCATGAACTGCTCCACAGCACTGCACCACAAGGTGCAGTTCCTTCAGGAACAGGTTGCTCCACTGTGGGTCCCCCGCAGGGTAAAAAGTCCTACCAGTAAACCTGCTCCAGTGTGGACACTATTCTCCACAGATCCGCAGGTCCTGCCAGGAGCCTGCTCCAGCATAGGCTTCCCACAGGGTCACAGTCTTCTTTCAGGCATTCATCTGCTCTAATGCAGGGCTCCTTCATGAGCTGCAGGTGGATCTCTGTACCCCCATTAACCTCCGTGAGCTTCAAGGGGACAGCTGCATCACCACGCTCTTCACCACAGGCTGCAGGGGAATCTCTGCACTGGCACCTGGGGAACCTCCTCCTCCTTCCTCTCTGACCTTGGTGTCTGCAAAGTAGTTTTTCCTCTCTTCTCTGGCTGCAATTGCTTCTGCACAATAACTTGTTAGTTTTCCTTCTAAAATATGTTGTCACGGAGACATTATTACCATCTCTGATGGCTCGATCTTGGCCAGCAGTGGGTCCATCCTGGAGCCAGAGAAGGGATCCTCGTGCCTTCTCAGAGAAGGCACCTGTATAGCCCACCCCTCTTACCAGAACCTTGCCGTGCAAACCCAGTACAGTCTATCTTGTATTTGGAACAATAAATGTTCCAAGAAAAAAAAAAATCCATTATAGGAGCAGATATAGGTTCTGAAAGAAAAAATTAGATCCTGTAACCAAGGCTTACTAAACATATTATGAAAATTTTGTTAGCGAATTAAGAAGAAATCAATGTATATTGTGTTTGAAATTAAGCATTTCCTTGTTATATTATTAGTTTACATATTACAGAGCTATGGACAAAGGAAGCAGAAAACTGCTTATTGGGAATATAGGAAATTGTATGAGTGAGAAGCAGCAAGTAAAAGTAAGACAGATTTTTCAAAACAGTTTTCCAGACTAACCCTTCTAGATCTTGTTTGTATCACAAAGATCTTTGCCTAATGAATGCATTGGCTAAAATAGGGTACAATGGTGGCAATATTTACCTGAGGGTTTCACAGTGTTACCAATAATCCCTTTCTCTGTATATAGTAAATTTATCAATACTTAACTACATTAATATCAAATTCATCCTTTTATTCATTTATATATTCAGAAAGTTGGTCATCCTGATTGAAACGAGCTCAGTATTCAAAATACAATCAGAAAAATATTTTGAACTCAAGCCCATTCAATCAACATATACTTTAAGAGAAAATATTGGAGCAAAATAATCCATATCTACATGGAAGCTGAAAATCCCATACAATGAAAGGAGTATTTTAGTGGAAGCCTTAGAATCCATACTGAAGATTCATCCTAAGATATAACTTTGTTATCCCATTATATACTTACGGCCTTTTCTGGCTACCGATTGCCATCTGTACATGAGGGATTCACAATACACAGCTGACATAATTAAGAAGAGCAATATATCATTTGACTATACTAATTGCTTTTTGTAATCACTCTGGGTGATTAAATAAAAATATTACACACCTCTTGCCAAACTAGGTTCCTTTCCTTGTGGAATAAAAAGCACTCTGAGAGGTCAGTGGGAAAAAATAAAAGCTGGTATAGAGACAGCTGACCATCCCTCTCTTCTCTCCTGCTTCTCTCATCCACACTCATGCACACACATCCAAACTACGCATCCTTCTGTTTGGCTGAGCTCAAAGCATCTGTAGTGAGGAGTCCTTTGCTCTCAGTTTCTCTTACTTTTCAAAACCAGCCATCTCCAATGTGATCCTGTTTAAGGGACCAACGTAAAAATAAGGTTGTCTTAATGTACTTCTTACAAGTGGCTTTTCAGGGACATTCTGAAAATGCATTTCCAGAACTTTCTTATTTGCTAGTGTAATGATAACATCTTGTCACAAAGAGAGGCATTAGAGTTTGCGATTTTTCACTGTTTTTCAGTTGTGGATTACAGCAAAATACCTGGAATGTACAGAGGAATATACCGTAAAAAAGTACATTCTGAATCACTCTCCCACCATGTTTTGAAATGTAGCAGTGGCAGCACCTGACTGACAGAATACTGGGAGAAGCCAGGAATAAACCAGGGGCAAGTCTGAAATTAAAATCAAATTAACAACTTGTGGTGTCTGATACTAGCTAGATCAATAAATATTTTGTGGATTTACCTTAAACACTGTGAATTTAGGTAAGACTGGTCTAGACAGTTAAAGCCAATATTCATAACAAGTTTTAAAACTAATTATTAGTCAAATTATGCAAGATATAATCGTATTCAAAACACGGATTCAGTTATATTAAGACTGCCATTTCTGAGAAGACCCATTGTTTTGTTCTCAAGATCTGTGTTCAAATGCATCTGAGCCAAAAAAGTAGCAGGGAAAAATATGGCTTCATCTCACACTTCCTGTGAGATGTGGTTTGGCTGCTCCATTCACGTTACTTAGGAATTAGACTCTCTTGTGAAGGTTTGGAGTCATGGGACATGCTAAAATGCAACAGTAATTTAGTTATGCATTATTCTATTTGTGTCAGATCTTTTATACTGAGGAAATTGAGAATTGCTGCCATACCATGGAATAACTGCAAGACTCTGCATGGTCTCTTAAACTGAAGGATTATTTAGCCACCATTGTACAGTTTCTAGACAGGTGCTCTATCACATATTGAGAACAAATCCTTGGTGTTCTGTGGCTCCTGTGTTCTGATCTCATAGCAGAAATCTCTCTCTAAACTTGGTTTGGCTTTGCAGAAACACAAATTCTGTGGGGTCTGAAGAACAGATGGCAACTGTTAAAAATCTGATGAGTGAAGGAAAACCTCATGTCTGAAGACATCTTGTAGCACCGAAAGACTGATTTGAGTACCTCCATTTAGTTTTCAGGGGGCTGATAACCTAGAGCACCATGAGTCACTTTGTTCAGTTGTGGTCTTGGAATTCCCATGCAATCACTTCAGAGGCTGCTTTGGCTCAATGGAAGCAGATTCTGACAATGGAAAGAAATCATTCTGTTTTCCAAGCTTGATCCAAACTCATGGGAGCTTTCATGACAGTTATCATCCTTTTTGCCAGATCAGGTCAATATTGTGTGACACTATCACCATTCCATAGTCAGAAAGAAAAATAAGGAGAAAAAAAATACTATAGATAAATTCAGACTGCAGAAAACAGTGACAGAATATGAATTTCTAATACGATCTATTAGCTTTATTTTATAAAAAACCTCCTTTTTTATAAAAAGTTACTTTTTTTTAGAATGACTTTTACAATTGCTTTCTTTCTTCATACACCAAACTCTACAGGTTGAGAACAGTAAAATACTACTAATACCTCAGAGTGCAGGCAGTATGGCCATAAAACAGTCTACACCTGGCCATATAGGAAGGTGGCTGCAGAGCTGTGGCAGATCAGTGGTGTTACTTAGGACACAGTAAGGAAACCGATCCAGAGAAATATTCTTTATCTTGGGGGATTTTTTGTGATCAGCTCACAAGTTCTGTGTTAGTAATTTCATTAGACACAAGGCAAATAAACTGAGAGCTAACAATATTTTACCTGATGGGGAAAATACATAGTTTTACCTTACTGAGAGAAGAATTAACTATTTTCAGTGTGAAATTAATTTCCTGTCATGTTTACTTAAATGCATTCATTGTGTCAACATGACTGTAAATAATTTGATTTACTGATCTGTTTGTGCAAAAACAGATTTCTGAAGGCAACTCCCCATGCTGAAAAGATATGGAAAGAACATTTATATAATTGTGACTTGTCTGCACCTGATCAAAGATATTTAAAAATGAGAAGACCATGCCCAAAAGATTACATTTAGGCTACTTGATCACCTGTGTCTACTGACTGCTAATCTGATGTAGTCTAACCATACATGTCAATCATCATGGAAAACTGGCACAAGAAGTTTGTGACTTTATGTATTTTTGCACCTCAGTAAAATATGTGTTACACCTCTGAATCATATTTCTCAATTATTCTTTCTCATGAGGGCCCTTAAGAAAACATTAAACAAATTATAAAAAGATAATACGTTAGAATATTAAAGTAGATTAAATATCTATTAGTAGTAAACTGCAGTTCCTTGATTTGACTGTACTAGTTCTGTCTTAAATATGAGTCTTGAAACTTGACTCCAGATATTCAAAAAAGGTACAATACAATGTATTATAATTGTGATGTCTCCTAGGCACCTTAGAATACATAAGACTGCCCTGACCTCTCTCAAGTGTCCAGGATCTCTACATACAGTATATAGAGAATATCAAATGTTGTAAGAGAGCTCTCACAGCTGGCCAAAAAGCATCCCGAGAAAAGAAGTGCCTAGCAGAAGGGTCACAATGATGGAGATTCTTGACCAGCAAGAAGTTCAATTTAATGTGCCTAGTTGATCAAAGCAAGCCAGTTGATGTAATTTTTTTGGATTTCACTAAAGCTTTCCACACTGTCTCTCACAGGATCCTTCTGGACAAAATATCTCACACACAGCTGGATAAACACACCATGTGGAGGGTGAGTGATTGACTCGCAGATTGAGCACAGAATGTGATCGTGGATGGATTAACATCAGATGGGAAACCTGTCACTAGTGGGGTTCTGCAGGGCTCCATCTTAGGCCCTGTGCTCTTCAATGTCTTCATAAGTGACTTGGATGCAGGACTGGAATGGATACTAAGCAAGTATGCAGATGACACAAAACTAGGAGGAGCTATTGACTCCCTTGAAGACAGGGAGGCCCTGCAGAGGGACCTCGAGAAATTAAGGGGCTGGGCAATCCAGACACATGAAGTTCAACAAGGGGAAGTGCTGGATTCTGCACCTGGGATGGGTGTTTATTTGTACAGACTGAGGAATGAGATGCCAAAAAGCAGTGCCACGGAAAGGGAGCTGGGGGTCCTGGTCTATAAGAAGGTGAATGTGAGTCAGCAGTGCCCTGGCAGCCAGAAGGGCCAGTCCTGTCCTGGGGGGCATCAGGCAAAGCATTGCCAGCTGGTCAAGGGAGGGGATTGTCCCACTTTGCTCTGCACTGGGGCGGCCTCACCTTGGACATTGTGGCAGTTTTGGGCACCACAATACAAAAAAGATACTAAGCTATTGGAGAGTGTCCAAAGGAGGGCAATGAGGACAGTGAAGGGCCTTGAGGGGAAGCCATATGACCAGCAGCTGAGGGTACTGAGTGTGTTCAGCCTGGAGAAGAGGAGACTGAGGGGAGACCTCATTGCAGTTATGACTTCCTTGCAATAGATAAAGGAGGGGCAGGCACTGATCTCTTCTCTGTGGTGACCAGTGACAGAACCTGAGGGAATGGACTGAAGGAACCTCCCCTTTCAGGGGAGGTTTAGATAGGATATTAGAAAAAGGCTCTTCACTCAGAGGGTGGCTGGTAACTGGAACAGGCTCCCCAGGGAAGAGGTAACAACACCAAGCCTGACAGAGTTCAAGAAGTGTTTGGATGATACTCTCAAGCATATGGTGTGACTCTTGGGGATGGTCCTGTGCAGAGCCAGGAGTTGGACTTGATGGTCCTTGTGGGTCCATTCCAACCCAGCATGTTCTGTGATTCTGTGAAGAAGGAAAGAAGAATTCATTGGACTGAAAAGAACAAAGAGAGAGAATTGATTACATCATCTTCTCACAGGTAATATTGTGTGTGATTTTTTATTCAAGCATTGGATGAAATAAAGAAGCAGTTATGCAAACAGAACCAGAACCCTTCACTTATAACTCTGCATCTCCCCTTCTGGTCTTACTACACAACTTGTTAAGGCACAGAATTTGCTGACCCTTCTCCTTCTTTTAATGGCAATGAAATGGATTTTTCCCCAGCGGAAAGAAAAACTCATATCAAGGTTTGTATGAGAAAAAAATCATATTTGTTATTTTCTAGATAAATCATATAAATATTATCTGTTCAATGAGACATAAACCTGTAACTTCCTTCATGGTCCAGCTTTTTAAAAAAGGCAACTCCGATCGGCACTGTATTTTTTGAAGTGTGTTAAGCAAGATCTGATAAGAACCATGGGCTTGAATCCTACAGGATCCTAACTGTAGACTACAAATTGTTTCAGAGTCTGTATTTGGCATGGGCATGCTCTGGCTGCTGAGCTGTATGGCCTATCAAAATCTGGCCAGGTACAAGGACATATAAAATGTGTGGAAACTGGGTAGCCTGAAAGTTAACAGATGAGCAAAATAAGAAGGGTTTGGTTTTTTTTTAATTTAAATATCTTCGACTCATTTTGATACCTATGACCTTGAATAGAACTTGCTATAATTTAGCTTTGTTCAAAGACCAAAAATTTTGCTTTGCTGCTTCTAAGTAAAAATTAACAATGCCAAATTTAACATGTAAAAGCCAACAAATCTCAGTATGGAATGTCAATTGCAAAGTTACTTCTTGAGAACATCTTTGAAGCTTTTTCAGGTTGAGATTTTTCTCAAGTAAAATAAGAATCTAATTTAATTACTACTGTAGTTTAAAACTTTCATATGACTTGCCATATACAGAATAGTTATTGAATTCAAGATGACCATATCAAAACCAGATAGATAATTTCAGTTTTAGTTTCCCATAAGATTTTTCTTTTTTTTTAGCTAATGAAATAGTGTTTAGAAAATCCTATGGCTAATAGAAAACAACATTGACAAAGAAGAAATTAAATCAAGATGGTTTACAGCTATTCCTCTCCTTTAATGGAGAAGTCCTGTTCTTTTTCACTCCTTTTGTTGTATGTGGTTCTATGTTTATATGTCAACTTCATATTAAAAAATAATTCAATAAATACATGCAAAGGGCAGAGGACTCTTTTCTGAACTCTCACAATTTCCTTCAATAAGTATAGGAGAATGAACTAAACAGAAAAATTCAATTTGTATTCAGTGATTGTTCTTTATTTTCCTTCTACTAAATGCTTGCCATCCAAGGATTGGCATTGTTTGATGTTAAATCAGGAAATAAGAAATAAAAAATAAATAAATCTTTATTAACTTTATAAAGGAAAGAAACTGGCTTCCTAACTCTGAATTAAATTCAACCTGTACATATTTAGTAGAAAGTAATTATGTTATCCTTATTTTATTTAGTTTACTTTCCTCATAGGGATGGATACAAGAAATGAAATTGCTGAATTAAATATTATTGTTACAATGAACAAATAGCTATTATGAAATATTTAACTCAATTTACTAGAAACAGAATCCATAACACGTATCTCTGCAAATTAATACAATACATATTTTTTGTGATTACCTTCATGATTTGAGAAACTGAATACCTAGTGAATGAAAAAATCTAGTTTTCTTGATATAAACCACATACAATTTATTAAAAATGAGCAGTCTCATTTTTACTGTAATGCAAATACATAATTCTCAAAGAAATGCTATTTAAAAAATTAATCCCTCAAAATACTATGTATCCTATAGAAGAATAAAGAAGTGATTTACAACTTCATTATAATGAATTAATCCTAAATATTTTTTAATTAAAATTAATTCATCAATTATCTTTAAGTTGTAACTCTTTAAAAGTAAACATTGATATCATGCCATACAAAGAATTTATTTCATCTTAAATATATGTCTTCCTATACTTGTATCAATACTATTTTTTCTATTTCCTTCTGCTGGCCTGTCAAAAGAATAATCTTCTGATCTTTAACTTTCTTCTTTTCTAAGAAAGTCATTCCACTTAACCACTAAAAAGCAGCTTGGATTAATCCAGCAAATTAGTAAATAGGTAAACTGTGGCACAATTTGGGAGTTTGGGAAGCTCAAATGAAAAAAAACCCACAAAATTAAACAAGTGAGTAAAAGCAAAAATAAATCACAATGACTGATATATATTTTTAATTTCTTGAACACTTCTTTATCAAAGGTGTGATATTGGTGCTCTTCAGTAAAACTGCAGAGCTTTAAGAGCTTCGTTGGATTTTCAGCTTTATAAGCTTATACTAGTCAGCAACAATTTTTTCAAAAACAATTTAGGAATAGCAGTTTATTCTCCATTGGTTTACTGGTTTATCAAAAATCGAACTCTAGGACATTTTTAATTAGATTTTTTTTTTTCTGTCTATCCTTTCCTCATCTATTCTAAGGTGAGAAACTTCACAGATGGTATTTCAAACAGTATCAGAAAAAAGGCTGCAAATAATTTAGCCAGTAAAATATTTAGGACATTAATTGTGAAATATTTTACTGTTGTGATATTTAGGACTGTGATAAAAATTGCATTGAAGATCAGTTTTTGCCCAAAGCCTCCCACATTTCTGTACAGGGCAGAATTCATTTTAAACTTTGCAGGATTTGGAAACACAATTTTGCTTTGTATAGATACTGCATTGGGCACAGTGATTCTAATACCACTCTATGTAACTTCCTGGTAGGACAGACATTTCTTAATAATGAGAATTATTTTCTCTTAGAACTGATAGTTTTATTTCAATACGCTTTTCCTGTGTTGCATGCAAAGGGACAGCTCCTCTTATAATAAAAAAAACACACCCATCATTCCTTTGCACTAATTTTCAAAACAGAGTAGGAATTTTATTCAGCACATTCTATTCTACTTTTTTTTTTTCACAAGCTTAACCTAAAATAATTGAACTTTTGCACAGATTAAATTGGATTTTCAGGGATGATGACAGCCCCACACTCCTGTGGATTAATTTCTCAGACACATTCGTAGTACATGTTAAGCTGCACCAAATAGTGTTGGTTACTGCTTGGAAGCATTAACTACAGAGCTTTATCCTAGGAAAGACTGATAAATGTTGGAAGGTAGTCTGTAAAAGACTGTCTGATGAGCAGAAAGACATGTTGTTCAAAGTTCTATGGTATCCAGTAATGCCACCTCAAAAAATAATTTGTTGGTAAAGCCAGTAGACAATGTACTGCACCAGTGAACTGGTACTGCTATTTGATCTGAATAAATTCATGCAGATTTGATTAGTCCTTTACAGGAAAGCCATATAGATAGCTTGTCTGTAAAATAAATTTACACATAATAAAGCCATGAGCAACTTGATCTAGCTTCAAATTTGGATCTGAATTCAAAGCTGATCTTTCTTAGACCAGGATATTGAATTCAGTGACCTCCAGACATCCCTTTAACCTACCTTGTTCTTTAATTTCATGAAGTCAGAAAGTAAAAGTATGTAACATGGGGAAACATGGGTGTATATATATATGCTCATACTTCGGAAATTCATGGACAGGAACTAATAATGAACAAAAAAGATCAGAAGAATAAAAGAATTATATGTAGTTTCTTTATACCATGTGATCTTCCAGAAAAATAAACTACAATACTCTGTGTTTTGCTGACGCAGACCTGCACAGCAAAGTGCTGTGAGAGCAAAGTACACATACTCCTAGATTTCTGTTTTGCCTCCTTTCTCTTCCTGTGTAAATTCTGGAACTTCATAGCACCAGGGTACCTAGTGCAAAGTTTGATGCTACAAGGAAAGCCATTCTAAACCCTCTGAATTCCATTTTTTCCCCCTGTCAAATAAATACAGTAAAAATTCCTCCACCTTAAGGCTCGTTTCCAATGGCAGTAAAGCACAATACACCACAAAAACATTGGTGAAGGTTTCTATCCAGAAACTGGTTTATATTTGCTTAAGAAACATTTCAGCCTGTCAGAACTCATGAAGGTATAGAACTGGAACAGGTGATCTTCCTGTGAGGGGAGAATCGTCATCATAAATTGTTTTCAGTCACAAAAATTCTAAGTAATTGCAAATGATAGCACAGAAACTGTGAAGTGCCCATCCAGGACATAAGTGAGCAAAAACACAAGCCCTAATGCTTCATTTAGAAGATCAACATATCATATTGATAGTCACTCTGCCTCTATCATTACTTCCCCTTCATGTCAGTGGGATTACTGACACAGTGAAGAAGTATCCAAGCACTGTCTAGCCCTCTGTAGGGCACAAGATAAAAGCTTTTCTCTGTGATTGAATAATGACCAAGAATAATTCCAGTCTTTTGAACTACATTTCCCTGCGGAATGACCGGGGGGGGGGGGGGGGGGGGGGGGGGGGGGGGGGGGGGGGGGGGGGGGGGGGGGGGGGGGGGGGGGGGGGGGGGG
>JAWWEW010000078.1:135663619-135695787 GCA_035583185.1 Anabacerthia variegaticeps
CCCCCCCCCCCCAAAAAAAAAAAAAAAAAGGACACAGCGACAGAAGGAAAAGTTAAGTTCCCCACTCAGAAGTGATGATTTCAATTGTTAACACACCCCATCTGCTGAAGCTACTTTACCTTAGGCAAATCTCATGGTCTCAGTCTCACTATGCTTTCTTCCCCTCTTCCCTCGCTATATTCATTATTGCTCTTTCTTTGAGATTCAGTAAAGCCCTTACTTATCTACAGGATCACAAAACATGTGAATGAAACTTACTTTCTCATACTATTTTTGTAGTCCTGCTTTCACAACATTCATTAGAAGAGGTTTTACTGAGAGAATCTCAAGATAACCAGGATTAGTATGATTTATTTCACAATTCCTTCTCCCTTCTTCAATTTCTACCTGTAGGTATGCAGGATTTTTATTTTTTTGTTTTTAAATTTGAAGACATTTGAAAAGTACAATTATTAATAACTAATCATGATGTATTAGTCACATATCAATTTCTTCTTTAATAGAAGAAAGAAACTGAGAGTACTAGAGGTTGAATTTTCTTATTTATTTAATATTTCTTATTTCTTCTTTAATAGAAGAAAGAAACTGAGAGTACTAGAGGTTGAATTTTCTTATTTATTTAATATTTCTTATTTTCTTATTTATTTCTTGTTTTCTTATTTATATAAAAGTGCATCTTTTAGCTTTGATTAGCATGGTGTATGTTGGGTGCCTGCATGAATACGTTAATATATTGACATTGTCAGGCTAACTGAAACAAGTTATAACAGAGAAAACTATTAGAAAGTCGTTCATTAGAAGAGTTAAGTAGTGTGCAGAGCATTGCCTGCGTATATAGCCAATACTGCCACCATTAAATGCAAAAACTGTGATAGTAGAACTCCTGATAAAACATTCACTTTTCAAATATGCAGTGAGATTTCAGAGTGCTCTTCACAGAATCACGGAATCACAAAATATGATGAGTCAGAAGAGACTCACAAGGATCACTGAGTCCAACTCCTGGCCCTGCACAGGACTATGCTGTCTCAAACTAAATCCTGTAATATGCATGTGGTTAAACCAAGAGACAGCTGCAAATACTTTCACTCTCTTGCTCTCAATGAGGCGGAATTAGAAGTCTGTGCGTAGTTGTAGGTCTATGTTCTCTTTGAGCTATCAGAGATATCATGGTGTAGCTCACACAGCTGGAGTGCTCCAGTAACTGAACACTGGCTGTTCTGTCAGGACAGAAATGAGGGGGAGTAGCCCTGGGTATGAAGGAGCAGTAACAGTGCATTGAGATCTGCCTTGGGATGGATGATGAGCCAGCTGAGAGGTTATTAGTCAGTACTAGTGGACAGACAGACACGTGTAAGGTGCTGTGTTGGGTATCTGTTATTGACCACCTGATCAGGAAGAAGAAGCAGATGAGACTTTTCTCAGACAACTGGAAGAAGTCTCAGACCTTGGTCATCTTGGGGGATTTGAACCAGACAAACATCTGCTAGAGGGTGAAAACAGCAGGGCAGAAGTGATTCAGATTTCTGGAGTACGTTGATGACAGCTTCCTAACAGTAGTGTTCAAGGACCCAGCAAAGGAAGACAGTCTACTGGGTCTCATAATTACAAAGAACAAGCTGTTGGGGTCTGAGAATTGTGAATGGCCTAGGTTACAGTGGCCATAAGATGGGGGGTTTCAATATTCTGAGAGGAAGGATCAGAGCAAAAAGCAAGATCACAACCCTGGACCATGTTTAGGAACCTGCTTGGAAGAATCCCCTTAGAGAGAGGCCAAGAGAGTAAGTCAATTTTCAAGAGTCCTTTCCTCTGTGTTCAATAATGGTTTATTTTCTTTTGCAGGAAATCAAGCAAATACAGCTGGAGGTTTGTATGCATTAACAAGGAGCTCCTGATAAAATATAAATATGAAAAGAAGCCTATAAGAAGCAGACCCAGGAATAGGTGACCCAGGAGGAATACAGACACAACCTCCAAGTAGGTAGGGATGGAATTACAAAAGTAAAAAGTGAAGTACTCATCTGGAGTCAAATATGACAGGAAACATGAAGGACAAAAAGAAGACCTCTGACAGGTACATCAGCAGCTAGAGATTAGGGAAAATTTGTGTCCACTTCTGAACAGGGGGAGGGACCTGATGGCAAAGGACATGGAAAAGGGTAATACATTGAATTCTTTTTCCTCAATCTTTTGTGAACAATTTACTTCACCAATCCCATAACCCTGACATCAATGGGAATGTCTAGAGCAGGACTTACCCTTAGAAGAGGACAATTAGTTAGGGAAGATGTAAACAAGCTGGAGGTACACAAGCCATGAGACCTGATCAGAAGTACCCACAAGTGCTGATTGAGCTAACTGATGTCATTGTGAGGCCACTCATTACTACCTCTGAAAGTTCATAGCGACGAGAGGACAGTCCTGAGTTCTGGAAGAAAGCAAACATCATTTCCATTTTCAAGAAATGCAAGAAGAGTAAACCGGAGAACTTCAGGCTGGTCACCCTCAACTTGATTACAGGGAGGGTGATAGAGAAACTAATCCTGTAAACCATTTCCAGATTTATTCAGGATAGGAAGGTGTTTGGGAGTGATCAGGCCAATTTTAAAAAGAGGAAATCATGTCTGATCACCCTGATACACTTCTATGGTAAGTCAACTGAGTTAGTGGACAAGTAAAGAGAAGAGGATTTCATTTATCTTGACTTCAATGAGGACTTTGACACAATAACATCATAGACCAGCTGAAAAACTAGTGGTTACAGAAAAACTGGCTGAACTGTTAGGCTCAAAGGGTTGTGATCAGTCATGAAGTCCAGCTGGAGGGCAGTAACTAGTGGTCTACCAAGGGGCAGATACTGTGGCCAGTACTATTTAATACCTTCATGAATGACATACAGAATCACTCCAATGAGACAAATTGCACCCCAGCAGGCTGGCAGGCAATGCAAAGCTAGCAGGAGTAGTTGGTACCAGAAAGGTGATTGTGCTGTCATTCAGAAGGACCTGGCGAAACAGGCCAACAGATATCTCATAAAGTTCAACAAAGGGAAATGCCAAATACTCCCCATGGGGAGAAATAATCCCATGAACCAGTATATTCTGGGAACAACCAGCTGGGAAACAGCTTTCCAAAAAAGGCCCCAAAGGTTCTGGCAGACTTCAATTTATCCATGAACTAGAAAGTGGCTCTTGCTACATAGAAGGCCAACAGTGTCCTGGTCTTCATTAGACAAAATGCTCCCAGCAGGTCAAGGGAGGTGATCCTTCTCCTCTGCTCAGCACTGGTGAGACACATATGGAGTGCTGTGTACCGTGATGGGTTCTTCAGTAAGAAACAGGCATGAATGAGTTGTAGTATGTTCACTAATGTAGTGGAGCATCTGGAGCATATTTGGAAAGACTGTCAGAGCTGAGACTGTTCAGCATGGAGGAGAGAAGGTTCAGGGAATCTTTTCAAAGTATATGAATATTTGATGGAGGCTAGAGGGAAAGGTGTAAAGAAGATGGAGTCAAATAGCAAGACTCTCCACAGTGGTCCCCAGTGACAGGACAAGAGGAAATCAACCCAAGCTGAAATACAGGATATTCCAATTAATCATAAAGGAATTGGGTTTGTTTGTTTCTTTCTTTCTTTCTTTTTTTCATTTTTACTGTGAAGTTGTCAGACATTGGAATAAGGCTGTCTGGAGCTGCAGTTTTCATCTTTGAAGGTATTCAAATCTAGACAGGACATGTACCTGAAGACAGGTACTAACTAACCAGCTAACTCTGTTTTTGAGCAGGGTCTTTAACTAGACTATCTCCAGAGGTAACAGCCAGCCTCAGTAATCCCCTGATTCTGTCTCTATAAATGGTACCCCTTGCCAGTGAAAATACCCAGTGGCAGGAGCAGAACCCAAAAAGAGCAGTTTTTAACATTGTAAATATAGAAATGCGCATGGTTCAACTGTAATGGATGCAAACAAATAATTTTCTCACCTGTATTAGCTCACAGGTGCTAAAATAGCTGTAAATCCTCTCCTAAATCTCACTGTAATAAAATTAAAAATACAACTTTTCCCTTAATTGTTAGATGGAAAAGGAAAATCCAGAATCAAGTAAATCAGAAAATATTTTCTAGCTAGTATGCCATGAATATTTTCTAGCTAGTATGCCATGCAAGTGGCCAGGGTATGTAGTTCCACCTTCTGCAAACCTGTTTCTATCAACTTGGTTGGTAATTTATGTCTTATGCCTTGATATTTTTACATAGGCTTAGCTAGTATTTTCCTGCTATATCAGCATACTATAGGAAGATTTCACTGGTGGGAATGGCAGAAGTTTTGCTATTTGGCAAAGAGTATGGACTTCATTGAAGGAATTCCGTACTGACAGAATTAAATGTATTAAAAGTTTGCAGCATAGAGGGAGATGATTCTAAATTTGAAGCCATTTCAGGCGTCTCATAGTTCAGTTTGCCAAGTCAATGTGAACTGCAGGTTTTAATCCTGGGGAAGCTATTAGACTGGCCAGGTTGCTGTGCATGAGCATTGCCTTGAAAGAAGCAGGATGTTGTGTGAGGCATCTTTGCCTGAAACTTCTGTTCACTGAATATTACAGGAGACATAAAAAGGTGGTTCTACTGAACCAGTGGTCAGGCACCAACTACAGAATTTTTCAGATGGGACCACACACATAAAACCCAATAACGAAATGTTTGTTTTTTTTTTTTTTTTTAATTTATTTTTTTTTTACCTGAAACTTATTCTGGTACCCATAGCATTACTTTTTTTTTTTTTTTTTCCCCATGGGAAATAAAACTGTAAGGAGATTTTTCAGTATTTGGATACTAATTCTGTCAGCTGTGGAAGTGGAGAGGAGGCAAATTATGTTGTATATGGCCGTAGGCCTGATCTCAAATAACCTTGCATCCTTCAAAAATTGTTTTCAGAGAATATCATCTTCAGGCTCACCTCTGCTTACCTACAAGAATCTGATGAGACACACACAACTTCAATGAAGGAATATTGAAAAGTTTCACAGGTCGTCCTGATGTTTTATTCTTTATCTCCAGCCAAGGCAAGTTGTCATGGTAAAACTGGAAGTATTATGAACATTTCTGAGGAACATGGATTTTTCATCTCTCTCTAATCTGGGATGCAATTCTTCACAGAAACTTTTCCTAATAAACTTTTCAGTTAAAATATTTTGTTCGTCCTGTAACACAAAATGTAAAATGTGCATGTGTGATTCATTGACATCGCACACACTGACACACAATTTAGGATGTAAATAGTTTAAATATATTCCTATAACTCAATGTGAAATATTTATGAATGTAGGCATAACCCGTCTCTGTCAGTTTCAGTGACTTTTGTGATTGTCATATTTTTCCTTTCCATTTTTATTCTGACTCTGAGATACACAGTCTGTCAACAAGACTTTTCATTTTCTTCCTAACATTAAACCACATTTAGACTTACTGACCCTTTTCAAAATTAACTTCTGGATGGAAGATGAATTAATTTCTGTTGATCAGATGGAAACAGCTGAATATACATTGGTTTTGTTAGCTTTACACATGACTTTAGATGCAGCCATTTAGGATAATGTATAGTGGTAAACAAAATGTCATTAATATCTTAATTTTTTATACTATCCCCACTATTAGAAGATTTTTCTATCAGCTTTTTTTTTTTTCTGCCTCATTTATACATGAAATCTACCACATGCTTTTGTAGATATAGCATCTGCTGGCAATATAAGTGGCATCAATATTTAATTAAAAGTAAGATTCAACTAGTGTAATTATCATTGAGAATTGATAGAGTTAAAACCAAAGGAAACAGCTTTAGTCTTTTGTCAAATTGCATGGAGTGGGATTTCTGGAGGATCTCATCGATGTCACATCCCTTATAGGTAAGAGATAAATGTGCAAGTTGAAAAACTAATGCCTCTTACTGTTAACATTAAAGTCAGAGATTTAAAATTCTTTTCCCTTGCTTCAATTTACTGAAGTATCTAGTGGAAAATAATAATTGCAAGTGTTTATAACTTGGTTCTTCAAACTTTTTCTAGTGCTACTGTAAATGTTATGTGTCCTGATTTCCATCTCCATTGAAATTATTAGTTTCTCTCTCATAAAAGACGTGGATAATGGTATTATAATGTGTATATTTTGATTCAGATAGGTTTCTAGGATCAGGTCGTGCAATTTTGTCCCTCAGCCTCTATGGAGCTTTTTTTTTAATTTTTTTTTTCAGTTTGTTGCTCTTTATTTTCTCCTTTGATTTATCATTTACCGATGGTAGCCTCTATATGTGCTTTTTACCCAGTTCAGGATTTATATATGAAGAGTTTCTGAAGTATACTTTTTCACTGGAACAGGTTCTCCAACTAATATCTCATTGAAAAGTCATTTTGCTGTTGTAGAAATAATACAATTGTATATAGAATGATATATGGTAAGTGCGAGAAGAGATAATTTCTTTTTTATATCATTCTGATTTTTTATTTTGTCTAAGACAAATAAATAATTTATCTACACACACAAGCACACACAGAGCAACAGTACCCAGAAACAAAAAGTTTGGGAAGGGATAACTCATAAAGATATACACGTATTCAAGACATACATAACATAGATAAAAGGGTGTATATTTTCCTATGTCCCTAAAGTAATGGAAGTGCCACAAAACTAGAAATCTAGACTTCTGTAGGGAAAAGAAATAACAAAAATCTGATAGAGACAGTTTATCAAGTTGCTGGGTTTTTGTGGTTTTTTTTTTTTTTTTTTAAATCAGGGCATCTGTACCGTTTATGTTTCACTCACAGTCAACATCTGTTTTACCTGTTAACTTCCAGTTCAACAACCTTCAGACTATCCTGAGGGCCAGTTCTTTCAAAATACTCTAGTATTTTTCTGCATCTCACACACTTATCCCTTGTAGCACAAACAGACTTCAAATCTTGAAAAAAAAAAAATTACATATTTTATATCCTACTCTTTCTACAGCAAAATGATTTTCTTTCACAAGACTTTTATTTCACAAAAAAAGAAAAAATCAATGAGTTTTTTCCATCAGTGGGTGTTTTCTGCAAACTTATTTTTTGATAATGGGGAGTATGTTTGTTTGTGTGTTTTATAGGTTTTTTTTACATAAAACATACTGCAGTCTTTTTCCCCTTCTTGCATGCACCAGTAAGTATTAACCTACAGTCAACATCAACTATTCCATTTTGTAGGTTTTTAATTATCAGTGTTTATTAGTTCAAAGCAAATTAGTGTCCAAAGTTACACTTAAACCTCATTTATTGTACCCAGAAAAAATGATCTCAAGCGTCTTCCTCTATTCCCGATCTTGTTTTGCATCTATAGGAAATTTTTAAGACTTCATCCTTGTGACATTTACAGGATCTGAAAGGAAAGGAGGTCAAGGTTCTCAGAATCTTTGTTTCAGGCTCTGTGCAGACTCAGTTGTGCAGCAGGTCTAGTTATACTAGACATAAAATACCTAAATAAACCTACAGAGAATTGCTCGATTCTATGGGTCTACAAAGTTGAAGGATACAGAGGTTTTCTGTAGTTCTACACATTAAACATTGGCGGTTTCTCATCGCTTCCTTTGTAAAAATCTTCTCTAGTGCCCAAATTTGAGCTGTTTCTGTTCTGTAAAATTTTTGTGACATCTTATTTTTTTTTTTGCTATAAGGAAATCAGTAAGTAAGACCAGCCACCACAGAACTTTTTTAATTAGCTAATCAGCTAACCTTCCTTCACCACCAGTTTTAGCCAGACATTTATACTAAAATATAAATACTAAATACAAGATGGCAAAAAGTACATGCAATTCCGCAACAAGTTATAAGAGAGCTTCTACACTCTCTCATGAGTCAAAAGTTCCCAGCAACACAAATTAGGGGCAAAGAAAATCAAACAGCAGCTATAATATGCTGGCGGCTAAAAGAAAGATTGACTTGGCAGTATTTCTTTGGCATCATAAGTATGGTCAAACAGAATTTATACTTAAAAATTATAAAGATTGAAAGTGATTGGGTAGGAGGGACATACTAAATAAGAATTAAAATAGACATCCATTAGTTATTTGCTCTTAATTCTTTCTAGCCAGCCAGTGTATTAAATGGTTTTGCTGTATGTTAAGAGAATACAAATTATGTAAAAAGTCTTAAAATCTTAAAAATCTGTTCTCTGTGTTTATAATAGAAACTGAGAGAAATTAAGCTTAAAACATACTAGGAGTCAATCAAGACGTTTGATTAGAGTTCCTAAAATTAAGGATAAGCTTATGTATATCTTATTGCTAGCATATGTTGCCTGAGAAAGGTGTGGGATCTGTATCAATAGAAAATATTAAGAGCAGCTCCTGACAAGCATCCCCTGTCTTAAAACAGGGGATCAGACTAGAGAGTAGTCAGACTTTCTCCCAGCCTTAGCTTTCTTATGACAAGGATTATACTTCACCAGACTGCTCTCGGGAAATTTGCATTAGCAACTGCTACAGTGGAAAGAATTAATTTCACATTTCAGTTTCAATGGAAATGCTTAGGTATAGAGGGTAAAGAAATGAGAGCAAGACAGGAATACAGGCAGATAGGTAAGATAATAAACCATAAGAAGAAAAACAAATCATATTTGCATTTAGGAAAGTTAATATTTTACTAAATATTTTCACTGCTTTGTTACTTTTTCTTTATGCATACCAGGTGTGTATCTACTATTGCACTGAACTAGTGTGGTCACAGTTAAAATTATGTACTACTAAAAATGTGACAAATTATTTGAAAATTGTAAATGTTAGTATTTTGAAAACTGCTGTCTAAACTTTTAGGCTTTTCTGGTCTCTCCCTTTTTCTCTATAATGATTTTGATTGCTCTTCTCCAAACTCACTCCAATACGTCCATCTTTCTGATAAATTACTTCCAGAATGTAACACAATATTCTAGCTGGAGCTGCACTACTGCCACATCGTTAGTTAGTAATGTGATGAACATTGATATTGATTGATGTGATATTATGAAGTAGACTCATTTTTAACTGAGTCAACATTTTAAGTTAGGTTTCTGGTATTGACTCCATATTTTGTAAGGTGTAATCTGGAAGAATATTAAAATATGGTTTTAGTTAAAAGGCAAGGAAAAAGTATCTAATTTCTGAAAATATCCAGAGATTTCAACAGTTAGATTTATTCTGTGTCAGGATGAGCAGGGTACTAAAAGCCAGAAAAAAGAGCCCTGAATCAGGGCCTTCTGTTTTGGATAATGGCCAATAGTGTGAGATCTGAATTGCTACGCTACTTGAGTCTGGTTTAAACCAGATTCCTCACCTCATCCAAAAAAAGCTCTGCTTATCAAACTGTGGAAGATGTGATCTCTATTATTCTGACCTTGCCTGAATGTCTCAGTCACACAAATTGTGAATGGAATTTTTATTTTGATATTCCCCATGAGACTGGATCCAGAATTGATACACACAAAGGACTGAGGATTTTTCAAAACACTGACAACTAAATACCTCAATCAATTCTTTTTAGACATATCTAGTTAATCTTTCCGGTCCAAGATACAAATTTCAGTGGTTTATTTGTAGCTGATTGTTTGCTTTTAGTCTCGTGTATCAGATTTACACAATATTAAGTGTGAAATGTGATGGACCCAATTCATTCCTGTACAGTAGAAGATGTAAAAGTCACAAAGAGCTCTAACTTTTTGTCTCCTCTCAAAAGAGCAGAGAGAACACTGGCCATGCCCAGTTTAAAGAGTCCTCTGGGACAGTTCTCTCGCATGCACTGGGTATTTAATCCGGTAGTCCCTACTCCAGGCTCACCCCTGTATTTGTAGTTCCCAATAACTGTGTGGTTGTTGGTTTATCAGAACATCACTGCTTTACATAGCACCTCTTCTAAATATGACAGATATCAACTTGAGTTTGAATCATTTTAATTAATGGTGTGAAACTCTACACAGATATGCTGTAACTGAGAATTATTTGAACCTGCTCAGTCAGCAGCTTTCAGTGTGAAAAAGAGTGCAAAATTGGTTAATACAATGATTTTTTTTTTTATTTTTTTTAAATAAAGCAAAGGAACCAAACAAAAAATCTCATCAGGGACTGGAATACGGAAAACAGGTATCAAAGTTTCATTACGAGGTATGAAGTCCCATATGGCTTTTTTCCCTTTATAAAGGATACAAACTTTTTAATAATAACATTGAGGCCTGATTTTTTCATACTAAATGTAGGTATTTTGCTGAAAAATACAAATTTAGATGTGTAATTAGCTGCTCTATACTTTTTCTAATATCCATTGAAAGAGATCAGAAATCTTCCAGACCAATTTCATACACCCCTGTCTCTGGCAAACTGGGTGTTTCTGATTTTCCCCCTGAAGATTAGGAGACAATATACTATGACTGAGCACTGGGTACCATAATTAAGAAAGATCATTGAAGGAAGTCAATGGGTGTAGATCGTTAAGTTTACATTCAACATAACTTTATTGAAGACTCAAATGTTAAGAATCCCAGAATTGCTACACACTTCTGGATATTGTTGGATTAATCTCTGTATCTTCATTTACCATTTACCAAAAAAAAGGAAAGGTGTTGAATAGCTCCTACCTAACTGAGCAGTATTAGGAAAAGCTAAGAACAAACCAGTGAAAGCCTATTAAAATATTAACTGGTTAGAGAACTTAACATGTAACTGCTTAACCAAAAACATTAATGTATATGTTCATGTTATATGTATAAATGTATTGTAGTTTCCAAGATGACTGAAGTATTTTGCACCTTGTTGTGCGTTCTAATAATTTACCTGATTTAAAAAAGATATAAGCTAATAGCAACTGTTCTGGTCAGCAAAGAGAACTTAACATTTAAACTTCTTTTATTCTGAGATATATTAAAACTACTAGGTAAAAAGAGGAGATATTTATAAATTAAATAATCTTGGAACTCTCCGTGGTTGACATGACAGCAGGCATAAGCAAGGTTTTAAATTTAATTTAGTAAGCAGCTGAGAAATCTGAACAGAGTATTACTTTTTTTTTTACCAGCCTTCAAGAAAGAAATAAGCTTTAATATAGTAACACCTTAATTTAAAGCAAAAATATGTCAATGAAAGCAATACAGGAAAGGATTTTGATGTGTTGTGTAGAAAAAAACAGGAGCAAAGCTCAAAAGATAGATACTTGAAATCCTCTTTAGCAAACCTGTTTTTACAGTCTATAGTAGGCAAAAACTCTTTTCCTTCTTAAAAATTGAGATATGAATAATAAATCTTGGTTTCAGATACCGTATTCAGTTCTCTGTTTCTTAAAGATACGAATCCTTTACTTTCCTGATGAAGGCAGGTAGAAATTTAGGATTGCACAATGGACTGAATCAAGGCTGTTCCCTATTCCAGCCACTTCTGCATATGCAGTGTAAGATTTTGGCAATTTCTACCTTTTGCATAATTGATTTTACAATCTTAATGACGTTCCTTTAATGCTTATCTTCAATGAGATGGAAAATCTGCTCAAAATTAATTTAGAGCACATCTCAGAGATCTTGGCAGATGGAGGGACCTTACAAACAGCCTCTAGGACAAAATTAATGTTATCAAAATGAACATGCCTTCTCTAACTCTGTGTGTCCTAAGAGGTCTCCTGTTTATCGTTCATCTATATGAGTGTGGGAAAGTCAATTTGATTTTTAAATATTTCTTTTGCAGGCAGATGAAAGAAGAAAAAATTAATTTGTTGACATTTGCATTTGTCTGATCTGAAAACTTTTATGTGCCCATCTTACAGCTCTTTCAGACAAACCCTTTTTTTTCCTTTTCTTTCTTTCTGGAAAACCAAAATTTATAATGCAGCACTGCTGAGCTTTCACTGCAAGAATAAGGTTTTGGCCCTCGTTCACAGAGTTGTTGAGGTTAGCCTACTGCAGGTTACACTTCAGCTACACTGCAGGATGCCTCCTGCAATATGGGTTAGGAGAGAACTTTGGCATAAATTTATGCATAATCACTTCTTGGACGTTAATTCTAAGGATTGGGATGATTGTACTGAAAAATCAAGATAAGATTGGGTTAATTTCAGAGGTTGCATTTCATCCACTGTAGTATTAAAACCCATCGATGTATATAGACTATATAGATATCTCTATTTACTAACACATACAACCTGAAGAACAAACATATCCTTAGGCATTTGGTTTTCTTTTTGTTATGTGCTGTTTTGGTTTGATTTAGGACAGAGAATAGCAATAAATGATAATGCTTTTGATATGAAAAGTGTATCAAGTGTTCAAGCAGTCAGCAGCAAACAGCTTGGTGCCAGTCCTCAGACTAAGGCTTGTGTACAACATTGAACCGAAGACTGTGGAAAATCATACAGAAAAACATTAAAAACTTTATTATTGATTATGATTAGGACTGGCCCAAGCACTTGTCCCACACACACTCTGCCAAAGCAGAGATGTTGGAGTAGTGGATTACCAGATTGTTTTGGCACTGTACCAGATTTCAACTGTCTTAGCTAAAATAAAGTAAGAGATAAATCCGATAATGGTAAGTAGATGAATATGATAATACTTCCTAGAACTATGTTTTGGTATATGTCCCAGCATTTTGGAAGGCCTCTAAATTGCGGAAAGCCAGATTCTCTAAAGCAATTCTTGTAGCCAAACAACATATATTGCTTCAGATGGAAAATAGATTCCCTCCAGGGACAGAAACTTGGCACATTAACTTCGGGGAAGTAGAAGCTAAAAAATGAGTGCAGTTTCAAATAAAAGGGACCTTGTGACAAATCTATGAGGTTTTCATCCAACTTTTTACAAACTTTGATTAATCCTTAGAAAATGAATACTGAGAGATCTCTTTCCACTGTCTGAATCTCTCCAGTGTTCCCCCCACCCATGCAGACATCCTGTCTCCTTGCCCAACAAATCCTCCAGTCCCCTACTTCTTGTTTGGCTGGTTCCTTGTTTTCTTTCCAGTTCATTGGACTGCTTTTCTGCTGCTACAGCCTTTAATCGCCCTCTTATGTACATATAAGTGCTTCCTAGTCTCAGCTTTTTATTGCAAATATTTTGTAGAGTCTCAATACTGCATACACACCTGATGGACAAGATGCCACCCAGACAGACCTGGACAAGTCCAAGAAGTGAGCCAACAGGAAGCTCATGAGGTTTAATAAGACTAAGTACAAGTTGCTGCACCTGGATCAGGGCAATCCCCTGTTATCAATACAGGCTGGGCATGAAACGATCCACCAGCAACCCCACTGAGAAGGACTTGGGAGTGCTGGTGGACGAGAGGCTGAACACAAGCTGATGGTGTGTGCCTGAAGCAAGGAAAGCCCACCATATGCATGTGCCCACCAAAGCAGCATGGCCAGCAGTGAGAGGAGGTGATTCTGTCCCTCTACCCTACTTTGGTGAGACCTCAGCTGGAGTACTGCATCCAGCTCTGGGGTTCCCAGCACAAGAAACACATGGACCTTTTGAAATGAGTCCAGAGGAGGGCCACCAAGATGATTAAAGGGATGGAACAACTCTTGTGTGAGGAAAGGCTGAGAGAATTGGGTTTGCTAAGCCTGAAAAAGAAAAAGCTTCAGGATAACCTAATTGCAGACCTCAAGAAAGACAGGGACTGTTTACAAGAGCATGTAGTGACAGGACAAGGGGGAATGGATTCAAGCTAAAAGAAAGTATGTTTAGATTAGATATTAGGAGGAAACTCTTTGTTGTGAGGGTGCTGAGATAGTGGAACATGTTGCCCAGAGAGGCTGTGGATGACCTGTCCCTGGAGGTGTTCAACACCAGGCTGAATGGTGCTCTGAGCAACCTGGTCTAGTGAAAGGTGTCCCTACCCATGGCAGGGGAGTTGGAACTAGATGACCTTCAAGGTCCCTTCTAATCCAATACATTCTGATTCTATATGTGTTGCTTAACTGCATTGAATGTTAGGGCAGATCTGAGAAGGCTGTTTGCAGACAAAATCTTTTGGGAATTTTACTGATGTATTCTAACCATCTCCTGCTGAGTCTTAAAAGCCTATAATTCAATACCATTTCTGCTTCCTCTACTGTGGAGAACAAGAAATGACTGCTATCACCAGCTGTGGTATGGATTAGATGATACCTCAGACTGAGTTTTATGTGTTTCACTTAGAATTTATATGTATTTTGATTGTGATAATAAATTTATATTATTCCTACATTTATGAAAGCATGTTCAGGAGACAATTTTTAATAGATGGAGGATCCTCATTTTCAAATAACTTAACAATTTCTGGGTGAGTGCTGTAGCACTAGGACATCTACAGCAGTATTGTGAGGCTGACAATGGATGCAGCCTGTGCTAGCAGTGGCAGACTGTTTTACATGGAGATGGGTATTTATCTGGCTTCATGGTAAACTATGTCCATTCCAGCAGCCTGTGGTTCTGCAGCCTGCCAGCAAGGAAGAAGCAAAGCCTGTACTGACACATCTAACCCAAATGCTGGGATTACAATTTTAATTTGATCTGGGTTACATGTGATAGCAGGCCTTTCAGTTCTGAATCTGAAAACAGGAAAAAATCTGGTCCAAATTATGATAGAGTGATTTGAAATTCTTGAAATGTTTTCATGTGGGTTTTTCTCCTGATGTTTTCACTTCCAACTAAAATGATATATAACATTTCATGTCTTCAGAGAAACAAGGACTAGCAAAGAGAAGAGAAAAAATCATGCAAAGTCATTGCACTTTCTTAGGGCTGGCAATAGAAACGTGGCTCTGTAGGAATTATTGAGTCACAACAACAGCTAATTTAGAAAAAGATTTTAAAAAACATTTCAATTTAGGTTGTCACAAATTATTATATAAAGGTAATGCTTGTAATGGTATATAGTAGTGGAATAAATGTAGCATTGCTAGAAAGGTTGCATTTAACTTTACTGATGGGCATTTTCAGAAATTGCTAATGAGTCTTATGTTACACCGAAGTTGTCTAGATCCATATTTTACTCCTTTCCTTACTTTTTTTTCTGAAGAACTATGGAGCATAGCCTCATGGCTGGCTTTTCTGATGTAAGGTAATGATCACAGACAGGGTGAACACTAGAAGCTCTTTGACATATACATCCATCCTTGAGGTGAGGGTGAGGTACAAGCCTTGGGGCAGATTAGAGTGAAACCACACTGAATGATCAGTGATAGATGTGCCACGACCATGAAAAAGCATTATCCCACCTCTCAGGATCTGTTTCTTACAGGCCTTTCACTTATCTTGCTCAACTAACAGCAGATCTGGGTTATCAGGGACACAATGAATTGAAGGGCTCAACAGGGTCTTAATCATCCTCCAGTGATGGGTGCACATCCACTCTGCAGCTAAGCTGTTCTTAAGCAGATCAGAGGTTTTGACAGCCACACACCCTAAAACTCCTCTCCTCCCCTTTGGTTGGGGAGTTCAAACCTGACCCTAGCAGAGCACCCTGCTCCTTTTGCAAATGGCCAATTGTTTGAGTCATTAACCTTTAACATTGCAGTCTCTCACAAGCATCTGAAAATTAACCCTATAAAAATGCTTTCTTCCAAGATGCTGACCTTGATTGATTACAGGAGTGTTTGTCAGAATGCCAAGAATTGGGAATATGATGTAAAGCACAGTGGAGAAGGGGTGCAAGGAAGACAAAACATTTACTTTAAGGAACTAAAGACTGAGTTTGACTATTATCTCTTGTGAAGCACAAACTTAAATGCACATTGAAACTTCATTACACTGAAATGCTGAAGAAGCAGCAGATCTATTTTATCATGGAGACTCCTCTTTCAAACAAGTGACGACTTCGGAGTCTTTAAAACCTTCTGTGTGTAATGGTTGAATAGTCATGGGCTTTTACTTCTTCAGAGAAGTGGTAATAGCAGAAATAGTGAAATGTGTTGCAGTAGTTCTGAAAAGGAGTTTCATTTGACTGGTGAGTGTGAAATAATCCAAATGATATACTGCTAAGTAGAGACATGGACAAATTCAACGCCTTTGATGCCACCTTTCATTTTAAAATAACACTGAGGTTTCAATACTTTGGCTTTGCAAATGTGCTAAGCTCTGCTTTGTCATTTTTATTCCTTTTGTACTGTTGTCAAATAGGGGAATTCAGAGTTGGAATTCCATTAGAAATTAAACTCACAAACAAACAGGAAAAAAAAAAAAAGCCAGATACCCCAAGACCTTGGCTGCTCCAAGAGTTATGCAAGACTGGACTTGTAATATGCCAGTTTTCACTGCTGCTTTAAAAATTCACATCAGGAATTTATTAGAAATATTCTTGAGAGTAGATCTGCCTATCTGACTTGTTGCACTCAATGGGACCTGCAAATGCAAACACAAATACAAATTTAAAAAAAAAAAAGAAAAAAGAAAAAAAAAAGACAAAAATGCCCCAACAATCTTCTATTTTCAAAATCACGTTGCTTTCATACATAAAATACCTTCCTCCTCCGGAATCTAGTTTTTGTCATATTTTCATAAAAGATAAGCAAACCCATAAATTTCAATTTCAAAGTATAAAATGTTTCTGTTCATAATTCTACAATCATTGTAAACTAAACCAGCATGTGAAATAAATCTATTGATCAACTCTATATTGCATACACTAAAACATAGAACATGTGGTCTGTTATGAAAATATAATTTGGAATTCAAATAGCATGCATTTAATAAATGAACAGTTAATCCCAAAGCTTAGAATTTCCTATGATATTTTTCTTGCAGTCATATTCCTACTCTTTAATGTATCAAATATAGTCTCACAGACAGCAGCTTATCTGTAATCCCTAGCTTCAGGGTGTGACGCTCTTAAATATTTTTATAGAAAACCTTCTGTTCAAATTTGATAACCATTAAACATAGGCATTTACAAATTTCTATCCAGTCATGTCTGATTGCATTTCACTGCATTCCCAACATGAGAGCAATGAAATTTTGTTAGCCAAGAGCTATAGTATTAGGCTGTATATAAAGTTGGATACTTCATTTTCTGTAGTATTTTTCAATTTATTTGATTACTCTTTTCCTCTTAATGACATAAGTGATTTTCCACAAATGAAAAACTACACAGTCCTGGTTTAGTGAAGGTAAGCTAACAAGGTTGTTACAGTTTTAACAGAGAAACTGAGATACAGTTAAAAGTAGAATATTTGCATACATGAATTCAAGATATTTATAAAACTGCCTTTTCTGTAACAGATTTGTAGGGGAAGCTTAAGTTAGCAAGAATCTTTTCTAGGAACAGTATAACTACAACAGCAGAAAAGCTCCTTTTGTCATTATAAAGTGCATCTATGTGAGGAAATAAGCCACCATTCACGGATCACCACTGACAGATGAATATGTGCAAGGCAGGAAGTGATGTTAGTCACAAAGGAAAAAATAGCATCTCTCCTCCAGTTCTGTGCACATCAAATATTAACCAAATATAAATTTGTGAGATGGACAAATGTCTCTTTTTGTCTTCCCTTTCAAATTCAAAGATTGAATCTTTGCAATCAGATTGAGTTAGGTGGTACTTACATTGCACAGAAGGGAAAGGGTTTAGGAAGAAATGGAAGGAAAGATTCAAACTGAATGATTTGTAAACACAGAGATGAAGAAGAATTACTACAGCTGATGTCTCAAATGAGTTGTCATATATTTCATGTGTTCTTTCTGGTAGCTGTAGTGCTTGAGGAGGCTCAGGGGTGACCTTACCCCTCTCTACAGTAACCTGAGAGAAGACTGAAGCCAGGTGGGGGTCAGTCTCTTTTCCAGGAAAGTAAAGACAGGATGAGAGAACATAGTCTTAAGCTGCACCAGGTTGGACATTAGGAGGAATTTCTTCACAGAAACAGTAAAACATTGGAAGGGGCTGCCCAGGGAGGTGGTGGATGTGGCACTTGGTGCCATGGTCTAATTGACATGGTGGTGTTCTGTCATAGATTGGACTCAGTGATGTCAGAGGTCTTTTCCAATCTAATTGATTCTGTGATTCTGTGATTTCTCGAGGCACAGAAATATGGAGAAATTAAAACCTCTCATTTTCAGCAACAGTAAAGCGAATACAATATCCTACTGGCTCAACAGAAATGTATGAAAAACCCCCAGCACCGTAATTACTATGAAACAAGAATTCTTTTCTCACAGATACTTCA
This sequence comes from Anabacerthia variegaticeps, assembly GCA_035583185.1. Classification (NCBI taxonomy): domain Eukaryota; kingdom Metazoa; phylum Chordata; class Aves; order Passeriformes; family Furnariidae; genus Anabacerthia; species Anabacerthia variegaticeps. The sequence continues at coordinate 135,681,784 of JAWWEW010000078.1, forward strand.
TGAACCTGGTATGGTAGAGAACATCTTCAGTTTTCAAATGTAATCCAAATTATTGCTGAGGAATGCTGTGATTTTTTTTCTGTAGTCTGTATGAATGGGTTTCATAGTTAAACTAATATACAAGAAAAGCCAGGACTGGCACACACTTGCATTTCCCCTCATCTCATTTGAGATGAATTCCAACCCATTTGGGAGCTGTGAGTTTGCTGGCTTTAAGACAAGCAGACCCACAGTGACCACACAGAGGAACCAATGAAACGCTGAATAAAGTTTTCAAGAGAATTTGGTTATCTCAGCTACTGCACAAGAAAACCAAACCAAGTCAAGACAAACAAAAATCTGTTTTGCATGTGAATTAAAGCCAAGCTGTTTATCTTTTTTGTTTTAATCTGATTTTTATTTTTCTGTCATTCATAACTATTGTTGGGGGATTTTACTGTTGTTGTATCAAAATAATTACCTTAAAATATGTTAATGATACCTGGAGTCTGTTATATTGTCTTTGACATTTGCTGGCACTTGAAGTAATGAGAGATCCAGGACTAGATCAACACATGCAGTGTATGACAAGTTCATTTTTCCATATTTGATTACTCTGATCTCCACTGCTCCCATTTTTGTGTATCTTTCACAATTTTATTACATTTTGTACAGCTGCCAAAATCCTGATTAAGGATGTAACAATCTGATCCATTGTCCTGTTTACCATGCCATCTCACCCAGAGCTGATAATGTGGTTTTGCAAAGGAGAATAGCAAGGAATCACACTCCAGGAAAAAGGTCAGTGATATGAATGCAGATTTGAGAGATGAGAATATCTGGAAATCCTCAAAACGTGCTGAAATCTGGAAGAACACTGCTGCCTCTCTCCCCAGAACACTTTCTGCTCCTTTGGCCACCCCATTTTCAACATTTACTTGTACTCTCTATTAAGGGTTTTCCATCACAACATCGACCCCAAACAGATACTGTGTATATGTAGAAACACAAAGAGTGTAGTCCTGTATATGTGTGGCTTCATGTCTGTTCATTTGTATGTGTGCAATGGGTGTGTAAAGGCCCCGATTAACTCTCATTTTGTCCATGAATTGCACTAAGGGGGGAGATCATTAGGGTATAAACTCTATAATGTGTTGTATCTCAGACATCCAGGGTATATAATGTTAGCCCAGAATTTTCAGTGGACTATTCTATATTTTGTATGTCCTCCATTGACTTGTATTTCTTAGAGTGCTCATATGTAAACATATCTCCTTCACTGTGTTTGTCCTTTCTCTTTGATCCATTATTTTAAAGATTTTTTTTCTCCCACTGAACTACTTTTTCTTCAGTCTCAGGCTGATCTGAGTGTTAACTTCTCAGATGTTATTCCAGTATTTTCAGTTCTTATATCCTTTCTCTGGGTTTGGCGCTTTTATGGTGGGGTTTTTTTTGTGTTTTTGATGGTGGTGGTGGGATTTTTGTGTGGGTTTTTTTTTTTTTTTTTGTGGAGAATTTTGGGGTTCTTTTTGTTTGTTTGAGTTTTTTTCAATTGTATCAGTTATTAGGTTTTCCTGTGCTTTTCAGAAGTGCAACCTGAAGAAAATATTTAAGCACATGAAATTATAATTAAGATATTGTACACCCATGAAATTAGTTTGGATATTGAAAACCCATAAATTACAATTGCATTCCACCAGGAATGCAACTGTTTGTTTAAATCCTACAAAATAGGTTGATTTTTCTGAAAGTGCATTTCTCTGTGTCAGACATTAATCTTACAGTGGTTCAAATGAAAGGGAAGGATTGTACTTACATGCTTTTAAATAAATCTTCCAAACTTTCAATCTGCTAATATTGAAGCAGATTGAATTTCAGCAATATGAGCTTTATCACTGCAGGTCAAATCTATCATGTTCTGAACAAAGAAGGATTGTGGTATTTTTGTTTCTGGTATCAGCAGGAAAATAGGAAACTATTTGGAAAACAGAATAGCAGCTTTCATCTTTTATTACTTAAGACATAGAGACTGCAGCAGGATGATAGAATGATCAATGACAAATGTAGGATGCAAAAAAAAGGCTTGGCTGATTTCTAAGGTGATTTGGCCTGCTGTTTCACACCATCATCATCTTTGTTTCCCATGTGTAAAGCAGAGACATCCTTTAGCTTCTTTAAAGAATCATTTTAATGTTCAAATCCTATTCAGTTTTACAATTGGTATTAAAGATTGTTGCTGTCCTTCTGCTATGAGAGTATGTTTCTTCAGGCAGTACACTGAAAAAAAATTATTTTCATTGTTAATCACGTTATCTGAAATCTATTAGTCATCCAGTTTAAAGTGTTCTCTAATAGCTTCAAGTGTGTAGATAAAGCTGAAATTAATGACCTCAATGATCAGACTACTGTAGAAAGAAAAAATATATTAGAAACAGTGAATATAAGAATACGATGATGCTTAGGAGAACACAGGTTAATCTGCATAAAATGGAACTAATTTGTGTTGGCACAGATACTAGAGTTAATGAAAACTATTTCAAAATATCTTATCAGATTTACTGATTGTTGAGATGACCAATTGTATTTTTCCCTTATTGTTTTAGGGTGTTTCCATCTTCCAATGCAGAATTATTCAATTGACAGTATGGTTTTCTGACTACTCCTTGATCAGATTCATATCATAGATACTTTTGAGCTGTAACTGGCTATCTATGACTCTAAACATTATAATTCACACCCCAAAGGGTGAGGATTGGTACTTCAGCCACCTTATCCATTCCTTGGATATATACTGTATCTTAGAACATCTATGGACTGTAGTTATCTTAAGTGTGAAATTACCTACATACTGTGGTTAAATTCAGCAAATCATTTCCATAAATACAAATGAAAAAAGCACATGAAATACGGCAACATTATTGTGGTGGGTTGACCCTGGCTGGATGCCAGGTGCCCACCAGTCACTCTATTACTTTCCTTCTCACCTGAACAGGGGAGACAAAATATAAAAAAGGCTTTGGGATCCAGATAAGGACAGGGAGAGATCAGTCAGAATAACCATTATGGTCAAAACAGACTTGACCTTGGGAAATTAATTTATTACCAATCAAATCAGAGTAGGGTAATGAGAAAACAAAGCAAATCTTAAAACACTTTCCACCCACACCTCCCTTCTTCCTGGCCTCAACTTCACTTACCGTTTTCTTTATCTCCTCCCTCCCAGCAGCACAAGGGGACAGGGAATGGGGCCTGTGGACAGTTCATCATATGTTTTCTCTTCCACTCCTTTCTCCTCAAGGGGAGGACTCCTCACACTCTTTCCCTTCTCCAGCATGGGATCTCTTCCATGGAAGATGGTTTTACGTAAACTTCTCCTGTGTGGGTCCTTCCCACAGTCTGCATTTGTTTATGAACTGCTATGGTGTGGGCTCCTTCCACAGGGCGCAGTCCTCCAGGAACAGACTGCTCCAGTCTGCTCCAGGAACAGACTGCTCCTCCCACCAGGAGGCTGTTCCAGTGTAGTCTTCTCACAGAACCACAGCCTCCTTCAGGCATCCTCTTGATCCAGCATGGGGTCTTCCACAGGCTTCTGGTGGATCTCTGCTCCACTATGGACCTCCATGGGCTGCAGCCTCTTTCATAATGATCTGCAGGACAATCTGCTCTGGCACCTGGAGCACCTCCTGCTTCTTTCTCACTGATCTTGATGTCTGCAGAGCTTTTCTCTCATGTATTCTTGCTTATCTCTTCTGGCTGCTGTTGCCCAGCATATTTTTCCTTTACTTAAATACATTATCCCAGAGATACTACCACTGTGGCTGATGGGCTTGGCCTTGACTAGTGAGAGATCTGTCTTGGAGACCTCCTACATCTCAAAAGATTGCTCTTCCCAGGGCAGTTTTAGAGCTCCATTTATTTTTTTTTTTTTTTCAGTCATTCTTATTAATTTTTCTATACCTTCTGCAAAAGTTTATCCAACAAAGCAGCATTGAATGTTGGCAACTCATTTTCCAGGTGAATGACTTAAACAGGAGCATTGTCTTTGTTATCTAGTAAATATTTTCTATCTGCAAAAGGACTCAGGCAAAAAGAAAAAAATCTTGTATGAACAGAAATTGTTATCTGAGCTCCCAAACCCAATCCTTCATACAGACATGTGTGAAGAACAGCATAGGAACTATTGACAATGGCTGAAGAGAAAGTGGACTACATACAGCAATGCAAGGCAGCATGCAACAGTGCTCCTCAGATCCACACAGAAAGTGCATATTGTTTAACATGGAAAAGAAACTTGATCAGTGGTTTATGTCAGCAACTTTACAAGTGGACATGAATCTGATCAAATTAAAAATAAACACTTGACTTCTGTTGAAATTGACAGCTCGCTTCCTGAACAGTTGCATGCACGTGGCTGAGATCATTATAATTATTCTTCCCAAAGTTGAACACTTCCTCACATTTTAAGGTTGTAGGAGTCTGTCAGTGCCACCTAGTGAGGTCTGAAACACCTAGAGATAGATCTACACATGAACATGGTCAGCGCAATGCTGATCTTTCCTTCTTCTAATTTCACCTTGTTTCCTTAGAGCGAATTCCTCAGAACTTCAGATATCCTCAGCTTTATCAATAGGTAACTGTATGTTTAAGGGACTAAAAAAATGGTGATTTGATGAGCACTTATGTTACATCCTTGACCTGAAGGTCTAACATTTACTGGCTGTTACACTTTGATTTTAGGCTTCAAAAGATTTTGCTCACACAAACACTTGTAAAGCCTTTGATTCTTTGGTACTTTATGTCCCAAGAATAACTACACATTTTTTCTCTAAGTGATTTCTTCTAATTTGGTGAGAATATAGGCGTTTTGGCAAAAAAGATTTTACAAAGATAACATGCAACTTCGTAAAAGCATTACAACAGCTTACCAGGACCAGCAAGCATTGCTGTGGTAAGGAACCTTTGTTCCACTTAGTAGTCACAAACACCACGCAACTGAAGTCAGGTACCCACAGCCAACAGAAAATAAGTGCTTAAGTTACCCACAAGAGGAACAAAAGAATAAAAGAAGAGATTAAGGGATGAAAGAAAGAAAAAGAGTGGAGAAAGAACACAGATACCACTTAGAAGGTCACACAGTGACAGCTTCAAAGAGACCAGACCAGAGCCCACAATGGAGACTCGTGAGACTCGTGCTGCCTCTTTGTTCTGGTCCCTGTGGGCAGTCCCTCCAGGTGAGCCCTTTGGTTCACTGACCACTCCCTGTCCCCTTAGCCAACATGAGGGTGCCACAACCCATTAGAGGCTCCAGGGGCTGTCCTGTGGGAGGGTTTCCAGGCGGCCCTTCCTTGACTGGCAGCCCAGCCTGGTGCTCTGGGCAGGGCTTGTCCTGTGCCCAGTCCAGCCCTCCCCCCCCACACACTGTCACTGTCACTGTCACTGTCGCTGTCGCTGTCACTGTCACTGTCACTGTCACAGACAAGGTGGGCCCAACCCAAAAACCATTGACCTGGTGTGTAACAACTTACAGGATTTAAACACAGAGGGCTTTTTAAGCAAACCAGTTCTTGCTAGAATATTTGAAACTTTCAGTAGGGTTTTAGTGCATTATAAATCCCTGAACTATGTTGGGGTTTTTTGTTTGTTTGTTTGGGTTTTTCTTTGTTTTTGTTGTTTACTTGTTTGTGGTTTTTGTTTGTTTTGTGTTTGGTTTTGTTTTGGTTTTGTTTTTTTTTTTTAATCAGTTTAGTGTAGCAATTTTGGTTTGGGGATTACTTTGAAGATTCAAATTCAAAATCTAAAAATTGTTTTTCCTGTTTTTCTTTGGTTTTCTCTACTCAGTAGGGCTTCTCAGCAAATGCCTCACACCATGTGAGTGCCCTCACCAGTCTATAGCAACATGAAAGGATGAGGCTTTTGCTCTTTTCTGGCACACATGTGGACTTTCTTGGAACTATAAGTATTTCTTTCACTACTCTCCCAAATTAATTCATTCTTCAGCTTATGCATCTTGTTTACAACAGATAAATCAATTTGAAAATAAAACCCAGTCATCTGCTTTTTATCTAAATTATAATTCCATGGTGTGGTGCAAAACAATCTCATTTTATACAGCATTCTTTTATTACTGTCACAAAACACTCTAAGGGCTAAGTCAATCACCAGCTAAAGAGAAGTAGAAGGTATTAAAGTGAGATTTAGAAGAGAAAATGAGCAAATGGATCAGAGAACCAGAGCACTGCAGATAGGTAAAAATAATTCATGTACCTTTAGCTGCAGAGTGAGTTGGAAGACAATGGTTGTTCCAGCTTGAGAAAAAAAGCAGGGTAGAGAGAGTTTATTTGCTATAAGCTCATTCATATGGTTCCCATCACTATAATTTTCCATGCCTCCTTGTGCCCACAAAACATATAATTTTTCTTCTCTTTGTCTTCCTTTGGTTTCAATGTAATTTATTATGTACTGTCCGTGTTATGCGTTGCTGTTGTAGGAAAATGAGGGTCAAAGATTTGAACTTTTCAGTTTTCACTGAAAGTAATGAGTTTGCCATCAGCTGGTCATGTTCAGGAATGAGCTGTACATTCATGGACTGCACTCTGAGGGCAGTAGGGTGGTATGGGTGACAAATCCATCACTTTCTCAACTGGGAAGCTCTAAAAGAGTTTTTTCTTGGGAAGGCATGGTGTGTGATGGGAAGCCTCGGAGAGGAAGAATGGAAATTAAAATTTGGCTAAATTCTGTCTTCAGAACAGATAGACCTGTGAGCAGTAGTGCCCTGCCCTGTCCCTTATCTGGGTGATACACAGTAGCTTGTGACAAGGTTAGTAGTTTAATATTCCAAAATATGTACTTTTTTATGCCCAGAAACACATGGACTTTTTATCTCTTACTGCTTGCTTGATGTAGGTTGCAAGACAGGCCACAGTCATATATTTGTGAAGGTCTGTGAGCATGTATGTTGATTAGATAACCCGGCTCAGATCAATGAAGAGAAATTTGTCAACACGTGGTTGCTTAAACAGATACCCAATAATATTTTCTTAGCCAGCAGCAATGCGAGTTTTTGAATTTACAGAGCATTTGTTGATTTAAATTCAAACAAATTTATCTTCTATGAGCTTTGCATGAATGTATTTTTAATTTCTTGAAGCAAAGAATATAGAATAAGCATAAAAAGTGAAATGCTGTAATAGAAGTGGTTTGAAGTAGTAGATGTTCAGAGTCAGTTCGAAGTGGTGAAAGCTGATGATTGAGCTTAGATAGAAAAGTCAGGAATGATAATCATGAATATTTTATTTTCAGGGTTAGTACATGCAGTGGAAGATTCATCTTTCCTAACTTTCACCAGCTTTAATCCTCTAACATTAACTGTCCATTTACTAATACAGTCAATGGGGTAAAAGGTAGCTACAAACCAGTACCTGTTTGTCTCGTTAAAGAGGAATTCATACAGAAGTTTCCGCTGGTGTTTACCTTCCTTGTCTTTTGTGGGTCATAAACCATATTTTACCTTAAACAAAACACCCAGCTTTTAGAACTATGCAATGATGCTTTTTCATCCCACAATGTGTCAAACAAGTTATAGATTTAGCTATTTTTGCCTCATTAGCTTTACAATTAGAAAGTAAGCTCACAAAAGGTATTGAATTGCTACCTTCAGATACTGAAGTAGTCAAATGATCCAAAATAAGTAATTTTCCTACTCTTCACATTGCATATTAAAGGCTGAGGTTAAGTAGCTGATAGCATTTCTTGCAAAACTGTTATAGAATTGTCTTTTGTGGAGAAAGTAGTGATTTCATATATTATCTTTTTTTTTTTTTTTTAATTTGTCTTTAGACAGCATTTACTACCATATTCATGAGTGTATAATCATGTCAGAATTGTTACTAACAGTTTTTAAGGATAATGTCCAGAAAGAAGTAGTAAACAGGCAGTCCTGTTTAAATTCTGTCGACACCATACAAGACACTTGGTACTGTGATCCATGTTAGAGAATTGCAAAGCTATTTTATAATTAAGCAATGATAACCCGCATTCTAACAGACACCAGTGGAAATTCAAAAGGTTCAGCTTGATTAGGAAGGAGACATTTTAGTTTCAGTGGAATAATTTTTATTCCCAGAATATGAAACACGATATGGAAATGTGTTTTAACATCAGCATACTTCACCAGCTTAAAACCCCCACAAATTCTGAAATTCAATTTGACTATTATTTCTAAAATATTTTTATATAATGATTTTATGGGATGTTATCCAATTCAAATGCTTTTTTTTTTTTTTCATGGAAAGTAATTAGGCTGCCTATCTTGACCAGTTTGTCTGTGGCTTATACCACTACTATTTAACCACGTAAAAAGACAATTCAATTAACTTAACAAATATGATACTTCATTGTTTTGTTTTAAAATCTCAGTCATTTTCATAGATTAGTAAGCTGGAGCATTTTGGACTCATCTGACAATGAACATTACAAAACATGCATTAACTAAATAAATCAAAAAAAAATTAAAATTTTAAAATTCTCTCCTTTTTTAAACCAACCTTTTAACTATCTGAAAATATCTGTTATAGACTCTGACATATTTTTCATTTTCAGCCTAAATATCAGTAATTCCCTCAACTATTTTTCCATATAGGTCATGTTTTCTAGTGTACTGATCATTTTCCTTGTCTTTTACCAGTGTTTTTGGAAAGGATTCATTCACTTTAAATGCAGACCAAACTGGACATCTTTCTTAAAATAGAGCCTTGCTAGTCCTTTCTTATTTTGAGTATAACTTCTACTTTTTTACTATGACTTGACAGTGTGGAATTATGATCATTTTGTGATGTACTAGTACAAGACAAGCAAAAATTACATAGATACATTTAACTTGCCTTGAATGTGCTATATGATCTCTTGAGATCCCATTCACTGCTAAAATTTACATTAGAAAAATATAAGGATTTTTCACTTATTTCACCTTAATACACTTCTTAAAATGAAATACGGACATAAAAGGCTGAAAGAGAAGCTTTGTGTCAGAAAATCTAGTTCCCAGTCCAAATTAATATCCTTGTCATGTTCTCTCACTCCAAATGTACCAGGTGCCCATTTTAGATCTAACTATTTTTGTCTAGTAATCATGTTTATAGGAATAAAACATCCAAGCCTGACCACACTATAGTGAGGACGGAACCTTTCACAGCCTTCAGTAATGCATGACTACTTTAATACTTAGACAAGTTTTATTCTTGAACAAATCTGAACTAAAAATTGGACAGCCTATTTTATATGAAAATTTACTTTATCCCACATAAATGTTTGTTGGGTTTTTTTTTCTTTCCTGAAGCAGGAGGTTCTAAAAATATTTAAGTGAGTTCTACATGTTAATTATGTGTTGCTTAAACATACTTTTATTTGACATTTTAAATTTCTTCTAGTTCCATCACATGCCCCTTAGTTTTGTAATATATAGAAAGACAAAGAGAATTCTTTTCCTTTTCCATACAGCTCATTATTTAATAAATAACCTTTTATCATGCTACCTCTTAATTTTTTATGTAAATAATATAGTTCCAATATTTTCAAATTTCTTTCCATATTAAATTTTTAAATACTTTTTCATTTCTTAATTTCAAATTAGCGTCATGTTTGGCTGTTTCTGCTTTATCTTTCTGGAGGTAGATTGACCAGAATCAAGTACAAAGCTCAAGACAAGTACATGCCACTGTTTCATCTAATGGCACCAACATTATGTAGAACACAAGACCATATTCTGCTGGTAGTGATGCTCTGTAATCTGCTAGTTCAGCTGCTCCAAAGACTGTGGTCACACCCTTTGTTACTTTCACTCTAAACTCTTGGTCAAAGGCAATGCTTCAAATATTCACAGGCTAACATGGAAAAAATCAACTTCATTTTTAACAGAAGGTGCAGTTATCACAAATGAGAGATATCATCTCTGAATCACCTAATCTTTTAGAGAGCGAAAGAAAAACTATTGAGAAATGACTCCGCAATAAACAAAAGCTTCAAAATCTCTTTACAGTGCCTTTGGAGAAGGCTGGATAAAAGGCTTTGCAACAATGCCTGATACAAAGAGCATCGCTTGGGTTTAATGAATGAGGAACAGAAGAAATCAGGGCATAAATCCTATTTCTGGAGCAAGTAAAGGTGCAGCATGCTGTTGTAGGAAATTATGTTAAATATTATGGAGAACATGTTTAATATCTTTCAGTCTAATTAGTGTAATTCTTTGGCACAGTCTCAGCAAAAAATGTGCTATAAGTTTGAGGAAGTGCATTTGCCACCTAGTAATGAATAGTTCTTTCAATAATGAACTAATGCCCCCTTGTACTGCTCTATCAAATTTCCTGGAGGCATTAGGCTCATTTCACATGTCAGGAGGTAATGTGTAATATATATAAAGCTGATTTGTGCATACCCAGAAAATCTTTTAAGTACAGTGTCTTAATTTCTAAATGTGCAGGGTGCACCAGAGTTAAAACCTCTGCATTTACAAATACAGTCACTGGAGCCAGATAGCTTTGGCTCTCTCTGCTAAAAGGCAAACAATTTCTGAGTGCTATGTAGATACAGAGATCTCTGATGTCTCACACACAAAGCTGTGGGAGCCATCTACAGCCAAAGACCCTGCAGAGATCCTTCTTTACTGAGGAAACCAGTCAGTACCAGTTGCCTGTAAGAAACTGTAAATTTGAAACTGAAAATTTCAGATACCTACCAGTGAAGGTGTAGCATAAAGAAGGGTTAGGGGGAAACACCCTAACACCAAGCATGTTAATTCACACTGCTGAAGATCATATGAAAGGATATTTTCAGTCTAGGGCAAAAAAAACAGTTTATGAAGGTTAAGAACTCCAATGTAAGCTAGAATGATTGTCAAGGAATAGTCAAAAACATGTTGGATCTGCTGTTTTGTCCCAAGGCCACTTCTAGGCATAAAGTTGGTCCCCAAAAAAGGGCACTAGTTCATGAGATTTCATTCCAGTGCTCAGTTATGGTGTCAGAGCTATTCCCTAGTCTCTACTTGCTGCAAGGACAACTTCTTATGATATCTCCAAGAACAACTGTGCTAGCAATATTTGATAGACTAAATCTGTCTTCCTATATGTCAGTTGGAGTGAAACCTAGGAGGAAAATGTTCACCATTTGGAAAGACAGCTGAGTGGAAATTCATAAGGGAATTGAAAGCAGGCTGCAGGACTTAGCAGAGCATGACCTGTAACCAGAATATTTCAGTAGGAGTTACTGATGCTTTGAAATAAAAGGGAAGATTATATTGCTTTACAATGTTTTCTTGAGAACATGGTGGGAAGACATGGAAGTTACATCCAATTTTCCAAATATTAGTACGCAACAGGTCAGTCAGAGGCACAAAGGACAGATAAATGCCTAGAACAGGGCTCAAGCTATCTCCAAAGAACCAAGAGACATTATGAGTGATTCAGTAAGCACATAGAGGTGAACGTGTCACTCTAGAGTGTAATGGTTTGGTTAGAAAACGTGTTTGACTCAACACTGTCTTATTTATGGGAGTGCCATGAATGGCAGACAAAGAAATACGGTTGTTTGTGTTGAAAATAATGGCATGCATCTAATACTTAAAAGATTCTGATGTCTGTCTAATGTATGATGGTCAAGAGTGAAACCAAGCCTGACACTTTGTAGAAAAACTGAAATGTAGACATGACACCACAGATGGCAAGTTCCACTGTAACTGAGTGCCAGACTTAAATACTTTAAAAAAACTAGTAGTCACTGTCTACAATTGATTTGTGTAGTACAAGTAAATTCTAGATGTGAATTCATGAGTATGCAGGCTTTTGCCATTTTTTTTTTTTTAAGCATGTTTCAGTTTTGTAGGTACTCAGAAGAAAACTTCATGCTTAAACTGCCAGTAGTTATCTGAACGTTGTACTGTGGCACACAGTGCAGTCAGGTTTTTTATTAAAATTTTGTCTCACTGTATTCATTTTACAGAAACTGGTATGATAAATTTCTTAAGATGATGAAAGATGAATGCCTTTATCTTCTGTAGAAACCAAACTAGAAGCTTTCCAGCAGAAAAGATGCTAATACATGTTGCTAGACTATAGCTCATGTTCTGAGTATAGCTCATGTTCCATGTCATCAAAAGATGCTTCATTCTTGGGCTGGTGTTTCCTTGATATTTTCTTTTCCCTTTCTATAAAGGAAAAAAAAAAAAGTGCTTATCTACTTACTTAGTCCAGTTACAGTACCCCTGTAATTACAGTCAGGCAATAAAGCAGTGCCGTAATAATGGGATATGGTAATACGACACAAGTTCTATAGGATACCAACACTTTTCAGAAGTAGAAAGTGCTTGAGCCACCTCAAATGACAGTAGATAATATGTGACAGAATCAAGCTTTGTGTCTAATTGTATTCACAACGCATCTCTACCTACCCCCGATATTGCAGATCAATATTTAGCTCCCCTAAATCTATAGTAAACATTAAACCTGAAAGGAAAAGACTAACATTATCAAATTAAATGCGATATGGGTATGGATAGCATGCACTGCAGGAGATTGATACTCACTTTTCTCCACTCCTGGACAGAGTTCTTTTGTTATCAGGAGAAATTTTATTTGTATGAAATCACTTCTCAGTTTTATTTCAACACTTCATTGGCAGTTTCTTCTCAGTCAGTGTTCCAGGGTGTTTTCTCCTTCACCAGAGCTAGAATTCTGATGTCTGGATACCTCCTATTGCTGATGATAGCACAATTCAATTGAAATCAGATCAAAAATCAGTTTGAACACATAGCTGGCTGAATCACAGAATCACAGAAGGTTTAGATTGGAGGGGACCTTCTGTGATCGACTAGTCCAATCATCTAGAGCAGGTTACCTGTCTGAGTCCAATCAGAGTTTGAATATCTCCTTGGAGATACTCCACAGCCTCTCTTAATAACTCATTCCATCATTTAATCAACAATAAAAAAACCCCAAGAAATTTTCTTGTGGTCAGATATGTTTTAATGTGTAACGATTGCTTCTTGTCCTGTCGGGGTGCACTACTGAGAAGGTTCTGCCTCCTTCTTCTTCATTCCCTCCCATCAGGTATTTCAACACCTTGATAAGCTGCCCCTGTGCCTTCTCTTCACCAGGCTGAATAGCAGCTGCTCACTCAGGATTTTCTCATATGAAAGATGTTCCAGTTCCTTTATTACCTTTGTGGCACTGTGCTGGACTGTCTCCAGCAAGCAGTGGTCATCCATATCTATTAAGGTGGGGGTTTTTTGGGGTTTTTGGTTTTTTTGTGTTTTTTTTTTGTTCATTTGTTTGTTTGGTTTTTTGTTTGTTTGTTTTGTGGGTGTTTTTTTTTTTTTGGTTTTTTTTTGTGGGGGTTTTTTTTGGTTTTTTTTTAGTGTGCTAATATATAAATGATATATTTATCTTTACTGGAATTCTCCATATACCTTCACTATAGTGCTTTTTTTCTCCTCCCCTTTTTTTGCTTTTACAACATTATGTAGTGAAATAAAATTATTCTGGTTCCCATGCCCTCTATGCCATTACTTTTCCTGTCACTTTTACAGAACACACTGTACTGTGACCTTTGCAACACCATTTTCTCAGCTGATCTGTCTCTTTTCTTGGATCTTTTAGATTGAGCTCCTCTAATAGTTCTGCATCACAATTTGTCATTGTTCTACTGCTCCTTTTGTGAACAGCAGCATTTGCATATACCAGTCTAGGTCTTTCAAATAGTCTGTCCTATATTTTAGTGCTCTCACTCAACACTCTTGCTACTAAACCGGAATTCTTTGTCCCCTAAACAGTTCTGTTTCTAATTATGGAATACATAAAATGTTACATGACAGTTTTTTGTGTCAGTGTACATCCTCAGCTTTGTAACAGCTATACTCTCCCCTTTCTATTCTTTATTTTGAGTTTCAAGAGAACAAAGAGGAGAGAAGGAGTGGGGTGGGGCAGGAGAGGATTGGAGAGGAGAGGATTGGAGAGGAGAGGAAGAGGAAGAGGAAGAAAG
>JAWWEW010000078.1:135695887-135773483 GCA_035583185.1 Anabacerthia variegaticeps
GGAAAGGAAAGGAAAGGAAAGGAAAGGAAAGGAAAGGAAAGGAAAGGAAAGGAAAGGAAAGGAAAGGAAAGGAAAAAAAATGAAAAAAAGAAAAAGAAAAAAGAAGCCTCCTTCAACTGTTGCAACAGTAATCAAACGCTGTTGCTTCTGACTTCTCTGAATTATTGGCTTGTCTCAACCCTTCCTCTTACCTTCTGCCCTCCTTACTTTCTTTTACTTTTGTCTTTCTCATCCTACAGAATTATTTAAGTTTAAAGAGTGTTCTGTTCTTTTGCAAGATTCTCTTCAAACTTTTATTTCATAGTAGTCTATATGCTGAGCTATATGCACTGGAAAACTAGAAAATAGGTGTTTTTAAAACTAGAAAATTTGTTAAATTGTCTGCTGACAGAGACAAGTCAGGAAGCCTTCAGTCAGGTTGGCTTTCTGGTATCTCTTCAAACTTCTGCTCCTAATATCTGTGTTTGCCCTAATTTCTCTGTAATTTGATGTAACTGATTTTATGAAGCAAAGAAAAAAAATTGTGAATCTGTGAATATACTGTATTGATCGATCTTCATTGCTTTGATTTGCTTGGAAATTCAGAGCATGAAAAGGAAAAGTAAGACTACAGCTTCAACCGGTGTTGTCTGCCAGCTAAACCAGAACAATCTAAATTCTTTCATGGATGTGTGTAGGTGACGTGCATCTGAGCTCTGGGAATGCTATATCCTTGTCCCAGGAGTGGAATGTGGAATCACATTAGTGCAATAATATCCTGGCTGTTGACTGGCTGTTAATATGTTTTCTTTGTATGTAAATAATAAAGAATTGACTGTCAGTGTCATGATAGGATCTTTTACATAGCTGAAATTTATTTTTTTTCTGTCATGAGAAAAAAAACAAAATACAAAAAAAAAAAACAAAACAAAACAAAAAATACCCCAAAGCAAACGAAACACAAACCTGATTAAAAAAGGGGAAAAAAAAAGCTTTTTCATCTGCATATATTGCAAAAAGCATGCTTCTATCAAGAAAGTAAACTGGTTTTGATACTAAGGCTTTTTTTCCCTCTTACTTTACATTTGGCAATTAGTTTTAAATGGGTAACATTTGCTGTCTTCTGCAGAAATGTTTTCTGAAAAATGCTTTCTTAAGGGTAAAATTTTGACATGGCATGCATCATTGTCCTTATGACTTTTCTACAGTGGAAAGCAAAAATATAAAAATCAAGACTATTCCAATGTTACTTTTGCTATCTTCAGAAGTCAAATATAAGAATTCCACTTGATGCAGAGTTGAATAAAATGTGAATGTTGCACAAATCTGGCTTCAAAGGAACAATTATGAAACAATAGTGCTGTTGCACTTTTCAAGCCTAAAGCCATTATATAATTTACTAGCATTCTCATTAATTCTTCGCTCCCAGAAATTGTTTTGAGGCAGCTTACTTTCCTCTCCTCCCCTTGAACCAAGCAGCAGCACAAAAATGTGGTTTAGAAAGCTTATCCATATGTCTACTTAGACTGGCTTTTTTTTTTTGGTTGGTTGGGTTTGGTTTTTTTCTTGTTTGTTTGTTTTCCTGTTAACTAAAGGAATCAAACCAATTCAACTGGTAGACTATTTGCACATTAAATTTATTCAAAAAGTATTTTCAGACTTACTTTTTCAAAATAGCGCAGGAATGTGAAACATCTCCTTGCATTCAGAAATTCCACCTTCAAATCTACCACACAGTAAAGTAAGAGGAAGCGTGGGATGGCAACATTTCTATAGTATTCCACATAATTCCTCCTTTAAGATATGGAGATATTTACACATCTGTTTTATTTTCCTCAGCTTGGTGGGATAAGTGTCTTTCTTCTTTCTTCAAGGGCAGGATGAGAATGAAAGGGTACACTCATTCACTGAACAGACCTTCCTCTAGTGAGTTTACAATACTTGATTCAGACATCAACTGGATATAAATGGTTGATTGAAGGACTTCTCTAGCTACCAGCTGATAATGCTTTTACAAACCATATTTTGCTTTTAAAGGTGAGCTATTATGCATTTTTTTTTCTTGTTTATGTACAGTTTCTACCGATTATTTTCTAGCTGTGCATTTTGCCATGCTGCCCTTGGTTTGCATTCTGAACTTGATTTACAATTTCACATTTTCTAAACATAAAAATTAGACTTGGTATCTTGTGATGTACAGTATTATAATACTTAGAAACTTAGCTATCTTCCTGCAGACTTTTGCTGCTATTTTACATGGTCATGTACCTTTTCACTGAAGTGAAAACACCGTGTGTGTAGGAGGTGATGCAACACATTGATAAGGCTGAGCAGAAGGGGTTGTAAAGAGTATGTGACGAGGAGTGTGTAGATTTCTTGAACTTAGAATATTTGGTGATAGTAGGAATCAGATCTTTACATCCTTTCCTGCTTTTGGATCAGAAAAGATTGACTTTGTTACAGTGTCTAGCATCAGCATACTGGCTCTAGCCTCTTCCAGACCCTCAGAGAGCTCAGTCCCACAGCTCCAGGTTTCCAACTGGTTGGTAGAAACCTTCAGACAGTAAGAGAAAGTGCACAGGGATAAAGTGTCAAACACAGACATCATCCAGATAGCCTTTAGTCTGAAGGTTATTACATTCTCATCAGAGGAGGAAAACATGAGTGAAATGACAGATTCCAATTATTATTTATAAAAATATATATTATATAATATATTAATATAATATAAATTGCATTATATATATGATATGTAAAATAGTGTTATAAATAAAATGTATATAATCAGCATTATAATTGACAAAGCTATGATATGTCTTATGTATATTTTAAACCCGTAATTTTTATTGTTAATATTTTTAGCATCTGAAAATTTTCCACTTGGGCAGAGTAGTAGGGATGAAGTCAACTGTGTTTCCCTAATTATTCTGTATGGACAAAGAAATGGTATTGAAAGGTTATTTTTAAAGTGAGCAATGTAGCACTCATATGTCTGAGCTTCCCGGTGCAGCAATGCAGGGTAGTACAGTATCACATGGAAACACCAGCTGAGCCTTTGGAAGCTATTGAACTAAAACAGCAGGGCTGTAGCACTTAACAGAGCTAATGTCTCTGCGTGACGCTAGGTGCTGGAACAGATTAAGTATGTCTGACAGCGTTGTGAACTGCAACTATGTCTCCTGTAACATGAGACTTGTTCAAATGAGTGTCACCTACAAGGTCTCTGCTAATTCCAGACTTTAGTCCCCATGTATAACCACTGCTTTGGCCAGCTGACTTAAAATTTTTCTTTTGTTAAGCAATAAAACAACAATAGAACCTGGTTAACACTCAAACTAAAATCAACTTTGTAGAACTATAAAATTGTTTTGATGCAATATTTTGAAGAAGAAACCTGGAAATTCTTTGTTTTGACCTTGATTTCAAATTTACAGAATTTTTCTTATTATAAATCAAATACCTCAATGGAAACTTTAGAAATTATGTCTCTTCAGAAAACTAGCTCTGAAAATGTCATTTGACTTTGCAACACTTCTCTAACATTCAGGCTTTTCTGTTGGACACATTATTATCCCTAATAATTTGCAATAATTTTTCTGCCTCGGGAGTAAAATATCAAAAGTCTATTAAAAATATGAAAAAAAAATTGTTTTTTCTTTTTAGTTGCTTGTGGTCAGATTTATTAATTGAATAGTTTTCATACTTTGCAGCTCCACTTTGCAATTTTATTTGTATAGAGAAGAGAATAACTCAACCTAAGTTTTATTATTGATTTTTTTTAAAATAGATTTAATAGAATTTATAAGGGCAATAGGCCTTCTGTGATTCTTGTCTGCATGACAGTTTTCAGCATATAGTTGGCCTTAAATATTAAGAGAAGTTGTACAAGTTCTAAAGTGATATTTATTCACAAATACTTGTGAATTCATTCCTTGACTCCACTAGTATGAAAATGAATGTGTGTTTGTTTTTTTTTTAATAAAACCATGGTATAAATGTTCTTTTAAAATTGAATGAATATTTATTTTAAAATATATTTTGTGTGCATTCTCTGTGAGGTCTTGATCAAACTCAGTTCAAGAGGCCTTCATGGGACTAATATTAAGATAAAAAGAGTTTATAGAAATGAAATTGACTTATTGTTTTCTGCTAGTAACTCTATGAAGCCAAGGAAACTTCATAACACAGTTAATCACATATAGGGAGATTAGACTGTATATTTAGAATACAGATTTATATTTTTGAAGAATATTTGGGGGTATTTGACCCAGTTACTAAACTAAAGTTTGTCAGGAAAGCCTATTGCATATTAGCACTCATCCTATGAACTATTTTCAGGCTGAAGGACCAATGCATATCTTATTTAAGCCCCTCTAGTCAGAAATATCTAAACCATGTAATGATCATACAAAAAATAAAAAATAAAATAGGTTGTTGAAGGTCAGCTAGTCCAATGTCCTGTTCAAAGAATTGCTATCTTCAGCATAAGAGACAGTTCCTGAAATTTTGGGTACTGCCATAGATGGATACTTCCTGAACAGTGCATTCTGCTACTTGCTAACTCACAAGGTTTGTTTGTTTGTTTTTCTCTCCTTGGCTATTGTCTCTCAGTTTTCTGCTGCATAACTCTGTATGCCTCTGTCTGCGGTGGTTTTTGTGCTCCTCTCAGTAGGAGAGCAAAGGAGTAGCAAGACGCAGGTGCTCCACCATGGGATCAGGTTATTGGGAGCCAAGGGCCACCCTGAGACAGTTAAAGAAGGAAATGTCTGTGAAAATTTTTGAAAGAGACCTTGTCTGACAATCTTGTACACATAACGGCCTCCCAGTCAGGTTAGTCAGATTTCTGTCTTGTTTTTGAAGGACATTTTAAAAAAGTAAAATAAGGTCACAGTGGTTATGCATCACCTTATGGAAACCAATATGAATTTTGTCATTGCTTCCAGTTGCACTAAAAGTTTCCTCACCAAGAGTCACACATAAAAAAAGAAAAAAAGAACACAAAAGAAGTAAAATGTTGACTAATCACTTTATGAGTACTCTTACTTCATGTGCAGTATATTCTTCATGGGCTGCTTTGTTTCAGAGAGAAAGTGCTTTCACCAATGTTCATTTGCATCCACAGAGCTGCTGCTCTGGACTTTTTCTTTAAGTCTGTGGGAAATATATTTTTCCTCAGTGTTTCACAATAGAGAAGTTAAGAGTAGGTTTTAGTTTCTCTATATCACTCATGTTGTATATATTATAAAAAGAATATTCACAATCTTGAAATGTCTAAATAGGATGAGCATGTGATCAATCAAATGTAACTCTTACTCAGACTCTCCAAGTTGTTCATCATCACTTACAATACGTTTTCTAAAATTAAAACTATAAGATTTTTTCAGTCAGGGATCCTGATTCATGTCTTCTGTGTAGCCTCTATTGCCTTTTGTGTGCTTACTGTAATAATAGGGTGATAACTGATTTACATTGTTTTCTGTGTCTCTGCATTCTGATTCATAAATAAATTGTTAGATGCACTTTAATCACCCTCATGCATTTTTATTATTCCAATTGAAATCTCTTAGATTTCCTTCAGTAGTTACTACCTGGCATCTTCACAAGTATCTGAGCTAAGACACCAACATTCAACACATGGCAACAGCAATCAAATATGTATTGTGAGCTTCATCCAGAACACACTGGAGGAGTACTGCTTTAAGTATGATCAGTGACAGCACATTCTGAAAGGAGCTGCCATGTGTGCCTGTAAAATATTTAATCTTTCAAACAGCAGGGTCCAACAGCAAAACCAATGCTCTACTCGACTATGAACGCTGCAGCTGACAGCCTGTCCTGTTGTCATTTGTAAGACACATTAGCTTTCTCCTATAAAATATTAACACATTTATCAATTTTATGATCAATAAGCCATACACTTATAGTACTTAGATGTTTCAAAAAACATTTCATGAAATGATGGATTATCACTCTAAGTGCAGCATGTGTATAATAACCTTAAATTCTGTACCTCTTCATGGTCCATTCTTCTATTCCAAAACCTACAAAGCAATAAGGAAGTCAACAAAAAGGCTCTTTCCCAGTAAAACAGAAAAAGGGGTTTAAAATGAAAAGTTAGTGAACCATCACAGTTACGCTAAGAGAATGAAATGCATTCATTACTATCTATTATGAACATTTCAATGGCACATAGCTCTTTCAATTGTCCTCTGTAAAAAAAGATTCTTTTCACCCATAAATATAAAATTATTCTTGTCCTATTACTATTGATGTTCTCATGTAACACTGATATTGACATTGGAAAGCCATGGAGTTTAATCCATTCCCTGTGAATTAAAAAAAACAAACAAACAAGCCAAAACACATTTTGGTAAATGCAGTTTTCCAGTGTAACTGTTTCTTCTGAATGTATGTTTTTATAGCACAAATATTTTGGCCACTTAGCACCTGTTCTCAGAGTGTCTTGCCCCCTGTTTCTATCTTGACCATCACAGATGTAGCAGTGAGAGCTCTAGGACAAACATGGCCTCCATCTCTCCCTTTCCAACATTTCTAGCAGTTCTTAGCATTTGCAGTAGAAGTGGAGATTCATCAACATTAACTCCACTGATGGTAACACACTTGCAGGAGTTAATCTGAATCCAGAGTTTTAATGATTCGTAACCCCCTAATGTGTTTTGGGGTTTCAAATATTTTCACCAATTCACTATTCATCAGTTGTGAAATTTGTTATGTGCAGAGATTCACAGTAATGTTAACCAAGCTAAAAAGACCTCTTAAATCTTCTGTGTGCAAGCCATGTGTTTTGACATAGAGTAAAATCATGCTTTTTGAACATGACTTTTTAACAATGAAGGAAAGTCAAAGTGATTACCATTTATTGTAGGCAACTCTTAATACTTCTTGAAAAAAGGGATGTGAAATCTTTGAAATTCAATTCACTGTGTGGGATAAAGATTTCACTTCCAACAAGGTTAATATCATCCTGTAACTTTGAGAGTTGCCTTTGTTTGCAAACCAGTGCTACCTCTTCATGCTGTTTGCTACCTTTTCTGATCAGCTGTTATTATACAACATGACAAGTCTAACAATATTTTTTTGCTTCCCAAAAACATCTTTTGCATGTCCCAGATGATTTTCTTTAAAAAGGAATGAATGTACAGTCTTTTATGCTCTTATCTAAAAAGATCCTTGAAAAGTACAGTGTGTTGGTTTCTTCACAGTAGGTAGTATGGGGTAATATGTTTTGAATTTGTGCTGCAAACAGTGTTGATAGCACAACATTATTTTTGTTATTGCTGAGCAGTGCTTACACAGAGTCAAGGCCTTTTCTGCTCCTCACCCGACCCCACCAGTGAGGAGGCTGGGGGTGAGCAAGCAGCTGTGAGGGACAGCTGACCCAAACTGTGCTGAGGGATATTCCACACCATAGGGCGTAATTCTCAGCATATAAAGCTGGGGGTAGAAGTGCAAAGGGAGGACATTGAGAATGATGGTGTTTGGCTTCCCAAGTCGCCGTTATGTGTGTTGGAGTGCTGCTTTACTGGAGATGGCTGAACACTTGCCTGCCCGTGGGAAGTGGTGAATGAATTCTTTATTTTGTTTTGCTTGTGTGGCTTTTGGTTTACCTATTAAACTGTCTTTGTCTCAGCCCACAAGTTTTCTCCCTTTTACTTTTCATTTCGCAACCCACCCCACTGGTGGAAGTGAGTGGCTGCATGGGGCTGAATTGCCAGCTGGTGTTAAATGACAGCATAGAGTCATAAGAAGGTGTTATTGATTTAACACTTTTTTGTCCTTGCTAGATGTGCAATACAAGATGATTTCATCCCAAAGGATGTTTCTTTTGTTATTCATCTATCTTTAATCTATCCTTAATTTTCAGTTTTCTTTTTCTATTCTGCTCTCAACTTACTACTTCATTACCTTCCACCTTTTCCTTCTTTCATGGTTTTCCCTAGGTTTTTAATGGGAAACTGGACTCCACTGTATTTTAGCTTTGAAGGAGGGATGTACAATAGTCAAGAAATAAGTGTACCTCAAAGTCCTTCCTGGATTTACTCTGTTGGTTTCTCTTAATTCATGAGTGGCAGTCATTTATGCTAATCTAATAAAGTAATTTTGTGGC
The DNA here is from genome assembly GCA_035583185.1 of Anabacerthia variegaticeps. Lineage (NCBI taxonomy): Eukaryota > Metazoa > Chordata > Aves > Passeriformes > Furnariidae > Anabacerthia > Anabacerthia variegaticeps. The sequence goes on from JAWWEW010000078.1 coordinate 135,703,995, forward strand.
TGACTTAAAAATTTTGTCCGAGGCCTTTTGCAGACTAGTTTTTTGAATAGAATAAATGGACAAGTATTTATATTTATGATTATCTACCTGGGTGCTGTATGTGGGTAAGAGTAGCACAAATTGAATGTGAACTTGAAAATTCTATCTATATCCACACAACTTGAAATAAAAACTATTTAAGAAGATCACTTTCTTTCTATATCTTTGCTGCTTTTTCTTTGTAGAAGGATAAGGAAATTCTTTATTGAGAATAATATGATAGAACCTATATTTTATTACTTGAACTACTTAGTAGGTGCTTAAACTATTATTGACAAGCATTGCTATCACATAAAGGAGACTGTAAAAAGAATAAGAATCTATTTAAAACCTGAACCAATGTTTGCTTAAGTATATTGCAAATGTTTCTAACATTTCACTGATGGTGGCAAATGATTCAATGCCATGTTGTGTGAAAAACTGCGGGTTCTATGAGTCATCTGATAGCCACCCATGCATTTGATTCAGATGACAGCATCAACATAGTTCCTTTAATCTCCACTGAACTGAGTTTTGTCCTTCAGGTTTTCTGAAACAGATAACCTGTTTAATAAGGGCAATTTCAGGATTATGTTCCTCTGTTGAGATTTGGATAGCATCTGTGTCGTGTAGTCTTTCAGGGTTCTCTGCAGGGTACAATGTCTGCCTCAGAATTACAACTAAAGGCCAAGAGTCTTTTTTTTTTTTTTTTTTTTTTTGCATTACCAGCAAAATTTTCAAGCCTTTTTGTTGTTTGTTTGTTGTTTTTTTAAAATCTTAATCGCCCATTCTTTCAATAATGTATAGACAGACTGTCTATATATGTAGCATTAAGAGGTATGTTATACTTTAGAAAATCAAAGTGAAATATGAGCCTTGAAGTAATTCATTAATTTTCTCAAGATAGGGCATGCTTGTCCATTAATATGTCAGCCTTTTCTCCTGTCTAATGGCCTTAGCATGTCAGAAACTGTTAGCAGTCCATGCATACAATGAAACACACAGATACACATTAACTTCAGAAAAATTTATAAAACTGCAAGAGAAAACTCTGTATTGAAATTAGAGAAGACAGCAGGTGAAGAATTCAGCTTCTGTTACTGTATGCAAGAAGGCAAAAATGCTTCTTATTATTTACCAAAGTTGCTAAAGCTCAGGTGAAAGTGAGTCAAAGAAAATTAATACAGTTCTGCATTTTTTAACTTTTTCAGTGATTTACCCTGAAGGAAGCAACCTTGGTAACAAAACAAACACATCACCACATGTGGTGTAACAATATAATATGCCTAAATATGAAATCAACTTCTAATGGGCAAACAAGTAAATTACACACCTGCGGTATTTCCAAATGATGTGATTACTCAATAAGCCATAGCTTTTGCATCTGTTGTCACACAGATACCTGAAGTAAATTCACTAAAATGACACTTTTAAAGCATTTCCCTCTTACCTTAAATAGATGTAAGCAGAGAGTGCAGCTGAAACTCCTGTCACCTTCATGGCACTAACTTTTACAGAGATATGTGAGGAACAAGACCAGAGACCAGATCCAGCTGAAAAACAATTTCGTTTTTCTTTTACAGGGCCCCTTCTAAACTTAAACAGTTCTTCCATATGTCTCACAGTGCAAATAGGAATAGTAAAGAAAAACTGGAAGAACATAATGGAAGCAATTAGAAAAGTGAGACTGCCTCTCCCACTTGTGGTGGAATAAGACCACCACAGAAACATCTTCTGAGTTTCTTTATTCTTGTCATATTACTGACCATTGAACCTGCTGGTTTGTGTCCTGGCAATAATGAGAATTATTCATCTGCAATGAGGTCCTAAATGAAATGCTGTTGTGATGAGGTAGAACATATACTTGTTTGTATGATTTAATAACATGTAATAGCACAAGTAGAAGTGAAAACTATTTCTTACATTGTCTCTTTTTTTCCCCCCCAGATTGTGGATTTCTAGAAGTTTTCTTGAACAAATACTCCTTAATTCCTAGTTGCACGGTAATGAATCTCATCCTGAACTCACAATGATGAGTATTTTCTCTTTCATGTCTAATTTTATTGTTCCCAGTCTAAACAAGCTAGTTGCTACATAAGCAATGTTTTATTCATATGTGTTTCAGTTGGAACAGGCTGTTTTCCAAGCAGAAGCTGGACAAATATTACACATCTTCAAGTTAAGCATGTAATCCAAAATACATGCTTATGCATCTTCTATAATCTTCTATAAATTCCTTTACAATTCCACTGCAAGTTTTACTACTGTATTAAAAATAATAATAATACAAATCCATGCAAACGAACATACAAAGTGCTCTTACATGAGCAGAGCTGTCCAAGGCTGATGGCAAAGGCATCATAATGAGACACATTATAATACAAAATTGGAAGAAGAAGGAGGCAAGCACAAGTACCAAAAACATTACCAAGGATAATTGTGGCCATAATCTTTAACCAGAATCAGAACACAGTCAGTCTTTTGGAAAGGAGATGGAATTTTCTGAGAAAAATTTTTTCTCCTTCCTTGAAAAAACAGGAAGCTTCAGTTTCAGTTCGTCAGTTATAACACAAAAATAAATCAGATGTCCCATGGAACTTACCTTGCATGTTTCTTAATCACCTCTAAAGGAGTGAAATGGATAATACTGTTGACAGGAAATCTTACCAAGTAAACAACCCTATTGGTTGGCCTATGAAATCATGCATAAAATAACTCTTTCAATCAAATTATCTCAGAACACTCTATAAGTATTGCCATTAAATTTATCAATGTATGGGGTAGGCTTCAATTAATTGTATTGATACCACTCTTACACAAACAAATCAGTAAAGTGGAGTATAGAAGTTATTCTAGACAAAATGTCACAAAACAAATTGCTAGCAGATGGAGCAATCACAAATCTTGGGGAAGCCCAAACTCTTTAATCCTAGGCGTAGCCATTATAATTTGTAATCTTGTTATTGTTTAATACTATTCTACTCCTACACTCCCCTATGCTTTTTCTTTGAGTCTTAAAATTAGTATTGTACAAGGCATTGAAAATAATGAGTCTAGATGGGAAAAGTGATTCACCAACATATTGAATGGTCTCCTCCTCTTTGAACAAAAGTATTTGCTTCTCCTTTGTTCTTTCCTTTCTGTAGTTTAAAAAAAAAAAAAACATAAATAAAATTATACATTTCAAATATTGAAAACAGAAAACAATTAAGAGCCTCAGACATGCATCTTTATTGCAGCTTTAGAGCTCTGATTCTATTACTTAAGGGCCCATTTTTATTGAGGCAAAACACCCACAGAGATCAGTGACAGCCTTTTGTGTTCAGTCAGTTCATTGTTTCCTGTGCTTATTCGGTTGGGCCATGATCCGGCAATTGGATCAGCGGTGCCCACATGGGCTGAACGGCAGGATCAAAGCCCAGGCATTTTATCCCTGTTTTGTGTGAATTTTTATAGCAACAGGAAAAGAGAGAAGTCCTTTCATAAGTGAAAAAAAGAAAAGTTTGGATTCTAGGTCAGGCTGAGAGCTGTAAATTATGTTTAACTTTTCTTTTGAAATTTGTTACATTTCCAAGATGTATCCCAGTTATTATGGCTTGGAAGAATGAAGTTGATGAATCTCGCATTCCTTAAAAAAAATTGATCAATGCAAACAAAAATTTTCAATTTCTGTTACAGAAACACATATATAAATTTTAAAAACAGTACCAATAAAATAAATAGAAACATTTGAAACAACTTGGCCCATAAGACAATTAGTATAAGCAGCTATAAGACTGCCAGCCCTTGGTTGTTCCTGAAGGCAACTTGATTTGGAGAGGAACTAGTAAAGGTTTATTTACCTCAGTAATAGTGAAATAATACTGTCATACTTTAATGCAAAACCCTAATAGAGACAAAGTCTGGTATACACTTTTATGTTTGTGGGTACTGCTGAATCAGACTTTATTGAAAACAGATAAATAATGCTCTGTATTTTTAATGCACTTTGCAATGCAGAATTGAAACAGTGTAGGGAAAACAGGTAAATACAATCCTTCACGAGCAGCAAATATTTTCCATTTTTTGCATTTTTGCAACCAAACAGAACGTTTTTAAAAATAACTGTTTGGTCTTTTTACCAAAAGTACTTGAGAATCTAAGAATTAATTTTTAATTTTTCTTTTATATTGCTGGCCTCAGGACTAAAACATAGTTCTTTATGATTTTGGCTAAATTTTTGATGGCATTAGACTATGGAATAACTTTTATTGGACCACTTGGTAGCTTTAGAAAAAAAGAAAGGGCTCTTTTTTCCCCTCCTACTATATTACAATAAAGTATAGTACTAATAAAGAATATTACTTCTCCCTGTAAACCAGGGAAATATTAATGTGAGTCTATGTGAAAGAAACCTCTAAGTGAGCATATTTCAATGATTTACTTAAACAAGACAGAAATCAACCTGGGCTCTCATCAGCAGCTTCTCTGACATCATAATCTTTTAACTACTTGTAGGAAAGCACACAAGCATTCAAAATTGCCTACACAGGATATAGTGGACTGAAATAGTGAAAGTGGAGTAGTATATCATGACTTGAATGTCAATAAGAACCTAGCAAGTGAAACTATAAATCTTTTGCATCTTGGATCTCCCTCTCATACTGCCTTTGAATTGTGCACTTTGTGACTGGATCTAAGATATCACCAGTCAACAGCCCAGTTTTCTCTTTTGCTTTGCCATCAATTTGCCATCACAGAATATGTTGAGTTGAAAAGGACCCATCATTTCACATAATGTTGTTTCATGAGACACTACTTTTTCCAAGTCTTCTTTCTGCATCATGGAAGAATCATTAGCTTTTTTGGCTCCTCTAGAATATTCACAGTATTTTTTTTTTTCAGTTTGAAGAACAATATCACAATCATAATCTATCTGACAGCCATCAAGCTATTTGATTTGTGTATCAAGATAGAACAAAACTGTCCCCTAAGTGTCCCCTAAAGAAAGATTTAGTATAAAATGGCTAAGACGAAAGCCTGTATTTCTTGCAGTTGATGGCTACTTGGTATTTACTTCATTCGGGCCAGGGCTTTATATGAGTAAATGTTGAAAGATATTTAAGAATTGCTTTCACTAATTCTAAGTGAGGTAAAGGCAGGTGCTCAAACAGACAATGGACAGTAGTTTGCATCTTCAGTTCAGACATCATCCATTCTTCTAAACATTGTTATTTAAGCTTTGTAGGAAACAAACTGAGCAAGAGTCTTTTAAAAGCCTTTTCTTTTTTTTTTTCCCCCCAAAAGTTGTCACGGCTTATGTCTTAGTCTCACTTTAAAGCATGTTACCCACACTTTGGGAAAACACTCCTGAATGTTGATATAAAAGGGCTATTTAAGTGATTAATTGATGTGTTGAATTTTACAGATTACAAAAATTCATCATATGACCAGTGCATTAAGTTTTTTTCATCAAGAGGGTATGCAGTCATTGTTCAAAACTGTAGATGATTTAGGAAGATGCAGTAGCTACTTAAAGTAATATATAAAATCTTAGCTCAATGCCCATTATTTAATCAGACATTCTGAAGATATTAATTAAATCTGTAAAAGAGTCATCTGTAGACATTAGTGAGACAAAGAAGTTGTGCAGATGACAAAGCTAAAACATGGTGTGGAAAGACTGACTCTTCACTGTTGTTCTGTACCTTAGAAAATAATTTATAGGAGTAAAATGGAATCAGACACTATATGCTTACATATGGCTTGTATTATTGCCCTAAAAACCATTCAGTGAATTCTTGATCAGATCTTCACATTATTTTCTGTATCTTGTATCATCTTTGCCAAGATTTAAATTACTGCACAATATCATAGAAAACTGGGTTGAGTAAGGCAAAAGCCTTAGTAGAGAGATAAGCATTTCGTTGGCATAAATAATAGTGCTAAAGAGAAAGAACTACATCCTCAGGTTGGAAATTTACCAAAAGTCCGGCCTGTGTTTAAAAAAAAAAAAAAAAAGTTTTAGTATTCAAGTTCTTAGCTGTCTTTATAAGTCTTTCTAAAGAGACTATCCAAAGAATGTTTTTCAGAACCTTTTTTCTTAAAATATACACTTGATTTTGAGATATGCAGCAATATGAAAAATAACTTACCATTTTCATCCTAGATCAATTTACCTATTAAATATTCTATTCAAATCTGGAATAGCAGCTACTTATGATAAATTTGTGGGGGATTCCTTTCATCAAACTTGATTATGAATTCTGTGCTGACTTTGAGGCCTGTGGAGAGAAAGGTAGCTCCAAAGGCTGAATCACCGATGTTAGAAACCTGTCACAGCAAAGGATGAATTGCATTTTTCAAGGTGTCCGTTTCTCTTCACTGACAGTAGAAGAAGCCTAGTTGAGTAGCTTGGGCCATGTGCAGTTTAGGCTGTATTTTACATTGACTAGATTTAGACAGCTGATGTTGGATTATATTATTTCTACCTTGCTTATATATATTCTGTTTTAAAGTGCACCATGTTCAGCAATTCTCACCGAAACCAATTACTGCACATTAGTTTTTGATTATCCAGCTTTAGATTTAGGAGCCTGTGGCCAGGGCATGGCTTCCCCTTCACAAGTGGTCATGCCTGGAGTGCATACTGCTGTTGTTTTCACTCCCCTACACAATCTATTGCTTCTTTTCAGTCACAGGTTACCATCTCTTCACCTCTGCCTGCAAAAGAGATCATGTGCGTGCTCTTCTTAATCCTTTGTAGGCAGGCAGGCAGGCAGGCAAGAAGGTTACACAGAGGACAGAGGTGTTTGGAGTGCGCCCAGCTGACTTTATCTGATACAGACTGGAAAGCCCCCACACAGTTCCTCCACCCTGCAAAGCAGGGAAATTATGCTGAGAGCTGAAGCACAGACTAGAGGCAAAAAATATGTGCAGGTAGTACAGCTACAGCCACAAATGCACATCCTACTTGAGAGGATTTTTAAGATCTTCAGCATCTTATTTTTACCAAGAAGGAATAAAAATATTTTTAAACTGTATGCCGGTATTTGAAGACATTTATAGTAACAATTTAAAATATCCTATTTGACATTTTGAAATATTGTGATTACACACCATTATTATAATACAGGAAAAAATGTGGGAATAAATAAATATGTTAATTATTTTTAGTGATGAATTGGACTAAAAATGGAAAAAAGTGTCTTTTGCAGTCTAAGAATAACAGCATTACTCTTTTTAAGTAGTTCTTTGTCCTTAATCAATATTCTACTGAAATGAAAGGAGCTTATTAAGAAAAATAATTGCCACAAACCTCCTAAAGCATTGAAAAGCAGATGATAGACTTTCTCATCATGAATGGTTATAACAATTACCCTTCAAGGTAGGATTTGAATGAGTCATATAGAAATTACTGCATCAACTTACACACACTAAAGCCTTTTCTTATATGTTTTGACCTAATTTAAAATGAGAATTTCAGTGGTGTCACAACCAGATACTAGAACATTTTGTTCTACTTTCATGAATGTGTGCAGTTATGAATACATATTCAATAAAACATTACTGTGGAAGAAGTAATTTTATTTCAAAACTACTGCATTTATTATGGAAAACTTATATGAGAGGTCATACTATTGTACATGAATAATCTGTCTTTGAAGAAAGAGCAAAGGAGGTTTTCAGCAGAGTAGTGATGTTATAGTTTTCAAACCTTCTAATGTACTTAATATGACACTTCACTTTCTGAAGTCTCTCATGTTAGTGAGGGCATTGTTAAGCAAATGTACTTGGAAAAGTGGGTTATAAATGTCACAGTGAGCTTTCAACTTAAGCTGTCTTGCATAACATTAATTAAGCGTGAACATTAATTGTATTATGCCACAAAAATATGACAAAGAATCAGCAGACTTCCTTTTTGGCATCTGTAGTCTTATTTTGAAAGCCTATGAATTGTTTTATTAGAGAAATAAAACACATTTTAATTTTATTTTAATATAATTTTTCAATTTTGCTGAAAATTACAGTATTGGAATTTGAAGGATTTATATTTGTATGAGTAGATGAATTTGCATACTTAGAAAAAGAAGTGTCAGCAATCTGAATCTATTTTTCAACTCCCAAGTCTATTGTTTTTGAATGTGTTGGTGATTTAATGACAATACAGGGCAAGAGGCTGAATCTTAAAAAGAGTATCTTTTGCTCCCAGATGATCTGCCTGTACAACGTTTTCTCTGAAATGAAGCATAGAGTTTTCTCACATTCTCTTTCTCTGATATCCCCTGACTCCTTTCATGTACATTTTCTTAGAGAAGAGCTCAGTTCACAGTCTGAGAGTCCACACTCTTCAGTTACCAAGAGGAGCTGTGTTACCACCAGCAGGCAGTGTTCTTTTATGCTATATTGTTCCTAGGGTAAGCAATTATTTAAACCAAATATCTGTTCACTTTACATTTTATGTCTATCTTTGCAAAACCACAAAGCTTAAGATCACAGGAGAACCGGTTAAAAAAACAGACAGGAGAACGCCTGCACAGGTCAAAGAGATTTGTCTAAGACTTCTTTAGCATTTATCACAGAAAATTTAAACAAGATGAAAAATTAAATCCTTTTTAGTCTAGATATTTTACCTTGAGAAGCAGTTGGAAACCTGCAAGTCTGTCCCCTCTAAAACTTATTATACACACAGAGAGGGGGGAACTGTGAAGAGATTAATCTGTTTTCAATAGCAGATAACTGGGCTCTTGAAATTATATTTTAAGCATAATGTTTTCCTTGCTGTATTGTAGGTTCTATTCAAAAAAGGTACAAGAAAGCAGGAAGGACTAAAACAGGCAGTGGCATCCCAAGTGCTTGTTAGCAACTGAAGATTACCCCACAAACATGGTAAACAGACTTAGAGGGTCCAGTTTCCTCCTAGCTGTACTGTGTGCCTTGCTTTGGTGTGTTGTGTTGCAGGGCTGTTGCTGGTGTGTGCACCCTGCATGTAGCACACAAAGGAAGGGAGTCTCACAGAAAACCAGGATTCTGTAGAGGTTTGGTGGGAGGGTTTGCTGCTGTAAGAACCTCTTTTGCTTGTGTAGAGATGGAAAAAGACTTGTTTATTAAAGTTCAACTAAAAAAAACAGCTGGTGATGCAGAGGGAATGTATGCAAAAGATGAACAGAAAGAATAGTGGTTTTAAGAGACAGCCAGAAACTAATATTACTGATATAACAAGTTTCTGTTCAAGAAAGTTAAAACTAGCCACATTCTCTTTATATTCCTGTTATGCAAAGAGTTATATAGTTGCACCAGTAGAATTTGGACTGTATGCTTAATAGCTGCCTACGATACCAGTAACAAAATAATCCATTTAAAATGAAACTTTAAAATATTCTTATTATATATTGGGTTTGCATTTTAATCCCAAGTGACCTTTGTGGAATTCAGATTGCATTCCTGGATTCACTTTTAATATAATAATAATTTTGTTTCTTGCTGTGAGCTACAATTGTCTATGCTTGTATCATTTCCATTCTACTCTGCCCAGGCTAATTACTGATTTCAGTGCAGTGTTAGACTCCTCTATGCAAAATTTTGTATGCAAGGAGGAGACTTAAAATTAGAGACCAAACAAGAAAATACAGTCTCAGAATGCTTTTAAAAATAAAGGTGATATTTAGTAATGTACAGTTTATCTTTTGAATGAGGAGAGGACAACCCAGGAACCTCAGACCTCATTGAACTTTAGTGTCTTTTTCCTTATGCTTTTGGAGAGTGTTGACTACTTGCAGAGAGATGCAGGTGTGAGGTCTTTACATCTTTATCTGTAACTTCTACATTTTCCAAAAGTAAAACATGAGGTGTTGAAGAGCTTCTCAAAAAAAAAAAAAAAAAAGAAAAGAAAAGTTAAGTTCAAATACATTCCTTGCAGTATCTGCAACATCAATGAAAAAGAGAAAATATCCAAAAAGAGTAGAAAAAGAGTAGTGGGGCTCATACTACTTCACAGTAAACACCCACATTGTAAATATTTACTTATATAAATATGCCAGATTCCTCTTTGATTTAACATAGAGAAACAGGCATTTTTAGTACAAGAATGACTATTTTAGATGTCAACCCTTGGAAAAGACTAGATGTGCTGTAAAAGTTCTTGGAATTTTTGTTTGTTTTGTGTTTTTTTTTTTCTTTTCACTGATTGTAAAATAGATTACATTTCTAATTCAGCTACTATTTAAAAGTGATCAACATTTAGTCAAATGTTAACATTTAGTCATTAATTTTGGTTTGAGTGATGTGGAGTTATGAAGTCTGGTAGTGTTTACAGCAACGCCAAAAGGAATATCAGATATAAAATATGTACCTCTATTACAATCATGAGTCTATTGTTACTGTAGCTCCTACTACACTTTTCTACTATTAAAGTTTTCACTGCCGACATATAAACTTTACAAAAAAACAGCAAACAAACAAAGGAAAAGCCCCACCAAGGCTTGTTCCGTAGGATTATTGATATAGTTCAGTCTTAAAATAAGCACAGGGATAGCATTCAAATTTCTTATTTCAGATTGCTTAATGACAAGTCACTTGCTGGCCCTGCAGCTACCAAGGGCACAAGGACCCCTGTGATATTCAGGTTGCAGGTGACATGCCTGGGCTCACAGACTGAAAGATTCATTCTTCAGGAAGGTTAGAGATGTTCAGCTTTCTGTGTGTTTTTGTTTTTTTTTGAGTGGGGGGTTACTGCTTTGTTATTTGGAATAAAATTTCAGTATCCTTCCACGGCACATTTGAAAGTTCAATCCCTCATATTTTCCCAAGCTTCTAAAAGTTTCTAAACAGCACTCTAGTCACAAATTAGCTTGTGAGTTTCAGTTTCTGGACATTTTTTCAAAGGTCTTAAAAGTCCTCAGGAATTTATACTGGATTTTCTTTGCAAGAAGTTATAAACCTGAAAGAGATTTATAGAATGCCAGGAGATTACTAACTGAAAGTTCATAATTCTTTTTCCTGAAATTTTAGAAAATAACTTATTCTGTGAAGCAAAATTAATTTTCCTGGCTTAAATTTTGAAAATTCCAATTATTTTCTGCAGAATCTCCTGCATGTGGTAGATATATTACAGTCCTATTGTGAAATCACTAAATTCAGTGTTGAAATTCCAAAGCTGATTACAGTTCTGAAATTTAATTCAGTTAACAGAAATGATGGGTTTGGATATCATTTGTAAAATTAAATTTTCCTAGGCTACCAGTAAATACTTTCATAAAATCATGCATCCTGAATCTGCTTCATCAGCTACAGTGTTAGTGTCAGTAGCCTTCACAGTTTTTCTTTCACCATCAACAGCCTTAGGGATAAGTTTTACTCACAATTTCCTTCTTCCTTTTCAGTTTTCAGAAATATTTATGTGGCTTATTCCCAGCTTCAAATGCTTTGATGGTGGTTAAGGTTTTTATTCTCCCAGACCATTGGATAGATCTAATGCTATCCAATTCTGCTAAAACTGAGGAACTAATCCATGTTCCTGATCAGTTTTTCTTCCATAAAGAACCTTTCTTTATTGTTCTGATTTGGTTTGGAAGGTCATAATAATTCTGAAGTTTTTTTCTAAAAGATGGAAGTAAATTGTTGTCGTTAATATTTTTCCAGTTATTGTGTCTGCCTTAAAAAGTGGGTATATGCTGTGCATGAATATCTTGGATACAACAGTGTTCCTTATTACACCAGTAGGATCTAATTCTCACCTAAATGTGATTAAATTAAAGCATTCATTGTATCCTCAGTTTAGTAGTTCAGAAGAAAATAGATGATGTGGAAAATGTTATGCAAGCATTCAGACCTTGGTCCTAGGATTAAAAAAGGAAATGGCAAAGTTCTTATTGACTCTAATGGTCCATGATCTGAGACTCAGGAAGAAGGTTGGTTGCAGAAGGGTTTTTATTAACTGTGTAAGACTTTGACACAGACTGACAGGCTAAGACTTGTGTAAATGTTTTTCATTCCAGGCACTGCCTTATGAATGTTTCATATTCTCATCACTGTGGTCCCTCCTATGTTTCTCACTGTCATTTTTATAGTATAGCACCTATTCATGTAACAAACCTACACAGAATAGAAGAGTAGGTTGTAAAAAAAGCAATGGGAAAGGAGTGACATTTTCTCAGACACTACTGAGGTCAAAGATCAATGTCTCTTCCCTTTCATGTGACTTTGATAGCATATTCAACATCTGTTATAAATTCTGCATCATCTGTGCTACAGGAAGCACATAAAACTATGTACATTTTAGAGTCTTGCACTTCTTTAATTGTTAACTGAAAATGCTTTGCAGTGGCCGTGGCTGCACAGTAGTACAGCTTGTAATTGCTTGTAAACTACAGACAGAGTGAAAATCTTCCCACTGTCACGCATGCATGCTGTCATTCAGAGGCCATGACAAGAATGATTTCTGTCCAATTAAGGTTGAAATATATACCTCTTTAAGCTGCAAAAATTCAGACATACTTGGATGGGAAGTAACTTCTGTGCTTACGACTGTGTTGATGCAAAGAACCGCTGAATTCCTAGCTGCAAGAAGACCTTGTCAACCTACTCTCTGAGGCTGATGAATTTTTCAATTCCGCTCTGCTAGTCTGCTAATAATAGACACTAGAGCTTTAATCTTATTTATTTATTTGATCTTGCCCGCTTTAACTGGATAATTGTTGATTGTTAACTTTATTTGGCTTCTTCAATTAGCTTAATTTTTAGAAAATGTTCAGACACTGGGCTGGATTTTGTCTATTACTGTTCTATAAAATAGGGGTGATTCAACAGAAATCAATACTGCTTACTGCACTGTCCTTTGAGGGCTGGATCATTCTCCCACAAACTTTTATAGGAATTGGTTTAGGCTCATAGTTACAGATTAAAAAATATACACAGAAGAAAAAAATTCACCTCAAAAAAATGTTAATTTTACTAAGCTTTATATTACAGTGGAGACATACTTGACAATTCTCAATAACAATGAATTAGACATACTAAAAAGGAAAAAAAAGGAAAACAGAACTCCAACCATTTTGCCAGATAAAAGGAGGGGGGAAAAGAAAAAGAGAAAAGAGAAAGGGAGGTGGAAGGGAGAGAAGGAAAGAGGGCATCTGGTTGTCCTTGGCTTGTTACATGAAGAACTTTGTACTTGGCTGTACTGGGAATCATTTTTGATGGTAATGTTTTTATTCTGGCTGGGAAATGGGTTAAGAATCTCTCCCCCTGGCAACTTCTTTCTTTTTTTGAGTAGCTAGTTTAAAGAAACACCCTTGTTTATTTTGGCTGTCCGAGTCTGCCTGTTGTAGACAGGAGAATCAGAAAGAGCAGGATGTAACAGCACATCTGCAAGTGTGTGATCAATCACAGTCACACACTGCAAACAGAAGTAATATTTAAAAATGTTACCAATGATCTGGTGAAATTGTCAATCTATTTTTCTTTCAGAATATGTATGTCCAATACATCACCATTGGGAAGCTGTACTTTCTTAGCCATTGTAAAATTATTTCAGCGCATTAACTCTGATAAACTTTCATTTGTATATGCTATTTTGTCTTCAAGAGAAGGGAACAAACATCTTTCATTACTTTCTTCACTATCCTCCCTCCCCCAAACCTTGAACTGTGTATTGACATTCTTGACAATACAAGAATAAAATTCTGCATTAAGCTGGGAGGAAAGATCCAGAATAATTAAAAGAAAGCTGCATCCTTTCATTTCCACGCAGCCTTTGGAAAACTCATGCTGCGAGAAGAATTTCTAACTGTAGAGGACTATGAATTGCACATGATAAATAACTGTGTAATATTCTCCAACTCCTCCCATAGAGAGGTTGAAAGGGACTAAAAATCCAATCTTTTGGTCCAAATGTTGACAGGAGGAGGGAGGGATGAAGTAACGCTGCCTTATCTATCCCTTTAGTGTCATAAAAGGCAGTGCATGCCAGCTGCCTGCAAACAGATGTCTTTAGGTTTTGAAAGAGTGCACCTATTCAGGGAGAGGGCATTTGCTAGAATGGAGAAATGTTTCTTCTCCCTAAAAGCCACAAGCATTTTCTTTACGTAGTTACTGTTGACATTGGCAGAAATGCTTTGCACAATTCCCACTCTGCACCTGTAAATTCCCCCAAGGCATGTTTGAAACCTTAAGGGATGGACAGCCAGAGACTACACATGGGCACAGTCAGGGCCTACGTGCGGGTGAGATGGTTTTTCAAGCATACCTCAAGGTCAAAGAATCCACAGGAAAAACATCTCAGAGAAATCCCTGTGGGTTCACAGGACTGCGATCCCTGCTGGCTCTGTGGGTGTCCCGACCCAACCCCCCAACATTCCTCAGCACATGATGCAGTGGAAACTGTGGCTTGAGCCTACAGATCATTCTGCCTGATTTTTGGCCATCCCTTGACTTTTTTCCATGGGAGGATGTTAACTGAGCCAAAGCGTTTAACTGAATCTGGCAATTCTCAGCCGTTTGCTGGCAGCCACCAATTTGGTGAATCGACATAATTTGTGGCACTCTCAGTGTGGGAACCCAAATGGAGACATTTTCATTTTAAAATGAATTAGCTCAGCTGCTGTGAAAAAAAAAAAAAAAAAAAGTTTTCCGTGGCTAATTATTTCTTGTGCCTGAAATGATGACACAGGCAGTATAAAACTGGGGGATGAAGTGGAAAACCACTGCTCCTAAACAAGACAAACCAAGACTGCCCACACCCATTAAAAATTCTAGGAAACAGGGACAAACTCCACAGTCTCAACTGTAACCTTAGCAATGTACTGTGCTGTCAGGAAGAGATAGTACACAATTACCCAGGGAAAGAGCAATTTCTTCCAGTCTTTACTGCAACTTCTTTTCTCTGGAAAAAGAAATACTACTTTTTGTTAGCTGTGCCTTCCCTTCTTCAACTGTTTCACAAAGTGACATACTCACATGAATGTTGCATATGACAGCATCTACTCCAGCTGCGAAATTAGACATGGAGCTCTAACTACCATTGCTTTGGTTGTTTCCAAATTTAATGGCTTCCCTTTAGCAAATCCCTGCTTTCAGTCCCTCCTGGTCTTGTGGAACAGGTTATGGTTTGAGCCCTTGCTCAGTAACTACTGCCACCATCAAAACCTAATAACCAAACACTGCTTTTGAAAGGATGCAACACCGAGGGAAGGCAAACCATGGTGGAGTAAAAATCACAAAATAGCTTAGAGTTTACTCTCTACAGAAATGCTCTTCTGGCATCATATCCTGCTGCCAGTGGTCAATGATCATAGCATTTCCAGAATGTTGGGGGTTATATTTCCACCTCTCTCCCTCTTGCCATAACACTGGTAAGATTTAACAGATTTGACAGAATCAGCCTCAATCACTTCGACTGATATTGAACCCATAATATTCTTTGTCTCTATGAAATTAATTTCACCATGTTAAAAAGTATTAAGTGTTCATCTTTCATACAAAAGGAAAATAGCTTGTGATCTGGGATGTTATTTTTTTTTTTTTGCTTTCACAATAAACATGGGAATCTCATGAAAAATGCTGGCTGGGGTCTAAAATAAGTAGATTCAGGACAGCAGGGGATTTGAGCAAAGGGAAATGAGTCTTGGTTTCTGTTTAGCTATGTGTTACAGTTGAATATTTGTGTAAAGGCAGCATATTATAAGAAAAATAAAAGGCTATTGGCCAAATCTAATGCTTTTTGTATCCAACACCAACTCATCAAAATCTTGAATAAAATTATATACCCTCAACATTCAAAAATAACACCAATGAAATTAAAGCATATTTCTTCACATGGGCACTGGTGTAACATGGAGGAGATTTGACACTAAATAAATAAATAAATAAATACAGAACTGAATTACGAAACTATTGTTATTTGACCACATACAGTCTTCCCAAAGTATCAACTTCCAAATAAATACTAAATCAAAAGTTGAAATGCAGCAGAAATAGATAATCTAAATTCATCAGTAACAATGGTGTTCAAGGTCAGGTTGGATCAAGCTCTGAGCAATCTGGTCTACTGAAAGGTGCCCCTGCCCACATCAGGGAGGTTCAAACTAGATGGCCTTTAAGGTCCCTTCCAGCCCAAACCATTCTATGATTCTAGGATAATTCTCTGTGTGTTTTGTGCCTCATGTGCTTCTCTTTATTACTCTGTACTCTTACACCCTCATGTGCTTCTCTTTATTACTGTGTACTCTTACACTCTTACCAATCTTTTTTTCTTTTTCAGTGATTCAGTTTTTGACTGAAAATATTTAATCAGGCAGATTTTCATCTCAGAAAACATTTAAATCCAGGGAAATGACAACGTTTTATTTAACAATTAATTATTTTTTTCCATAAGATAAAGGATATTTTGATAACCATCTAGAATATCAAATGGAGTTGTACATCACTGCCACATGAATTTCAACAAAAAAATAAACACTGAAATTTTATATTTTACTTTCTTTTGATTGAAAAAATATTTAATAATGTAGTATGCTCTCAAGATTTGTTAATTTGATTCAGGAAGTCTCTTACATCATATAGGCTGCTGGCTGCTTTAAGTACTAATGTTCACATTTATTAAGCTAAAGCTACACTGCAAAAACTATATTCATACTATTTTTTGTACCTTTCTGAGTATAAATTTGATGAGTTCAAATTTTCACGTCCCATATTTTCTGGAGCTATTCCTCTGTGAGATTATTTTTCTTCATTCTTAATGAGAAACTGTCCATTACTTTAGTGATTACTAACAAAAGAAAAACAAATCTGGAGTCAAATGTGACTATTTTGATAGAAAGAATAAGGGGAATCTTATGCAACGATCTCTACTGCTTATTTTCAGACACTATATAAGTCTCTCTGCACTTAGTTATGTCTGCAAAATCCATAAAATCTTCTTGTCACCCCAATTTCCCTAGTATTGTTCTCTACGTATAGGCCTGAGTTGTGTGAAGTAAAACTATATCTTAAATAAATTTTCTTTTAGTGTACTACAGATTGAGGTGATTGATTCTGTTTTCTACATCAAAGCACATTCCTCTGGGGTAATTTGTCTCTCCAAATCCTGCTCACAGTCTATCTTATTAGTAAGATTTCTTTCCAGAAAAGTTTTCTGGAATATGTGTATGGATCTATTGTACTATTTCTGTCCATTATCTATGGATAAACTAATTAACTTCTATGGAAGTTAGTTTTCTGATTAAGAAAACTTGCTTAGTGTGTTGAATAACATAATGACTAATTTGGATATACTACTAGCAGGAGACAACTCCCCAGTTAAACTTCAGATTTCAAAATAAGATTGAAGTATTTCAATGTTTTTACATTTGTATGTTTTTACATTTCTACAAATGTAATCATAATTTTAATAAGACTTGATATCCTCTATGCTTTTGAAATTCAGTCTGCTTCTGGATCTAAAGACAGTTTAAGACTTCTCACTACAGAGGAACCTCAAGAACAAGGAACCTTTGCTAGGCCTTGGTTATGTAATTTCTGCAGCAGGTACAAGTTGCTTGAAAACAAGGGACATCAGGTATTTCTCTTCTTCTTGACATTCAGAGGCTGGGAAACGTTGAAACTCACAAGCAGTGTTGTTCCAGAAAAGATAACTGTGTCTAATATTAGCCAATAGCTCACAACTTCTTGTTTAGTGGCAGGAATAATACTTAACTTGATGCCTCAGAGCATCAATACAGGTGAAGTAAGCAGTGTGACCAGAGCCGCTTCACTGCCACTAGCAGTCTGCTTCCTAGGGACACTGCCTCTTTGTTACTGCCGGGACTTAACCCTGGCCAAACGACATATAAGTTTTCTCCATTTTCAAACATACATTTCAAAGTGATTGTCATAATCTCAGTCATTTATTCACTCTGTAGAAATTAATCATTTTTTGAGCAGTACATCTCTCGATATACATTGAAATAGATAGATGCCTTCATCTGACCTTTCCTAAAAAAAAAAAAAAAAAAAGGTAGAAAATCCTGAGGAAAAAAATACTTTTCCCCAAACACAATGCTCAAATATAGCAGTTTGTGTTATGGACCCAGCAGAGAATTTATTTAGTCTAAATTCTAGAGAGTAGTTGAGTTTACTTAGTAATAAACTAACACATATTCAGATAATCTAGGCATATATAGGTCAAAATACTCACCAAGGAACAATAAAAGCATGTCACTTCTGTTAGCTGGTATTTTAGAAGCTGTCATTTCATGCCTGGATCTTCTGGTTTTCAATGGAATTGTTCCATTTTATCTGAGATGTAAAATTCTTTGAAATGGAAATCCTAAATCATTACCTCTTGACAGCTTCAAAGGATTGATAGCCCACTTTGAATCTCTTTGAAGTACTTATTTCAAATTAAAAAATAAGTTACCCTGAAAGAAGACAATTATACCTTGAGCAATAGACATAGTTATTCCTTCTGAAAGATTTCTTGGACCATGAGCATCTTTGAAGTATGCATTGTTCACCAGTTGTACCTCATAGTTTAAGCAGTAACAAACACTCCCCTGTAATACAGAGATGCAGTCTGATGTTTTAATAATCACAGAGGAATTACAGTTAGTTTTCATCACTATATGTTCCATATAACCAAATTAACTTGAGGAGATCAAGTATTACAGGAATAGCAACAAAAAGATGCCTTCTAACTCTCAGCCTCATTTCAGACTACAAATTATGAGATTAATTCAGCTAAAGAAATACAATTTCTCCTTTCCTCCTTATTTTCCTGAGAAAACGCACTGCTTATTTTGACTATATCTTTACTTGCTTAATCAATAAACAACTCGCAAAATCAAGAACCATAAGTCCTATTGATTAAATTAGTGTTCAGTGGGAGAGTTGATCTATCTGAAACTTATATATTAAAACAAAGTATGAAAATATCAGGACTTAATTTCTACATTATTGAAGAAAATTATGCATGAAAGACTGTGATTAACTTGGATTTATTTGTTGTTTTCCTCTACTCCTCTCCTTTATGTCTTGATTATTTCTTTCACCCCATTTTTCGTCATAAAATTAAAGGGTAGAGGTGAAATAAAAAAAAAATCTAAACCAAAAATTTTGAATCTAATTGATAACTTTTAAACAAATAAATAGCCCTTCTTTTTTAGAACTTCAACTTTATTATAATTTTTACAAATTTTCATGGTCCAAGTTTATAGGGGAAATTAATAATGTATCTAAGAGGCAAATAGGATTGAAGTGGTATTTCCTCTTTTTCCCACAGCCCCTGTGGGAATCCCAAATATTTCAAATGACCTATTCAGTGAAATCAGTGGTCATTCCTGACAGACATCTATTTTCAAAGTTTCATTGCCACAAAACATTTTCAGGGTGTCTAGAAAAATCAGCAGGCTTGGGTTGACTGAAGAACTGAAAATAAAGGAAGAACAGGCAGGGTATCATCTTTCCCATGCAAACTATATGTTTGTTTCAAAGTAGAGTTAATTCCAGCTGATTTGCAAGTGTATACAACTGACAGGTTAGACTCATGGTTTTCATGGGTGGCAAGAATGCACAGGGGAACATTGGACACTGTATCAGGAGAATTCATGCCTCCTTAAGGGGAGGTAAGCAGCTGGCAAGTATCAAATATACTATGATCTGGGCTTTACTCAAGAAACATTATCTTGACAGTATATAAACTATCTTTACAACTCACTCTCTAGCATTGCCTTTCAAGGGAAATTCCTAGAGAAGATGACAAAATAAAAGCCATTCAGGAGGTGTTTCATACTTCATCCTCCAAGGGGAACAAAAGGAAACAAAATCTCACTAGTCTGATTTTTAATCCCACATACATTTTTATAATTAAATGCAACAGCACTGAAATTACTTAAAGCATGTAACTACAAACCTGCAGATCAAAAGTAAAATGAGATTCAGTCTATCAGTCCATTTTTACTTGTGTTGATAATGTTAATCCATTTATTCAGGTACCTCCTGTTTTTTTTTTTAATTGGAAACTGATTTACTGAAACACAACACAATTTCATTCTAGCTGTTAAAATAGTAATATCTAAGTAGAAATGAGAAACATAAAACAATATACTTTTTTATTAAGTATTATAAGGGGAATACTTTATCAAGTGAACTGATGCTCGAATAATTATGTCCAAATTCTGACTTGTAATTCTTTCCAATAGTGACAGTAATAAGTAACATAAAATATCAGCTCAAAATGAATAGAGCGAAAGTCAAAGTGAAGGAATCCCACAGTATCATAGAAAACATCACTTACAGGGACTAAAACTGAGCAAGAGGCAGGGAATGGCATGAAAAAGTGCCCTCATTTTTCATTGTTTCTCCTCTTCCATATACAAAAATAAACCAAACTATGTGGATGGAAAAAAAAATTTGCAAGTGCACTAAGCATGTGAACATGTTCTTTCTCTGTCCCTATCAGAACACCACTTCTCCTCTGAGTGCTACAAACTGAAATAATAGATCCCTGGGTGCCATAAAAAAACTTCTGAAAATCAAGTATCTCCGTAAAGTACAAATCAGAGTATGGAGAGACATCAGGAGTTATAACAACCAAAATTTCAAGTCACTGGGCCAAAATTCTCTGCTTATGTGTACACAAGGGTCACTGACCTCAGTGTACTGAAACAATTTAATACCTGGTGAGTGTCTATCCTGTGATGTGCATCCAGTCTCATCTGTAAAAGACACACCTATAGCTTCATCTGTTTCAGGTTTCCTCTCATTAGGGTATGAATTGGGTCCTTTTAGTTTTCAAGCCAAAAATTGAAGACTCATAAGACTAACAACATGGATTATAGCTAGTAGCCTTTTTGGTTACCAGAAAACTCTTATCACTTGGAGGAACTGCAAAGTATAGTGTGAAAATTTCCAATGTGAGGTGTGGGTGGCTCTTGTAGTAATTCTTTAATGCTAGAGGTTGTTCCTCTCATTCCACAGCCTTTTACATAGTCCATAGTTTTCGTCAGCTCTGTCTAGGTGATTTTGAAACATGAACAAGTATTTCTTGAAGGCCTCAAATTGCTGTCTCTCTTTAATCACCTCCTTACATGTCTGAATTGCCTGTAAAATAAATAATGCGAGGAAAAGTGTGTTTAAAAGAATAGTTTTGTGGAGTTTTAATCACTCTAACTCTGATTGCCCATAGACAGCCTTACCCAATAGTCACAGCCTCCCTTTTTCCCCATTGCTTCTTTCTAGTTTAGCTCAGTTCTTTTTTCAAATATTGTATAAAAACCATGTCCAGATGTCTTCCTAGTATACCACCAATCTGACAAGCACACAGATTGCAAATATTTCAGAAAATCACAGCGAGTAGATAATAGAGAGAGCACAGCTAATTCATTCTAGCTAATGTAGGACTGTTTTCCATGATATACATTTAGTTCTTTTTGTCTGTCTCCTATGAAATACCTCCCAAAATAGAGTTATCTCATTTCCTTAAGGAGACACATTCCTAAACCAATACATATTACACTGTTAAAATTTTCCTAATATCCAAACTATACATTTTTAATTAATTTGATCCTACTGCTATTGGATACATCCCTCTACACTATACCTTCTCTTTTTGTAAATATTTGGCAAATATCTAGTTTGCTTAGACCAAATCCTCACTGAAGCCAAGCTGATTTAAACCAGATGAGTATCTGGCTCTTTATGTCTATTAAATCAATCACTTTAAATCTTTCCACACAGCTTAGTCTCTGCAGATCTCCTCTTGCTGTTATTTTCCTAACAGTTTTCATATTTTTAATTTTTTTTAAAATTCATTTTAGTTTGTTTCATTTGGGGTTTTTTTGGTTGGTTGGTTGGGTTTGGGTTTTGCGGGGTTTTTTTGCTTTTTTTGCCTTTTATGGTTAGATTTGGGTTTTTTCTGGGTGAGGTTTTGTTTGATTTGGGGCTTTTTGTTTTGGTTTAGTTTTTGTTGTAATTTTTTTTTTTTTTTAGATAAGAACAAGACCAGGATGAAAAATACTAGTCCAGATACAGTCACTGTTTGGCAATATAGAATGGAGCTTTCCTGTCTCTGTTCTGTTGATTTGATGCCTCTATTAACATAATAGACCCTATAATTTTTTAGCAGCCATTCACATATTCTGTCCTTATCCCATATTAGAACTCCATGGGGTATTTTTAAATATTCTTTCCTTCTGAATTTTTGTTTCCTTGAATAGCTGTGGTTTGGAAAACTTATACCTCACAGGTATAATGCAATAAAACATCATTTATTCCAAACGTCAAAGTTTTTCTAAGGCAGGAAACATGTAAATTCATAAACCTGGGGCAAATCAAGATTTATGCAAGAGTCGGTGTGTGTATAAGGTAATCATGCTGCAACAGCAGCAGCAATATGGCTCTGTGTGAATGAGGTCTAAATTTGGTATGCTTTAAAATGCTTTCTCTCAGTTTGTCCTCAACACTTTGAATGTACAGATTGCTCAGTTGTATCCAATTACCACAGTGGAATTATGATCAGATATGAGGCTATGTACTCTGCTTCTCCCTACAGAATAAGTATTTACCAAGCCCTGTGACTGCTTGCCTCAAATTTTAATCACTTTTTCTCTTTAAATTTCGCTGTGTTTTTGTTTCATCCCATTAAGCAATAGTCAGTTGATTTTTCACAGACCACATGACTCATTTTATGTAATGTTATCTGCTTGTTTTCTTTTAAAGAAACATATAGTGTTACTCATGCATAGTACATAGAGTATCTCTGACATATTTTTTTGGCAGTCCAGTTTGGCCTTTTTCTAAGTTTAGAATTTCTGGTCCTGTTCAGCTGACTCTTATGGCCTTGAGATATCTGGCAAAGACCTGAAGTACAGCCTAACTCACTTAAGGCATAAGAAGATCTTAGCCAAAGCAGCCCTGACAATAACTATTAGTGTAATCAGTCCTAAAACACAGTCATGAGTCTCGACTTTTTTGTGTAATACCTGCAGTTTTTAAGCTTGGCTTTGTCTCCTGGGGGAAAATAATGATTAATGCTAGATCTCTGCAGGAAAAATTAACTTCCAGGTAACAACCCTGAGCTACAGATATGTTCTTATAAATCTCCTTGAATCTTCCAGGACTTTGGAAGTTTCTTCAAGAGCAGAGTTCTCAGCTTCTCAGAAATACAGACAAAATTGGATTTTGTGAAAATAATAGAGCAAGGACTGAAAGAGAAGGAGGACAATAGGATTGTGAGAATTAATATACAAATCATGAGTCCTGACAGAAAGCTGAGAGGAGCCATTTAGGTTTCTGGGAAGGTAAGGGAAAACTAGCAAATAGCAAAAGGAGTTTCAAGGAAAAGGCAGATGCAGAATTCAGTAACACTTAAGGGATCTTCAAAAAAGAAATAAAAATTCAAAGGTATTCAAATTGTTGGGAACTATGATTCCTATCCACTTTACTTTAACATTAACCCCTCCACTATGCCTATTTCATTTAGGAACAGGATTTTAACTTACACTGAGTTTTCTTGTGAAGGCCCGCTCTCTCTCTTGGAAGTAGCCCTTTATTCACCATGTCTTCACTTTTTGTATAACACAAGGACACCACACGTAGTAAGCAGAAGTAGTATCTGCTCTCACTGAGCAGAAAAGAAAGAGATGAAGTGAAGGACTGAAGTGACAAATTCTGCTCCTGAGATTGCGGGGCCTGAAGAAGGAGGCTGAGGGCAGCTGCTGCAGACTCAATACGGGGTTGAATCATTTAAAAGCAATGATTTCACAACTGGCCATAGGGACAACATGAGTAGCTCTTGAAGAATAAGAAATTGGCTTTTTGGATCACAGATTATTTGAGTAGTCAATGGAAAGAAACTACTATTGTCTTATTGACATGGTCTCTTTTCCTGCCACATAGGAATTGAAATTTAAACGTAAAACAGTTATAGTATCTTATTTTTTTCTATCTCCTGTGAAAATTGTCAGGTATTATAACTTAGACCCTAGTATCATAATACAAAAACTATTTGACTCATAACCTTAAGAAATGGTGCATAATCGATGCAAGGATAAGTAGTCACAAAATAGATCATTGCTCAACAGAGGGCTGATTTGGAGCTATTTGCAGTTAATCTGAGGGCATTTGCTTTTACAATATAGGTAACATTTATCTTGTATTTCAGAGACATGCTATGATAACAATGTCTGAAGATGTAAGTAACTCAAAACCAACTTCAAAATACCAGCTGTGTACTGACAATGATTAGCTTCCCTGCCTTTAATGTGTCTGGGATTGTATTTGATCAGGTTTGCCAACTCTGTTTATGTTGTATTCAGTGCTGGCCCAACATTGCTAAATTTCTAGTTATATTCACATATCTTATTATACTCTTCTAGTATCATTGTTACAGCATTACAGCATGTATGGAGTCATATAGTTTTGTTTATGTGTCACAGCTTGGTAGTCATAGTTATTGTAACTGCAGGATAGGAACAATTCTCAGAAATAATATCCCTTTCTAAAAAAAAAAAAAAAAATTACTACATTGCTAATTCACCTAATTTTTGTTCACACTTTGCAAGGTGTTACAATTGAGAAGTGACCAGCCAATGAGTAACTATACAGCTGAAGAGAATCTTGGGCACGAAAACCACAGGATTCAAAGGGCATCCCTCTGTTGGCAATCCAGGCCTGCTTCTGCAAGCTACTGTTTTAAGTCTTCACTTCTCTTTTGCATTCTACTGGAGCGTTCAGTCACAGTCCGCTTAGGAAATCTCCCTCTTTATTACTACATTTCCACGTTGTTTATTATTTCAAATAGCCTGAAGACATTTTGGTAAAAAGAGCACTACTGTGTATGCCCATTCTTGGAATCACAAATTATTTTAGTTCCCTATCTCTGAAGAAGTATTTTGCCTGCAGTATTTCTAAGTCACAGAGGTTATGCATAAAGTTTTTGTCATACTCAACTATTCAGTTCAAGCAAGATAAAAAAAACCCAAAACACTGACAAAACCAAACCTCATTCCTCATCTGCAATGATCAGCTTCATTGAGTATGTTACAAGCTTCCTCATTTTCCATTCAGTAAGAGCCAATTATCATTAATCTACTGAGTTGGAAGTCGCCTCACATACTAACAAGTCTTCTGATCCCCTGGCTTATAAACAGCTTTATTCATTTTCTAGCTTCATGCCTCGTGAAGTTAGAAAGATTCTCTGTACTGGCAGAACTTCTTACTTCATATACATCTAATATATTAATAAGGAAATATATTTGAAAAATAAAGTAATGTAACTGAGTTAATAATACCTGCTTTGCTTTTTCTTACAGACTGATATTTTACATAAATTTTTAAAGCAGAGACACAGAATTGCAGAATCACAGAATCACAGAATGGGTGAGGTTGAAAGGGACCACAGTGGGTCATCTGGTTAGCCTGCCTGCTCAGAGCGGGTCATCCTAGAGCACACTGCACAGGATTACATTCAGACAGTTCTTGAAAATCTCCAATGAGGGAGACTCCACAACCTCTCTGGGCAATCTGCTGCATTTTGTGGTCACCCACACAGTAAAGAAGTTCTTCTTCACATTCAGGAGGAACTTCTGGCCAGTGCCTGTTGCTTGGCATGACCAAGAAGAGCCTAGCTCCATCCTCTTCACATCCTCCATCCACATACTGATAAACATTGATGAGTTCCCCTCTCAGTTGTCTCTTCTCGAGGCTGAACAAGCCTAGCGCTCTCAGCCTTTCCTCATAAGAGAGATACTCCTGTCCCTTAGTCATCTTTGTCAGCCTCCACCAGACTGACTGCAGGATTTCCATACCTCTCTTGAGTTGTGGAGCCCAAAACTGGACACAGCACTCCAGATGAGTCTCACAAGGGCTGAGTAGAAGGGCAGGATGATATCCCTCAACCTGCTGACGATCTTCCTAATGCACTCCAGGATACCATTAGACACAAGGGAACTGCTGGGTCATGAACAGCCTGTTGTCCAGCAGGACATCCAGGTCTTTCCCTTCAGAGATGCATGTCAGCCCCCAGCCTGTACTGGTGCATGGGATTGCTCCTCCCCAGGGGCAGGACCCTGCATTTGCCTTTGTTGAATTTCAGACAGTCTCAGAGTACCCATATCTCCAACCTGTCAAGGTCCCTCTGAAGGTCTGCATTGCCCTCTGCAGTATCGGCCTCTCCTCCCAGCTTTGTGCCATCAGTGAACTTGCTGAGGAGGCATCTGCCCCTTCACCCAAGTCACAGATGAATAAGTTAAACATTACTGGGCTCAACTTTGGGAGACACCACACAGGCCTCCAACTAGACTGTGTGCCATTAATTATAACCATCTGAGATCTGCTATTCAGGTAGCTCTCAATCCACCAAATATAAATAATATACAAATAATAATTGAGAAATATAATTGCAAGTAATTAAAATCTCATTTGCTGTTTTGTTTTTTTTTTTTATTTGGTTTTGGTTTGGTTTTCTTAATCTCATGATTCAGAAGAAAGATCATGAAATCTATTATCCATGTGATAGCTGTTTCAATGTAGAAATTCATGAGTGGCAGAGCAGTGAAATTCCATCTGCTGAGAAACTTTCCATTAGTTTCCTGACTATTTTTCCTAGGCATCCTTTGCTCTCTTCTATTGTTTTTTTTTTTAAATTTGCAGTACAAGGCTAGATATAGCTACCCCAGTGCTTCCCAGTAGCTGACAAAGCAAATCTTTCATAAGAACATTCCTGAAAGTTCCTGAAGGGCTGACAAAAGCAACTTACAGTGGAAGATCACTGGAAAGGTTCTTACCAAGGCAAGTGAAAAATGCAACTAGTATTTCTGCTTAATAATTACAAATTTAACAAGACATTCACCAAAGAATACACTAATTTAAATAACAGCCTTTTATATCTTTAAAATGTCTTTTAACTAAAAATAACCAGTCAAAACAATACAAAATAAAAAAAAGCTAGAAAATATTAGTGATTTTATCCTTTTGCTTGATCTCATCTCTGAAAGAAAAGTTAAAAATTAATCAATTAACCTTAATGAAGAACAATGTAACTACTTCTTTCTAAATCATGAAAAGGTACTAACATAACATGTTTTAGGTGATTTGAATAAAACCCAGAGATCGAGCTTGCAATTACCTGTTGAAGTTATAAATTAGTAACTCTGTTCACATCCTGTACATTAAACCAAGCTTGTTCATATAAACAGTACACACGTGTCAGGTAAAAGTTAAAGGAGAATAAAACTACTTCCTCAATCAGTAACAATTTAGGCTTGCAAGGGGTGTATTTATTATTGCGAATGTGATGTTTCTGTTGTGATAAAGTTTCTGCCTGTTTTTCCTCTGCTGCTTTTTCTGCAGGTCCCTCTGCTACTGTTGTTCCCTTGGGCCATGAAGTGTGTGACAATCAAGGTCTTATTTTCAGGGGGAATAAACAACCTGATTTCAGTGCTCAAAAGAGTAGAAGACTGTTAGTCACTAAGCATTTCCAAATGTTGCCAATTAATGTATTTTGTGGATTGTGCTAAGGAGTATGGAATACAGAAACAAGTCCCATCTTAGTGCAATACTGCAGACTCAGTTGTCACTCAAAGTAGCTTGTATAACAGTAAGCCAGCAACAGTTTGGAGCTTGGCAAGTCTGGGGTTTTTTTTCAGCTCAAAATTAACATGACATTTATCCCATTTTCAGCTCCCTGATGTTTTCAGTCTAGAACACTGTTACTATGTCTCCCTAACTTTTTAATCTACATTCCCATTAAAACAGTTATGCTTACCACAAAAATTTTTATTTTTCTATGTACGTGAAATTCAGAATTATAAGCTATATTTGATACTTCCTGCAGTAATCACATCCTGTCAAAGGTCAAAGATTGACTGTCATGAATATAAGACATTGCTGGGAATGATGTTTCAATATGTTCATCTGACTTAGCTGTTTTCTTTGCTGGCAAATTTCACGAATATTTTGAAAAACTGTGACAAGCCTGAATGTTGTTGTGGATTTGCTATAATAGCACTGAATTTAGCCTCTAGAAGTTTGCTTTCCTCTTTGCTTCTGTAGGTGTTACGGTATCCATCAGATTTTTAATGACCACAACCATAGGTTAAAGTGTAAATGTAAGGGTTTGAAGAGTTATGCTTTTTCCTTTAAGCCCAAAACCTTATGAAATTGGTGTGGGAACCTGCCAGTAAGCCAGTTTCTGATGTTATTTCATTCTGCCTTTTCCTATTACAAATTGATTCACCTCTTGGTCTTCCATGTTGCTTGCATAACACCTGAATGGAGAACTGCAGGGATTTCTCTTTGTTTATTTGAAAAAAAATTATTAAAATAATAATTTTTGGCACAATGAACAACTTTTGAGTCTCTGTTTTCATTCTGGTTGAACTGCCATTTTAAAGGATCCCATGCTGTATCTCATGCTTAAGTCAATGGAAATGGCAAACTGGGGAAATGAAGGAATTCAACCATGTTTGAAAAGGAAAACGTAACATAAGAAAGAACTGTTATGAAGTTAAAATTAACAGCTAAAACCTTCTGTACAAACTACATCTTGATATAGAACCTTGATGAAGTTCAATATTTTTACTGGCATGCTGCAACACTTCAGACGGTATGAAACTTCAAAAAAAATGAGACTGCACTCAGTCTGGCATCTAGGAACATCAGTGGTCTAACCACAGTTACATTTTTTGTAGGCATCATGGAAAAGGAGAATGTTTTGGAGGTGAATAATGAAGTGGCATTGTGGGAACAATTCTTACGTATCAAGAAGCAGCAAGAAACAAAGTACAAATTCTTTTGTTTGGGAGCAAAGTAGCTCTTGGCCAGTGGAGAAATGTCACTGTGGAAGAGAGGCCAGATTCTCAACAGTAACAGAGAGATAATAGGCAGTGTGGGGCTGGAAAAGAAAAATCTCAGAGGTGAACACAAATTACTTGTGCAGAGTATAGTATACAACAGACAGTCAGAGAAATTATGTAAAGAAGAATTTAATGTTTTTAAGGAGGAATATTTTGACAAAAGGAGAAGCAAACAGGCTTCAGAAGCTCCAGTTCCCTCTGGTACCAGTTTCAGTTTCCTGCAATGTCATATAAGATCTGTGTCTTTGCCCATATCCTAGTGGAAGAGGGAAAAAAAAAAAATAAAAATAATTAACGTGTGAGTTTTACCCATCCTTGATTTTCAAGCCTATACTGGAAAAAGTCCTGAGGATCCCACTCTTTCCTCCTAGTCCTTCTTTGGACAAGATATCTATCATCAATGACATAATGAGATCAGTCAGAATTACTCCAGGGATAAAGTAAGGGTTGAGCTAATCATGTTTCTTCCCAGGAGTGAGCCAGGAAGCATATCTATCCCACTGAGGTATGTTTGTCCCCCTTATGGATCTCCTTTCCAAGCCATCCCTTTAAGATCTGAAAGTTACAAAATGGAAATGTTACTACCTTCAGCAGAATCTCAGTCTCCAATTTATCAAGAATTTTGCTAAAAAATCTTAGTAAACTTCAGTGATCACCATCAGACAATTCTAATTTTTTTTTTTTTTTTTTTTGTCCCTAGGGAGGATGAATTAATGTTGTAATGTTGTCTGGAAGGTAGGTTTCTTGCTTATGAATTTTGTAGATCATAGACCGAAAAAAACATCAAGCAATAGATAAATCTTGCAGATTAATCTACAGTTACAGTCTTTAAGGCTACCCAAAACTGGTTACATTTTTTCTTCTAGAATATTAACAGTTTAATGACAAGAATTCTCCATTCCCACAAACTTTAAGTCAATGACTTCAAAGTTTGTTCCAAGTTGGTGGATTTGGCATAGATAAGGACTAAGCAAGAAAAACAGAATATAGGTTTCGTTTCTCACTCAGGGACTAGGAAATATAAATGGCTAATATTTACCAACAAAACTTTAAAACATGCTGTGATATATTGCACAATATAAGCATTGGTACAACAAAATTTATCCTTACTCCAAAGAGTTAAATTTAGATAGTTAAAGTGAAAGCAGTGTCTCATACAGTGGTTAAGGTTTAAACAGCCAGGAAATAATCACCAAAGCGCAGTGCACATCTGCCAGGAAAAACTGCAACCCCTATCGCTGCTGTACCACACACAGAAACAAATTGCTGGTTCAGTGGAATGGAACCAGTGAAACTTACTTTCTTTCAGATGTAAATTCTTTTTGTCTTGGTTCTATCACCAGAGTGGCCCTAACTCTACATATTATCTTCCCTCTGTCAGTCTGCTAGACTATTTCTAGTCTAAACTAGGTGGCAGTTGGTCAATTGCATACTTGTTGGCTGAATTCTGCCTACTTTCCGTCAGTGGTTTTAGTTGTGGACAACTCTCTTGCCCCTCCTTATATTTTCATAGCATTTAAACTGTATATCATTTTAGACTCTACCTTTCTTTAAAATATGAGTAAAAGTGATCAGGTAGATCAAAACCTTTTAGGAGAACAGGGGGACTGGTACACAAACTGAAAGATATACACATCTAAGATTGCATTTCTGGGCACTAGCCCAGGGAAAAAGCCAAGATGCACCAGGTCACTAGCACTTCAAGTAGCTTCTAAGAGAGCAGAATTACAGTCTTATGGTTCTGTAGCATCCTTCTTAGCATTATGTTCCCATTTTATCACAACATTATTTGTGCTGTTTTTTTGGCAAGAACACCCTCTCTAGGGAAAAATGTTGTGATGTTATTACACTATCATAAGTTTTAAAGCATTAACACTGAGTACACTAATAGGTTTATGCATGTATGCTCATAGTCTTTATATCTGCAGACCAAGTTATTTCCACCCGAATCACAAGTCCTATGAGTAGGAAGGAAAAACTAATAATGTTTATTCCCTGAGGAGGAGAGTAAAAATGGATTTTTTTTGCCTTAATAATGCCAATCTAAATGATGCTTAAGTTAGCTCAGAGCCCAAATAAGTTACACCAGTGTAACTAGTCTAAAGCAACTCTTTTACAAACTGATGCATCCTATCACTGAATGCATAAACCATTATATTGATTTTGATCATATGGACTTTGAGAAAAAATAAGAAAACATAAGCAAAGATATTCTCTTGCTTCTTGTAATTTCAAAATAATCATTAACCAATGTATCCCAATCTTTTCCGTGCTATGATGGAAATAGAAAATCAATAGGACATAGAAACAGTGCCAAAAGTTATAGGAACTGGCTCTTTGCTGTTTTTTTTCAGAAATTATCCCCAGGAAGATATAGATTTAGACTTTATGTGTTTATGTTTTGTAAGTAGAATTTTGAATAGGTTTTTATATTGCTGTTGACAGCTTTCTTTAGAGAAATGGATGTTCAATGCTTATCATCACAAAATGTCAACCCACTGGGGAAACCAAACCAAAACTTTTTTTTTTAATTTTATTTTTTCTTTTTTTCTTTTTTTTTTTTTTCAATCTTCCACTTTCAAGTAAACTTTCATTTATAGAGATTTTTCAGACCAGGCTGGATTTTAAAAACAAAAGTAGGCAGAACACACTTGGACAGAATAGAAGCTCCTAGAATAATGAAGAGTGTGGTAGTTAGGTCACTCCCCTAGGAAGAAGGAAATTAAGCTTATAAATTACTGCTCTGTGGGAGTCACTTCAAGGATTTGAATCTTCTTGTTGTTCTTTGTAGGTGAGTACCTTAGTCACTGAGCTATTAACTGTGTCCTCTCTATCACTTATTGATGGAGATGTCCTTCTGTGTGCATATAATTAAAGATGTATAGAGGAAAAAGTTACATTTTTCATGCATTTGTTTGTGTAAATTCAATTGTAAAAGGCCTAATTCTAAATATTCACAGCTGACTCTCCATTGATGACCATCAATCCAGAAATTTCTCCTATTTAAATAATTTTTTATTACCTCAACTTCACTGAAGGCTCTATTATGTGTTAGTGCCAGGCCATATTGCCCACAGAAGATAACTGAGTTGCAACAGTGAGCAAATCCTCTGGAGGATGCCTGAAAAAAGCATATAGACCTGTTTCTGAAAATTATAGCAATGTTCTTTATAGCTTTGCTTATGGGCTTATATAAAGTATAATGTGGTCTGCTTAGGCTGGGAAAATTCACTCTAAAAATCAAACTTCCATATTTCCAGATAATGACTTTTTTTTTTTTTCCCTTTCTTTGTGTGTGTTTGTGTTCTGCCCTTTACTTGGAAGTAACAGTGCCATATTTTAATTAAAAAGTTGATGGAAATGTTTTAAGCTTGCTTCAGAAACTGCGATTCATTGTAAATGATAATTGTTGTCAGCAATCCATATTCTTTGCCAATAGATTTCATACGGACTATTGCCACTTAGATACTCAGTTTCACAGTAATGTCCAAATAATGGTAATACAGTTAAAAAGAAAACCAAAACAACATTTAAAGCATTGCTACAAAATATATCCCTTCTCTGATATATTTGTGTTTATTGGACAAAAGGTAAAAATGAAGAGGTGATATTACTATTAATCCAGAACCTAAAGAAATCAGTTAGAATTTAGGCACTGTTGTGCTGAGCCCTGCACAGACACTTCACTTACAAGTTGTTCACTGTAGCTAGAATCAATAGTGTATTTCATACAAACAGTGTAGATAATGTGCAGTAGAAGTTCACTTCATTCACCAGTGGATAAGTATAAACAAGTTAATGTTCAAGGATCATCCCCAAGCTCTAGAGAAGTCCATCCTGTCACTTAGGAAGTCAGGTAAAAATGACAGGTGATCTTCACAGAAGAACAGGAGGCTTCTGGACAAACCCAAACACAAAAAAGAATTATACAGAAGGCAGAGGTGGGGACAAGTATACATGTATCTGGAAAGAATGAAGACACTGCCTGAATACGCAGCGATAAGGTTTGCAAAGCCAAAGCCAAATGGAATTGAATCTGTCCAGTGAAATGAAAGACAAGAAAGTATTCTATAATTGCATACATGACAAAAGGAAGACTAGGGAAAATGTGGACCCACTGCTGAACAGGGAGACCTGGTGACACAGGACTTGGAGAAGACTGAGGTACTGGATCCATTCCTTATTTCAGTCTTTACTAGCAAGCCCCAGAGAACATGTGAAAATTCTGGAGCAAGAAGGACTGACCCATGGTGGAAGGGGATCAGGACAGGGACTACTTAAACAAATTGGACATATATAAATCCATGGGTTCTGGTGGAACACACCCATGAATTATGAGGAATCTGACTCATGTAACTTTGAAACCACTCAATAATCTTTGAATGATTATGGTGGCTGGGAGAGGTGCCTGAGGACTAGAAGAAAGTAAATGTCACACCTGCTATCAAGTAGGGCAAGAAGAATTATGCGAGGAATTATGCCAGTCAATCTCACCTCAGTTCCTGAAAAGGTGATAGAGCTCATGCCTAAAGGTTTGGTGGGTATTTCGTAGATTTTCAGATGTTTAGAAGTATAGGTTTTCTTGCTCACATATTAAGTGGGTTAGAAGTTACTAAAGTGTTTTTCTCACATATTCTCAGGCTTTCTGAAGGTCATGATGTTCTGCAGAGAGACCTGCAAGATAACTTGAAGTCAAAACAATAGAAGAGCCCAGAAACCACTGGAGGTGGTCCAGGGAGCATAGCCTAGAACCCTGATGGGTGGACCACCAAGGGAATTAGAAATGATGATTAGTTATAGATATCTAATATGTTAATTGTTTGGAAGAGTATAAAAACCTGTAACCTTTCTGAGAGCGGGGTTCTTCGTGGATTTTTGGGCGCAGAGATCCTTGTTGAAACAACGCGCGTTTTGTAGGCCCAGTGGAGGCCCAAAGCCTCCGAACTCCCAATAAAGGCATTGTCTATCTTTCTCCTTTAATGTTTTCTCTGAGTGCCTATTTTCCAGGATTTTAGGCATCCTGAGAAACTTTTGCAGGCATGCGCAGAACAAGAAAATAAGAAAGACACTATGGATTCATCAAGGGGAAGTCATGCTCGGCCAACTTGATAAACTTCTACAATGAAATGACTTGCCTGGAAGAAGAGAGGGGAGCAGTGGATATTACCTTGCGACAGCTCCCCCTTTCGCCCCCCTGCTCACAGTCCCCGAGATGCCCCAGAGAGAGCCACATGGAGACCACAGGAAGGGAAGCAGAGAGAGTTTATTAACATGGCTGGGGGTATATATAGGTTTTAGGGGAATCCAAATTACTACCAATAAAAATCAAGGGATAACAACCCATGGGGAACAGTTAACTAAGAGCCAATAGGGAACTTAAACAGAGGCCTTCAAGGATGAATTTCTTGGTGCTTAGCTACATAGATAAGGAGTGTCTCAAGAGGTCTTGGGAAGAAGAAGGATGACTAAGTGAGAAAAAGACAAGGAATCCATTTTACAAAACAGTAAAAGCTTCAGTTTTTAAGGCACTTTGGCTGGTTTCTTCATTTTCTTCACAGACCCATTTCTGGCATGATTTTTCCCATTTCTGATACTGCAAGTCCTCTTCCACATTGTCTCTCTGGAATTCATTAAGGCTTTTGACACTGTCTCCCAGAAGATCCTCATAAGGGAAATTATGACAAATGGGTTGGGTGAGTAAACAGTATAAAAGTCTGAAAACTGCCTGAACAGTCAGGCTTTCAGGGGAGGATGATCAGTGACATAACACCTAGTAAAAGGCCAGTGACTCTGGCCCGTCTTGCCTTCACTCTTTCTTCCTGAAGTTATCAAGTAAATGTGGAAGGTATTTAATAATGGTTTAGTTCAAACTGAAACTACAAAAATTATAATCATGGGTTGGTTAAGCACCTAAGCAAGAAGAAGGTAGTAGAAGCCACCTGAATGGACGACAAGCTTAAGGAAAATTTTGGGAAATTTCAGACATCTATTTTGGGAACAGATATAATACTTCTTCTGAACTTTTGACGAAGTAAAAACATGCATGTACTTTAATAATAGGCTTAGGCTATTTGTTAGGCACATTCTTATTCATGATTCTGATATTTATAAATATAAATATTTTTGGTGTGAATAACAAAAACTTAAAGAAGTGCCATAGGAGTTAAGGGTGAGATTGAAACACCAAATGCCTGAACTGAAAAGAGAAATGATCCAGTCTTATAGAACTACATTGTGTGTTTAACTGAGTGTATGAGGGAACTCAGAAGAACTATATGTGCAGTCATTCTTTACAAAGTAATTTTAAATAATTTTGAACACAAAAAGTTTCATCAAGTTTAATATCATCCTCTGTAATTTTATTGTGATCCCTTTTAAATATTCAAACTATTCTATAAAATTTATAAAATCCTGGCTTTATTGTATTTGCATTTTTTATTTCTGTGTATCCATCCCCTTGAAGACAGACTAAAATATCTATAACCATGTTACTTCTTATCAAAATGCAGTGTGTTACAAACGGACACCAAAATCTCTAGTAGAGTTCTTTATAAGAGTCCCAGACTTACTATTACTCCTATCTTGTTTATCTTCACATCAGGTTAATCGATTTTCTGTAATTTTCTGTGTGAAATAAAGAAACTTCACCATCAACAGGTGTCTGAGATATAGTTATTGTCTCTGCCTCATGCTTTTCTATGTTCTCAAAAAAATGTGTACATTGTTAAAAAAAAAAATTGTTGGTCTCTGTTATACTATTGTACCTTGTCAACACCTTTCCTATTAGTGTAATATTAGACAGCTACAGAAGGAATAGCACAATTGAAATCCTGGAAAACAGAAGAAATGAGAAGAGAGGGTCATGTACAACAAAAAAAAAGAATGTAAAACCTGAAATAAGCCAGGGACAGACACTCAGTGACGTTACTGAGGGCATAAAACAAAATCCGTTTTCAAAACTAATGAGAACTGCTACGCTGCTATCACTCCTTGAGGCATGGGAGCAGAGATAAAAGCTCACATGAGGACTGCTAATAGCCATACACCATTCTGTCAGTGAAAGTGGTTAAAAGAACTTTATTGAAGACAGCTCGCTCTCTGTCTTTGCTTTCTCTCCCTCTCTCAAACAAGCATCTTTCCCATCTATATTGGAAAATTTTTTTAGTACAAAATGTTTGGTCTTTGAATTGCTGAAGCCAGGATAAAAGTGCAAAACATAAGTAGGATTATATTCTGATGAGATAAAATTATGAGTATATATAAATGCATACACATAGTATCCCATTTCCAAGACAAGACTGAATTCAGCCAGAGTTGTGTCAGATCTCCAGAAATTTCAAAAATAGAAAAGTATGCCTCTATAATTCTAATTTATTAAAAAGCAGAATAAAATTGAATCTCTATCCATATACATACATACTCCACATACATCCATACATACTCTTGAAAAAATTTCAATGCATCATAACTGATATTTTAATTAAATCTCACCATCAAATGGGGGAGAATTGAAAATGTCACCATTAGAAACTTCAAGTTCTTATTGCTTCACATATAATATGAACACCAAAAAAAGCCCTATCCTAAAATTAAAAAAATTATGCTTATTTACAGAAGGACAGGATACTAGACAATCTGACTCCAAATATTTCTGTTCTTCCAGGTTCCCCGTTCAGGTAATAAAAATTTCTTTGTAGTATTTATTAGGTCACTTTTGTGAGTATTTGCCAGCTTGCTTGCACTAGACATTGTTAATATGCAGTCAGCACTAGAGAAATAGTCTTTTCAGCAGACTGTGTTTGGTTTTTGTCCATATAAATGTGGTGGTTATCCAAACAAGAAATGTGTGTATTGGCTTCCAACGCAGTATTGCATTTCAATATACTTTTTCTGACAGTAGAGACCTTATTTCATTACTACTGCTGTTTTCTTTCTTGCAGTAATACCTTCTTCATCTTGGATATATATTGTTAATTTTTTTTCCTTGAGATCAGTTTATGGCTGGTGCTTATCACCTAAAATGTGATTGGGTGTACTTTGTAGGTGAATAAATTGCTTAAATTCCAAGTGCTAACAGATAGCAGATAATGTTGAGTATGTGTGTGGGTAAATGACTCGAAATGAACTACTGAACCCTTAAGGAGAAGCTTGCTACTTCCTACCTGCAATCAATATAAGCTGCAGTTAATTCTGATAAAACTTGGAGTAAACAAAAGGGTGAAATCCTGAATCCTCCAATTAATAAAGGAACATGAGACAGAGCCAACAATTAGGATGGTGATCATATGTTGTGCTTCTGCATATAGACTTCTTAAACTAGGGAATCTGGGGTGTTTGGGCCTAAAAGAAGAGTTCCTGGATGGAAGTTGAAACAAAAATCAGTCTTGGAAAGAAGAAGGTGAAGATTCTGGCTAAAGGAAAGTTACCGAACACAACTTTGTGTTGGTATTCACAGAACAGGAGAGAGATGCAGGGAAGGGAAGACCTACTGAGAGAACTGTTGGGGAACCAAGTCTGAGACATAATCTGGTAGGGAAAAAGCTCTTATGCCCTTGGTTCTTAAATAAACCTCATTATACTCCCTTTTATCCCAGCTCGTCTGTATCTGTGTCTTAATTAACTGTTACTAGTCTACAGGGTCTTTGGGTTTCTGCTGTCTTGAGTCTGTTAGTACCTCATAAGGCTGAGGCTCCACTGCAATGATTACTATTCTGTTGGTTCATATTTTGTGTGGCACTTATCTGAATCTGACCTACTTATTTGTGTGTATGTGGCTTGATCTTCAGTTTCTTTTTTTGAATGTTCTCTCATTTTCTTAAATGATTATTTTTCCCATGTTCTTCTGATAGATGACAACAGACTACTATTGAGCTTGCCACTTAGAGCACAGGATGGCTCCTTCCTCTTATCTTGTTTTTGTTATCAGTTCTTCTGGTTGCCTTGACTGTTTTCTCACTGTTTAGAAACTAGATGCAGATAGGTGTCTCCTAATGTTGATTTTTGATTTTGTTCCCCTTCTGCAAAGAGGACTGTTCTGGGCTGAGTTTCCTTTTCTGAGTCTACTCAGCTATACTGAAGTAAAAATATGCATGCTGTCATCCTCAGTTTCCTCAGTGGAAGATCCTAAATATGTCCTCACATATTTTTCTGTTACCTCTCTTGACTGGACACTGTTTCCCAGCTTAGGCACTTGGGTCCTTAAAGAATTCAGTCACAGTTACCACAAGTACTGGTTCCTCTTCTGGTCTAGTTTCCAACTGACAAGTTGTGAAGACCTCCCAAAGTCTCAAAGTTCATGAAGATACTTGCATCCTCATCTTTAATAAAGTATTTTTCTTGTCTTTTAATTTTTCTGTTTGATTTGACCCTTTTTTTTGGGGGGGTGGTTTTTTTTTTGTTTTTTTCGGGAGTTTCGTTTTGTTTTGAGAAGGGAGGACAGAGAGATTGGAGAGGGGAAAAGAATGTAAAATCTTTATACATGTGCATTTTAACCAGTTGCTAGGGTGTGCTTGATTTTATCCCTGAGAAGCGTTATTCCATTTAGTTGTTGTCTTTCTTTCAGTGCATCAGTAAATAGAAAGCCTCATATTCTTATTTTCACCCACAATAATAGATTTTGTTTATAAGGCTCATTTCTTGGTGTCATGTTTTCCACGTCTGTACCTGTTTCTTTGAATGTCAGTATAACATTCCCTGTGGTCTTGCTACTGTCATAATGCCTCTTCTTTCCATTTCAAAGTGTCTTATTTTTTCTGCCAAATCACATGTTATTTATTTTTTGCAGATATCTCTAAGATACTCCCTGTCATTATATACCCTTGAGAAGACTAAAACTGTTACAAGGACACTCTTCAGAGATGTTATAATTACAACCAGGGTTGTAGCTGCATGCAGAGAGATTGACTTCCTGACATTGGTATCTAATTCTCTTCTTCTATAATCTTTTCTTCATGGAATTTGCTTTATGATTGCTTACTGTTTTAAGAAGTCATATCTATGGCATTCTTACTTGCCCATACCTTATCATGCTATCAACCTCAATGTTCAGACTTTACCCTCCTTAGAACAGTATGTTTAACAAGCCCCATATTAAGATGGGATTTGCCTCCTACTGCTGTATACCAAGCTTGATCATTGATAATTAAGCAAAGAGCACACTTAAGAAATATATATACTAAAACATCAGATAACATTGCATTACAGGGGTCCTAATATTTTACTTTTGAAATCACTTAGAACCAGGGTAAATGACAGAACAAGGTCTAAGGCAGTGAGGGTTCTATTATTCATGGTTTTGTGGAAGGTTTTAAGATTGGTAAACAATTCCACAGAGGAAAAAGTGAAACAATAGCTATAATTCTCGAGGGGAAACCTGAGATTTACTGAAAACTAGGACACATAGTCTGTTCTAGGAGCATATTAGAGCAACACCCTCTGATATATAGCCCATAAACAGCAGTTATATTACCGCTGTTCTTCAAGGAATCTCAACTACAGGCATATTAAGAGGAATTATATTTTTGTAAATAAACATAAATGAGATTATTAAACTAGAACCTGCTGCCCATTTATTTAAGCTAACAAAACCTTCTCAAGTCCAGCTGCAGTAACTGTTTCTTACCCTGACAATACTGAGAGCCATTCACCACTGAAACTTAACCTATAGCAGATGTCAAGTACTAGCCCATTGAATGATTTTTTTTTTCCCCAGTGGCTATGTTTCACTAAAAAGAAATAAGAAAAAAAAAAGAAAAAAACTTCCTATTTTAGGACAATCTGAAGAATTAAATGGTGATGAAACATGCTAATTTGTATTTTGTATACATGAATAAAAGAATTAGATTATCTGTTTAGAGAACTCATGAAGAAAACAATCACTGGCCAATAGCTGTGTTATTCCTTTGTCCACTTTCCAAATATGAGGTCTTTGCAGAGACTACCCTAACAGATTTTCCTTTATTTTTGAAAAATAAGTATATCCATTATCAATGAAACCTAGCAAGAAACATCTATTAAATCAAAGAATCTAACTGGCCTACTGAGGTAATGTGGTGGTTCTTTGCCACAGTTCAGGTAAGACAAGTAATTAAGTACTGAATTTAATTTAGAGTTACTGCAAGAACAACATAAAAAAATTTCAGTCTTTCAGAAAGCAGAGATAAAGAGGTCCTCTAAGTTTGCACTAAAGCAGGTATGTTAAACATGAAGAATAATCCAGTGTCTTCTGTTATAATCATGCTGGGGCATATGTTGTAGTTACTGAGTGGTCCTTGCTAGATTCCTGGTCTGATGTCTTGGATCAGATGTGGAAGAATCTATTACTGGTCATACTTTCCATCATTAATGTCATTAACAAAGTTTGGCAGAAGTATGAACACAACTCCCTGGAATTCATATTCAAAACTAGACCTATGAATACATGTTATTTCCCAGGAATTCTGGACACATTAGATTTGCAATTTATGTTTATATATAGACCTTGTAAGGCTAACTCAGTGCCAGACTGTGAAATACACTGCAGCCATTTCTCTGGAATTTTTGGAAGCCTGGTACAAACAAGTTTTATTGGGCTACAATATATGGTGAAAGAATTCTTACTCTCCAGGCTAAATTTCTATACAGAAAATATATTTGACAGTATATTTGCAATTGGAACTCAGTACTTGCTAAAGTAATGCTTTCTTAGAAAACCAATACCAGAGGAGGTATTAGGGTAATGACCTCTTATTAAGTTTATCAGTAAACAACACACCTCAAAGCTTTAGAAATATAAACTGAACATTGTCCTTTTACCAAGAGTATTTGAACTACTTTAATTCTTTATCTCCATTAAGTACTCTCCAATTACATGACAAGAATATAGGGAATATTAAGAAACACCAAAAGACCCACTGGTCTGAAAAGAAGGACATTTCATAAGCAGCTAGCTAGGAAAATTGTTGTAATAACTAAGAAATTATAAAAGTTGAGTCATTGGATGAAGGCCTTATATTTCAGATTATATCTAAACTTGGGACCTGAATCATATCCAAACCTCTCAGACTAGAGTCCACTTCCATTAAATCTCACTTTTATGCATCTAAGAACCAAGTAGGTATTAGCTTGCACCACAATTAATTTTCAGAGAGAGACCAGCTTTGATAGCAAGCTGATACATTATTAAGTGAAAAACAAGAGAAGGAAAAGTAGCTGTGTGTATAAAAGACATGATGCCCACCAAGAATCAAGCTGATGTGACTGTGAAAAAACAATTACGTTCATTGCATGTGTCAGATAAATTTTAAGATATGTTAGGTAAATTGTAGGTCATAATTCTGGCCACCTGAAGGCAATAAAAATGAATTTGGACAGAAGGAGTAGTACAGATAGAATGATAGGGCCTAGATAATCCAATTTTTGAAGAGTTCAAGAGAACGTTTTGGAGGACATAGTGTCATGGTAAGAGAATTAGCACAAAAAAAAAAAAAAAAGAAAGAATATGCTCATATTGAGAAGACTGTTGAGAAACAATTCTGACTAGTTTAAAAAGCATATCCACATGGGCTATATCACTTGTGGGTAACTGTATCGGCTTATCAGAATTTGCAAAATATTTTTTTAATTATTATGTTTGAAGCTATGTCCTAAGCAAAACTGGTTACAGATGATTCAGTCAATAACTATATAATTAATATAACACAAAATTTAAGACCATTTTAGCCCCAAACATACTTTAGCTCTGAACTGTGAAACTTGCAGAGTCTGATGTTGAACCTAAGGTTTGAGAACTATGGCCATCAAATTCTAAAATAAAGCGTCACCCCTACCTTTCTTATTTAGAAGGACAACTAAATACATGGTTAAATCATATGTCTAAAAAATTAATCTGTGTACAGTAAGCAGCTGATTGCAAACCAAGATCATATTTCTAACTGGATGGTAAAACTGGATTTTACTCATCCCTAATTTTTTTGTGCTTCCTCTTCTCTGAGACTGGCAAGAAGAAAAAAAAAAACAAAAACAAAAAACCAAAGCAAAACAAAAAAAAACACAAAAAAAAACCCAAAAAACAAACAAACAAACAAACAAAAAAAACCCAAAAAACCCCAATCAACCAAAAAAGGCATTTTGATGTTTTATATTTATTTCAAAAGACTAACTGCTAATTTTCAATATTTTTTAAATTTATTTATTTTTTCTTTCTGGAAATTTTCATTAAAACTCTGAATCTGTGTTCATTCTTGCTCATAGCTTTCCCATTCATTTTCGTTTTGCTTTCTCATTGTTTATTTTGTCATTAGAAACAGTGGATATGACTACCAACATAATAAAAGTTAGGAAAAATACAGTAGAGAAGTGGCAAATGGAGAAGGAAAAAAGAAGGTGGGAGAGTGTCTTAGTTCGAGGGGAAAACTAAGATATCTGTGTTGGCCAAGAAATAATCCTTCTCCTTCAATTTAGAACAAAAACCCAGAACTTTAAATAGGAATATACATATATATATATATATATATATATGAAAGGATAACAGTTCTTAACCACAAGATACAGATATATATGTATATATCTCTATATATATCTATATCCAGAAAGAACCAAACAACAACCGTTTGTAATAAACCCTTCCCCCCGCCCAGACGGCAAAAAGCAAACAGTTAAGTGTCTTTTCGGCTGTGCCCAGAAGGGGGAGAAGATGCAATTATATCTACGGACAGCAGGTGGAGATGTCGTGCCCGGCTGGCTGGCCTCTGTCTCTCGGGAATGGCAGCAGTTGTAGTCAGCTCCCGTGGGGCTGGTGACAAAGGAAAAACAGCAGCAACGAAGCCTCCGCAGGGTAGGAGACAGGCAGGTTTCTCTCCTTCCCAGATGCCTTTGCAGTGCCTGGGAGTGATTGCCGAAAAAAACAGAGAGAGAGAGAGAGAGCAGAGTACACAGTTCTGGTCCCACAGCGATGTCGGACCGGGTGTGTGTGTGTCTGTTCTCTCTCCTCCACGCTGAGTCAGTGAGTCCCGTCCTGCGCAGAGAAACCCAGGAATGCTGACCCCCTTCCCCCTCAGGCTCAGGGAGAGGTCCGAACAAAGCTCTAGCAAGAGCCATCAACATCAGAACATGCATATTGATTGCGTCCTTTGTTAAACCTCTTTATCAGTACCAAGGCATTAGCTCCAAGCTTTTGGGAGGAATTCTGAGTTTTAAAACTATAACAGAGAGAAATGAAAAATAGCAGTGTAAAACAACGGACTGTTTATTTAAAGGAATAGTCTTGAAACACTGAGGAAATAAATGTGTTTTTTTCAGTGAAATCTGTTTGGGATGTTTTAAAAAGTAAAAACTCCCCTTGAAACCATCTAAATGAGTTTTTAAATAGAATCCTAAGACTAATCAGGTGACCACCATCCACCAATGCTTTCACTTTAAAACCAGGCATTCTGACAAATGTCATAGAGGCATAAGTTTCAACTTTTATTATCATAAGAAAATTCTCCTTTTCCCTTTCCCTTTCCTTTCCCATATCCCATTTCCTCCACCTTGCCTAGATATAGATTATGAATGTATATATATTTATTTGTTTGTTTATTAGTATGTTTGTTTTGAAATAGTAGACCTATGACTTTGTATTGTATGTGTATCAATGGTCAGCTGGGATGGTGAGTCTGGAGGCTTGTAGTTTCACGTAACAGATATTATTTCCATAACGACTTCCTCTAAATTAAATGAAGGTAGATTTTTTATCATCCCACTTTTAGATATCTACAGCGTGTCATTGATAGTTGAGCTAATTTTTAGTCTCTTTTGACAATAGATTAAGAGAAATAGGCACTTATGGAGCATTATTCATCAGATTTGTTCTTAAAGCTCTATTCTACAAGAAGTTGAATCTGTCTTATATTCATGTATGGCAACATCTGCACTAGTAGACTAAAACTAATGATGCCATAGGCCTGAACCATTGCCTATATACAGACCTCCTAAAGTTTAGTCACCCCTTTGCATGATTCAGAAGGTGCCAGCCAACATTCTCCCAGGCAAAACCCAGATTCTCTCTATTCATTCAACAGCAGGGGTAAAGGATTGACTAGACAATAGGGAAATGGAAGAGATTTTTGAAACTGAAGAATGTCCTCAGGGTTGCCAGTTGGTTCCCATCCGGTCTTATGTATTAATGCAAACATAGATCCAGCAAATTCCCTGTATCGAAAACTACAAGTCAAAATTTGCAGCAAAGCCTCAGATTATTATCTCGTTTGGTAAACTAATTCAATTTGATATTTAATTTGACTGCTTCTGCAACTAACTTTTCAGAGAACATTACAGTGGCAGCAAACACTGCATCAATATTAACAGCTCTGTTATATGCTTTGTTTTAGTGGGGTGCATACACTTCCCATACCAAATAAAAGTGTGTGTATGAAACATTTCCAAAGAGGCATGCACAGTATCTTTATTTAGATTTTAAAAATTCAATAAAATAGAATGTTGACCAAGGAGATTAAATACTCCCAAAAGCAAAAGACAAATAACAATGGTATCCAAGCTTGACTGACTTTTCTCCTATGTCTAAGCAATAGAACTACTATGTACTGCCTTTCCACGTTCTGCAAAGCAGTTGATCTTTACACTGAAAGTCACTATGTTCTGTTATGTATTCAACCAGCGGGTTCCAATGTTGGAATTGCCTTCATGAAAATCCTGTTGAATTTACCATTAAGCTGTATCAACTGATACCACAATACTTATGATAGTATTTTTGGTGAGCAATGGATCTCACCTGTAATCGTGTCACAAGTGTATCACTCTGTATAGTACAATCAACCATTTATAATGCAGCCAAATCCTGTAGACAGTTAGTACAGATGCTTGAGCCATGATGTCATGCCATACCTTTTGATATACCATTCACTAAGCATCCTGTTGTGGTTCAATGTGGCATACAGCTAAACACCACAAAGACATTTTCTCACTCCTCTCCAGTGGGATGGGGGACAGAATTGGAAAAAAAAGGGTAAAATCTGTGGGTTTATAAAAGAACAGTTTAGTAGGACAGAAAACTAAGGAAAAATGTTACTTTCTGGGCTAGTCTGTCTCCCTTCAGTAAGACCATTACTCGTCATGGTTGACATAAAGGAAA
Source organism: Anabacerthia variegaticeps (assembly GCA_035583185.1). Taxonomy (NCBI): domain Eukaryota; kingdom Metazoa; phylum Chordata; class Aves; order Passeriformes; family Furnariidae; genus Anabacerthia; species Anabacerthia variegaticeps. Next base: position 135,748,926 of record JAWWEW010000078.1, read on the forward strand.
CTGATTTCCTGTGTTCCTGATTTCCACACCAAACCCTCATTGTAATTGCAGCTCACAATGCTGCAATTATTTCATTTCATTAAGTCACACAGAATAAGTCCTTCCTTGAGGTCATTCCTTTCTATACTGTTTTATCAGCTAAAGGAAAAGAAGAATGAAAGTCACTGAAAAAAAAAAAAAAAAAAAAGAAGATGAAAAAGATCTATTAGGTCATCTGCTCCTCTCCACCAGAGTGTGATTGTTCCTTATTGTTCACTTGAGCATGTTTTCTCAAGTTTAATTTAAAGTCATAGCAAAGAGTATTCCATCAATTTCCATAGGAAACAATCCCATAGGGTAGTAGTTATCTTGGTCAAGAAGATTTTTCTTCTTCATGTAACATTTTATCTGCCTTAATTTTATTCTATTACTTCTAATGATAAGCTCTTAAAATTATACTGTGATAAATAGCCCTTTACTATCCTTGGTGTTGATACCATCCAAATATTTATAGATTATTATAGTCCTTGCAAATTTGTCTGTTAGCCAAGAACACACATTCAAACATTCTATGGCTTAAAAAACTCCAGAAATTTTACAAAACTTACAAAAGGACACATCCAAAAATGTGAGTCAAGAATGTGGCCATAATGCAAGTTTTTGAAAGAGAAAACTTAATAAATATTAAAGTATTCAGGATACTTACAACCAAGTGAGGTGTTGAGGAATTTGAGTACCTATAATGGGGAGCAATTCTATACTCTCATGCCTGAGAGCACATCACCTTTATTTACAAATCAGGTAAATGTAGTGGGTCTGGTAGAAAATGGGAAGTTGTGTAACAGTGTTCTAAAGCACAAAGATTCTTTTAATAGTTAAGGTTAACAGTATACCTGCATTTCAGAGCAAATATATACTACTAGGTTCTTTTGCTAGGAATAAGGGAGTATAAAGGTTGCCTTCACTCACAGCTATGGTCAACCAGTTTATAGTCTTCAGCTAAAGTAACAGAGCCTGATTTTCTCAAGAAACTACACAAGTTGTCCATATATTTATTCCTAATATGGTAAAATAATTACAAGTGAGAAGTGAATAAGGCACATATGATTTTGTGAAACAGAAAATTAGGAGGCCTGATGAATTAAGATATTAAGTAAAATGCATTTTTCTTGAAAAGAACTAAATTTTGCCTCAAAAAATTACAATGCTGCAGGAAGCTAACTTGTCTCAACATTTTGTTCTTTTTGAGAGGGTACTGTCCAGATTAGCTACATTAGGATGAATACATTTGATTCACATATAGAATATGATATTGAAAATATTGGTCTTACAATCTTAATGTTTCTAAATATGGCAGGCATATCCTTAAAACTTCGAAAAGAATACCTGAAGAATAATATTATGAAATCAACCGACTTGTTGAAGGGAGTATTGTACCTCCATATTCCATTAAAATTGTTCTGCTAGAGGAGTATGTTCGATGGGCCATTTCCTCATTAATCAGAAAACTACAGTCACAGAACAACTTTCACTGGACATTGTATGCTACTCAAGCTCTGATGCATATCAGTTGCTTTCACCTGAGTTACAGCAGGACTGCTTTTTGGATTTCTTAAAATCCATTTTTCTTGGTTTACATAAATTGCAAATTACATGCAATGAAAACACTAAGATATTCCTACAGTTTCTTAAAGAAAAAATAATGAACTCCACTATTGTTAAAAATTAGATGATTACACTGAAGCATAAATTCCTAATTTTTAGGTAATTTTATTTGCTAGATCAAATGTTTCATTTTAAATGAATGTATGTTTCATTTCTATATCTATGAATTTCAGTAATACTGAATTTTCAAGAATACTAAATGAAGGGAAACCATAAACAGGTAATTTCTTTGTACTATCAATAAGGAAAATATTAAAAAGCTGAATTATCATTTTGTAGTTCTGCTTATGCTCAAGAGTTCTCACAAACAAACAAACAAACAAAACAAACAAAACCAACCAATCAACAAAACCAAAAATAATAAAAAACACCAAAAAACACCAAAAAACACCAAATCACACACACACACACACAAAACACACAAAAAATGCCCAAACCAACAAACAAACAACCAAAAAAACCCAAACAAACAACCAAAAAAACCCCCCACAGATTTTTTTATTTGTAGGTACAAGAGGAAAGGAAACATTGGCCACTAAGGGAAAGAGCTAGAGAGGTCATCTGGTCAGCAACACCATTATCAAAACTGAAACGGTCAGTAAAAAGTACTTGAACCCCACTGCTCTGGTCATCCATAACACAGTAAAATTGCTGCATGGGTATTATGTGTTTTCTGGGAATTTGGGCTAACATTTGATACATTCTATCAGACTTTGAGGGAAAACAAGTCTGCTTTATTTTCAAGGCAGTTGAATGCAGGCAGAAGTATGTGAGAAGAATGGGAAAACAAGTGAAAGCAAAAGATAGAAAAGGAAACCAGCACGGGATTAAGAAAAAGAGACTCTAGAGCCCAGTTTCCAATTCATCATACTTGAACAATTTTGAACTACACCAATCACAGACTGATCCCAATAACCAGTTTTTTAGAAATGTTTCATAACTATATCCATTTGGTTTGTACTTTCTTTCTAACTTCAAATTTTAAGTTTTTGAAAATGTCTTGAAGGGGTTTTTTTTGATAGTAGTAGCTGACATATTTAAGACCTCATTGTGCCTGCAAATAATTTACATTACCCACTGAAGTTATAAAGACCACTCTTGAAGTAAATACTGCCTCAAAACAAGGAGCATTACTACCATCCACGCAAATAAAGAATTTCAGAACCTTTGGTACTTTGTTTTTTTACAGTTCTGGAGCTCTATAATTAGATTAGAAATACCACACTTTTAAAAAGCAGGTTGTTTAGCTTATAGATTGATAATAATAAAAACAACAACAATGTATTTTAAATTAACTATGATACCACATTCAATATACGTTTAATTATCATAATTATTATGCTATTATTTAGTAATATAATTTTATTATACAGTTGGGTTTTTTTCCCTCAATGGTATATCTTTGCTAGAAACAAGCATATAGAAGAATAACTTGGAAAATTATGCCTTAGGTGCATATAGAGGTGTGTACGTAATTGAACTTCAGAGCATGAAATCTGCACTCTGTGTGACATGTAAGAACAGTGTATGCTGTATCTTAAGAACCCAATCAGCAAATGCTATCTGAAAAGTTTTCAAGTTCGGAAAAACTTAAAACAGGTACTTGGCTTTCATGTCATATTAACATAGGCTACATAATACTGGCAGATGAAAAAGAAATAAATGATGTCTTCTTTCCACTTCTAACATTTATTATTTAAACAAATTTTGTGGTGTTTTGGGACTAGTTATGTTTTTTTCCCCAAACTGACTCACCTTCTCTTTATTATGAGAATAAAACAATTCTTCTGATCTATCAAATCTACAGAGTTGAAATAATCCTGTGTTTTTTGTTAATGGTTAAGGTAGCAGCGTGAAACAAAGAAATAAGGAATAAACTTATTACCTGCTTCATGCTCCTCCTTTCTTGCACTTGGCAGTATGCTCAGTAATGATCACTTGAATCAAAAAAAAAAAAAAAAAAAAAAAAAAAAAAAAAAAAAAAAAAAGCCAAAATTCAATCTCCTTTTCCTTTTCCATCTACTTTGCTGCAGGCTAAGGTTGTTGGTTGCTTTGTGAGAAATACATTGTTTTGTGAAGGACTCATACACTACTGACAGTAGAAAGTAGCTGTGGGCCTATCGTATGCAACACAAGGTACAAGTCTGCATGGAAAACGCCTTTGTTTTCTGGGCATATAATGTTCTCCTTCTCTAAGCACTGCTGTTATAGTACCAAGAGTATTGGCAGAAAACATCAAACAATTAGCAGTCTCAGGATGCCAGCAAATAGGTGATGATTCTGGAACCACTAAAGCTCAGAAAGGTGGATATGATTGTTCCTGTAATTATTAGGTATTGGTAGGGATGAAAAAGTTATATTTAAGTCACATGCATTGTGACCCACCTGGACCCACCTGTGGGGTAGTTACAACTAGTAAAATATCAGAAGCTGAAACTTTATATCCTCAGTATTCCCTGAGCCAGGAAGCCCATCCGATTTGTTTTGGTATTATTCAGTCAAAAAGGTGAGAGGTTTGAACATGAGTTAACAATGGATGGTACCCCCTGCAACAAAGGATTGTTTGTTTCCTATGTCCATTTTATCTGAAATTGTTCTGTCAAAATAAAATCCCATTTCACGCTCAAAGGATCAACAATTGTCCACTCTGATTAATGGATCTTGAGGTCTTTAAGCCTCTATTGTTCATTGTACGTACTTGTGTAATGATTTTATGCTTTTTAAATTATTCTCTTGGCTAGCTGCTGACCTCTCAGATTCTCCAGTTTACTCTGTTTTGCTGTATTCATTTAAAGTATTTATTTGTATATGAATGCTCCTGCCCAAGTATCTATTCAGAATGTCAGAAATATACAGGGCATTTTTTCTGTTTATAGTAAAGATGTGTTTCTGATATTCTTGTTCACATATATTATTACCTTGTTACTCATGTCATCCAGTAGGAGCTATTCTGTCAAAGATTATACAGTCAAGCTCCACGAATTTCAACTGAAAACTTCCTACTAATTTCCCAAGCTGCATTAGGACAACACATCATTGGCCAAATACACTGAAGCCAGAAGAAAACTGAAGTATTTCGTATTTAAGACTGGATGGACTTTGCATGTGAGTTAGGTGGGATTTTTAAAAAAAAATTCAGAAATCAGAGACAATTCTTTGAAAACATTACTTCAGTGATCACTTATTGCTGATACTCTCATAAATCTGTAGTAGTACTGGAAATGTAGAGAGGTGCAGGAAGAATATTGAAAGGTAAGGAATTTCTTCTGAACTACATAGGTTAAAATCCATCAGTATTGAAGAGTGAGAAATGTGAAAGAAAGTGTTAGGGAATCTTTCCTGTCTGACCATTCAGGATCCACCCTGGCAATAACATTTCCACCACCAGGGACTTTCACTGCTGGGACTAAAGCCTATTCACAGCAGGTGGCTCCAGTGACCCGTTTGACTCCCTTCATATCCCACTCTCACACAGTTTCCTTACTGGCTCAACCCTGGTTTTCCCATAGCAGAGCCTCAGATCTCTGGTTCCTTTAAGTAATTTTATCATGGTGCAGGAACAGAATAATAGCTCAAGCAGTTGTTTATAACAATTGTTTAAAAGGAATTGTCATATAAAATTAGGTCATCTCCCAGGGAAAATGGTTTTGCATGTGCTGGGGTTCATCAGCACTGGTCATTTTTAAATATCATCTCCTAAGGGTATAGTAGCAGGCAATTCCCAAATGTTGCAAGTCAAGCAGAAGAGGCAGAAGGCTGGCTTGGTGGAACAGGAATTTCCTCTCTGAAACAAGGCAAAAAAAGGAAACTCCCCAGGGGAGGCAAGATCAGGTGACATGATCTCATACAGAGATCCTACTGTAGGGAGAAAATTTGTGCTGCCAAAGTTCAACTGGAGTTGAAACTGGCCAGAAATATGAGGAACAATAAATGTTGGATGCCATTGGCCTTCTTGGCCACCTGGACATAGTGCAGGCTCATATCCACTCATCTGCCAAGCAGCACCCCCAGGTCTCTTTCTGCTGTCTCAAGACACTCTTCCCTAGCCTGTAGGGATGCTTGGGGTTGTGACCAGAGTGCAGGACCCAACACTTCACCTTATGAAATATCACACAGTTGTTCTCAGCACATCAATCCAGTCTGTCAAGATCTCTCTTAGAGCCTTCAAGCAGATCAATACACCCACGTAACCTTGTGCTATCTGCTCTTCTATTCTTCATCCTTCTGAAATCCTTCATCCTTCCTTCTTCATCCTCCCACAACAACATAAACTACCAATCACAAAAATTCTTTGCAGTTGAATACAGCCAAACTTACAATAATTAAATTGCAATATAGTTTCAATAATGAAATAAACATAGCTATCAAATTTGTTCCCTAAATTTTGAAACCTTAAAGACTTCTTTGGAGTCAAGATTATAATACTTTTTTACAAAATTATTACTTATCTGATATGAAGTTTAATAATGATCAGTCTTGTACCAGGTGTTATGAAGACCTAAACTTTCTTCACTGAATCCTGTGGGGCTACATATGAGACTTCGGCGCAGTTAAGAAACACTCTGTGAACAATAAATAAAAAAAATCTGATGCCATCCTTGACTGAAACACAAGTGTTATCCAAGATCATTAAATTAAGTAACAAATTCATCTTGTGATCCTAAGTGTGCAGTGTTACAGGGACCTTATTTACTTTGAAAGGCATAAAATAGCTACTTCTTAAAGATTTGATACTAGGCATAAATGGCTTTAAAGAGTGAGTAAGAAATTAGTAGTTTAATTGTTCTTTCTTAATGTCTTCTGAAAGATTTCATTAATCTAAGAAGCTGAGAGCATAATCATCATTCTAAAACAATTGCATTCAGAATATACTCACAAGGTGTTTTCTTTCAGTCTTGGGGCAATTTCTGGTTTGTGTTTCTAGAGCACATGGGGACCTGCCATTTAGACTTTGGTGATAAAGCAAGTGGTGCTTAGAAAGACAATGTAATAGCATTTTTCACCATGAAAAGATTAATAGAAAACAGAATAATGGCAAGAAAATACTGGTAAAAACTGTTTGAAACATGTAGAACTACAGTATTGATAATTGCTTGCAGAACCTTCCATTATTCATATAACTCAAAGCCTTTGAAGTGATAGGTAGAGGTATTTTGCTGTGACTGTGATCTGCCATACTTGGTATTTTCATTTCACATGGGTCTTTTTAAGCAACTGCAGATTTGAAATATTCTCTGGTCTGTTGTGGCAATGTCAGAAAATGCAGCAGTTTGACACAGTGGTCAGAATGTTTTCCTATTCTTGTCTAAGACATAAACCAATTATGTGACCTTGAAATAATTTCAACGTTATCTTTAGTATCACTTGTGAATTTTGATAGTAAGTCTTAAGATGGGGACTTCTTTTCACTGTGGGTTTAAGCAATGTTTAGATGAAACGGTTTACTATTAATTGAATCTCCCTGGCATTGTAATATAAATGAAAGCATTAACAAAGGTGGAGTCTGGGGATTAGTGACATATAAATTTAATACTGCCATTAAAATGGGGGTTAGAGTGACTAAAGAGAGACGTGTACTGTTAGTTTATGATAGTGAAAACTTCTGGAAAATGTTTCAATTAATTGTTGAAAACAAAAGGGAAAATCTCAGATAAAATCATCTGGTCAAACATATCACAAAAGCAAATCTCTGGTAATTTCCATGGTTATTGTGAGCAATTTGTGTGAAGAAATCATTCTTCTTTTGGGAAGGTATTAACCTGAGATATTGAAAAAGATTTGGAGGCAGGCTAATAAATCTTTATTGTGTGCATTTTATTTGTAGTTGTTTGTTTGGGTTTTTTTATAAATAGCAAGAAAAGCATTAGCAATTTTTTTTTTTTTTTTTGCAAACTGAGGTATAATAAGCCTGTTGAACTGACATATCTGCATAAAAACCCTTTTCTTTTTTCAGAGAATAGTTGTAAGCAGAAATTGTTTCAATGTGAGTTTCCCCAAGCTCTTGAAGAGTATATTTCAGTTCTTGCTGCAGAAATTGCTTCAAATGGCAGGTCAGTTCAGACTTCACGCTTGTTCAAGCCTCTCTCTGTGCTTGTCCCTTGACTTCCAACCAGGATGTCAATTAGTGGCAATTGCTCCAAAGAAGCAATTTCTTGTCCCCAGGCACCAACCTGGAAATCACATAAGGAAACCTTGAAAGGGATCAGTTACCCTGTACACAGACACTTTCCATTTAGTGTTGATTTCTGGTGTCATGAATAAAGCAGGTGGCAGTTTATTCTTGCTGGCAGCAGGCATAAACTATCAACTGCTTGGTTTCTGAAGTGAAAAAGAAAAAAAAAAATCAATGTTAAAAGGAAAGCAGCCATGAGCAGGATGACAGACCATTGTAAAACTTTAATTTTACTTTCAGAACCCTGTTAGTGAACAGTACAATGACTCTGAGATTCATTCATTACTTTCATAAAGGGAGTATCTACATTAAATCTTATTATTGGCCTTAACCAGAGGGTTGTCCTTGAAAGTATTTCCTATTCTCTTTGATTAAAAAGCATTTCTGCCTTAAAGACTTTTAATTCCATCTTCACCTTAGATTTCTGCTATGGAAACAAGCTGAGTATATCACAGTATCAAGCTATTTTAGAGATTATCAAGCCTTTTAGTGACAAAAAAAAAAAAATAAAGTAAAAATTAGAGAGTAGAAAAGCAGCAGGACTCCTTAAATTCTGGCAAGGCAAAAGGATAGTATTGTGAGTGGAAAAATCAGAAATTATAAAAGCAACAAAATAGATAAATACAACTGTCCTAGTTACAGCAGCTGGAACCAGTTTATCACTGTTTGGGTGTAAACAAAACTGTGTGTTCTACACCCTCTGTGTCATCTTGCATGAACTGTTAATAACGGACCATTTGCAGCAGCTGCCCAGGGCACACCTGACACCTCAGGCCACAATCTGGGTGTTAAAAAGGCCTGTGAGACAGGAGTGTTCCTGTCTTCACACCAATGACTCAGCCATGATAACTCCCCTTTGGGAAGGCATTGGCACCTTCACACCCAGCCTGAGGAGTCACGTCTGCTAATGGGCTGTCAAATATTTCAGAAATATCCCACGGATCACAGAGTAAAACCATCCATTGTGAAAATCCTTGCCCTGGGGGAAGTACTGGGCATTCCCACTTGAACTCGAGCATATATAATCTTTGGGTTTTGGGACTTCTGGTACAACTCGTCAGATCCAGAGGAGGACCAGGACCTCAACAGGAATGTGACTGCCACTCTTGAACAGACTTTGACCATCATCCTCACCAACAGGTTTTCCTTTTAGTTTGTACTTATAGGAGCTCAGCACAGGGGCTAATGAACACCATTCTGTTCATGCTCCAGGGGTGCTGGGTTATACATCTGGGTTTTGTTGGTGAAAACCAATTTTTTCCCTGTATCATTGTACGTATTGTAATCTTTTTCTTAAATTGTGACTCTGACTTGTAATCTCTTTTTGAGTTGGGTTCATTTCTCCTGCTGGTTTACCTTTAAACCAGCACAGCAATGGATTCAAGTCTTTATGGAGACACCTGTATTTGTTCAGGGATAGCGTTTCAATTTCTTAGAGCAACAAAGGAACTAGTCTCTGTGTTCTGGATGGGGTTTCCAAGGGCAGCCTAAGGCCCTGGTCTGACTTATCAAACATGATTTGAGGATTGAAGCAATGCCAAAATAGGGAAAACATGAGCTTGGGGCTGGTGACTTTATACAGATGGTCAATGAGAGGCAATATGACAGCAACGCCTATAGTAAAAAATGGTAGCCAGGACCAAGCTTTCATCATTTAAAAGGGGAAAAGAAACACCACGTTGTCAAAGGATAACTGCAGGATATTTGTACTACATTACACAAAATTGTGGTATCCCCTTTTTTTTTTTTCCCAAAATATACCTACTAAATTAGACTGCGACAGGAACTTGAGACAACGCTGGTAGTCTAGGAGAAGAATATGTCCACAAGTGTGAAAGACTGGAATGCTGATGAGTCAGACTGATGATGTGCAAAGTAACCACCCAGGTGCTAAATGTGCACACACCTGCCACCTCAGGCTATAAACTGGATGTCGTTTCTTTGTCCTTACACAAATGACTCAGCTGTGAGAGCTCCCTTCGGGGAATCACAAGGACAATTCACACACATAGCCTGGAGATATTCATCTCCGCTTATGGGCCATAATGGATTCACTTGTGCTCACATAACAGGCAGCTGTAACGTCTTAGAAGGTGTCAAAGAGTCCTGGAATGTCCCCTGATCAAGTATAACATCATGCACTGTAGAACTCCCCACCTCAGGGAAGGTACTGGGAGGTGTTCCCACCAAGCCTAAACCAAATAAAAGAACATACACTTGGACTTCATTCAACATTGGGATTTCTTCCCTCACTACATGAGACTTTCCCTTACCAGCTGGGGCTTCTAGCACCACCTCAATGGATCTGGGCAGTGACCACCACATCAACAAGACTGCAACTACTGAACCTCAAAATTGTCACAACCAGGTCTTGTCACTGGATGCAATGGGTGCCTTGAACATCCTTCCAGTCACTGGGATTTCTGCAGTGCTGCTCCAGCTGCCTGTACCAGCGCTGCAGCCTCACTCCAATGCTGAGTTTCCAATGGTTCCTGCCAGGTTTTCTGGGTGTGGGGGAGGTGAACCACATGGAAGGGTGGCCATTTTGTCTCTGTCCTGTGGCCATGTGTTTTTTTCTGGGTGGGGGAGGCAAGCTGCCATCTCAATGTAATCAGGTGTGCTTGGGAAGTTTCTGCTCATTGGTTGGTTTTACCTAGAGACGTGGGGTATTTTTGGTTTTTTTTCACTTACATCCAGTTATATTTGGTCTCTCTGTCTCTATTGGAGGAATTGGGATTATTGAATCCGAGAGAGGAGACTTCTGTCTGGGGTCACCACCCCTCCAAATTGTCTCAGAGACAACATTGAAATGGGGTGAAGCTTAAACTCAGTGCAAATTTCATGTGTTTTTGCAGGAAGCAAAGGTGATATAATCCCAAAGACTCTTCATCCATTTTTGTTACTGTGTGTGCTTCCCGTGTTGCACACAGCAAGGAGAGCTGTGTGGTTTCCTCAGTCGTTTCAGCTGCCTCTAGAAAGGACTGACAGCAAATATTGAAGAAAAGGTTAGACATTTGGCTGGACAAGGAGAGCAATTTCCAGTGATGATAGACCTTAGTAATTTAACCTTAAACTGGCAGATTTGTATCACATCTGTTAATCAGGCTATGGTTTATGGGACTGATTTTGTTTTCACTTTTTTGAAGTACTGGCGATATCTATTGTCAGTGAGGATACTAATCCAGATCTACTATTTTGAATTTGCATGGCATTTGTGGCAGGTTCTTAACTAAATTGCTAGCAGAAAAAGGCTATTTATTGCATTTACATCAGACTGGGAGGGAAAAAAAAGCAAAGAAGCCAATAATAGCTGTGAAGTAACTTCCAAAAGTGATACTCCCCTCAGTACTGTAATGTCATAAGTCATTTTATCTCTGTGTATTCTAGGGTTCTCAGAGTCATAGGATGTTTTCTCATTAATTCTGGATAATTTTTCATCAGGTCAGAATCATGGAATCATAGAATGAGATTGGGTTGAAAAGAACATTAAAACTTGTCTAGTTCCAGCCCCCATTCCTGGACAGGGAATCTTCCAGTAGACCAGGTTGCTCAGAGCCCCATCCAAACTGGCCTTGAACACTTCTAGGGATGAGGCATCCACAATTTCCCTGGGCAACCTGTTCCAGTGTCTCTCCACCCTCACAGCAAATAATTTCTTTCTAACAGATAATCTAAACTGACCCTCTTTCAGTTTAAAGCCATTCCTTGTTGTCCTATCACAAGATGTCCCTTGGGAAATATCCTCTTCAGCTTTCTTTTAGGCTCCCTTTAGGTACTGGAATGTTGCTCTAAGGTCTGCCCAGAGTCTTCTCTTTTCCATGACTAACAACTCCAACTCTTTCTGATTTAGATACAAGGATGTCATGTGGAACAGTGTTCAGTACTTTGCACAGGGCTAGGTAGATGATGTCAGTCAGTCTTCCCTCATCCATCAACACCGTAATCATATCATAGAAAGCCACCAAATCTGTCAGACATGATTTTCTCTTAGTGAAGCCATTTTGGCTGTCACCAATGATCTCCTTATTTTTCATGTGCCTTATCATAATTTCCAGGAGGATTTGTTCCCCAATCTTGCTGAGCACAGAGGTGAGACTGGCTGGCCTGTGATTCTCTGGGTCTTTTTCCCTTTATAGGGGGTTATGTAAGTTTTATTTCCCCTTTTCCAGCCAGTAGGAACTTCACCAGACTGCCATAACTTCTGAAATTTGATGGATAGTAGCTTAGCCACTTCATACACCCTTTCCCATGGAACCTGCAAATGCAGCTCATCAGGTTCCAAGGACTTGTGCACTGTTAGGTTTGTTAGATGATCTCCTCACTGCCCTAAGGTTCTTGAACTCCACCATTTTATGTTCATTGCATGCAAGTCATCCTTAAGCTTCACAATCCCCACCAATCTGTCCTTTTTGTTGAGAACAAAGTCCAGCATAGCACCTCTTGTTGGCTCCTTTATCTTTTGGAGAAGGAAGCTAGCACCAGTGAATTTCAGGAATCTTCTGGATTGCTTATGCCCAGCTGTGTTTTCCTTTCCTCACAGATATCAGGGTGCCAGTTGAAGTCCCTCATGAGGGTGTGTGCTTATGAACGTGAGGCTGTTCCTATCTGTCTATAGAGGGCCTCATCCACTTGGTCTTCCTGGTTGGGCGGCCTGTAGCAGAGTCTCATTATAATGCCACTTGTTCCTGCTCTACCTTTAATCCTCACCGATACAGTTTCAGTTGGCTGCTCATTCACTCCCAAACTCCAAATACTCCAGGTGGTCACTGACATAGAGGGTGACATCCCCTCTTCATCAACTCTGCCTGTCCATCCTAAAGAGCGTGTATCCTTCCATTCCAATGCTTGAGTCATAGAAACCACTTCACCACATCTCCATGATGCCAACAAGACCATAACCCTTCAGGTGTGTGCATGTCTGTAACTCCTCTTGTTCCCCATGCTGTGTGCCTTTACACAGACATTTGAGTTGGACCACCACACAAGGTGCCTTACTGGCTGGATTGATGAAAAAAGTATCTGTGTATCTGTCCTTTTCCACTCATAATCTATGTCGAATGGCTTCTGAATGGAAACTACCAATTCAATTTAAGTGCAGAAAATCACCAGCTTTAAATTACTTTTATTAGATAAATGAAAGAACACCAAGTTGCTGGATAGGTAAGAAAAAATGTTTTCAACTTAAATTATTGATAAAATGAAGTTAGTAATATCTGTAATATCTGTAGTTCAGAATTAAATGCCTCTTGTCTTTCACTTTTCTAGAATAAGTAGATCTCACCTTTCAAAAATAATTATTTTTCATAAAGCATATAAACTTCAATAAAGGAAGTCTAAAGCTGTGTCTGCAGAATAGGTAGGCTGTCAAAAGGATTGTTTATAGTTTTGGGAATTCAATTCTTACAAAAGTAGCTCATCTGGAGGCAAGATACCCAAATAGGTCGTGAAAAATTATCCCCCTGGGTTTTCAAAGCTGAGCTGGATAGGTCTTGAGGTCCTAGACTAGCCTGGTCCAGGATAGCCTGAGACCTCAAAAGGTTCTTTCCAAAATAAACTTTTGTGTTATTCTTGGATTCCACAGTTCTACTTTAAGAGTTTGAATTAAATAAGGAAACAGCAAATTTGTATATCTCAAGTGTTATTTTTTAATTTATCTTAAAATATTCAATGGGTGATAATAATAATGTAGATACTTCTTAAATTTATTATAACATATTTTAAGGAAATTAATTTTGAGAAAAAATTACAATTCCATATCTATTTCTTCATTTTTTTTTCCTTTGAATTAAAGTTAAATATATTTACCTACTGCTTTTTTTTTTCTTTTTTTCCAATAGAACACTTCCAGTTAAAAATCATGAATGACAAAGGAAGAACACAGATTGATTTAAGTTACAAAAATGGACTTGGCAGGGCTACCATTTGTTCATTAACATTCCTGATCAGAATGATTGAGAGGTATTAACTGGTTTGCCAGCTATTTCCTTTGAATATCATTTTGTATAATGATCAAAGTTTGGGATACATAGATAATGAGCTACAGAGAGAAATAATTAGATTATCTGATGAAGCAATAATAAAATAATCATTGCTATCTGTCACACACAGTGATTTTAGCATAGGTCCAGGTTGCTCTGTCAGTTTTTCAGATTGCCTGTGCAGGGCATACATTACTCCAAAACAACAGCAACACTGCGGCAGTTAGAGGAATGTATAGGAATTGATACAGTCAAGTGTTTATGGATTCTCCATTACACACAGTCTTTAAATCAAGATAAGCTAGATAGCCAAAGATATGTAATAAAGCAGCCAGAAGACAGAGGCTTTACCCAGTTAGTACTTAATGAAATTCTATGACTTATGCTATGTGAGAGCTCAGACTAGACTAGACTAGCATATCTCTGTGTTTTACTCGGCGCTTTACTACAATCAATTAAAAGCATTTTGAGCCTTGTCAACCATAAAGATGGTCAAGCGCAATGGTAAGGGAGGAGGTTTAGTGTTTCACTCATAGTTCAGTGCACGTCACCGGCTGAAGAGATAAAAGGTTGCAGTGAATGCTTGGTGCTGTTCAGGTTAATAAAAGTTTTGCCTTTGTCTTTAAAGAACCAGGATTTCAACTAATGAATTTCCTGAAGGTAGTGAAGCTACATGACTTCACAGGAAATATGCACTTGCTAATTAGTTTCTGCATTCATATGCAAAATGATATCTTGAACCATTATACTCAATATAATGGCATGCTGAATCTCTTGTCCTAAATCTTTAGATTATATATAATCAAAACAACACCACATCTACTTATTTCAATATATAAGTGCTTTTTCAGTGCAGACACTACTTTTTGGTGAAAAACAGGGATAAAAAATTTCACTGCAAACTTTATCTTGGCTAAGATGGCAGTAGAGTTTTTAAATAGAAGTCCAGCCTTTGGTTTAGGGGTACTGCCTGTGTAGTTATATTTGTTCACATAAGCATGAAAATTCAGAAAGTGTCAGTCACATCACTTGTACTTATTAAAATGTGAATGTAATAGCATCTGAATGTATTGTAGGCTGTATTCAAAAGAGTGTTCTTCTGAACCTGCTATGTGTGCAGATCATCAACATTTCTCCAATAAATATAATTTCTAACAGTTCTGTATACTTAGAACCTAGGAAAAATTCAATTAAACCAAAATGGAGAAAATTTTCAAGAAATACAAAAATGTTACTAAGAGCAAATCTTTTCTTTCTGCACCAAATCTCTCTTCCTCACAGAGCTCCTCACCATTCCTAGATAAAACAGTCACATTTCCCAGTAAAAAACATTCTCTGAATAAATGCCATCAAGCTTTAAAATTTGCTTTTCATTCAGACCATAAAGGGCAAACAAAGAGCTTGTGAGACTGCCCAAGCAAGCAGAAAGAATCTGGCTCCTAATAGTGCAAATCTTTTGTAAACAGCTCATTGCAGTCCTATTTCATAAAGTCCACAGCAGACTGCTCTGCATTTATAAGTTTCAAGCTTTCAGTGGTGACCTAGCCAGTGTTAAATTCGCTTCATTTGCAATCAGGCAAATGCTGCAAAGCTCCTATTAGTTCTTGGTAGGTGATTCAAAGTCTGACATATTATGGAGTCAAGAAGTAACAGCTCTTTTCCATGAATCTTCACTGTAGGGATGGTTTCCCAAGTGGGTAAGAATCAAGAAATGGATCTATCTGTAAAATAAAAAAAAATCATTCAAGTTAGATTGCTATTTGGCATGGCTTGGAGTTAAGCACCTTAATCAGAAGCAAACAAAAATAAGTTCCAATATTCAAGTGACATTTATCTATTAGATTAAACTGTTTGCAAAGGAAATTTATGTGCCAAGGTTATAATGATTCTAAAAGACACTATTTAATTATCCCTCAGTTGAACAAAGAAGTCCAGAAAGTGCGTGATATGGGACTAATGGACCAGCAAAAATGCAAAGTACCATTCAGCACTAAAGTAATTGGGCAGAACACAGAAAGAGACCAGGATAAATGATTACTTCATTAATTTTAAAATTAAAGGGCAAGATAAGGTGGTCACTATCATAGAGAGTTATTAAGGTAAAACTGGCTAATCAGCACAATTTAAATGTAAAGAAGTCATCCAACGCCTACCAATTTCAGAAGACCATGAAATAAAGTGATTTGATGTAGCTTTATCAATCAAACCATAGAGATAAGTGTTTTAGTCTAAGAGTTTTCCAATTTATGGTAGCCTTTGTTTAATACAGTGACCACCAGAAACTGAGGATGGACATCTCTCAAAACTGTTAGTGTTTGGGACAGGCATATCCAACAATTTGCAAATTTCAATGCTCTTGAGGAGATCCCATGTTTCTTGCTTCCATAATGCTCCTATAAAAACTGTCATCATCCTTTCAACACAAATTTAGTCCTTTTACCTGGCTTACTGGCCAACTTTTTAATATTTTCTCTGTAACAGAACTTTTTAACTTTTTATCTCTCTTCTGAGCTGCATTTCTCTGTTTTTGTTGCAATTACTCCCCTGATGCCACAAGTCACAAAACGTCCCTTTTTACTCTTCCTCTATGAACTCACATTTTAAATATAAGGCATTTTGTTTTTGTTCCCTATGGGTTTCTCTGTGTAGTCTATGAGAACATTCCTTAATACCCAATAAGAATTTTTTTAAAAAATTGCATATGAAAGTTCAAATAGCCTTGTACCTTCTTCATAAATACAATCTTGCTATAGGATATTTGAGTAAGTAGCTTAAATGGTATCAGATCCTAAAATGCCTCCTCTATCTCTTTCAGTCCATCAGCAATATTCATTTGCTTACTCCAGGAGTAGTTAATATGCCTTAAATCCAATCCAGTATGCCTGACTAGCAGACTGTAACTCTTCATTTATTTATATTATATCCTAGTATTGCCATGGAATTGTAATGTCTCCCAGGAGTAAAAGCCTTAGGGCTTGTGCATCATATGCTTAATCTGTTATCAACACATCATTTTGCTTCCCCTTACAGCTGTAAGTGAATTCTGGGACAATAATATGTTAATACTTTCTACTGACAGACAAGATAGAATATAATGAAAACAGGGTTTTCCAATTTATACAATGATGCACTTCAACATTAATGTTTAAATGAAAAAATATATAATAAAACTTTAAGCATCTAAACCTGAAAACATTCTTTTTCTAGGCTCTCTGCCAAACGAAATTTTATGAGGAAGGTTGGATAGGTGTTGACGTAAAAGAACACAGATGGAATAAAAGTTGTGACAGCATTTCGCTCCTCTTAAGCTTTCAAGTTTTGACAAAAAATTTGTTCTGCGTATTGAACACAGAAAAAAAAAAACTAAATTAAAAGTTCTGGTTCACATTATCTTGTTCATGTATAAGTCTAATTTTTTTAAACTGATTTTCACCTATGGCATTTATGAATTTATTTAGAAACACTGATTAAAACTTTGAGTAATAACAGGTCTGAGTACCATTTTGATGACAGCTTTTTCATTTTACAGTGTTAATGAGATCAAGACAAGATGTTTCCAATTTTAGAAATCCCATTCAAAAAGGATTCCCTCAAAAGCCATTTGATGGACTTGCAAACTCCATGAGTCTCATCTTAACTATGCTGCCAAACAAAAATAAAATGTGCATTGTGACCCTCAAATTTCAGAAACATTTTTATGTTTTGAATTGTTTCTGTAAGTAGAGAAAATAAGTGGGGGGGGGGAGGGGGGGAAGTGTAGTGTTCTGAAATACATTTGTTTTCTGTGTTCTAAAGTAATACATATACAAAAGTCCTAGAAAATTCAGTTGTTTACTCTGAACTGCAATATGTAACAAAAGTTCCTTTCAGATAGCTCTACCTTGTTTTGGTCTAAGATACAGAGAATACTCCTTTAGTAAAATTCTCATGGAAAGTACTGGAGTGTGCTAATTGGTGTTATTTATTGAGTTATAATTAGGAAGGGCACTGAACTGAAAAATCAAATCTGAACTACCTTTTATTCTGAAAAAGTTTGGATTCAGATCAAACTCTGAATTAGAACTCTGAAGTTATCTTTAAATTGCATAAAGTTGAGCAGAAAAAGCATTTCAATCTTCTAAACCTCCAAGATATCGGACCTCTTGTTTTAAATTACATTTGATAGTATAGTTGAATTTTTATACTATGAATAACCAAGATAAATATCATAGATATGTTCACAAACATTTAAAAATCATGGAATCTTGTGACTTTGGCTGTCTGTCTGACTCACACTCATTTTAATGCAGACTTGCATAAAAGTATGTGGTCTGAATTTAAAGGGCAAAACATTGACCCACAGCTTCACTAACTTCTGCCATTCTGTTTTCTCAGCTTGCAATGAATGATTAATATTTTCTGTGCCTGTAAAATACTCTTAAAAATTAAACCTTGTTTCTAATTACATTACTGTCCATATTTTGTGTGGGTGTCAGCCAGATGAAGAAAGTAGGTAGTGTCTTAACATTTTCATTGATGTATATTTTTATATTATTTTAACAAACATTTTGAATACTTCAGAGTGATAATGTTTCTTTGTTCCTGCTTATTTCTTTAGTTTTAAAAGAATTTGGAGTACAGTCCTCATTTCTGTAAGTAATAGAGAGTTGTTAAAAGGGCTGTAAAATAAGTCATGTATTTAAATAATATATAAGGTGAAGAATTGGATCTGCAAAATTATACAGGGCAGAATCTATACCAGGCATGTAGATACATTTTGAAGAGCTTCCTGCAAAATAAGTCTGGGAACATGGTCTAAAGACAGCAATGTCAGAGAAGTCTGAAAGTGCTGAAATAGGACCATGCATTATTAAATGAAACCCAACACCATTGGAATATACCTATGTGACTGATGACTTGCCTCCTTGCTTCTATAGTGCACTGTATGGATTTACCAGCTTCTGTTCCCAGAAGCTTGGGGATAAGTCATGGTGGGGTTCACCACAGAATAAAGACACATCTTTATGTGTTTTACGAACAAATACCTTTGTTCAAAGTTCATATCACCAGAAACCTTTTATTCCTTTGTAGATGGACACTAGAGAAAGTAGTGTACTTTCTGCTACCAACTCAAGGTGATCTCCCTGGAAGTCTAACTTCCAGGACCTGTCTACAGTTATTGAGTAACTTACTTGCAAAGGCATCTTGAACACAGCTATTCCCCTAAATATCACAGCAGCAGGACCTGAGCAAGGAAGTATTTTCAGAACAATCTCCCTGGAGGATATGGTAAGTAAGTAGCTGATAACCTAGGATTTAAAGAGGCTTCCTGAGAAAGAGAAGGTGACCACAAAACCACTGATTTGCTCCACATCTCTATATGCATTCTGCAGCTCAGGCAGAAGAGACCAGCCCCATCTAGTTCATTGTACATGACAACAGTGTTCATTGAACTAACTGGCATATGGGGAGATCTCTTAACTTACTCACCTGACTGGGGGCCCATTATATGTCAGGAGTTTTCATTGGTACTTTCGACACCCTGGTTTAAGTAGCTCCCTGATCACAGTGGGAGCTGCTGTGAATGTGATTCCTGTAATCTTTACAAGTCTTTAAACAGTCGGTGTGCCTACATGGTGAAACTCCTAAACAATAAGCATAAATCTCCCTTTGTTCAGCAGCAGTTCCCCATCCTGAGCAGAAACTGAGGACTGATTTCAATGATTAGCCATGTGTGCATTATAAACACCTTCCAGTAAAGTAATATTGCTCCAGGGTTTTTTTTTACTATACCTGTAAATGAATGTAAATTAATTCCATGGTAGCAGTTTGTTACACCACTAACTACCCACAAAACATAATGTATGTACCAAATAGATATTGAAAAAACAATGATTTTGGTGCTGATCTTCTCTTTCCATACCAATGATGTGTATTAGTAAACAATTATGTACTTGGCATAAACCAGAAGTCTATCGTATGCTTAACAGCCTACTGTTATAGTCCTTCTTAATGTCTACTCACATCTATGCCATAACACTCTCAAAATCCCAGCTCTCACCTGTGCAATCCTTCCATTAAATGTGTTGCATGATCTTGGCCTTGGACTTCCCAACTTTCATCCTGGCCATGAAAGTGCCAGCACTTTTATTCCTCACCTGTGGCCCCTTTATAGAGAACTGAATGGAGAGTATGTAAGTCAAAACAGATAATTCATATTACTTTGTGACACTTGTGAAAAATAGTATAAATATTGAGTTTTTCACATACTAACATCTACTTTCTGTCTTTCAATTAATTTTGATCTACATAAAGGTGGTACTATCAGAACTGTTTGAAAGATTATGGCTTAGGCTGCAGAATTACATTGTAGATACTGTGAGCTGTCACCAGAAAATTATTGAGCAGAGCTGTGCTGATGTCAGTGGAATCACAGATGTAGAATATAAGACCAGACCACAGTGCAATAAAAAAAACCCAACAAGTTTTGTTCAGTAAATAAGGACTACCCCTTCAACTGGGAAATATGCATTGTCTTGGAAGTGTATATGACTAAGCAAGTTCACAGAAAAAAAATCCAAAGAGAGGTGATCACACATAAAGCTCTGGAAAAGTATGTGGTAAAATATTGTGTATGCTCAGCGTGTTCTTGTAATCTTCCATATTTATCTGCATACTTTGTCACAGATAGATGGTGTAGTTAGATGGACTTGGGAATCTTTGTCAGAACAGCCCCTCTTGCTTCTTATGACCTTCTGTGTGTTCAGAATGGGCATGTGTTCTTTGTTCAAAAAAGTTGTTGAAAAAAAATAATTCCCAAAAGAAAAAAAAAAAAAGCTAATTTAAAAAGAGTCATTTGTCTACCATAGAGAATTATGTCATTCACAGTACTTCAGTGAAAAGTCTATGCATGCTTCCAGCTCATTACAGGAAAACGTGGACTACCTAAGGGTTGGCCGAATGTATGATGAAGGTGAACGCTGTGCCTGCCAGTTTCTAAGGACATACAGCATGTGCAATTATTATATGTTCTGCTGACAGCACAATACTGTTCAGAGCAGACTCATGAGCAAAAAGCAAACTTTGGAACCAGAAAAAGGGGGTCCATGGTTGCACAGCTAGCAGAGAAATATTACTGTTGGGACTCAGGATTGTATCTCCTCAGAGACATTGGATTGAACTATGATAATAAATCTATTCAGTTAGAACCCTCTGGGGCTGATTGAACTACATTTTACTATTAGGAAACAATGCATTTTCAGTCATCTCATACATGTTAAAAAAGACCAAGGTAAAGAACATGTACTAGATCATAGCAAACTTACTGTAACAGCTTTATCATACAAGTCACCCATGTAAATCAATGAGAGGTGTTGAGTGCTTGCAACTTCTTAATAAAAGTAATTTTGTTGGTTAAATGTGGATGAAATTCATACACTCAGATTTTCAGATATTTTCATTTAAAACTATTTATATTTTGCATGTATGATAATAAAGATGATGGATCATGGAATTAAAATTGGAATGAAACCGTCATGTACAGGTACATTTCATTTCCCCAGAGTTTTTAAAGGATTGCAAATCAGCTTGGGAGCAGAAAATTCTCTTACTTTTTCATACATGCTGTATTTGTTTAATACTGGACTAACAAATGAAATTATTTCGTTTTCAACTAAAGACATTTTTAAGGTCTGATATCTCCTAGATATTTGTGATTTAAGAATTTAATGAAAATTACAGCAAAATGTGCCAACTTAGCAGATAGTCTGGGTGACAGGTTTACTTTACAATATGTAAGTGATAAAATAGTAGTTTGAGGAATTATGAAAAAATTTATATAACATTCGGTATGACACTGCCTACTTTGGAATGTTTCACACTTGGCAAAGGGTCAGATACTTGTAGTGAATGATAAACTAATGGTCTTACCTAAATTGGTTGATGATTAGGCAATTTTTACAAATACAGCTTTCTGTTGTAACTCATTTAGTATAAAAGCAGTGATATCCTAAGTAATGCCTTTATCAAGCATCCTGAGCTGCACTATGGTGTCCATTTATAATCAATACAAAGAGAGATACTCAAAGTTATTTTGAGTATGGTGTCACTCTCCTGATGTGTGTCTTCTATTTTGTCATATTAAATTGCCTTGACAAGCTGTTTTTACAGACATAGGGATTTAGATATACTCACTATTTCTCACAAGAACTAACATTTATGAGTGATCAATGGGAGATTTGATATAAAATAAAATCAGAGAAATTATTCTCAGAGAAAATGTGTTTCCATGTTTCCCAGTGATGTTATTTTAATAATTGTGCCCATTTTTTGTCGTTTCATATTATGTATTTTTTAAAATTGGTTGTTTTACTATATTTTTTGAATAAAATTGTAGTTTATAACTAGTTCAAAAGCAATGACTACTAATGAATTGAATTTGAAAGAGATTTATATAAGATCACAGAAATCAAATTTTCTGAGATAGTGATCCATAAGTGTTTTGGTTTTTTTGGGGGGAGAGGGGTTTGGGTTTTTTGTGTTTGGGTTGTTTTGTTTTTTTTTTATCAGCACTGGTCTCTCTCATGCATGACCATTTTAATTTGCTAAAGGAGTTTTAGCTTTCAGTCACCTTCGTTCGCAAGACTTCAGTTTTGCCATTTCATCAGCCTTACTAAAAAGTCTGCAAACCCATACAGTGTATGTTATGCCATGAAAGTGGGCCATGACAGGGGTTTCAAAGGGGGTCTTTGTGCAGCAGTTGAGTCTCAGAATAGATGAACACAGATTTCAGATTTGCATGGAAATACTATCTCTGCTGAGCCACTTAGAGCACAGCCATTTTAAGGCTGGTAGTCCTCCATGCTCTTACCTCCTCAAACCTGAACTGCTTGAGAGTTCCAGGTGTGATGACAGAAGAATTCAGAAACAGACACTGAGTGCAAGAATATTCCTTCTATATAACAGTCAAGCATGAAACTCTGGCCAAGTAAATTGGCTTTGGGTGTCTTCTCCCTTTGACTATAAAGAAAATTTTGAAGGAAATTAAAAGGCAAATTTTTAGCCCAAACTTTAGATATGCTCAATTTTACCCAGATGAGGTGCTTAAACAAAGCATTTCTTTAATTTGTTTATCCACCTCATTTGGAGGATATAAGTGCTGTCTTACATATCTTATGAAGTCCCAGCTAAAATCTACAAGTTTTTTAAAAGTAATGTCAGAAGTTTCATTGATTCTTTAGGTCTCTATATCTAAAAGAGGAATATAACTAATTTCACTAACTCTGTTCCATTTTCACAAGTGTTTGTCTTTTCAGTACTGTGATTTCCATGTAGAAATGAAGGTCAGCATTGAAATGCAACTTGCTTAATCTCTATTTTGTTTTCAGATGACTTAGTTCCTACAGTCTTTTAAAATTATTTCTAATGGTCAGCTTGGCAAATAGAGCAAAGTGTGTGCCTGTGCACATCTGAGAACAAATCTGGGATTCATTTATCAAAAGCAGGCCAAAGTTACCTATTTTTACTGTTCATTTGAAAGTATTCTGTGAATTTTTACAAATTGTTATTTTCATTTTGTTATTGCTGCTGCTGTGGGAACAAATGGAGTTGGAAAAGTAGTTCACAAGGGAGGGATAAAAGTGTTGACAGATTATTTTCAGAATGGGGAAAGTAGCAAATGGAGAGAGAACAAGAGCAAATATGAAAAAGAAAAGAGGCGATGTGGACTTTGGGCCAAAACTCTCTGACAACCAGGGGAAGGTCAAGAGGTGAGGGTAGGAACAAAAGAAACAGACAAGCCTACTGAGGCTTGTAAATAAAGACATTTGGCTGCAGGTAGAAAAGTTAACTAACAACACTAGAAAGGATGTAGATATAAAGAGGTGAGAAGTGTCACAGGCACATTCAAACACTTATCCTGGATTGAAGCAGTGGTCTTGTTAATCAAGTAATTTCTCCTCATCAGGACCAGCTGTTTCAGGGAAGGTCTCAAAGACTGAAGGTTTTGGAATATGAGTCCCTGGAATAACCTCCTACAAAATCCTGTTAGCAAGAAATTGGCTAGTACTTTTATTTTGGGTTGTTTTTCTTTCCTTTAGCTGGTGTAATTGTGAATTCTTGTAATTCAGGTGAATAGGCAACTCTTTTCTAATTCCTTGAAGATCTGTGTGTGTGAACCTGGCTGGAGGTCAACGGATATTCTAAGTTTTTATGCCTGTTCACAGCACTATGCTGGCACAACTACATTTAAAAGGTTAAAGGTGTCTTGTGTGTGTGCCCTTTTATTCTATCCAGACTGGAAGATGTATATCTTGGGTTTGTTTGTTTTTCTTATGTTGTTGTTCCCAGTAAATTTTTCTTCTCTCAACCCATGATCTTTACCTTTTGTGCCTCCAGTTCTCCTCTCCATCCTGCTCCAGTGGTGGGGTGGGAGAGAAACAAGCAAACCAAGCTTGGTTTGGAGAGTCTCGGTGGGAGTATGACATTGGGGAGTACCATTCCTAAACTGCAACAGATAATTCTCATTATCCTTAGTGTAAGATTTCAGTTGAATATATTAGAAATTTCAAAGAACTGTCAAGTAAAGGAACAAATATTTTTCTTTGTTCTATATAAGATACTCTATATGCTGTCAACATTTTTTTATAAAAGTAGACATTTACCTTTATAGGAGATGATCTAGTTTCAACTCCTCACTCTAGTGTTGTAATCTCCCCTCCCCTCCCCTCCCCTCCCCTCCCCTCCCTTCCCTTCCCTTCCCTTCCCTTCCCTTCCCTTCCCTTCCCT
>JAWWEW010000078.1:135777980-135810831 GCA_035583185.1 Anabacerthia variegaticeps
AGGCCAGCTGATCCAAACTAACCAAAGGGATATTCCATACCATATGATGTCAGCTCAGATATAAAAGCTAAGGAAAGAAGGAGGAAAGGGGGACATTTATTATTTAAAGTGTTTGTTTCGCAGAGAAACCGCTCCACATACTGAAGTCTTGCTTCCCAGGAAGTGGCTGGACATCAATCACTGATAGGAAGTAGAAAATAAACCCCAGAGGGGCGGATGGGTCAGAGGCCCTGCCTGAGGGTTTGGTCATAGAGACCAGAGCAGATAAAACCAGGTGTAGAGCTGTAGCACCTGTCACAGCCATGTCATCTGGACCTGTGAGAGCTGCTCTGCCACAAAGTTTCAGAGGTAGCTGTCTCTCCCTCTTTCTCCTTCTCTCTCTTCTTGCTCCCTCTACTTCTTTACTTCTTTTCTAGATGCTTTTGGTTACTTGGAGCTGGAGGGATTGAATTTGACTTAAGTGTTGTGTATTGATTGAATATTGCCTTGAGTGTTGTTGATTAACACATGCTGAGTTGGTATTGTGGTGGAACATTTTGTCTACGTTGTGTAGTGCCCTTTTTGAACCTTTGCCATGTTCCCCTATTTTCTTCTCTAGTTTAACAAAGAAACTCCTTGGGAACAAGTCCATGGCTTATTCTCTTGACATTTTCTTAAGGTGTTAAAGAATTCTATATGTATAAATATTAAAGTAAAACTCTTAGCAGAGCCTGTGAGCCTGTGAGCCCACAGCTCCAGGGCTGGAGTGTTACAGAGTAGATGGTTGGGCACCTGGAGCCAAGGTCAACCCACCCACAATGGGTCTCTAAGCAATGTGGTCTAGTGGCCCAGAGCAAAGAGTTGGAATTAGACAATCTATAATGTTCCTTCCAACAAAAGTAGTTCCATGATTTTTATGCAAATTAAAACTTATTCAGATCAACAGAAACATCTTCCATTTCAAAACAGGTTTGAAAGTCAAAAGCTTTTTTTTTTTTTTTGTGCAAGATGATCAGCTGAAAAAATATTTAGCACAAATTTCTTAAATGTGTCCTGGACTAACTGAAAATGAAAACAAAAAAAAAGAAAGGAAGAAGATGGAAAGGCAAGTTGATGTTCCAAAATTTAAAGTTCTTTTGACTTGTAAAACTGAAACATTGCTTTCTTTCCACCAGAGTCAATGAATGAAAGTATACATGGATTTTTCCCCAGCAGACATCTTGTTTAACTAAACTAAGAAACATTTCTAATTTTGTTGAATTTGCAGTTCTCATTTCTCTAGCAAGTGTTTCAGTGTTGACACTCAGAGGCTTTTGATTCCCATTAGGCCATAGAACATGAACAAAGATCTCAAAGAACTTGTAGACACATCACTAGTTTTGGTGGGTTTATCAGTTACACGTTATATTTCACAAATGAATATTTCACCTGATTTTGAACCTAGGTTTTGTTTTGTTTTGTTTTTTCTTCCTCATTTTGTTCTCTTTCTTGTTTCTGTTATTTGTTTCGTGGTTTGTTGTTTTGTTTTGTTTTGTTTTGGGTTTTTTTCTGGAAGGACTTTTATTTCCTGCAGGCAGGAAGCAGAAAATTTCTTTGCCTTTTCTTTGGTGAACACAAATCTCTCACAAGCGTAGGTTGAGGTGTTGGGAATGCAGCATATGTATAAGACTGTTCATACATTTATTTAAAAAAAAAAAAAGCAAACTGTGTTTTAATTTTTTTTCCTTTAGGAAGACATTGAAAATTAACAACATGATTTTTCTCAATTTTTATGGTTTGTAGTACCAATACCATATAGAAAACGTTTGTCTCAGCTGATGACTTTTGTCAATTAGATGTTAAAAAGAGATATGCAGTGATTCTGGGTGTGTTCTGAAAATTTCTGAAAGACTCCCTCAAATAAGGTTTGCTACTGGGGCCTGAAAGGAGCATATTGTGAAGGACCAATTTTTTTGTATGTGAACCAGGGGAGGTTTAACCCTTAGCAGGTCCCTATTTTAAGGAAGCCAATCCGAATAACCCTGCCAAGGTCATAATTGTCTATCAATAAGGCCTTTCCTCTAATGTTAGCAGATACTTGAGGTAATTAATACAAGGAGTTGACTGGCCTGCTTTTTACTGAGCTTGGGTCCAAGTTCTTTGAACTTACTGCTGGCCTTTAAAAAGATTTCTCACTATACACTGCACCTGGGGTTGACAGTTCCTCCAGCTTTATGGGAATACTACACAACAGAGAGAAGACTAAACTGTTGGAAAAAATGGATGTACTCCAGCAGTCTCTTTGGCCACTGTCGTGGCATTCGTACAGGAGCCGAGAATTCAGAGAGTGTTTTCCAAGCTTTGGTTTTTCCTTTCCCAGACTTAAAGTTCACCATATCTGTATAATGATGAAGTTCCCAAGCCCTGTGGAGATCTGAAATCAGAGTTTCTTAGTGTGAGGAAGTAGTTTCTCACACCTAAAGATCAACAGAGTCAGGATCTGGATGCTAACATTTCTAGTTCCTTTCCTTGTTCAGCTTTCCTGTATGTTTAGTGTATGTCCCTTAAGTTGTAGATCTTTTTCTACAGAAGAGGAATAGTATTTAAAGCAGGAAAGACACATAATTTTTGTGCAAATTAAGTAAATTTTCTACTGTGTAACAGTCGTGAGTTCTCCCAATTCCACTCCTTTCCTGAACAGCCGTCTAAGAGAGGTTGTTGAGTTTACATTTACCTAACCTTTGGCATTAGATACACTAACCTAAATTCACTGTGTGTATGTGTGTTTATGGATCAATACATTCTCCTGCTTCCTACAAATATTGCTTGTTCTTGAGCATGGACACTGCTTGGATGGCATCCAGTTGCTGGTGCTAGCCCTAATCTGTCTCTTCCCAACTCCTGGCATCCTTGACCCAACCTGAGTGCTCTGTCAGGACCTCAGAATGAAGCCAGCTCTTTCACAAGGGCAGGAGGTCCCAGGTCCGCACCAAAAATCTCAGTTCAAAGAAATTATCTGTCTTCAGTGAAACTGGTCTGTCTTTTCCCTGAGTCTGTTTTCAGTGCCTTGGCCCATGGGGTCAGTGTACACTTTGAGGAAGTAGGATACACAAAGTTGGGATTAAAGAGTCCTTTTCAAGGTCAGAAAAATTGATGGAAATACAATGCATTTGTATTCTGTGTATAAAGGTATATAGGACCTGACAACAGCACCCTTATTTAAATATAACTAATAATATGGAAATTCTACGTATGTAAGAGAACAATCCAAGTACCATAATTCACTGTGAAAACTTTTAATTACATAGACACAAGAAACTTTCCAGACTAATATTAGTAGTAATGACAATAATAATAACAACCAGACCCTCCCACCTCAAGCTTTTAAAGTGTCCACCATATTGTCTGCCAGAATTATGGTAGATATTGCAGTGGTAAGAAAAAAGAAGTTGAGACTGCCAAAAAAAATTTAAAAAAATTATAAAAATAAAACAACTAATATGCATAAAGGGGTTATTTGTTTGTTTGTTGTTTACACTACAATCATAACATTTGGCAAGCAATCATCATTCATATTTTGCTGATAAAGCAGATGCCCAGGAGTAAATTCCATTAGTCTATAGCTGATCCAGCAGAATTCTGAAGTACAAACATAGCAGAAAACACATGCAAATTTTTTTTTATTATTATTATTTTTATTCTATGAGTATTAAGATTTATGTTTGTTTTGCTCAATCCAGGCCATAAACTGGAGATTTGGAAGTGTGTCCAGTTACAACTCTGAAGGCTGCAGTGAGATGACTGTGCTACATGAAAACAAAGTGTGTTTTCATGACTGACTGAAAAATGAATTAGTAGAAAGACAATGATAGTAATTTAATATTTAGGCAGAGTACTGCTGCCAAATGGTTACAATATTTTATGCAATATCAGAATCAAGGAAATAGCAATTAATCAGCAAAAGGATGAAAATTATAATTTTCCCCACCTTAAATTGATGATATTGGATATAACCCTTGGAAGACAATTTCCTTTGAAATTCCTTGGGGTGAAAAGGGTAGATTCACTGAAAATTGCTTTCAGTATAAATCTCAGTGACTACTCTTGTTTTTTTCCTGTTTAAAGAGCAGTTTAACAGTAGTGAAAGTGGCTTGACAAATATTTTGCAGAAGTGTACCTCAATTAAAATTTCAGTAGAGTAAAAAAAATTGTTAAAAGTATGTGATCCAAGTATTTATATAATAAAAAAACAGCTTTCAAATGCTTGCATTCTATTCCATAATGTCTTATGGGACTTAATATCTTTCCATATAACCAGAAACAGAGAACAAAACTGACATAACTGAAAATGCTCATACTTAATCATAGCATTATAGAGAAGAAAAGAAATAACATTCATATTTCAAATAAATTTGTTTTGTACCTGAAATAGGGCAGCTTTAGTAAAAACTAGTAAGTTCAAAAACAAAACTGTAAATGGAATATTTTTGTAATCTTTGCTTAATATGTAAGTACAAACACATAAAATGCAGATGTTTTCTTGGTTAACTTGACACTGATAGTGGTATCTCAGGATACAGGACTCATATTCATTAATGATGTGAAGCTTAATTGCATTTTTCAATCATTGCCTAAGACAGTGGGTAAGGAATTGCAGAGGTGCTAAGTAATAACAGCAGTTTTCTGATTTTTTCAGATTCTTGCCTGTTGAAAAATAGAGAAAAGATCTTTTCTTATTTTTTTTCTAATTTTTTTTTCTTTTTGACAATGCAATAAGGTCTCCCACCAGGCCATTTGTACTCAGCTGAACAAAGGAAGAATGTGGAAAAAACACTTAAACTGAACCCAAAGTGATACAGTTTTTCTTAATTGTGAATGAGGGCTGCATTTCATTACAGTGGCAAAAGCTAGTAGGTCTAGGTGGAAAAGAAAATAAAAAACAAACTCTGTATTCTTTTAAGAAAAGTAATGAAATTTCAAAATATACCTTGTTTAATAATTGCTGTAAGTTTTATTGATGTAGAATTAAAAGATACAAAGAGGAAAAAAAAATTGAAACTTGAAATATTACCTTTATGCTGGCTGCATCCCTTTGAAGGAAAAACAGTGCTTTGATTTTATAAATACAAAATCACTAACAATATAAAACCAGTCACCAAAGCTTGAGGAAAGGCCAAACAAAGATTTTACCATGAAAAAAGGCCTTACCTCTGAATCCCCTGCTTTGGTAAAATCAAAAACGGAACCGCTTTAAATGTATTCCATTAATTTCTGAGCAAGAAATATTCAAGGCGCTTTTTTTTGTTGTTTTTTTTTTTTCTTCTGACCAGTATCTCTGGGTGTTATTTTTGGGACTTACTGTGTCTACTTTCATAAAGAAGTAGCAATTTTCTTGCATGAAAGTGTCTGCTGTGGAAATGCACAGATTTTGTGACGAAGAGAACTCATGTCCTAATGGTACTTTCTGCCAACAGGAGGTATCTTATTCTAACATATTTAATCTTTTTAGCCTCAGTATAAATATTAAAGTTTTCTGCAAACAGCAGTGTTTGAAAAACCATTGAATATTTAATTTCATTACTTTCTAGGGTCACTTAGGTTAACACAACAATTCAGATCAAAAAACCAAAACAGTATGTCTGGAAAGGTGCTGTTAATAAATATACTAGAAATTAATTTCACTGAACCTCCCAAAATATGCTGTGCTTGCATAGAAAATACTATTGTTATTTCAGGTTTGAGAATGCTCTTTTACACAGTTTGCCATTTCTTTAAAAAACTAAGTCTTTTTGATCTGTCAAATTTTTAATGGAAACTCAGAAATTAGATAAGTCATACATAGTTGAAGTCTGATATTCGGTACTCCTAGTTTCCTTTTGAACTCTGTTAGTGATGTTGTAAATTTAATTTTTTTTACAGCTATTTGTTATTATCAATACTTTAATATTTTCCTTTTATCTCTTGCCTTTAGCTTTGTGTAATAGATGTGCATGTGCAAAAGAATATTGAATAACTTGTTAATGGTATGAATTTTAAAAACAAAGAGAACAAATGTGAAGGCTAACTCCATCCAAGTAAATGCTGTTTGTCTTTGAAAAGTATAGATGTTTTTGGAATCCTGTTTAGATGTAAAAGAAAATGAAATTTTGTTTCAATTACTAAAAACAGATATAAAAGCTAAATTTTAGATGTTTATTTTCAAGACCAAAATATTGGGCTTTAAAAACAGATATTTCTGCCTGAAATATGGTGTAACCTGGAGATTAAACCTCAATGCATCATTCTAGGTTTGTTATATTACGATTTTAAATGCAGATATCATTTTGATTTCTATCAAAGCATGAAATTTAAAATTTCTTAAGCAATGATTTAACTTTATTGTTCCAAATTTATTGATCAATATTGTTCAATTTTTATGGACTAAATAAACTTGAATCCTTAAGTTACTCAGTTAATAAAAGCATATATCCCAGTTTTGATTTCTCACAAGTTTTTTTGTGCTTTGTGCTTTCTATTCTTTTTCCTTTCCTAATGGTCCTCTTTCAGTAAAGAGAAAGAAAGCTATTTTCATTCTTTTCCAGTGGTTTGGGCCTTATGTAAGGCTTTATGTAGTCAAAGTTTGACATGGATGAAAAAAGTTGATAATACTTGGACTATGTCTATATAACCCTAATTTTCATTCATATTATTGCTTACATAGACTCCATCCAGGAACACCCGAGTCTGAAACACCATTCTGGTTGCTCAAACTAATTCTTTTCCACCTATTTTGATTCTTTCTCTGTTGCATTGTATTAATATCAATAGTACCAGGCATTTGGAAAACAACATACAAATTTAGATGTCAAAATGCAAGAACATCAACAGCATTTTTTAATCAAGGATAGAAAGGAAATCTCATATCCAGTATTTTATATAAAACATTTCATGCAAGCAATGGAAACAACCACGCCATGTAATGTGTTCAGAAAATCTAGGCTAGTGCAGATTTGAACAGGTTAAAATTTTGTTTAATGAATAATTTGAAAAGTTTGTATTCTCTCTAAATATTTGAGAAAATTCAGGTAGAGAAAGTCTTTGGATTATTCAAAACTCTTGAAAGTTTCTAAGAACATTATTTGTTTTGTTTATAATTTGAATTTAACATACTGGCTGACTTTTTTGAAAATAAATATCTAGGATATATCCTACTGGTCACTTGATCTGAAAGAGGCAATAAACAAAATCCCTTAGAGACTTGGAAGATTATTCATGATCACAGACTCTAAAATTCATAGGAAGCTTCCACCATCCTAATATCTGCTGGAAAGAGAATAGGACTGGGTTCGAGCAATCCAAGAGATTACTAGAATGGATTGACATCCATTCCTTCATGCAGATAACAGTTAAGGAGGGGGTTTACTTACTACACTCAGACAAGGAGATGCAAAGAGTGTGTAGGTCAAGAACAGACTTGAGTGACTGAGACAAATAGTGCCTGATCAAAATGATTGCTGTCCGGCCTTGTGTACAGGTGGGGAAATGTTATATACTTTGGCTCAAGTAAGGTTTGACAGAGTCTCCCATGCTATCCTTAGAGAGACATTGGTGATATATGAATTGGTTAAATGGAAGGGGCTGAGGAAACTGGCTGCATCACTAGGCCTGGTGGATTGTGATCAACAACACAAGTTCTGGATGGTTGCTAGTGGCATCACTCGGGGATAAAAATAGGGACCACTAGTACTTAATGTCCTTACTAGGACATAGAAAACTCTGACTCGAGGGGAGCAGCAGAAAGTGGGGTGGATGGGTGGGGTGGGGTGTAGAATTGCCATGAAAATGGTCAAATACCGAAAACCATTTTCAAGAGAGACTGAAGTTTCCATCCTTGCAGATATTCAAAATTGTCCTAGACAAATCCTGTCTGGGCTCTAACTGGCTTTGAGAAATTTGCATCTACCTAGACCTTCCATCTTACATAATTCAATGATTTTATAATCATGTGAATAGATCCTTCTCCATTAAGTGAATGAAAGACTAAAAATAAATCCATTTTACAATTCTGATTTTATAATATTACATCTTTTTTATCAAGTATTCTATTGGTATCTGGAGTCCCAATGATATCTGCCACAGAAAGAAACTCAGTCTCAATTGCATTTCAGCTCTAATTAAACAGTTTGTGTAGCTGTTAATGTTATTACATATCTTTGTTGCATTCATGATTTATTACATGTTGCCAGAGTTGGGGGTAAGGATTGTTTGTTTGTTTGCTTGTTTGTTTGTTTGTTTTTTGCTCGCTCACTATTTTTTCTATTTTTTTTTAAACTTATGCAAAGATAAGGTTTTTTTGGATTTTTGTCCTGTTCACTCTTAAGACAAATAAAGTGTCTTCCAAGAGAACAGTGCAGTTCACTAAATACCTAAAAAGTAATTTAAATAATTTCATAGATCTGAATGGAAGCAAAAGCAACTAAGTAATTCGGGGGTGGAACATTACTCTTAACTCATCTTGAAGATTCAGAATGAGGAAAACAAAAAGGTTGGTACTCCAAGTATTAGTATTTATATATAGTAAGTTTTTCAAATTTCCTGCAATGTGAGGGACTCTTCAAACAAAATATTTGAACAGTTTATACAAAGGTTGAAAGATGCAAGTATTCTCAAGTTTCGGAGGATGGCTTTTGCATATGAAGTACAGTAGTCAAAGAAAGTAAAATTGATATATTTCACAGTAACGCATAATGCAAGCAACAGGTGTAAATAAAAAAAATCATAAATGTATAAATTACCAGAATAGCTGTCTTTCTTTGGTACTTTGAGAAAAAAAAAAAAATTGTTTTCTATGTGTTTTTTTAACCCACTCCTCTTTTTGTGTCAAAATTGTAGAGTACTTTAAGAGAGGTAACTTGCAGCATTGATGGTAGTAGTAGCCTTCCTCAGCCTGAAATTATTCTTTCAACCCAAAACATTTTCCTTTTGTCCAATTTTTTTCCTTTGCAATTCTTGTCCTAATCACAATTTTTTCATATGTAATTAATATTTTCTTCCAAATATAATTAATATTTTCCAATATAATTAACATTGGTTTATGAAAGGTACGAAAGAGTGATTTTATTTGTTTTTTTTAATATCTAGAAAAGTAGGGTTCTTTATGAAAGAATGATCATATCAAAGGTATGACCTACCTTTAACAAACCTGGATTGTATTCGATACCATTTTACATGCATATCCAGGGCCCTTATTATGCTTTCCCTTAAAAGTGTACAGAGGTCATGTTATTGACTCCGTAACTGTGAGATGAATTTCTCTAACTTCCTTTTTAATTACTTATAAAGCATTAGAGAGTACTACTCCAATATATTTATTGATTAGGCTTGGTACAGGACTGTTTTCATGAGTCAGTTCTTTTAGAAGTAAGCTAGATAATACTTTGTTTTCATTATTTGAGCTTCCCAGTCTGTTAGAGATTTGTTTCCTCGCTTCTGCATGTAGTTTTCTAAATCTTTCTTTACTTTAAAGATTCTGCCTTTGTTCTCACATTAATATTCTAATGAAAAGATTTTTTTTATCAGAGTTTTTTATCAGACTTACATGCTCAATATGAAACTCTTCGTTCTCCCTGCAAAATCAAGTTCCCGCATTTCCAAAAGATCTGCAGCTTAGTTAAAGCCAAAACCATCAAATCCTGAAGATATTTAGTTATACTTCTTCAAGAGCAGTCATAACCGGATTGCCAGAAACAGTAACTATCTTGTCCTATTTACCTCTTCTGGAAATAAAGCAGCTTCCCCAGTAATGTATTTCTAGGAGATCAAAAAAAAAAAAAAAGGTGGGAAAAAAATTGAAATGTAAGTTGACAAGAAGTGATGAAATGTCACTGATACAAACAATTTCTTCCTCAGATATATTTGCTCTAGGGAAGACCCAACAGAGTATTGGCAGAAGGCCAGCTACCAAGTAATTCTAAAAAGGTCTAAATGCTCTGTACACAAGATGAAAACAAAAGACCCTTTGAGTTTCTCTCTTAAATTGAGCTATGATATCAAAAAGTTGGGAAATTATATTTAAAAAAAAAAAAAAAAAAGTTCCTGATGGTAACGAGCCCTTCTCATAAATCATTTGCTGAAGTAACGTTGTGTGTGGAATAAAGACAGAAATGTGAAATCTGGATTTTAGGGGGTTTAGCCCCAATTATCAGGACAGGAAGATTTTACACCGTACTACTATTCTTGTGCTCTCATTACTTCTTTGACCTTATTACAACAGTGCATTAATAAATGTATGAGACAAAGGTGAGAGACACGTTTTCAGATTAAAAGATGTGAGGACTGTAAAACATATCACAATTAAGTTCTGCTTATCTCAGTCTTTGAAATGGTTCATAGTAATCAAAAGGAGTTGAAAAACCAGTATCTAAACCACCAGATTCCAGCACAGATAGATAGACATTCACACTTGATATGGATATGGATCCACTTGCGACACACCAGCTTGTGTTCAGAATGAGAATGGCTCTGAAGTTATTATGAAATCCATGAAAATCATAACCAAATAAGATAATAATGCAATTTGATGGCTCTAATTAATGTTAGACTGCCTTGGGGTGCAGGGAATGTCATGTTCAATTGGTCATATCACATCAAAGCCCTGACTCCAGTACATGGTGTAGCCAATGTTACCCTAATTAAAAACATACACACAGAAAGAAATAATAGTCCCCAGTTCTGAAATACAAGCACCCAGCCAGCTGTGATGAAATGTCAGCAGCAGAAGCAGCTTCCAGTGAGCTTATACCTGCAAGAGTTCCTGCCATTGATACTGTCTTCTATAGGGCTAATTTCACTGAAAACACTGCTAGCCAATGAGGAAGAATTTCTGCTTAATAATATTCTAAAAATACTCATCTTTCTAATCCGACCTGGGACTTTTACTTTATTTATGCGTTTATTTTTTGTGTGTGTGTTTCTTGCTGCTAATCTCATTCTTCTAGGGAGACCGTGCAACAGTCAATTTTAACAACGTCCTCTTCCAAGACACTATGACAACCTTCCCACCAGCACATAAGGAAGTCTCCTCCAGAACTTGGAAACTCTGTGCTCCAAGCAGGATAGTTGTAAAGGTTTATGAGGTGTCTTCTGCATCTCCAAAGTCTTTGTATGTGCACGTATTTGTATGTGAACGGAATATTCGAGCTTCTTGGCAGCCCATCTATCTGAACTGCTTGAAAACTAAATTGTCTCCTGTTTCCCTTTCCCCTACTCTGGTTTGGCTTGTGCACACAATGATTATATTCCCAAGAAATTCTTTAACTTGTTTGTAAAACGTGATATTTATTGTATTTTAACAGGACATAACAGGATTTTCATATTAGACTATCAGTACAGATTATTACCATTATGTGCAGTAGATGGCAATAAAACCCCCACCTGGTACTGGGCTTTTGCAAATCATTTGGCTTGCTTTCCTTGTAAAGACAAAATAAATGCACACCAGGATCCTCTTTTATACAAAGAAAAGAAATTAATAACAGTCATTTTACACATTGCATATGCTCATGCAATAATCATGCAGGTTAAAAATGATTGCAAATAAAGCACTTCTCAAAAATGAAGGTTCCCAGCGAGGATCCACTATCTAGGTAAGAATAAAGAAGGATCTCTATAATTTCTCTCATTATTACTTGTTTTCTGCTGCTGCTATTGGTGACAACAACCAGCAGAAAGGTTTAATCCCTGTCAGAGAATGTCACTGCAGTACAGTGACCACCCAAACATTTTTCCTTCACAGCACTCAGTCTTTCTTAGCCTTGCTTTTCCTGCTTATTTTTTCCTTTCTTTCAAAGAATTCCCCAAAAGACTGTAGGAAGCAGAAACCATTACCCTAAAATAACTTAATTACTTAACATTTGGTTCATTTATTTTCAAACAGTGTCTTCCAAACCCAGATAGTAACTGCCTTTGCAGAACATCTCACAAGATGAAACTTCATTCTACAGTGAAATTTGCAACTTCAGGTACTCTTATACCCACAAGGACAAGATTTGGTCATATATTTAGGTTTTGGCAGAAGCTATCTTTCTATCCAAACAGTACCCAAACATTTTCATTCCACATAGGAAAACGCTTAAAGTTTCAACACGATTTCTATTCCTTTAATTTCCTCTTTGTTTAAGTGTTCATATGAGAATTTTACTGAAATCACTTTGTTCAAGTGATTATGAACAACATAAATACACTCCATGAATCTCATTAGCTGAAAATACACTTGAAGAAAATTTCTGTTTCCTCAGAATTTTCCAGATAAACCAAATGACAAAGATTCATGGAAAGAGGTTGTGATAAAATTCAAATAAAAGAATCCGGACAGGAACCTTTTAAGACTTGTCTGTCAGTTTTTCCTACTTTCTTGGCAAACCTGTCTGCCAGACTGTTGTGTGTGATTTGAAATACCGGGGTTTTTGTGATCTCTGCTGGGGGCAGATCACTAGACAGATTGCCTTGGAGTAAGGGTGCTATTCACTTTCATTGACATATCAAAGCTTATCCCCCCACCCTCCAAAGTGGAATGTAGCTACATTTCAAAATTCTTCCCATCTCTCTTTACTCCATTCTCAGAAAATGGTTGGGCAAGTATGATGGGCATTCAACAGGGATCCCAAAATTAAGGAAACTACTCATTTGGGTCTGCATCTCTACTGTTCTTAAAATGCGCACATAGTATTTCCAGTGACAGACAGCAGACATCTGGAAAATTCACTTCTGCTAAAAGAAGCATTATGAACAACATGAAACAACAGCTTCACTGCTGCCTGAACAGCAATAGCAAATGAGAGTCACATGCATTAAGCAATTGCTCAACATATTCTGCTTCAGAGACAAACACGAGGACATATTTACTTGTAGATACTTCAGAAGAGAGATAGTCTGTGCTGAGATACTGGAGACCTTTTTTTTTTTGGTTATTTTTCTGTCTACTTTGGTTGCAAGAGTATCTTTTTTTTTTCCCCCATATTATTTTTGTATGCAAATCCAAAGCCTACTCTCCCATCACCATTAGTGCTACATTTATATTGAAAGACTTCAATGTCTCAGTGTCAGGGATTCCCTAGCAACCAGAATGCTTCACCAACTAAATGCTGTGGAAATACAGTTACTTGCCTCTCGACATCCGTGCTTGGATGATCAGCCATGAATCGTAGACCTAATAAATCTTAGATACAACTAATGATTGCCTGGGAGATGACTTTCTCCCAGTACAAAGGAGATGAAGAAGATTCATGTGACCTTTGAGTGTAATGAAGGAATAAATCCACCTTTTTCAAAGTCTTAAATTGACTAAACTGACAGAGTTGGACTATTTTAACAAATAATTTGGTAGAACAGTTTCACATCCCATTTCACAGATCAATCTATACTGTAAACATTCAACAAATTTGTATAATGTACTCTGATAAAAGTAGCATTCTTGCTATGTTAAGCAGAAGAAGGTAGGGTAGCAAATGCACAATAACTAAAGAGAAACAGGAGTAATTCTCATGAAACCACTGTCCGTGCACAGAGAAGAATACAGGGAAGGAATTTTCTACTATTACCCTTTACTTGCAATTATTTGGCCTTACTCGGGAAGGATCAGTTCCTGTTTCAATTGACTTCACCTACAAGGAGTCATGTCCCAAGTCTATTTGTGATACTGATGCTCTCTTACTTCATGTAGCACAGCATAAATGAAGCCAGCTTCCACGTGGTGGTAGGATCATACGAAACAGGAAATAAAAAGTATTCTCATTACTTTGATTTCCAAACTCTTGGTTATTACCTTCTTTCAAAGCTGCACATCAAGATTTTTTTCCAATGGAGCACAACTATGACAAAAAAAATCATCTGAAAGAATTATTTTATTTTGTTAGACCACAATACAAAGTGTCTTTCAACTCCCCATTATCCGATGCAAAGATTTTTTTTTTCTTTGTCGTGTTATTTCTGACACACCTAAGCCAATTCAAAACCAAGAAACTTTCATGTTGACAGCATTAATTTTTAAGCAAGATCTCTCAGTAAGGACTGTCCTTTCAAAATCATCTCATTATTTAGGTATATGTGCAATTCCTGTTGACTTTAAGTGTATTTGAAGAATGTGTTTAAGAAGTCTAGCAAGTATGTGTGGAAACAGGCATGTGCATAAGTGCTTTCAGGTGGCTTTTTAGCAACCTTGCTATGTAACACCATAAAATCACACAAAAAGAGAAACAGACATTTTGAAGTTGCAGACAATGAATGCTGCAAATCTTTAGCATCTCATATGCCAGCATTAATCTGTCATTGTCATTGAACTTAGTTCATCCAAAATAATTTTAAGACCATTATAAGTGTACATTATAAATGTATAACTTTGGTATGTACCTTATTATTCTGCCTATCAAGAAATTATAGCCATAATTTTATGTAATTATCATCGTGATATATGATTTCTTCAATCATTACAGCCTAAGTTTTCTGAGAAATAAATAAGATAATGACATCTACTATAAGTTGATAGGGCATGGCCTCACTGAGACAGGACTGTTGTATTTTACATTCCTGACAGCTTTCCTGAGGTGAAGTACTATAGGTTTAAGTAACGCATTGCAAACAGGCTGATTAAAAATTTCTGAATTAAATAATTATTTATGTATAATAAACCACCAAGCTAGACCATGGGTATGTTTTTCTTTTATGACTAACTTTGAATGTTTCATTTTAATGATTAATAAAACTTTCATATTTATGTAAAAAGGGGAAAGAAAAACAATGCAATGAAAAATGCTGCTTATTCTTGTTTCTAAGATTAGCTGTCATAATTATTCTGAGTATAATAGGATTACATAGCCCCAAGTTACTATTAAAATGGTAACATTTTTTATATGCAAAAATGTAAAAATGTTTGCTGTAAAAAAGTTTATATTCATTTCT
Source organism: Anabacerthia variegaticeps (assembly GCA_035583185.1). Taxonomy (NCBI): domain Eukaryota; kingdom Metazoa; phylum Chordata; class Aves; order Passeriformes; family Furnariidae; genus Anabacerthia; species Anabacerthia variegaticeps. The sequence goes on from JAWWEW010000078.1 coordinate 135,792,873, forward strand.
TCTAAATAAATTGTAAAACATATAACTTCTGTGCATCTCCTTGAAGGAAAATAAACAGTATTAGACCACTAAGAGGAACTACTCTACAGATCAGGAATAATTTAATCACATTTCTTGATTAGCACCACTGTAAGGTTTTTACAAGGGAGAGATGAATCAGGTCTCCACATGTTTTTCACTTATGCCATGACACAGAGTACCAGAGGTATATAAAGGACTCATGAAACCAGGAAGCAACCCAAAGCTATTTCTATGGAAACAAGCTCTGGCTGCAGGGAAAGCTATAAATCAATCTCCTTTGTGTTGTGTTTGAGACATGTTTGGATGTTTCCAACGCTTGGCTGCCAGGTTACCTAACCAGCAAGTGTCTCTGGATTTAGTGCTGCTGACTGAGTCTGACTCTGAATTCCTTGCACACCTGATGGACAACTGTAGCTTTGACTGAGAAAAGCAGGCAGGCATGATTTTATTTTTTTTATTATTATTTTTTGACCTGCAGAACTAGTTTCTGTTGACTTTTGCCCTATAGTTACACATTACATACATTTTTTTTTTTTAAAGAAAATACAACCCTCAAGTAAAAAAAAAAAAAAAAAAAAAGAACAAATAAACAAACAAAACCCCTCACAGGAACAAAAAGAACAACAAACAACAAAACCCCACTTGAGGCTAAATAGAGCTAGTGTAATAAAATAAAGCTAAGCTTTCATGGGTACCCCAGGCCCCAGAGTGATGCCAACACCAAATTGCTGTTGGTGAGCATAAGCTGCAGAGGGCAATGTCCCTCAGCAAAGCTCTGTGCTTCCCAAAGAGGAGCCAAGGGGACCTTTAAAGTGTATATTACTTTTTCCTGGGCTGTCAGCTATTTGTAGTGTAAAGAATCATAAGTGTGGAGTCTTTAGGCCAACAGCTAACAACAATGTCCAGAGATTAAAGGACCACTGGATGAGTATTCTACATGTTTGGACAAAAATAAGCTTCCCACAATATTTCAGACAAAACTAGTGTTTTTTTATTCCACCATTTAATCAATGAAATGAAAACTAGAAAGTTTGCTTTGGGTTTAACTGCAGAACAGGAAAGTCAGTATAGCCAAAAGCATAATGCAGAGACAGGTAGGGATAGAGATTCAATTCTTCTTAAAAAAAAAAAAAAGGTTACCCAAACTCAGTTTTTCCAAGAAAATACCAGCCAGATCAAAGGATTAAAAAGGCTGCTTTTTTATTCAGTCTGTCTACAGATGAACTCCTCAACAAAGTTGGAGGAGTTCCATGCAATATTGCCAACCATAAAACTTCAGAATACATGAAGCCAGTCTCTCCAAATTGTATGACAAGTTTTTAAACCAAACAATCTTCAAATAGTAATAAATAATACACTTTCCTTATGGGTTAAGTTATTTGGCTCTGGTCCATCACCCTCAGAAAAAGAAGCTTCATGTTAAAAAATTAAAGACAAGATTCTCGCATGCCCACTGGACTGCAGGACTCGAAAGGAAGAAGAAGAGTTAAATGAGAATAAATGAAGTAAAAGAATAGGAAAGGGGGATGCAAATAGATAGCAAAGTTCAGTAAGACAGAAAGGGGAAAAGTTAAGATGTAAAAGGGACTGCAGATTGTATGATGTGTAACATAGTATACATAGCCTATAGTTCTTTAGGTCTTAGAGGTGATAGAAATCTCTTAAAAGTCGTTCTGGTCTGCAAAAAAACACGTGGAACACTGAGTGTTGAATTCTAATATGTATACACAGTACAACCCCATGCTGTCACTACCTGACTCAAGAAGACATATGGGCATAGATTGCCTAATTTATGCATTAACAACAAAGTTTATTGGACAAGATACTGTCTAGCTCCATCTGGAGCTTACAAGAGTTTCGGATAAGTACATGATGTTATGACTAACAAAATACAGTTCTATAAATATCTAATATCTGTTGCAAAGATATGTGTGATTCCTCTAAGAAAAACACATGGAATGAAAGAAAAAGGCATCATAGATTTATCATGACCTCAGATTAATGGCAATAAAAAAAATTCTCAAATGAAGAAAAAAATAACAAGAAACATCTTCAAGTTATTTCATGTATAGTTAGGTATTCAGATATTCCAAAACGTTTGCCTAACTATATTCTCAGATACTAATGCAGTATTCATGTCCAAAATAACCAGGTTTTTTGGTATTTAGGATAACATAAATACACTGACTTAAAATTTCCCATCTCTTCCACCTACTCCTCCTCCCTCAATGCTTTTAACACACACTGAATATTATTTTTTCCACAGAGCTCTCTTCTCAACACTGTTTCCCTCTCTTCTCAGACATAAATGAGGTGCTGGGCAATGTTCTGACGTCAATGTGGTAATTGCCCCAGGGGGGAAAACAGCAGTTTAAAATAGAAACAGAGACACAGACGGACACATTCATATAGACACCTGTGAGTGCCAACATGACTGATAGATCCAGACTTCTGGGAACCTGTGGCAAGCTTCAGATGCCAGATCACTCTCTGAGCCCTGTATGACATTGTTCTCCCTGTCTCTTGGCAAAGATTGAGCTAGAAAATTTGAAACTGGCATTGGACTTGGAGCTGCTCCAAAGTTTACCAAGAAACATGGATATGGTTGAGGTCTGTCTCTAAATACAGTTGGTTTTTTGTTTGAAGGCTATGTCTTTCATATTGTGAATATATTCTTGCTTTCATTTATTATAAGACCAGAGCTATTTACAGATCCCTGGTTAAATGACAATCCAGCGTTTAATTTCTTCAACATCTCTAATGGAAAATCTTCTGGTAAAGCAGTGGTACCACCACTAGCCATATGCAGCATGTTAGCCTTCCAGAGTCAAAAGAAACATAAAGGCAGAACAACTGGAAAAGAATTTTCAGAGGTGGGAGGCAAAGGTCTGGATTTATTTCTCTTCTCCATCTCTGTTTTAGTTCCAAACAAACATTAGTTAAGACCAGAAAAGGTGCAGTGTAGATAGTTAGAGAAATTTAAAAAAAAGGTTTGCGAGCAGATGGTAGAAAGTTTGGCTTGTTTATTCCAGGAAAATTGTGTCTGAGAAGGGATGTATCAAGTGTTTCTGAAAGAATCACCATATTAATTATCAGATAACTAGCACCAAACTAATGGGAATTAATTGGCCATGGATACATTTAGAATGGAAATTGGAAGACTTTGTAATCATCTTTCAATAGAAGTTCTGGTATGTCGCCCTAATAAAGTGAGGGGTTTGGAGGTTTTTTTTTTGCTTGTTTGTTTGGTTGCTTTTTTTTTTAAAGAGAGTTTTAAATCTTGCATGAATTTAAAACCAAACAAAAAGAGGCCATTCTTTGGGCAACAAAGGAAAAAAATAGTTGTAGCTTTTCACCAAGGAATGCTAAAGATCAAAACCATAAATGAGTTCAAGACAAGACCAGTAAAATACTTGGAGGAGAAACCCACAGAAGGTTTCCAAATTTATAGAAAACATGAAGCTGAGGAAGAAAAAGCATACTGGGGAAACATCATATATGTTTACCCTGTTACTTACATGTTACTTACTTACATGGCCAGAAGGTGATTTAATTTTAAATACAACAGTTTCTGAGAGAACTCTGTACCCAACAGACTTTCTACAAAAGTCAAACCTCTATTTTTAAGCTAATCCTTGTGGAGTTAAAGACCAAACTATAGTTAAGTTATTCTGTACTCCAAGAAAGAAGTAGAGGGAAGGCCAAGACATGTCACAGTTTTCTGTGTTCATCTCCACACTTGTGTCCCTAATGTCTTTGTCATCAGGATGGTGTGTTCTGATCATCTTTATCCGTTTCTTCTCCAAAATGTGTAAAATATTTTTTCTTAAACACTACCAGGACCTAGATATTGCTTGAGAGTAAATCAGTCTTTAGGAATTAAGTGCATAGCACCCACCTTAGTCAGAAAGCAAGCAGCCTGAAAAGAGGCCTTAAATATTTTGTGGTGTCCTGCTTGGTTTGGTGAGGGGACCAGGGCTGTGCCGTTCTGGACACAGCTCTTCTCAGCTTCCAACACAGGACACAGATGAGCCCATCAGCTGAGCTGGTGTTGCCTTGCAGAAACATTTAAGAAAGGACATAACATGCCCAGGCAATGCGGAGTGAGGAAAAAAGTAGGAGAAATACCCTGAACAACAAAACCAGAGAAGAAGGAGACTCCCCTGCAGGCCATGGAGGACTCCATGCTAGGGAAAATGGTTATGCCCTGAAAGAACTTCGGCCTACAAAGCCCCCATACAGGAGCAGGCTTCTGGTAGGAGCTATGGAAGATCCATGCTGGAGCAGGGTAAAACTGTGAGGAAGGAGAGACAGAGAGGAAATACTGTGGTTGCGCCACCTATTCCTCATCTCATCCCTCCAATGGGAGGGAGGTAGAGGAGATGGCAATGAAGGGGGAAACATGAGCCCAGGCAAAAAAAAAAAAAAAAAAAAAAAAAAAAGATAAAAAAATAGAATTAAAAAAAAATGGAAGAGGTGTTAGTGAAGTTTCTTACTACCCAGCTCTATTTTAATTGGCAGAAAATTAGTTTAAGTTTCCTCAGGTTGAGTCCGCTTTGCCCACAACACTAACTGGTAAGTGATCTTCTCTTTATCTTGACCCAAAAGCTTGTTCACCTTCTTTCTTCTACTGACCTCTTGAAAAGGGCAAGTGAAAGAGCAAGTAGGAGTCTAGTAGCTAGCCAAGGTCAAGCCACCTCGCCATCTAAGCCAGGTCTGTTAAATATACTGAAAAAATTGTTTCCAAATAACTTAAGAGAAAAATCTTGGGAGCAGAGGAGCAGAGGTGATTATTTGAAGATCTTTGAAGAAAGTGTTTCTTGAAAGGTTTTACTTTCTCATTTTTCTTTTTTTTTTAACTATGGTGATCTTAAAAAAAAAAACACACCATCTTTTTTCACTTAAAAAAATCCTATTTTGAAACCACTCCAGTTCTTGAAATTTAATTCGTATTTTTTAATGCTTCACTTGTGTTTTTTTCCAGCCTTTTAAGAAATATTTCTTTTCTGTGTAGTATACAAAAACAACACAACAAAACAACAACTTCTTGGAGGCAGAATGGGCTTCTCATGATAATTAGAAAACATCATGTCACCACTATAGGCAGAAATCTTTGAAGTACAGATTTTGACTTTTAAACCACACATTGACCACCAGCTGCTGCCATTGCTGACAGAGGCACTAGACATGCACTGCAGGAATTTGTGTATCTGTCAAAAGAATGAACAAAAGAAAATTCTTTTGTAGCTGCTGCACAGAGTCAGAGGACTGTGAAGCAACAGTCTCAAGTACCATGGAAGACGAAGGGAACGCAGTTAGTTTCCCCGGCAACTTTCCTCTTTACATTTTTGTTTAAGATATTGGAAAGTACCGGCACAATCTTTCTTCATCAATATGAACTAAAGAAAGAGAAACTTTTAAATCAGTCATGGGACCTTGAATTAGCCACAGTTTTCTGTCACAGAAATAGCAGAAGACCTTTGAACATCCAATGCTATTGATTATTAGCCTATAAGCTTTATTACACTTAATACTATGCATGGGTTAATATAATAGGTGTTGTGTTTCCTGTGAATCCTTGCAAAGCCAGTCCTTCCCTCTCACTTACAGTCAAGTAAGTCAAGACTTCTGTAGTCTCCAATGTTCAAGCAAAACACACCCATCCTCCTCTGAGCCTTTAAAAAAATGTGCATTTTTTCTGTCCTTTTGGAAGTCAGACTATGTCTTGCTGACAGGAGGTTCCTGTCTCCCTCATGGTGCAGGCTTGTTATCTTACTCACTCCCTGCCTGCCTCATCCTAATGACCAGGTACTGCCTTAGCCCAGCTCTCCTTACTCAGCAGCTGGGAGTGCAGCAACCTCCCTTTCCTACCACAGGAGTGTTTCCTCACCATTCAGTGCTTCACTTCAGTAGTGTCTGAGGCAAACTGGTAACCTTCATCTCTGCTGCTCTCAAACATCTTTCTAGCAGAATGCAACATGCAGTAAACTGAACAGATAAAGTGGTAATATTGTCCATCATGCCATCACACCTTACTTGTGTAAAAAGCCCAAACAAATAAATCCTTTAAGACACTTTCTTTCTACAAATTCACATGGAGGTCTTCAGTGCTGGGTATAAAAGCATGAGTTGGCACGAATGTTTAATTATGGAACTAATTCCACATTTTGCAGCTCAAGTTCCTTTTTCTAATTACAGCTGTCTAGTGACACTCTAATTCACATTACTTGTTAGAGTGAGTTCCATTTTGTAATACCAGAACTCCTGTGAGTGCTGTTCTCTCCATTCCATTTTCTTCTACCTCTGACACTAACAGCATACATTACTTTGTATGTCGTGTTTCTTCACCACCTTGCAGATGCTGTGTACAAGGGTTGTGGACAATTTGGAAACCAGCCAGTATTCCGGGCACAGTAAAATCATAGCCTGGTTGTTGTGACCACAGAGAAGTACAAAGAAAATATGCTTTCCAGAATTAAGTCAATCTCTGTATTTGTAGTTATTATATGGAGCAGTATGGGTTAACAGCAAAGAAACAGTTATCATCAATTTATGATAAAAGGAAATCAGGGTTTTGGATGATTAGAGGAGCAGTTTAAAATTCCTTAGTTGTTTTATCTTTCTTCAATTGCTCTTTTGTTTGTTTGTTTGTTTGTTTCAGAAAACCAGAAATCATATTTAAGATTAGGTAATTCAAGAAAACACAATTCGCTGTTGTTTTAGCTCAACTACCAGAGGAAAAAGCAATGCAATCCCTCATTACTTTTAATGTATATGTTTCCAAACAGTGACATCCATTACAATGCTATGATAGTGAAATGAATTTATGATCATGGAGAAGGATTTGAGTGTGCTGGACAATGTACATATACACAAACACAAAAGACTATCCTGCCATTAAAATATTATAACTTTACAACACTGTAATTTTGAAATGAGATACAATAGATGGACACATTCTGTAATTGAGACAGTGTTGTCAACGTGCTAGAAAATCATTTTAGCAGCAGCTAAGGATTTTTTGTTAGACATCATTGAAAAATAAAGTCTTAGGGATAATTTTAAATGAAATCACTAAATTAATCTCTATTCATCTAATATAAATCTGCTATACCTTACATAAATGCCCAAACAAAGCATTTACTAATCCTATAATGAAATGAGAGACAAATTATTAAGTTCAAAGGTATTCTCATCACCAAGAGGGATCATACCCTGATACACAAAGTATCCTATAAGTCCTAGAGGTGGTCAAGCTAAGATGCTGTTTCAATGTGCCATTTGCTAGTATTTAAATGGCTTATGGATGAACGTTTTGCCTGAGGGGGGAAAAGAAAATTTAAAAAAAAGCATTAATGTTAATGAAGACAACAAGTAAATGTTAAATCTGCTGACACTTGCTGAACAGCATGTTCAGGATAATGAAGAGTTCTTTCTTGATATTTCAATCTGTTATTGTGCATGAATTCAAATTTATTTTGGCTAAGCATTTAAAGAATGTATATGAAGCCATTTAATGCAATAAATATTGGTAAGCAGGATGATTTTTTCATAATTATTTAATTTATTATTTTTTGATTGGAAATAATGGATTAAGGGGTCATTTAAAAAGATGTTGTTTATTATAATGTATTTGTGAATTCCAGGGGAAAGAAATAATTTATTTTTGTGTTTTTCTTTCAGCTTCTTCCAAAATTATCCACCTAGATTACCTTCTCAAATGTTTCCTAAAACAATATGTTTGTACTGACTTTAAGAGATATTTGAATAAATTGCTTTACTTCTTAGTATTCCATTTCTAAGTTAGTGACACACTTCTATGTGTAGAATTTGAGTTATTTTCTTTTCCATTCCACTGCCTTGTACTGCCATCAGTAGCAGGACTGAAGTTGGGTGTTTTTTTTGTACCCTATTATATATATTAGCTCAGTTGGTTAGAATATGGTACTAATAGCACCAAGGTTGTGGATTCCATCCACGTGCAGGCCATTCACTTAAGAGTTGAACTCGGTCTTTGTGGGTCCCTTCCAACTCAGAATATTCTGTAAAATATGTTATAGACAAATTGATTTTGTGATTTTGTTGTGCTTGGGTAAAGCCATATAAAACTGTAAATATGGCTACAATATAGTGTGCTATGCATGTACTGGATATCTTGGTGTTTTCTTAACATTCCCTCAAAATGTTTCATGTATGCACCTTGTTATCCCATTTGTCCTTCCTCAGGGTTACAGACAATGTGTTATTCTAATGCAAAACTTATGTTTATTTTTAATCTATTTAAGTACCTTTTTTAAAAAAAAATAAGTAGCACTTTCTATATGTGTGCTTGATACCTGATATAACCAGTTCTACTGGCTCCAGTCTTGATTCATCACAAGTAGATGCTGCACTACATGTTTCCTGCCAGTTACCAGGATCAATACTTCAACTTCCTTACATAACCTCATGAAAACATTTTCTGTTTTCAAAACTGTTGATGAAAGACCTTCCATGGTGGCCTTTCACACCAGTTGGTCTCAGTCAAAATACTTCCACTATTTTTAGGAGAAGATTCCATCCCACTGCATAGCAGATGATTTTTTTAGCTATTTACTTGCAATGAAAAATCATCATCTACTATTTGTGAAATAGACATTAGATTATGGGCTAATAAACCACATTTATGGGATAATAAATATTTGCTTTCTCCTTGTTATAGCATTTTGGAGGCTTTTGGCCAAGTAATTTGGCCAATAGATACAATAATTTTGTTAAGGTTAACTATCAAGCAATATATATTAAAAGGTTTCTCACATCCCAAACACCATTCCTAAAATTGAAACGATATACATACTTATACATCCACATCAGCATGAGCTGATAACTTTTTTTTAATATATAAGAAGTAGAGAATATGCGAATAATTCCGGAGACAAAAAGAGTACTAAGAATCTGTTATGACAAAATTGTATTTCTGCCTTCCCTTTGGTTGGTTACGAGACCAGGGCAAGAAACACAATGTTTTCAAGAGTTTCATCCACTCATGCAGTCATGAGAATTGTGACAACATGAAAGACCACCTGTGTTTTCTGCTGATTTAAACTTTTTCTGGATAATAAATGTTAATGTAGAACATCTGGGACCCATACTAAAAGACTTACAGCACTTCTTTTGCTTCACACATTCAGAAGTTTAACACCTTTCCTGAGGCAAACAATAATTTGACCAAGAAATGATTTAGTGCTAGATCAAAGCTGGAGCACTCTTTGACTTTAGTGTCTCTTTTCAAAGATCTGCAACTGGTCTGCGTCCATGGATCAAGCCAACTCATGGCAACTATTTTTCTGTTGAGAAATAAAGGGATGACTGATGGATGAGAGAAGAGGGGGTCTAGATAATGAGACCCATTCATACGAAACTACACACTTTAGAAGGAATTGTGAAGTTTATATCTGTATTTCAGACTTCTTAAGTAACTTTATTCACTGATATCATTGCATCGTTTAAGGGTTCTTTTGAGACTCTGTCCCTAGACAGGGCCATCAAAAAATGTCTTTAATCTATTTAGACTGAGGCCTAAATTTAGAGACGTTCAGACACTGTACAGTTTGGGGACAGAGAGATGAAGTTATTAAACAAAAATAACATATAGATGGACCACTAGGAAAATGTTTGACTGTATCTCTGGTGCCAGTAATTGTATGTCATCCCAGGAAATGCTTATGTCAGTGTCTGCCAGAAACTTCCAAATTCTACCATGCTCTGGAGCTTTCAGGTTTTAAGAGAGTATTAGCTAAACCTCAAGTTCAAAAATACACAACTTATTTTCAAAACTATTTAATTTTCATTGATTAATTGTTGAAGTAAATCACATAAGCACATTCTGAAATGGCACACTCATGCATGTTGCATTTTGCATACAATTTGAACCAGCTGGTGTATGATTTTTCTATTAAAATGACAGTGTTTTTTTTTTTGATCTGCTTCTCTTTCCATCATTCTAAAGAAAGAAAAAAAAAAATTAAAAGCTAAAAAGAGCATTATACTCAATCCCAAAGGAAGATGTGTCAGATCAGTGAAATTATACACTAAGCTTTATGTGACAGAAATGCTGAGCAGCAGAATCAGTAAAAGGTGAAGAGGATTTTTATAACTTTTTGAAAATGTATGGAATTCATGTGTCAGACTGCACCTTACTTTCTGTCTGCAGTCTGAGTTTTAATTTTCCTTCCCATTTATGTAGGATATGTTACCCTGAGGTACAAAATTCTGAAACAAGACTTTACTCTCCCTACCATTGTAATAACCTGTATCCATCTCTGAGCCTCATGTTTGTCAGGCAGCCTCATCCATTCAGCATTGTAAAGAGAGCTGATGACCTCCAGGCTCAGGAGTGCAGACCTCTTTTACCTGATAAGCCAAAGCAGTAACTTAGAAAGTAAAAAATGCTTTTCAGTGACTGAAACACATAGCTTTATTCAGCACTAAATCACAGCATCATGTGAAAAATAGACACAGAAGAGAGAATGGCTAGCTCTAGGCAACTGCATTAAAGAAAAACCAGCTTTCTCCAGTCCTCACCCAAAACCCAGTGGAATATCCTCAAACCTGCTGATACTGTTTTTGCTGTCGTGGTCCTCAGACTGTGATCTTGCACAGTAAGAAGGCAATACAGAGACATACTTTTTCAGTATCCAAATGAGCAACTATCATGGAAAACAAGGATATGAGAGAAAGTGTTTGCAAAAAAGGCTAAATTGAGTTGTTCTTTGGTTGGAAAAAATGGCACACAATCCTTCACTTCTCTGAGGCTCCCTTAGCTGGGGAATGGAAACAATCTGTGAAGGATGCCAAATTTAATTTTTTTTAAAGAACAGCCTGTGATATTTCCTACATGGACCACGTACAAGGCTCACAAGCAATAGAAATAGGGACAAAACAAAACACTTTCCCTCCTCCTCTGCTAGTCAGAGGAGGCTACTTTATTCAGTTTGGCTACTTTATAGCCAAACACATCTGGGGCCCAAGTGAATATGTGTTCAATATTCAGTTTTTCAGGGAATAGCGCTTCAATATTCCGTTTTTCTTCTGGGATAAACTGGAAGTAAAGCTTTCTTTTTCTTTTTTTCCCTTTCTTGGTCTCCAATCTTTAGCCAGTCATGCACCTTTTTATTTTTTTATCTGAGAGGTTATTCTTCAAAACCTACAGAGATCATCTACTTCAAAGCAGCTGGGAGCTTCAGCTGATGCAGGGCACAGTCATCTGTTTAGACAGACTGCATCATGACTCATAGATTAATTCAGGAGATATAGTTTTAATATCCAGTTTTCTGGAGAGGTTCTGACAAAATATTGTTGTGTGCCTCAGTTTGCACAACTATTGAGAACAACAAGTTTTTATTGTATAGATGCATAATGCAGATGAATTAGACTATGAAAGCCATGGTACTGCCAGGTATCTAAAGCGAAGCTTTGTACAGTGACATGAGCATAGAATTACTTTTTCATACATTGTAATGTCCAATACTAAATCAAGCTGGTGTTGACAAAATAGTTTCTGTGTTCTTGGACATGAAAGTACAATTAAGAACAGAAGCAATAAAAATGCACTGGAGTGGAACACAAAGCTCTGTGTTAAGAATCAAGCCAAACACTTCTACTTGTATCCAAAGCATCTTTTAAAAATTAATGTAAAACTGAAAGCCAAAACTTAAGATTTTACTGAAAAATCATGGTAATCACTAGCAACCTGGAAAGAAAGTTGGGGAATAAATCAATTTGTCAGCCAGGTGTCCCTTAGAATGTTTTCCTGAGGCCAAACATGCATATGGTTTGGAGAAACTCATTTTGTCTGTAACCCAGCCTGATGAAGCAGAACTGTAGTCCAAGTAGCAACAAGGTCATCAAAGGTTATTTGCCACTCTTTCCTAATAAGCTATTCAGACTTTCCAGCACTCACATGCGGTATAAGTACTGACTCTGGCATCCCAGACCACAGTTTGATATAAATGATAGCCTCACCTGTGCTGAAATGCCTTGGCCATCTGTACACCTTTCTGACGGTCATTCCTTCTTCCCTGGAATGAACACAACTGGCATATGATTATGCATCCCTCCACCAACTACATCTTTACAGGAGAGAAATATCATCACTCCACACCCCATTATCACACATGGAAGATTTTCTGAACTCTCCCTTCAACCAGAAATCCATCCTCTAAAATAGACAAGTACAGCTATAATGAAAGTATCTTTTAAGATCTCATTTTTTGCTCTTAAAAAGTTAGGTAAACAAATTAGTGGCATAAACTTCAAACGACACTTTTGTATACAGATGAGCAGATTCCTGGTAACTGGTATGTGTTGTTACATTTAACTGTAGATCAGATTGGAAAGCTGCCACTGAAAAGTTAAGAAATGCCAAAATTAAAGTTGTCCAAACAACTTCAGTTCTCCTCCTAGTATTATTTACATATGATAAAATAGTTAACTACATAACTGTGTAATTTTTTTTTTCCTCACAAGCCCTTTTTCTCTCCCCAGAAAAAGTTGAACATTTTGTTTTCTCTCCTTCAGTCTGTTTGACTCCTAGCACTATTTTTTTACTGTCCACTCAATATGTGAAGGCATATTGAGATTAAAATAAAAGTGCTAACTCTTCTATTGCCAAGGTAATGTAAAGCAAATCATATGGGTTTGTTGTTTTTTGTGGGTTTTTTTCAGAGTAATTCAAATTCCATGTAATTTTCTTGTTAAATAGATTCTCTATTAACTTACATACAGCTTTGAATGTTCAGTGCTTCTGCAAATAATAAGCCAAGTGTTTCAAGTTGAATTAATTCACAAAACCATCCTGAAGAGCTAGATTCACAAAAAAATTAGGATGCAATCACACCTACCATTTAAAGCAACCAGCACAAATAACTTCTTAGCTACTGCTAAGTTTTATTGTGCTAATTAATTAATCCAATTGCTCAAAGAGGTGGATACCTCTTACTGGACAAGTGGTGTAAACTGAGCAAAACAGGAAGTGCTGTACTGTTGACCATTTCCAATTTACCATTGAACAAACAGGAATTTTTTTTATTTTTTTTTAATTTTAATTTTATTTTATTTTATTTTCAATCTGTGCATGCAGTTTCCTCGTCAATGAAAATGTATTTTCCGTTCCACTTAAAACCTACAGTCAGTGCCCAGTCTGTGGCAGACTGAATCTGTCAGGGAGAATTATTTCTAAAAGCAAGCAAATGGATTCAGTGTCATTTACTTAGGATCAAACAAAGTGATGTAAAGCCTAAGAACATTTGTGAGTACTCAGAAAGCTGTAGGAACAGAAGAATGAGTGAACACAATGAGATGTGATCATAGAATAATTGGTCCACATGTAGTTTTTTTCATTTACTGTGTATGGATATTTAAAGTTGTTTTCTGTGTAAGAAACACATTAGCTTTTGAAATATTTCTTGATCATTCTTCTCCTATTAATATTAGAGTTACACAAATTAACATACCCAAATTAACCTACTTGCCACAGCAACCCGGAACATAACATCAGTGAAATCCTGAAAAAATAATTATCAACCATTTATTGGAGAAAATACACAGGTGTAAATGAAAGCAAATACTTATTTATATGGAGTGCATTCTGTTGAGGATAGAAAGTTTATGGAACTGTAATTCTGTTAAACTGTATTTTTATGAAAATTTAAATTGGCAACAGAATATCTTAGAGGACCAAGGGATTCTGATTCTCTAGTATAATCCTTTACACTTGATCTGTGAGTAACCGTTACATCTGTTCCTAATGCATATGACATGAAACCATGCTAGATTGGTTTAATTAGGGCAGCCAAGGCCAAATGTGTCTCTCTGTTTAGATAAATAATGTAACGAAACCTGCTAGCTAGCTGTACAAAGATGAGTGCCTTAAAGCCCTGAGTTAGGCCACTAATCCACCTCCAGGGGCAGAGTTGCCTGCTCAGAACAATTTTGTGTAAACCAGACTGATGAACAGGACGTTCTCAAGCAGAGCTTTAAGAACTTCTATTCACGCTGAATTAGGCAGCCATTTCTGGCTGTAGGAAGACACCCCTTCCACTTTCAATTCACAGTTACAAAAACTCTCCCTAAGCCGTTCATACACAGGCATGTTGTAAAATACGCCAACAGCTCTTGAAGGTGTTCCTTTTTATTCAGCAGCATGTAGCCGGCGTATGAGAAGAAATCTTCTGCTCTCTGAGAATTTAGCCCATGCCTCCCAGCCTTTTGATACACACTCCAGTGGCTGGTTGCAGAGTATTGCTTGGTATAACTCTTTTACTTTTGTTCTTTCTGTTCAGTCATTCCATTTGCACGTGCAGTTGAAGATTCAGCATGCTAAAGAGGAAGAAGAGTGTGCCCGGGAGTGGAGGCATTCACTATCAGCTCCCATCATATTTTAATAAATTAATTGGTGTGCTCACAGCACATTTTCCTCAGTAGATCCCAGAATGAAACAGTCAAAAAAATTTCGAGTTGTAACCCTAGAGGTCTGAAATTTGAACAAGGCACCACCTAAAGGGCAGCACACCCTGGGTGTGCGCAGTTCTTGGAGGGTCCACAAAGAGACATTTAAGTGCCTATATGAGTATCAAGAAGCTTTAATTCCTAAAAAATGGAAGGAGCTGCAAGGTTAGGTGCAAGAAACTGAATTGGATCTTGGACTTTGATGATACTTTGAGTGCCAAAGTATTTTTGTGGGGCCAAGTCAGAGCATTCAGCTATGCTGAGTTTATGCTTGTCACAGCTGAGAAGAAAAGGTAGCTTCCAAACTAACTTTATGCCTCCCTTATTCCTGGGAGAAGTAATTTGCCAAACCACCCACTGACACAAATAAATCAAAAAAATCAAAAGCTAGGAGGTGGAATTATGGGTAAATGACATGCAAATAAGACTGATTAGAACTGGCTTTTCTTCTTTCCTCCAGAAAGAAAACAGAGTACTCTATCCTCAAGGCTTTCTGGCTAAAAATCATACAAAAGATAGTCAAGTGTCTATAATTATTTACTCTTAACTGGACTAGACTGTGCAAATCTTGCTTCTGTGGATGAATACTTATTCACAGTAGTCATTGAGTTTTTTGTTAGGTTGTTCTGTAGTTAGGGTTGTTTGGGTATTTTTGCCCTACTATTGAAGCTAGTAGCTTGCTTTCCTCAATCAGTTTTTATTAATATGAATAAAGACCGTGCAATCAAGCCAAAAGCCATATTTTAGCTACTCAGAATTACAGGCTTGTAATTTTCTCTTGTTCATGTCTTTTATGTTGAGAATGAACTTGATCTCGTTCCAGCCTCCAGACATAGGCTAGAAGTTCACAGAAGAAACCAGTCTCAAAAATGTAAAGCACAACATAAACATATGAAAGCACTTTTGTGTAAGACCCATTCTTGTGGATTGGAATCTCATGCAATCTGCGTCTTCTACTTAAAGAGTCTGACTCAGAAGCAACAACTAAGTATCACAGAACAGTTTCTTCTGGATTTTAGCCAACTTGTTTTGGAAGCTGGTAACATAGAAAATATTTCTTAAAGTGCCCAGATTTTTAATGTGTTTGACTCTTTACTTATGAAAGGATGCATGGTGGACACAATATGATCTAGCTCAAAAGAAGTCTTAAAGATTTTCCAGGTTAACTCTCAAACAGTGCTGAGTAAATAGTACTAAAGAAAAAAAAAAAAACAAAACCAAAACCAAAACCAACCCAACAACAACAACAACAACAAAAAAAAAACAAAAAAAAACCAACAAAACAAAGAAACAAAACAACAAAAAAAAAAAAACCCTAAGAAGTAAGAATCAACTATGGAAGTTTGAGAAGTAGGAGCCCTTAGTTCTGACAGAGAAATATCAGGCTGTGTTCTCTTATGCTTTGATTAAAGAAATCTAGAGAAATTTAGCCTTGCCTGCAGAGTTTCATGTCTATTCCAACAGTATAGTCATATGAAAGACTTTTTCACCTTTCTTTACCCAAGGGATCATATCATATCCTCTTTGAAAAATAAAACCCTTTGTGGAGGAACATTTCCAGCTTTTTAGATCAAACAAGATTTAATTCTTCTGGTTAACTAGTTTTAGTTGACTATCTAATAAATAATGGTTTCTACACTCATGTGTTTAATTTTGGTATTCATTTTCTTAAAACATAAACTATGCATTTCCATCTTACAGAATCACTTTACCCCAGTGCATCCTATGTCAAGACATTCTCTTTGTGGTACTAGACATTATGATGACAAAAGACAGAGAAGATAGAGTCCTTGCAAAAAAATCAAACTAACTAAAAGGTCTCTTTTCACTTTCCACATAGTAAACAAAGTTTTCTCTCCACTCTTCCTTTCTGTAGCACCACTGATAGATGATAGCTGTGTCAGAACCATTACAGTGATAAGAGCTAGCTGCTTTTGCTGTCTGGATTTGCAGATTTTGGTTGGTCTTCTGGTTTTGAGGGGCTTTAGGGACTGTGGGGGTTTTTTTAAATGTGTCTGCCTGCATGTCTATTATTACCTGGACCATCCAAAAGACAGATGAATTCCCTGAATGAGTCAATTGATAGTTTCCAGTACACTTACACTGGTGATATATTAATCATTAATTAAAGCTATGAAGTCTTATAACAGAGGCACAGCCACTTTAGCTCTCTTGTCCTGCTCTCTTTCTTTTGAAAGCATGATCGAGATCATGATAGCACACCTGAATATAACAGTCAAATATTGGAAACTATCCAAATTATATAAGAGCAAAAAGCAAAAGAATGAAATTTTAGGAAGGAGTGAACTCCTACATCTGGAATGAAGGACTTTGTTCCTTGCTTAGCTGGAATTGTCCTTTTCTGGTCACATCAGTATTTTTAGACTACTCAGAATTCACATATACCATTATAAAAGAAAATCAGAGATGGCAAAAACTGTCAGAATTCTGGAGTTTGTGTAAGATTTAGAATCAGAAGTTTGTTTTCTAATTCTTTTTAAAGAAGACTAGTCACATGGAAGACTATTTTTGTCCCTGTTTTTCATATTCCACTAAAACTGTAATCAGCAAAGTTTTAGTTTATTAACATGATGCCTTTTCATGAATTTGTAGATTTTTATACTTCTAGGTAGTTTCTTACCTTTAGAGTAGCTAGCAACCTCTAACCCTGTGCTAGCTGTCTTAAGGGTCAGATAATAGCTGGAACACCATGCCTGGGAAACATGTACCAGAGCTAAGACAATTAGATACCATATTAGTCAAAACAAGAAAGCAAAGCCCAGCAACCTTGGAGAAGCTCCAATAAGGGAAAGTGGCATGAAGATGATGATAAAGGATGAAGTAAGAGGTCTTAAGACCAACTCAATTCTAGGAGAGGTGTGCCACGGGGCGGAACCAAGGGAAGTTCTGGGTATGGACGTTTCTTAGATTGGATACAACCTTTAGATATGATAATTGAATAGTGTTATAAAATTAGTGTGCTGCCACGTAGACAAAGGATTTTTCCAGCTCTTACATCTTGTCAACATTTCTCACACACACACACACACACATACACACACACTCTCTCTGTGCTGCCCAGCCTGCTGCGGTGCCCCGTGTTCCCCTCCCTGAAAGGGCGGGGCGGGGGGGGGAACTCTGAAGAGCTCTGCTTGCAAGAGGGGTTTTTCCTCTCTTGCTCTCCTGAGGTGGGGGAGAAGATGTTTTCCCCTCCCTTGTTCTCCTGGACCGGACCTCAAGAACCTCAAGTCCCGCTTGAAGGAAGATGAGACCGGTAAAGAGAACTGGGTGCCAGCATGAGCTGCTGGGGTAGCTGAGCTGAAGGGAAGCAGCTGCAAAAGGGAGTTTCTCCCTGGCTTATGGTGGGTTGGGGGGGTGATCTGACTTGGGCCCAGATGTTGCAAGAGTCAGTTTCCCAACCTGTGGGTGAAAGGGTCTTTCACCTGGGAGG
>JAWWEW010000078.1:135810931-135846315 GCA_035583185.1 Anabacerthia variegaticeps
TGAGTTCAACCTAGCACCGGTCTTTTCTATCTGTTACTTGTCAACATGTGTTGTACTCTTTTATACTTTTATACTCTTCTATACTCCTTTATATTCTGTATCCCAAAATTCTATAAGTAAGAGAACTCTTCTCTACTTTACCCACATACAGTTGTCTTGGAAATTTTTTCCCCTTTCCCTACGGCAACAGCCAAACCAAAACTGATTTTTTTTTGAAAGGATGAGTTCTCTTTAAGGGAGTCTTGCATTAAAATAGTGGATGGATTTAAGTTATGGTAGAACATCATTATTGATTAATTTCCTTCAAGAGTTTTCAAGTGTATGGAAATATAAAATAATATGGGAAAATTAAGCCATAAACCTTAAAATTCAGTTCATTACTCACAAAATTTTCTTGTGTTCTTTTGTGCATTCTAAATGTCAATTAACTTCTTGTTGCTTTGAAATGCATGTGCTATTTTTGAAAAATACCAGAATTTTATAGTAGCTTGTCAGCAGTAATTGCCAAAAATTGGGAGACAATACTAATGTGCCTCCCATTCCTCTTTAGCACCAAAATAAACAAAAATAGCAAGACCAACTGAGTAGATGAAAAACTACAAAACCTTCTGAAAACAATGGGAGGCAGCAGGATTCCAGAATGCACTTGGTTTCAGCCAAGAATAGTTTTCCTTTTTTTGCAGAAAGAAATCTGGTAACAACTCAGAGTACAATGAAACAAACTGGGAAATGGTGCAACAGACCTCCCATGTGGATCACTGTGTATAGTCCAAATGGAAAACAACAACAGTAATCTTATTCAGAACAACCACATGAAAGGGAAGATTTTGCATCCACCAAGTGACATCCTCTCCATGATGAATTTGAACACCTGTAAAATGAGTTATGATTTTTGTTCACTTAAAAAAAAAATAAAAATCAGGAATTTAAACATAAAAACATTTGATTTGGAAATATCTTTATTACCAGAAGTTTCTAGATTTATTTTTTTTCACTATGTATATTTAACAAGTTTTGAGTGTAGTCCCTGAATGTGCTTCCTGCAATAAAGCTCCAGGAACAGTTCTGGTTTCTTGTTTCATAAAGTTTTTATATATACACCAATGACAGGCCGTTATGGGCCATTCGACACAAGAGTGCTTGACTTCAGTTAAAAGATTATGGCTTACAACTCTATGTGAGAAAGTGGGAGAATAAAATACTGCATCTCACTACTGAGATCAAGGTTCAAGGCTGTAGATAACCTTCATAAAATGCATTTAACTAAGTGCCTTCATCTGCCATCTAAAGGAATATATCACCACGCAGAACCAACATGACAACTTAAATTGAAACAAGACATGAGCCTATGAAGAAACAAATAATGAGTAGTTATTTGTTGAGTAGTTCTCAACACCTTCAAAGGCAGTTGCTTTCAGGTAGAAGATGAGGTAAGTGTTAGGTCAGTGTTCTTCTGAACTTCATCTGTCACAGCCTTGGGTATATTTAACTGGTATCAATTTAGCAATCTTTAAAAGTAGAAATATTCATAATACATAATTAAAAATAATGAGATCCACCTGAACACATATTTACAGATTACAAAACACTAGAACGACTATGACAGAGCATTTATCAGGTAAATAAAATGTGTTTTATTTATCAATATTTACCTATTACACTAGAAGACTTATTAATAACCTTTCCAGTCCCTTTGCACAAGGTAAGCTTTTTAAAATATGTTTACCTGAAGGACCAAACTACACTGAGAAGATGAGTCATTTTGTATCTTCCTATAATATTTTCTAACAGAACAATAATTTTTAAAATGGCAAATGAATATTGTTATAATGATGATGTAAATGTAAAGGAGATAAAATAAGCCAAGACTAGACTGCTACGCTAGACCTCACCTGATTTTCATCCAAGTGAGAATGCTCTAGGCTGGAACAACTTACCTACAACCTCCGCATAAGTTCATACGGGACTCCAGAATACCCTACAGATTTTTATGTGGTACAGGATGAGAATTATTTGGGCACCCTACCTAGCCATTCCCTGGAAGAACCCTTTCTAATACACCTTTTGAACTATACATGTAAACCATGGGAAATTATTCCCCCAACCAGTGCTAAAATATGCCTCATAAATGTATAAAACTGTTTCCCTATTAGTTATGGGACAAGTTAAGGACACCTTGGGTCATGAGTTGTATGTTAAGTATTGGGTGCTAGGTTTACTCAGCTACTACAGAACTTAGGGGCCAGATGGAGCACAATATTCTGCTGATTCAATTGGACCATGCAAAAATTTTTTATTTTTTTTTTCTTTTCTGTCTAGGGCTAGGGTGCTTTGGTGAGCTCCTAGAGCTTCTTTTGTTTTCTATCCAACCGTGCATTAAATCATAAACATTTTTACTATGGAGGGATACTACAGATATGTTTGGGAATCCAAGCAAGTGCCAGTACAAAGAGGCATGGCACAACACAGTGCAAGTTAGAATATCCAAATTCTTTTCAAGGGCAGAAAGCATGGGACATTAGGCCCTTTTCCATGTCAGTGGGTCAAAGTATGCAACACACTTTAATCACTTTATTCCAGTTGACTTTTGACTTTGTGACAGTTTGCAGCAGAATACTTTGTTTTTCTCTGTCCTACAGTCTTCAGACACATTTTCAGATAACAGGAAACCCTGTAATTCTGTGCTCTCTTGTTAGACAGATGCCACAAAACTCTCCCGATGCTGACTCTGAAAGTCACAGGGGAATAAAACCTAACTTCACTTTCTTGAAAAATTAAAAGCTCCACAAGAGGTAGGCAATGTCAAGAGAAGACATTTTCAATTCAAGCAGTATGTGTAGGTAGAAAAGTATAGTCTATGCTACACAAAGGAACTCAAAACCTCCCAAAAGTGTATCCAAACACTCCTTTATATTTTACTCTCACCAAAGTATTAGTCACAGTCCTTGCATTAGACTTTTCAAGATACCCAGATACTGACCTTTTCTGTACTCAACTCTGGAGATGATACAAGATTTTGTATTACACAAGAAAGTTGTCTTCTCTTCCAGGTGAATTACTAAGATGGCAATTTAAGGAAGGAATGAGACTAAATGAGGCTGTGAATCTTCCCAGAGAACCCTCTTTATGCTGTTAGTTCACCCTTTTCTCTAATATCTTTGGCTTAAAAAAGACATATATTTCCAAAGACAGACATTTGTGAGTTGAAAAAGCCCTGCAAAGCGGGAGAGCTATTTGTGCAGTGGAAGCTCTTAACTAGCAGGATGAATCTGCCTGGAGCTATGTGTGCTATAGCTGACACAACCTCTGCCTTGTAATAGTAATATTGGAGAGATACTTTCTCAGTGGGCAGTCAGAGGCAAACATGGCCTTCTCTGTCTCAGTCAAGGCAGTAGAGGAACTGTTCGCAAGTTCCCACCCCAGAATAGTCCAAATTATGGGACAATGCCAATCTGAATGCCTGTCCTTTCTAAATACCTTTTGGCCAAGATGCATCTTGAAATTAAGCTGGATGAAGTCAGGACAGTCTGTGGTAAAGATCTTGATGAGACTGAGCTTAATATTGGAAGTTATCAGTAGGACAAGAAAATAATAATGATCTTTTGGAATAACTGTATTATTCTACTGCTGCTAAGACTGTCTCTTTTACTGTCGACTCACTCACCAGCATCTTAGGGCTGTGCTCCATCTGCACTGACACTTAAGGCTGAGTAAAAACTGATCTCTACACTGTACCAAAAAAACCAATCTTGTTATGTTTTTCTCTACACCTGCAGAGGAAACCAATCACCTGTAGAAAAGTGATGTCACTTGCTATGGATACTGACCCTCTGCCAGCAGGTGGGACTGCCAGGACTCAAGTTGGTGGCAATTATTCACAGCAAGGGCCCAATGCCTTGTGCCTGGTGCCACAGACAGAGCCAGACCAGAACTGAGTAGGACATGTTGCCTTGTGAGTGGCTCCATAAGTGGTGTGAAGCTTTGTCATTTCTCCTCTATTACTCAACTAGTTGAACTGCATGGTTCCCTCTGAAACACAAACCTGGGTGTAGTTTTCAGGGTATTTTATATCTGTGAAAGATACAGGCAGTAGAGCCCTATACTGTCTGCAAACTCTTGGATTTTACTCCATTTGCTCCATCAATCTTTTGAATTGCACCCTTGCAGGAGTTACACAGAATTCAGGAGGGCAATATACTACTAGGCAGGAAAGGAAAAAGCAAGAGGAGACAAATAAAGCAAAGGAGGGAACAAGGAAGGGAGCAAGGAAGAACAGACTCCAGCCTGTGCCAGGACTCTTCAGTATGTTCACAAGGGACTGGCCCTGAGGAGCCCAGCTACTGAGGAGCATTGGTCTGATGGCTGAGGCCACTTTCTTGACACTGACTGCTCTAAATCCATCAGCATAGATTCACTGTTGCGAATGGAAATCTGGCCAAAGGAATGGGTTCACTTGCGAGAGGCCCATGGCCAGTGAGGCTGCCTAGCTGGTTTGCAGTGCACCCCAGCATTGCCAACACATAAGTCAATGGCTTGAAACATTCTGATTTCTCTAAGCTCTCACTTCCAAACCACAAGGCCTAAGAGGGCATTTTTTTTCCTACCAACCTATTTATTAAGAAAAAAAAAGAGGCTTATAGTGATGTTGAAGAGTTACATTTTTCCCTCCTCAAAACTCTTGGAGTTACTTACCCCAGAAGCTTCACACCTCAAAAGGGAAAAGAAGCCAAACATTTAGGCGAGACCAAACTTGGAAAATTTTACCCCCAAAGAAGGATTGTTCTGAAATTCATCTGCACATAAAAACAGGAGATTCTAATGAAAGCCCCAAAATAACCTTTAATTATATTTGACACTATCTCTCAAGGAATAATGTGCCTTATTACTAATGAAGCAGAAAATAGTGGGACATCCAGTAGATGGAGAAAACCTTTTGAAGTTAAGTGTAATTATATATAATTTTTGGCCATAACTTCAGAGTAATTCTGAAAGTGAGTGAAACTTTTGGTACAGCTATTCTTCCTTGCATGATTTAAAATTGGAGTACTTATTTAAGAAGTCAGAGAACTTACTGTGTTGTGAAGTTTAAATTAAAATATGATATATGCCTTAAAATTATAACAGTAATTTTGCTAGTGTTCTTTGTACGACTTCACGCAAAGCAGAAAGATTAGAGCTGCTGCTAATAGCTAATATGCTGTAACATATATCTAACTGCAATTCATTATCAATGTATACTTCTTAAAGCTTGAAAATAGGAAAAGAATGGATAATTCTTGAGGTTCTTTTGAAGGCAATTGGGCAATTTTGGTAATCTGTACTGTAAAACACAATACTATACCTGAAGTCAATGCTGGAAGAAAAGGAAGATTTGTGCTTTGTAAAAATCCGTTTTCTATTGTTTTTATTTTATATTGTTGCTATGTACCAAGTGTTTTGAACTTTTCTGAATGAAGGAGGATGATAGGGGGTGACACAGGTCAATTTATTGCATAGGTAGAATTGTCAGCTGCCTAGGATGGCAACTTGCTTTGCATAGGCATTCTTTCTGTCTTCTTGTGCCCAGAGATGTAGAATTAGCCTAAATAACATTAATGTTATGGAAAAGTGTGGTACTCAACAGAGGGAGGTGACAAAGAGATGTAAAATAAAACTAAAACTGTGATACAAATAATGAACCTTGTGCAGCACCAGCTCAGATATAACCAAAGTTGGCAGAGGTTGAAGAAAACCTCGGACCTTGGATCATTGAATCTTGACCCCTTCGGAGTATGCTATTAGTCCGAATCAACTTCCTCTTCTTTTTCTCCCTTTTCCTTTGCCTCATCATACCAAGAGGTTTAAGAGTTTAAATAGGGGCTTTTTTTGAGGAATAAGTAGAGGTGATGCATTCTTGGGGTGAGCACAGAAAGGCCTGTCTGAATATGAAAAGTGGGGTGGACCAGAGGGAGGAAAAGGGACAGAGATTTTGAGGAAGAAGATGGGGGATAGGAACGGGGTTGGGAGAGAATTAAAGAAGCTACTCACCTGCCTATGTGTTCCCTGATGCGTCACATGGTCTGATGAAAACTTACGGTGTCCTCCCTCTCACCTGTAAGAGGTATCTCTTAGTTTCCCTCACTTTGTACTCAAACTTTTCACTGAATACTTTCCCTTCTTATACCACAAGAACTCCCTAAAGAGTAATTTTTTTGTATCATAAGAAGCCTAGAACTTGCTCTGCTTTTGTCAGCCCCAATTACAGACAGCTGAAGACTCCTCTGTATTCTGAACAAATTTAAATTTTTCCATTCTGAAAATAGGAACAAACACCTTTCATAAAGTCTAATTCCTGTCAACGTCAAAGTCTGTGCTGGCAGCAAAGGATGAGGTTGCATAGGAAGACAGCAGAGCACTGTGTACATATTCCTGGGAAGTTTGCTTGTTCTCTGTAAAAGGAGACATTTGGAAAAGGTGGTGTTTGTAGAAGGCAACTCCTCAAGAAATAACATGTTGAAGAAGCCACAGCTGCATCTATGAGATTAGGAAAACTTCTTTCTCTATTGCTTAAAACCATGTTGCTACTGCCACAAGCAACAGTGTATGCCTAAAGCAAGACCTTTAATCAGAGCTTGCTGCTCTGTACATTTGAAGTGAGACTCATGTAACGAAATGTAAGTACTTCTTGTGTATTATCTCTTTACAGAGATATTTACAGACTTCTAGCGATTTGTCTAATTCTAAAGTAGACATCTTACACGGATGAGAATAAAAGCTCCTCGAGCATGCCCTAAACTTGTTTGTCTCCCAGAGTCCTGCCTCTAGGTTGCCTAACTCATATACTGACAAATGTCCATCCTGTCACACAAAACTTCTGAGTAAACACAGAGAAATACTTTCACCACCAGTAGGTAACACAAACACCTTTTGGGACAGTATAATAAATCCTGTGATACAAAGGAGGAAGAGAATTTACACTGACATTTCTATTCTGAAGTTACAGAATTTTTAGCTTTTATGGTTATCTTATTTTATCTTTCTTTACCTGAACTTTATCTTTTTAAAAAAAAATTCTGAAGGAATGAAAAAAAGAATCACCTAGGAAAAAAATTAATTAAAAATGCAAAATTAAAATATAATTTTAATGAAGTTTTAATATCTAAGCATATAATCATAAAAATAAATAACAGAAAGCATATTGACTTGCTGCATCTAAATTTTCTTCTCTATTGATAAATTGTGTCAAAATCAGGTTTATTACAAAAGTAGGACAAAAGTTACTTTGTGAAGAAGTTTACAGTCAGAGCATTATCATCAGGGGTTTTAGAAAATGGCAACAACTAAGACTAACTTTGCAGAATAGTTCCATTTAGTGAAAACACTTTTAAAAGACCTTGCTGTCTAAGAGTTCTGAAAATCTTATTGGAGGCATTGTAATGGGAAATAAGTGCAAACAACTTTGAAAATCTGATCTTTATTTAAGCATTTTTTAAAGAATAAAAAGTATATATACCTAAAATACCGGTTGAATGATTCAGCTGTTCCTGTGCTCATGAAGGCCCACTTAAAAAAAGAAGACTTTTCTCCACTGGGGAGATGTGAGAAGTAAATCTGCACTAGCTCCTCTAGTAAATTAGTTACAGTGTTCTGATTAATGCAATAGTCATTGCTGTCTCTTCAGTGATTCACACAAAATATAATGATGTATAATATAATGCATATATATTCTCCTCATTACTGACAAGATCATGTTTAGGTCATACCTATAGAGGTAAGAAATTAACATTAATATGCTGCTTGCTTTCCCTAGGCAAAGCATTTGTTCTGAGCATTTCTACACATATTTCCTTATTTTATCCTTTACCACAATAGCAGTAAGAACTTTACATCTCCGTTGGGATGTTATGTTCCCTCTTTTTGAATGAGTGATTTTTGTCTGAGGAAGAAAAGCCTACTTCTGGCTACTGCAACAACACATTCCTGTATGCCAGATTTCAACAAATATAAGTTTATGAGCCTCACTACAGCTTTAACTCCAGAACATGCGAAAAAGCCAGTTACTTTCCTTAAAAGCAGATTCTTGTACTGGTTCAAGAGAAATACTCTTTTTTAAAAAAAAGATTATAATTATAATTATTATTATTATTCTCCACAGTTACACTGGTCTGTGAGGATTCTGTTTCAAAATTTTCTTGTTCAGCATATCAGAATCCCACTGCGTGGCTCTAAAATGAAATACTGGGACCTGTACCTTGTTGAGAATCCCAGTAAGAAACCTTTTTTTCTGAATATTTATCAATAATTCATGAAAAAAACCAAACAAACAAAACAAACAAACAAAACCCTACAAACAAATAATAATTAAAAAAAACCAAACCCCACAACCTTCTCCTAATGGCTTTTCTCAGCAGAATGCTACTGTCTTTGCTGACTTTATTTGATGCAGTATGAGACCAATCACTAATCCTGAAATCACAGTCAACATCATTCCTCTTTTTTTGTTTTCTTTCCTTCGCACCTGGCTGGAACAATTAGATACTGCATAGAGTGTCAAAGGCAGAGCCTAATAACTGCATAACAATAAACTTTGCAACCCCAGGAAGGATCTGATTGTCCATCTGTAAAAGCCATTTTCTGCATCATTATTAGTCAATTTAATCACTAATTAACGAGATATCTTGTCTTGTTTCTTCAGCAATAGCTGCTAACACGGAATAATATGATTTCAATCAAAGGCAGAGGCCTCATGTGAAATGGTAACAGTAGACTTCCACATACAGATTTTGGGCAGTGGCTGTTTTTCAAGTCTATATGGAGAAGATTTATATAATTTCTAAATCAGCATCAAAGTCTTTTGGTTTTGATTTTTTTTTTTAATTACTTCAAAACTATTTTATTGCTATGTAATTAGCATAATTCTCAACAGCACTTAGAAGAGAAAAAAGTTCCAAGAGGTAGGTCAAATACATATGTACTTCAGACTCTCTGCACATTGTTGGTGTATTTGATAGCAAAATTGCAAGCCACCCATGAGGCAAGACCTTGTTTTCCCCAAAGTCATCTCCCCAGGTCTTACAGATCAAGTAGAACAGCTTCCTAACACCTCCTGGCAAAGACGAGGCCTCCAGAAATGCCTGGTCTCTGAGCAGAGCCCATGCATAGTCTTCCTTAAGGTGTAGAAAATCTGTGATGTCACTGCACGCTTGTGAATTTACCAAACTTGGCAGTGGGTGAAGATTAGGTGAATGAGGAGAACTTTTCTATCTTTTGTTTCTGTTATTCTTGGATTTACACTCCCGCAGAGGCGTTAAAGCTGGTGAAGACAAAGCACAGTCTGCATCTAATAATGTCAGCTGATGATTGCAGCAATAGCCAGGTCAGCACAGAGTCACTGATCCATTTAGTGTAGCTTTATCAGCAAGTTTGTAAAGTTACATAAACAGATGTACATAATTCTAAACTTAGCATTAACAACGGACCAAAAGGCTTATACTTTAAGCAACCATCTTTCATTGCCTCGTATATTGTGGGGCTGCTGCTGATCATTTTTTTCAGTGTTTTTTATGACAGAAAAATGATTAATATTTTGGATTTGGATATCTTCCCAAACTGCAGATACTCTGGCCAACAGTGCACTTGTGTATCAAGTCTCAGAAAAGTGGAAAGTTTTTGCTTGATTATTAATGATTAATTTGCTAACCTTTGAGATTGTTTTACATTTACTAATGTATTGGTGTTTTTTTCCATACAACAGGTCAACTATGGTGTCTTATGTGTAGTTATGACACAACAATTGCTATGTGTCTGCAGCACTCCAAGTGTATTTATTATTTTGTTTTTCAGGCATTTTACTTGATTTTTCTGTTATTAATACTGAGTGAACCCCCATCACTGTGCAATTAGTTGCCCGCCATCTACTGAACTTTTCCAACCCAGCTGCTCCCCACCCCCTTCTTAAAATATCCTTGGATCAGCCTAATTAATACAAGTGCAAGACTTCTTCACATTTCATCTCTCAGGATAAAAATCTTTATCTTGTTTTTTGAACATATTGTTTTCTTTGGGTGGTATATAAAGACTAACAATTAGAGTCTGTGGACCATTGCGTTAAAAACTGTGAAAACAATAATTAAAAAAAATAAAACTTCTAAAATTCTTATTAGTTTAGTGCTCACTCTCAGCTGCTCAATATCCTCCTATCTTACTCTAAAAGCCACACTTCAAGGTTTAAGAACAGAGCATCTTCTTTAGCTGGTCACCCTTTATATTTACCATATGACTTTTTTATCGATTGTGAGGCTTGCAATAAAAGGAGCTAAACACTCCAACTTTTTAAGGATGATCTAAGTTAACACCTCTAGTGTTTTACGTTTATTTTTATTTTTTTTTTTGTGATTGCATTCCCTGTAATGTACAGTATTTGTCATAGTAAAGAATTAGATATTGATAAGCATCAGTTATAAGGATTTAATAACCAACTTTCTATTTCAAATGCAATATATATCTCCACTTGAGAGGTGCACCTGAGAATATCTGAATATGTTGAATATTTCTGTGGTCATGAGAATCTCCTCTTTTTTTCATAGCATAAAAAGGATTAGCATGTTAACACAGAGTAGTTAGGTGGAGAGACAAATGGTGGTGGGAAACATCCTGTCTCTGACCAGTTAGTAGAAAAAGTTGTTAAGACCTTTCTTTTTATCTTCTGACTGCAATAATTTCAATAGCTTTTAAACAAAGGTTTTGTTTATGAGGGTAAGATCATGCAATTTCTTGTAAAAAAAAAAAATTAAAAATTGAACAATCTTAAAGCGTTTTGGTGCATTTCATTTGGTTGCAAAATAAGGCACTCTGAGAAACCTTTCAAAATGTGTTCAATCTGCCAAGCAATAAATAACCTTCACACCTGATTTGTTTTAAATTAATGAAGTCTACAGTAGCTACTAGTCTGGAGTAAAATGAAATTGTTTCCCTACACAGTCAGGGTATAGTAGATTTTAACAAATAGAGACACTCAAATCATTTTCACAGCAGTCAACTGAGTGATTTAATGAGGCTGAAGAAAGGTAAGATTGATTGAAAAACTCTAGAGTGTATGCTATCTCTTTCTCAGATGGCAGTATGTAAATGGAAGATGGAAAGGTAGGCAAATGAAGAAATAAGAGAACATCAATCAGTCCTTTATCAAACCCCCATACTGCTGCTAGGTCTTTGTCTAACATGCCATCGTGTTGTCTGTATTAAAAAGGGAAGAGGACCATTCTTGTCAATAAATAGGTTCAAGGCACTGCGCTGGCAATGGGCCAGCTACAGCCTCTGACAGGTCTGTTTATTGCTATATGGATGTTTATTTCAACAAAATAAACACATTATATAATTACAAATGATGTCTTTTTTTCTTGTTTGTGGCCTTCATCCATATTTTCTTAGTTATAGCTGATATATTACTGATGAAACACTTGAACTTTACATGAAGAAGAGTATGCTTTGCCTTTTCAAAAAGGCGAGTGTGTATGCATAAATATTATTGTTGTGCAAATACCTATGTTGAAAATATTGCAAGTTATCTTAAATTATGGTGCCATAAAACATTATCAGAGAAATAAAAAGATGGTTGAAACAGGTTAGAGTGGAGTGAAATTAGTCCAGTAGTTAATTTTAGGCTAATACCAGCTTAAAATACATTGTCCTACAAATTAGTTCTTAATCACCATATGGCTCCCATGAAGTGCACAAGCTGTATATATATATATCTGCCTGAAGAATAGTCTCACTGGAAGGAGATCCAAAGTTCATCTTTCTTTGACTACAAGCAGTAAGTCCTAAAAAAATACATGAAAATGAGAAATGAGAGAAGATAAAAGCTTCCGACAGTCAAAAACATCAAGGACTTCCTGACCCAGAGGTGAGTTCTCAACCTTTGTACTGAGCTAAGTTGGGATGGATATAATTTTCTTCATCACAGTCCATGTGGTGCTACATTTGAGGTTGGTGACCAACACACCGTTGCTGACATGTTAATCCTTTAGTTATTGCAGAATGGTGTTTGCACAACAGCAAGCCCTTCTCTGTGTCTCACTCTGCCATGTCAGTGGAAACACTGGGAGAGGACACAGCCATGGCAGCTGACTCATTATGGCCAAAAAGACATTCCACACTATGCTGAGTGATAAAACTTGGCTGGTAGTTTTCCCACAGTTGCCATTTATTGAGGATTGGTTCGACATCAGTTTGCTCGTGGTGAGTTTTCTTTTTTGCAAAAGCTGTTGGTGATTCCCCTTCTCTTTTCCCCTTCACTTATTAACCTGTCTTTATCTAACCCCAAGAGTTTTCTCTTTTTGATTCTTCCAATACTCTCTCCCATCCCACTGGGGAAGAGTGAGGGAGTGACTGGTGGTAGTTAGCTGCTTACTGGGTTTAACACACCGCAAGTGTCTTATAGTCTAATTCCCAACAGTGCATTCTTTATTAACTTGCTCCCAGTATTAGTGACTTAGTATTTCTCTCAACTCATATAATTAAGTAAATTTGTTCCTTTTGTAATCTGTATCTTCCAAAGGATTTTAATTCATGTATTATGAATGGCAGATTTACAATAGTGATTTATGGAATCTAACCACCATTTTAGGTATTTATGTCCACTGCTAGTAGGCTCAACATCAGTTCACTTCAGAGCCATCAGAAAAACAAACAAACAAACAAACAAAACCACCAAACAAAAAAAACACAAACAAAACAAAACAGTAGGGAAAGGGAAAACACAGTAGAAATGTTGATAAAGATAGGAAAAGGTTAAACTAGTCTCTATTCTGGGAGACTTAAATATTTCATCATAATTAGATGGGCTCTCCATATTCTAGTATCCATCTCATGAATCTCTCACCTTTTATCTCTCATTATTCAAATGCATGACTATTTTTCGATCCATGTAAGAAAGAGTGATTATCTAAACAAGAATGTCTTGTCTTCAGAAAAAAGAATGACTTTAACTGGCTTTCAAAATTAACACAACACCAATATTCAATATATTATTCTGATGCTCCTTTCTAATTTCATTATTTTAACTAATAAGAGATAACTTATCAGTCAGTTGAGTATATGCTGAATTTTAGAAGATACATTGCTAAGCATGATTGAGCCAAAAACGCCTGGTAAGAAGTCTCATTGCATAAGATGTCTTTCATTAGTATGATTTATTGGGTTTTGTGTGGCAAGGTATAGTAGCACAATGGGGCTACAGGAGTGGCTTCCTGAGCAACTTTGTTAGAAGGACTTGTGACCCTCTGGGGGACCCAAGATGGATGTTCCTGAAGGACTGCACCCCGTGGAAGGGATGCACATTGGAACAGTTTTAAAGAACTGCAGCCCATGGGAAGCACTCAGGTGGGAGAAGTTTGTAGAGCTCTGTCTCGCATGGGAGGGACCCTATATTGGAGCAGGGGAAGAGTGTGTGGACTGTGGACTCCTTTTCCTGAGGAGGAAGGAGCAGCAGAGACAACATATGATGAACTGACTGCAGCCCACTATCCCTGACTCCCTGCATTGCTATGGAGAAGGAGGAAGAGAAAAAAATCAGGACTGAAATTGAGTCCAGGAAGAAGGGAGAGCTGAGGGAAAGGTGTTTTAAGATTTTGGTTTATTTCTCATCATTAGTCTGATTTGATTGATAACTTCCCCATATCTAGTTTTACCCATGATGGTAACTGCTGAGTGATTTCTCCATGTCTATCTCGAGTCTTTCATTATAATTTCTCTCCCCTGTACATTTTAGGAGGGGAATGAGAGAGCGACTTTTGTGGAGTCCATTGCGGTTTAATCCCGGCCAGAAACTGCTCGCTCACTACTCCTCTGATGGGATGAGCATGAGATTTTGAAGGGCGAAAGTAAGAAAACTTATCCATTGAAATTAGAACAGTTTAATCATTACAATAAAATAAAATATAGCAACAAAATAATAATAAAATGTAATTAAAAGAAAAATAACAAAAATATAGAGAAATAAAACCCAAGAAAAACAAGTGATGCAAATGAAAAACAACTGCTTACCATTAACTAACCAATGTCCAGACTGTTCCTGAGCAGCAGCAGTGTGACTTCATGCAGGCAACAGTAGTCTCCTGTTAGTATCTGCTCTCCATTAGTCTTTCACATCCAATATTTATTTTTGCCTATAGTGGCTGAAACAGTTATGGTTTGGTTCTGTTCAGATACAATGTGTGTCAGTCTTTGGAACAGACACAACATCTGTCACAGGGGTTCAGATAGATTGGTGATGACCTGGACAATAAGCAGTTATGCAGAGATCCAGATGAAGTCCATTGCACATGACCCCTGTGATGAAAGTGTATACAGAGCACACCATTTTCACATGTCAACCTATTAGCAGTAATGATCTGGAAAGACAGAGATGGAAAAATTATGGAGGAATGGCTGGCCAACACCTGCATTACAAAAGAAGTCTCTCTTCCTCCTTAGGGACAAGTGTCTCAGCTGTGGAGAAACTGTCCTAGGAGTTCCAGTAATTCAAAGAGGATATTCTCTAAGCCCCACCTGTTATGGACCAGTTATCTCAGGAGTAAGTATTCCTCTGCTCAGGGGGATATACTGCTGTCCTGTTTTTGGCTGGGGTAGAATTCATGGACACCATGGGCCATCCTATAGTTTTATTTGCATGACCATGGAGAGGACATGAAGAATTGGGTTGGAAAATCTACCTTAACCCTGGAGGCATGTGTATGTGAGTTGCAATAAAAAACAATAACAAAAGGATGTTCTTCTAGGAAAATATGCGATCCAATTTCCAGTCAGCAGTTCCCTGACCAAAGTAGAATAAAGGGACTTCTGATTTGTATTTACCAGTTAGTTATGAATACCCTGACCAGGACTACAGGGGCCTTATCTCCAACCAAGTGGAGAAAGGGGACAACCAGGTTTACCAGACTGTGTGGATTGGATTCAATGGCCTGGCACATCGGACCTAGTTTGCTTCCACTTCATCCTGTACACCAAGTCGACCACTCTAGGGTTGGAAACACAGCCCTACCATCTCCCATGTACTGATCCAGACTGCACAGGTACAGGGTGAAGCTCTTGAACAACTGTAATACATTGATGATATCATCATGTGGGGCAACACAGAAGAAGAGATTTTCAAGGGAGAAAATAGTCCAAGCACTTCTGAAAGCTGGTGTTGCCATAAAACAAAGTAATGTAAAGGGATCTACACAAGAGATCCAGTTTTTAGCCATAAAGCAATAATACAGATGTGGTCAGATCCCAGTGGGTGCCATCAACAAAAAACAGTGATGTTTCCATCAACTAGCAAAAGGGAAACTCAAGCTTTGTTCAGCATTGAGGGTTTTTGGAGAAGGCGCATTCTAAATTATAGCCTGATTGTAAGCCCTCTCTATCAAGTGACCCGTCAGAAGAAAAATTTCAAATAGGGCCCTAAGCAACAACATTTGAGCAAATTAATTGGGAGATAGTTCATGCAGTAACTCTGGGACCAATCCAGGTAGGAAAAGATGTAAAAAGTGTGGTCTACACTGCATCCTGGAAGAATAACCCTACTTGGATCCTCTGGAAGAAAACACCATGGGTAACTCAAGAAATGGGCACTGTTCACTGATGTTCACTGGTCCTGTTGTATGGCAAGAAAACACCAGAGATGAAAGCAAGTGTATGAAGCCCAATTCAACAGGTTGCAGAAACTCATTAAGGAAAAGGTTAATTGTCCCACTTTGAAGAAATTAAGACCATCCAGCTAATTTTAAACATTGCCATTGTCCAGTGCCCTATGTTGGCTGATGCTGCCAAGTGTTGTTGGTTAGAACAAGGGAAGGAGAGCAACTGGCTATGCAGAGGCACGCCCATCTGGGCTGCCGTATTGTTGCAAGGTATTACTGCCTTGGTAGAGAACCTGTTTGTAAAAGTAGGTCACATAGATGCCACCAGAGAACAGCAGAACAACCAGCAAGTGGATCAGGCTCCTAAGACAGAATTGGCTCAGGTGGATCTGGACTGGTGAATTATTTATAGGTCAGTGCACCCATGACACCTCAGGCCTTCAAGAAAGAGATGCAATATAGAGATGGGCTTGTGATCAAGGGGTGGACCTTACGATGTTCAGTGTTATCCATGAATATGGAGCATGCGCTGCAATCAAGCAAGCCAAGTGGTTAAAGTCTCTCTGGTGTGGAGGATGATGGTCAAAATACAAGTATGTGGAGGCGTGCTAGACTCATTTTATAATGCTCCTGCAAACCTGCCAAGGGAAGCATGATATGTTTACAACACTGGAAGCAACTACCATTTGGCTTGAAGCATATCCTCTGTCCCTTACCACTGCCTAGAACACTATCCTGGGGCCTTGAAAAACAACCCTCATGGCAACATGGCCCAACAGAAAGAACTGAGTCAATCAGCTGGATTGATTTCTGAAACGACCTCATAGACACAAAAGAACATGACTTTGAGAGGCTCTATCACAACCCTTATCATGCATCAGCCTTCAGGAAAATCAAATTATAAAATGGACTGCTAAGGACTGCACTGAAAGTAATGGGTGCTTGGGCATTCAAACATTGGGAAATGTTTAGTAAGAACCACCTGGTTACTCAACACTAGAGGATATGCCAATCAAGTTACCAATCAAAACTTCTGTGTTCTAAAGAATGGGATGCAGTCCCTGTAGCGCACATGAAAAATACGCTGGGTAAGACAGCGTGAGTTATACCTGCCTGTGGTATAAGCAATCCCCCAGGCCTCTCAATATTTATATTTCAACCATCATTCTCTGTACCAGAGATGATAAACAGCACAAGAGGGAACATATACATGTAAATTCAGTCTGGTTCATTTTGGTGCATTCTAATCATACCTGTCATTAACTCAAAGCCTTTGAGATAACAACACCCCACACTATATGCCAAAAAGGACTGTTATGTTTTAACTGTGACTGGCAACTAAGCAGAACATGTTTTTAATTACTCTTGCCTTCTAAGATACCTGTATGGGCTAGATACCTAGTGTAGGCTACATTCAGTTATATACGAGTTGTGCATTAACATAAGTAGTTTAAAGTATCCATGCCAGTTGTGGCAGTGCATATTGATATTTTAAATTCAACACAGACCCAAGAGCCACTCTGGGCATTCTCTTTTTCAGGTTCATGACCAAAAAAAAAAAAAAAAAAGAAATTATTTTAAAAAAGAAATTATTTAAACTTAACAGCTAACATAATAATTGTCAAACATATGTTTTGCAAACACAGAAACTTTACCAATATCAGACTCATTACATTATTTATGTTAAATGTGTCTCTTGTTTAAAAACATTTCGTCAGCCTGCCATCCTGTGTTGAAAATACAAGGCATTGCTAATTTAGCTGCATGGTTTTATTCTCCTTTTAGAAAGGAAAAAAAAAAATGTTTTAAAAATAGTTTAACTGTATCCTGCATACTCATCAGAATCCATCTGTCTCTGTAACACTAATGAAAAATCTTGGCTCAGAACTTGCAGAGATGAACAAGCAAGAAAAGAGATTGGATGAGAATAGAGAAGAAAGACAAGAGTTACTTCTCCCTGTGGGTGAACAGAGAAAGGACGTGGCTGAGCAAGAAGAGTGAAATTGAAATAAGGTGCATGTTTAGAACTGCAGTAGAGAAGGTGGCAGGGGAAACTGACATTAGAAAAACACAGGACAGAGATAGGATTGGAAGAATGGTGGATGAAGAGTCTGTGCTCAGTTAAACGCTTTCTTCTTCAGTGCCTAGAACAGAATCAAATCAATTCAGATCTCACTAGCCCTTGGCTGCCTGCCGGTACCTGTGACATCTGCTACTTTGTGTGCCCACACCCACAGAGAGGCTGACAAGATAGCATTGCTATCAGTTGCTCCGGTAGCTCCAAAAGTAAGGATTTGTGAAGCTGATATAAAGGCTGGCTTCACAGTATTATTTAACAGCTTGGATATGGACTTTTGAAATAAATCTCCCAATAATCCCCATATTTTGCAGCATGATTATCTTCATGTAGTGATTACAAATAGGACTCATTTTGGATGGAAGTAAACCAAAGATACATTCTGAATCTGTTCCTTTCATTAATGGCAGCCAATCCATGGGACCAGATGAGAGATTGAGGGAAATCTCCACAAAATGGCTACAGGGGGCATCAGTTCTTCAAGGTCTGCCCTGAAAAGCACACGATTTCCTAGTAAGGCATAGCTTCAGATTCCACTGCTGCTACACACCAGTGTGATATCCTATTGATATAAGGTCTCTTTTCTAAAAAATAAGATGTGTATGAAAAAGGAACAAATGAACAAAGTCAAGTAAAGCAAGAACTATTATTACACAGGGAAACTTAACTCATTCACAGCACATAAACAAGTATACATATCTATTGTGTTTGGATGCTAAGATTAGCTTTAAGTATTCAGCTTCCCTTCTTCTCTCTCCCTAGAATCCCTTCTTCCTTCATGGATGCTGCTCACTTTTCCCATTGGTGTTTTATTTTCTGAGTGGAAAACATGACCCCACTGAATCTTCCCTGCACATTGGTCAGAGCTACGGTGAAACTAATTTATTAGTTTACCTCATCTGGTGTTTATTGATGCAATATGGGGCTGTTTAATAGACATAGTGATTTTGCACATTAATACTATGGGGTACTGAATGCTTCTATTAGGTTCTTATGGCTTGGCTGTAGGACCATAGCACTCACAAATCACAAACATATGGGTGATTTGGGCAACCAATGAAAAATTTGGGGTTGTAATGTAATTACACAACATACATTTCTTGATTTGCAACCACCTTTATGAGTGCTTATAACTTTGGAAAGACAGAGTAGACAACAGTGAAGGTTACATTTTAAAAGGTTTGTTTACATGAACATGATACTATATCTGTGGAAGGACAAAGAAACAAACTGTGGTCTCTCTGGCAGATTAAAACCGCAAGACCTGTCTCCAACAGCTCCATTTGTTATTGTTTTCTAGTCAGAGTAACACTAAAGAGAAACTTTAATCCAGACAATACTTCATTACCTTGGTTTTGAGTGCTTGATTTTGTCATCCCAATATTTTCAAATGGTTTATATAGAATAAATAATAAATAAAATAAAGCAGTTCATTTGAATAGATGTCAGCGGCAGCTGCAAGTGCTGAGCACCTCTGAAGGCCGTCACTTCAGATGTGTTGAAGGCAAAATACCAGCCTTGCTCTGTGGTGCAGCACAATGTTGTATTACCCCTTCCTGGCTTAAGGAAAGCTTTTATTTTCTTTTCAAAATCTTTAGGTCAGTCAACAAAACCCTTTTATTGTTGCCAAAGAGGAAAAGTATAAAATTACATTCAAGAGAGTCTTATCTACAGCCTTTGAGGCACTAATGTTGCTCCTTATTTGCGGGAAATCCTAGCAGAAACTAAGAATCCAAAGTTAATTATTTTAAGATATATTTAGCAATACCAGTATTTATTAACAGCTGTTGGGATGCAGTTCAAAAGACGCTTAAAAATCAGTAGTTAGAACTAATATGGTCTTCCTATAATCCTTTTCTTGGATCAGAGCTATTGACATTGCCTCTTTGCCTTTTAAGTATGGGTGATGACTTGAGCCTAGCAGAAAGTCTTACCGAAGTCTGTATCAACTGTGAATTTCATGAATATCTAAATATTATAACATGGACTTTGAAAATTTATTTCATTCTAAGTAAAAACATTTGTTTCCATTTGTTGTTTTTTTGTTGCTCTTGTTGTTATTATTTTTTTAAAAACCCTATCTGTTAGTAGATAAAAAACATCTATTTTTACAAAGACTAAAACTCATAAAGGATTCAGACAGAGGATAATATCTGTTTTTGCTATGAGGCAGTTGTAATAATCACAGCCATCAAAATGAATGTCCTTTTAAAATTCTTTTTCTTCCTGAAGTGTCTACCTATGATATTCCAAACAATTGTGTCTGCCTCTTGGCACCTATTTAAGATATACTTGGCAAATGAAAACTGAATTAACAATAATACTTTTAAAATCCCTAAGGCAATATTGAAACTCTATATACTTATAGAAGAAAACAGTTATTCTCCAAATGGCTGGCAAAACCATCTCCAGGCTATATAGTAACAGATGCCAATGGAAATGATTGCACATTTCTTTATTCTCACTAGATAACCTTCAGGTATAATGATTTCAGACTCTCTGATTTTCTCACTTTCCATACATATTGCATGCAATAACCTCAATACCAAAAGTTGCATGTCAGTCACATACAGAATAGTTGAAAATATACCCAAGGTTCAATTTATTGCACTGGCTTATTGTATTCCATAGTGTAAATGCTACACCCCCCTGAGGAACTGAACTGACTGCAAAGGCTGAGTCTGGCCCTTCACAAAGATGTTAACTGAGTCCCAGAAAAGTCCACTGAAGTGTGCACTGTAACCCTCCTACCCGCACTAGCACATTTTGGAGCAGCTTTTGACCATTTGCCTAACTCTACACATTGTTAGGCCAGGGGGCTTCCCAATGCCTTTGTGTCCTTTGATCTCTTCTCTTTGACTTGGCAAAGGAGTTCCGCCTTAAGGCTGGACTAGAGGAATCTTGCACTTCCAGCCCTAAA
Organism: Anabacerthia variegaticeps; assembly: GCA_035583185.1. Lineage (NCBI taxonomy): Eukaryota > Metazoa > Chordata > Aves > Passeriformes > Furnariidae > Anabacerthia > Anabacerthia variegaticeps. The sequence continues at coordinate 135,831,534 of JAWWEW010000078.1, forward strand.
TCTGGTAACTTCCTCTTAGAATTCTGTTTATTTAGGAGATTCTTACTTTTCTTGCGTAGCAACTTTGTTGACCTAAATCCATGGGAAGCAAGTACTCAGAGATATGTGTGATATACATTAAGAAAGAGTAAATATATCTTATAGTTTATGACAGTGTGTAGTGTACCTAGTGTGCATTAGGGCTGATGGTGTTTGTTTTATGCCTTTGATATTTGAATAAACAGAGGTATCTTTGGCAATACTTATTGCAGACTAAATTCTTATTGTCAGACTATTGGTTGACAGAACATAAAGTCTCAGGAATATTTTTCAAATTAATATTAATTTTTTCTTCTGCTAAAGATTCCACTCTAAAGTCATATTAGTGTACCGCAAACACACTGATAAATAGGCATCATTATTATCTCTATATCACTTAGTACCTCAAGAGTCTTTCTCTCTTCCCTCACTCTCTGGCAGAAAGCTTTAACAATTTCTACCACATGAGAGTTATTTCATTTCTATTACCCTAAGCCATCAAATTATCTACATCTATTTTGTATGATCCTTTCCTATATTAATAATAATTTTTATAACCTGAAAGTACAATAAATGTACTTTCAATTACTTCAAACAAAGCCATGATACCGTTAAACAAAACTGATCCTAACACATTTCCTGAACCACTCATTTAATTGCTTTTGATCCTAATAACTTCTGTTCATGGTTTCTGTATCTTCTGTTTATCTCTCTTTCAATTCTATGACTAATCCCCTTCTACTCTATCTTAAATCAAAATTTGCCTTTGCTTGAAACTCAATAGTGTAGTTTCATTGTATCACATTTTTCTATGAATATCAATCAAAAAAAGGATATTTACTTAGAATGACATCTTCTAGACAATGTACATGTACTAATTTAATAGCAGCTAGTAATAAGTATATCACTGATATCCTGATTCACAACAAATATATTAGGTGAAAGAAATTATCTATCTGCTTCATACTCCTCTCTGATTATGTCTGTTGTTTCATCAGAATTACTTGTCAAAAGTAGAGGTGTATTCTCAAATGCTTAGCAGTCAGAATCACAGAATTATACAATGCTTTGTGTTGGAAGGGACCTTAAAGATAATCTGGTTCCAACCTTCCCTGACATGGGCAGGGACATCTTCCACTAGACCAGGTTGCTCAGAGGCCCATCCAACCTGGTCTTGAACACTTTTAGGGATGAGGCATCCACAACTTCTTTGGGCAGCCTGATTCAGTGCCTCACCACTCTCCCTGTAAAGAATTTCTTTCTGTCTAATGTAAACTGACCTTAGTTCAGTTTAAAGCCACTATTCCTCGCTCTATCACTACCTGCCCTTGTTAAAAAGGCCAACACAGAGTTGAGGCTGACTGGTCTGTAGTTCTCTGGGTCTCCCTTTTCTTCTCTTTTTAAAAGAGGAGTTATGTTTCTCTTTTCCAATCAGTGGGAACTTCCTCAGGCTGCCACAACTTCAACTCATTAATATCCCTTTCATAAACCTTTAAAAGAACGAAAATTGTTGACTCCTGATGATTTTATGGAAATGATTAAGCCAGATCTATTTGAGAATGGGTCTATAATTTGTTAGATATTTATATTCCAGATAATTTACATGAAAAACATCATCAAGTTATATGTCCTATTGGTTTTCAAATCTTCTAATATTCCAGAATTGGTATTTTCTTATTGTTACTTCCATATCTTATGTTTTTATGGCCTTCTATGATTATAAGAAAGTGTTCACAAATATGTTTATCTTTTTAGACAATTCAATCTTAAATATACATCTTTATCTCACTTCTTGGCCTCTGGAATGAAGACAAAGTTTACTTCTTATAATCGGTCTTGGGAAAAAAAAATACCCCCATTCATGTTTAGGAAATTCTATGCTGAAGTGATAAAAACGTTTCAAACTAAACTGTCCTTACTTTTCTTTTGCTTTCTTCCTTGTTTGGACAACAAGGACCCTCAACAGGATTCGTTGTACAGCTGCTCTCACAGAATAGAACAGAAACCCTGATGTTAACTACATGTGGAAGTTGGTTTTTTTTCCTGAGGTTATGCTGTGATTGAAGTGCTGCATTGAAGTCACTAATGTATTCAAGAGGATATTTTCCATTTATTTCAAAGGACCATAAATTCTAACACAATTTAAAACTCTGAATATACTGCATATCATTCCTCCAGTGGCAGAAAATCTTCTTCACAGTTACCACTTATAATATCATAGGAGTCTCTTCAGGGTATAGGACTACAACACTGCACCTGCTTCACAGTCTGATAGGTAACTTCTGAATCAGAGTTTGACTGAAATGATGTAACTCTAACCTCCACAAATTCTTCTCTCTATTGAGAAGTTGTTGCAGGAAATAATTTCTGCTTTTATCATTTGTGGGAATGTAAAGATAGTAAAAAGGTAGAAAGCCATCCAAATATATATTTTAGGGGTCATTTAACCATCTTAAGATTTATTTTACATATCTCTACATATACATTCATACATACATTCATAAGAAGTAGAGATAAATATGAGAAAGTTAAAATACAAAGTACCTTATGGATATACAACAGCAGCAGAATTCAGTACTTTGTAATATTTCTACACTTTGATCAGTATATATTTTTTCCTATTTTGCTGCTCAGAGGCTGAAGGAATATAATTATTTTGAAAGACAACCCCACCCCTTAACTAAATTAAGGGGTTTGATTCTAAGCATTATAAGTAGAATTTAATTTTGTCTAAATTTAGCCTCAATATTTAGGTGTCTGGTCCAAACTAACTATATACAATGAAGAGAGACAGTTGTCTCCAGATTATTGGTTAGAGATTCAAGGAAGGATGCCTATATTTCTTGGACAAAATGGATTTAACAATGTGCCAATGTGCATCTCAATCTCAAGAGAAACAATTTTCTTTTATTTTCCGATCCAAGACACATACTTTACAAAAGGGTTTTAATAAGCAACTTTATGTCAGCAATTCTGTGTTTTAAGAAATACTATAGCACAAAATTAGCTGGCTTGTACTACCTGGCAATCATTAACCTTGACCGCACCAGTATGAAGACTTAAGTACATCTTCAAATTATTTTCCAAGTATATATTTGACAAGGAATCTATAAAAAATGGTAGAATGTTGTTAGTTAGCCCTGGTAAGCAGCTGAGCCCTACACAGACCTTCACTCACTTTCCACAGCAAGATGGAAGAGAGAATTGGAATGGTAAATATGAGCAATTTTGTGGGTTAAAGCAAGTTTAATAGGTAAAGCAAAGGTGTGTGTTTTGGTTTTCATGGCAAGGTGTGGGGTTTTTTGGGAAGATAGAGGATTGGCTTCTGTGAGAAGTTCCTAGAACAACAGAAACAATTTCAGCTCTGTCCTTATCTCAATCCACAAACACTTCATTATATTTTGTCTACCCTGTTCAGTTGAGGAGAGGGAGATATACAGTACCTTTAGTAGGCACACAGTGTCTGGACAGGATCAAGGCGCCATATTGTGCATGTGAACAAAACAAAAGTAAATCATTCATCCTTTCCCATTAGCAGGCAGGTGTTCAACTATCTCCAGGAAAGCAGGGCTCCAGTATATGTAAGAACAACGTAACCTACTTGGGAAGACAAACTACATCACTCTGAACACTCCCCCTTCCTTCTTGTTTCCTTCAGTTTTAACTGCTGAGCACAATGCCATATGTGATGGAATATTCCTTCTCTGTGTTGGGGTCACCTGTGCCTCACCAATTCTTCTGCACCCCCAGCCTACTAACTGGCAGGACATCATTAGATGGGCTTGTTGCTGTGTAAGCTTTATTCAGCGGTAGCTAAAACACTGGTATGTTATCAACAGCATTTGGCCACAAATACCAATCATAGAGCCATATAAACTGCTACAAAGAACATTAAATCTATCCTAATCAAAATCAATAAGAGAGGAATTAATACCTCTCTATTGTTAAATGCATTTATAATAAATAAAGATTGAAATAACAGCTTCTCAAAATACTTAATGGACTGGCAATAAATTATAAAAGTTTAAAGAATGTATTAACTAGGTCAAAAGCATTCAAGATATTCTAAATGGTAAAAAAATCACATTAGAGTTCTTTTTCAGCAATTTTTTTCCCAACTGGAAGCTAAAGAAAGTCAATAACGTGTTTTTCTAATGGCACCAGTTATTCATTTGCAATCTTTCATGACATGAAATAAGAAATTGAATAAAATGGGGAAAAATATGAGTCATGCCTTATTTGTCTAGTTGCTTCTCCTGAAGTTGGAACCATCTGCAACATTTAGTTGCTACATTAGACAAACGAGTGATTTTTCTTTCCCACGGCTAAACCCATTTTTAATTAAATTCAAGAGCACGTAGAGTTTGTCCTCTGTAATGACTTCTACAACTATTTTCCTTTTACTCTGACTTTGCCTCAGGCCCATATATTTTTAAGCTGCAAAAATGCAAACAGGTATCTTTTTAGTAGTCACAATAAAGCAAAGTTCCAAAAAATGGAATATGTATTTCATTAAAACATACAGAGGATATACAGGAAAAAATCTTAGCATTCGGCATAATCCAGTATATATGTTGTGGTCAACTGTGTCAGGATGTATCTCACTTATCATTGTTAAACCTTTACTTGGGTTTAGTAGATTTATGCAAATTTACTGCAGAAAAATCCATCAGAGTTTTAAATACAAGGGACTCCACCTTATAACTCAGGAAGTTGCAAGGCCACGGTTAGCCGAATGCTGAAAGAATATTTTCAGAAAATATTTCTATATATATACTCTGTGCTTGCATTCTTTCCTTCTAATATAGAGGAAAGAAAGTTAGAAAAGGAGTATACTGCATATTACGGTATTTGAATATATTTGCTTTATATTTACATCTTTATATTCCTCTTGCATATTGTACTAGCTGTTGTTGCAGAAAGGCCTTTATTTTGATCCAGTATGTAGTAGTTTTCCTGTGTTCATAGATTCTTAACCTCATTTGGCTACAAGGGAAACATCTGCATCAGAGCTGCAGGGTGCCCAAGAGCTTTTTGAGGTGAGTACATCCAGGCAATTTTAGGATGTGATTCATCTGACCTGTTGAATAACACCTCTCTATTCAGAAAATGTAGGACATATAACATACAAATCCCAGCCAATACTATGAATTATCTTGTACATTTGTGCTCAGTGATTATGTCTATATCAGATTTTTTATACTCAGCAGTGCTATGTGGTCAGATAGAATATAACATGCAGCTGGAATATATTTTTTTGTGATACAAAAGTTTCAATAAGTTTCTCTGCTGATTGATTTATTAGAAGTGTAGTAGGAAGTGAGATATTTATTCTCCGCCACCAAACAAATTGACTGGTCTTCATTAAATTTTTTACAGAAAATGACAAAATTTATGGATGGAACCTGAGAATTCTCTCAGAATTCCCAGTGTCATTAACCAGCCTTTGATGGTCTCTGTCCAGAAGACCTTTGTTGAGCTTTGTGATTTCAGTGTGATTTGACATCAAAAATAGCAAGGTGGAGCTGAGTTATACTCCTACAGCATCTCATCGTTGATCTATTGCGTGTTCATGAGTAGAGCTGGATCCTGAATATGCTTAATATGATGCATGGTTTATATCAGTGTTCTGGCAAGAAAACAAATTTCTATAAATGTTAAATTCAGAAAGATGTATAACAGCTGCTTTATGCATGGGTATCAATCACTACTTATGCAAATGTCTTCTTTCCAGCCACGCTAAACTCTGGGTAGCGTGCATGTGGAATTTCACAACATAGTTATTTTTCTCATCAAAATCATACTGAAGGAAGAATCCTCAAAGACAAGGCAAAAAGGACCATAGAATAATGCCAAGAGCTACAACAATGGCTGGATAATGATCTGAAATTTTCTCCTCTGCAAAATATAATTAAAACATCTGAATTCAGGAAATTCATGAAAATGAAAAAATACTTTGACAGGACAGAGTAATTTCTAAACCTCTCACCCAAGTTCTAAGTGTGAGAACTATCTCAAAATATTTATCCAATAAATATTACTGAAGGCAACAGACGCAACTCAGTTCTAAAAGACAGAATTCAGAATAAGACAGTGATCCAAGTGATCAGGTATTATTACATAATAACACATATGATATATCTCCAACCTGATAATCCTTCATCACTATGAGTGGATATTCAAATGGAGAAATAAATCTTTGTCCATGTCTAATTCTGTTGATAAACAAATTTTTGTACCTTTTCATAGGGAAATAAAGGTACAGAGTGAGCAAGATGTAAATTAGGCATCACCACACCAGCAACAACTTTCATAGAATGCAATAACATTTTTTTAGTCTGTATCATCTGCCAAAACCTGCAGCTTGGAGGTTAAAGAGGTGGTTCTTCCCCAACTCTTAAAAATCTGCTCCTTCTACTGGAGATAAAATCCACAGAGGTGTGTGGACACAATGCTCCACATGTGTTCACACAAGTGTTGATTAGAGAGGAAGAATTATTTTCTTCTTGAACCTTCCTTAGATTGTCCAGAAAGCTGTTGCCTTTTTTTTGCAGGACCCCAATTATTTTCCTGCAAAACTACTTTGTGATGAGTTGGACTACAGCCTGTACTGGTGCAGGGGATTTTTTCGTCCCAAAAGGCAGGATTTGGCACTTCATTGAACTTCTGAGTTTTCAGACAGTTTCTTCAGTCTGATGAGGTCTCTCTGAATAACAGTCCTGCCCTCCATCTTATTGACTGCTCTCTTAATTTTTTAACATATGTAAATCAATTGGGAGTTCTTTCTAGCCCATCTATCTGTTCATTAACACCATCTATCTGTTCATTAACAAATGTTAAATTGGTACTGGTTCCAACTGGCTCTTTACTTACTAAAGACAGGCTGTCAGACATGCTTTGTACTGCTGATCACAACCCACTGAGCCTGGTGGTCCAGTCAAGTAACCACCTACTTTATAATCCGTTGTACTGGATTTGCCTGGCAAGGTTTTGGCTGGTGGGGGTGCAGGGGGAGAGGGACAGCTACAGGGGCTTCTGTGAGAAGCTGTTAGAAGATTCCCCTTTATATTCCTCAGCCAATGCCAGTCAGCTCCAAGACGGACTCACCATTGGCCAAGGCAAAGCCCAAGCCCAAGCCCATCATCCACAGTGGTAGTGCCTCTATGATTACATATTTAAGAAGGGAACAGTTATTGTGCAGGATCAAATTGAAGACAGAGAAGAGAGGAGTGAGAATGTTGAAAGAAATAGCCCTGTAGCCACCAAGGACAGCACAGAGGAAGGGGGAGCCAGTGCTCTAGGTACTGGAGATAAGATTCTCCTGCAGCCTCTAGTGCACACCATGGTGAGGCAGCTGTGCTCCTGCAGCCCATGGAGGTACACCGTGGAGCAGAGATACACCTGCAGGCCCTGGAGGGCCTCATACTGGAGCAGGTGGATGTCCAAAGGAGACTGTGAACCTGTAGAGAGCCTGTGCTTGACCAAGCTCCTGACAGGACCTGTGGACCCATGGAAAGAGGAGCCCATGCTGGAGCAGGTTTGCTGGCAAGACTTGTGACCCTGGAGGGGACTCACACAGAGACATGTGATGAATTGACCATAAACCCATCGTCTGTTCTCCTCTGACACTGAGGGGGACGAGGTAGGAAAAAGTCAGCAGTGAAGCTGAAGAAGGGAGGGGTGGCAGGAAAGTCTTTTAAGTTTCAGGTTTGTTGCTAATTATCCTGCTCTAATTTGATTGGCAGTAAATTAAATTATCTTTTTTCCCCAGACTGAGTCTATTTTGCCCATCATGGTAGCTGGTGAGTGATCTCTTCCTGGCCCATGAGGTTTTTGTTGTATTTTCTCTCCCTTTTCCAGCTTAGGAGGGGGGTGGTAGAGGAGCATTGGTGGGACCCTGGCATCCAGCCAGCATCAACCCACCACATCCGCCAATCTGAGTCATGATAAATGTTGCTGCAAAAGTACCATTTCAGTAGAACAACTAGTCCTTGGGTAGTCATCCACAATTCAGCTTAGCTAGGAAACAGCTATGAAAAACTAGAGACTTAGGATTGTCTTTCAGTCAGAGACTTTATTTACAGTGACTAAACAGGGATTTTAGGCAACTAGCTTTGGTTAAAGATCCTTAAAATGTCAAAACTTGTGAGATGAAACCATTCTCACTTAAGAAGCTTCCATTTGAAAACTGTAGAAAGTTACTAACCTAGCAATCCTTCAGAAACAGATCCAAGTATCTGCTAAGAATTGCAGAACAAATGGAAAATATAGAAATCGTTTCTATATTTCTGCACTGAACAGGTGCCATGTCTTAAAGGAACTCAAAAATGAGAGGCCTATAGACCACCAACAGGATTTAAAGGACAGTCAGAATGCTCAGAAATGTGGAAGAGTTCTTTTTAAGGAAACACTGAGAAACCTTAAGTTGTTTTGCCTCCGCAGTTTTGCCTAAGCATGTGGTGGAGATGGCAAGAAGTAATGAGCCTAAGTTGCAGAAAGAAAGGTAAATTGCAAGTGTTGGGAAAAGGCAAGAAAAGGGAGCACTTGAGCATGCAGCCTGACATGGCTGTGGAATACTTCAGTCCCTTAAGAATATACTAGAGAAACACCTAATATGGCTCTTTGTGCCTTCAGTCTAAGGATATCTCCCAGTCTTATTTTCTATATTTGCCAGTGCTGTGGTTGTTGCATTAGCAGATGCTTCTAAATAAACATGCCTCTTTTTTGGTGGCTAGCTGGGGGGAAACCTTTCTCCCTCTCATCAAGTATGAAGCATCTGTGTGCCAAGCTATTTGACCAATCTGGATGAAAACATAAAATCTGGCCCTCAAGAGCTCTTGCCTTGACAGCAGGCAGCATCACAAAATTACCATCTTTCTTTCTGATTGTTGGTAGAAAATAAGCAATACATTCATTCTTTTATAACGAGCATGCAGTTCTATAAACGAGTAAATGATTTTTTGTTTTTTTTTTCTTTTGCATACAATTACTTTCAAGCATGGGATTATTTAACCAATATTTACCACTCACGTTAAAATATTTAACCACAAATATTAGAAGTACATAAACAGATTAACCTTTAGATCTACATTACCTTAAATTAAATAAATAATATTTAGTACTTGGCTTGTCATCAGTCGCAATATTGTCTAGACCAATCAAGTAAAATTAGCTATTTAATGAATGTTTCATTTACCAATGACTAAGAACCTAGGCTGCTCCTGCTGGGAATAAAGGTGTAATAGATACGATGAGTAAGGCATTCATTATGAATTAAGTAATACTTATGGATAGTAGTCCACACAACCTATTCTTACAGATACATTATAAATGCATACTTCAAACTATCTATGAAACAATAGTGCAGTATTTCTGGATTCTGAATACACTTAACAAGGATATGTGCTTATGGTTGCATCTGAAAGTAGGTCTCCCCAATTCCTTTGGTAACCAGCAACAGAACTCAAGGGAATGCCTGAAGTTGTGTCAGGGGAGGTTTAGGCCAGATAGTAGAAAATGGTTCTTCACCCAGAGGGTTTTTGGGCACTGAACAGGCTCCCCCAGCGCAGTGTTCACAGCACCAGCCCTGACAGAGTTCAAGAACTGTTTGGACAATACTCTCAGGCACATGGTGTAAGTCGTGGGGACAGTCCTGTGCAGGGCCAAGAGCTGGACTCGATGATCCTCGTAGGTCCCTTCCAGATCAGCATGTTCCTTGATTCTGTGATATAGTTTATATTTGCATGCTATTATATTCTATTAGTTTATTTCTCCTCAGTGTGGACTTGAGTTCCGTGAGGAAATATTTCATAACATTAGAACCAGAGTCTCTAGATCACCATTAACCCAAAAAGTTGTGTCCATAAGCAATACTGAAAATGCAGACCGGACAGCAAATTAAAAGACATTTTAACTAACCAATAAACAGCCCTGTCATGAACACCAGGACTGACTGGTCATCAAGACACATATCCTGTGCTATCTAGAATTCTCAAGGAAAGATCAAGACCTCAGCATGTGCATGGACTATCTGTGCAAATATGGTGACTCCTGATGCCAGAAGGGTGCTCCAAGATAGGTTTCTACAAATTGATAAACAAGACATTCTTCTGGAAAAGTTCAGCAGAATATCTATCATAATAAAATCCATCAGGCATACCCTCTATCACAGTATGGAAAACAAATATGTGTGTATATTTTGTTTAGATCATCTTCCCCAAACTGTCAGAAGGCCAGACATAAAATCAGCTATTACTATAGAAATAGAATGGTTAACAATTATGGTGCAAAGCCTTTTGGACTATATAAATGAAGGAAAATAACTTCCTTCAGAAAAGTGTGATATTGCTCTAGACTTAAGGTACCATGAATAAGTTCCATGAGTGGCATTTTCCATATCATAACATTAATTTTATGTGCTCTATATGAGTGGCACTTGCATGATCAGGATATGAGATTTATCAATCTTTGAATAAACTGCTGCATTCTTCCCATGAAAATGTAAGACCATCCACTGGGAGCCTCAGACTTATGCAGGGCAAGGCATGGATAGGCCACAATGCATTTTCATTCTATGGAGAACTGCTGCAGAAAAATACATCAAAAGTCACAGAATTCTCATGATAGCTTTCCAATTAATATTACCCAAACACTCACCATTCCTAGAGAAAAAATCAGAAATTTGATGAAATTATGAGCTTAAGGGATGTATGAATGCCCATTTGTATGCAGAATATAAATAAGAGCTTTCTACACAGTATTATAATCTACTGCCTGTGTGCTTTCTTATGAGCTAACGTTTTACTAAGCTTTCCTTCTGTAAAGGTGACTTGCATTTACTCCAGAGAAATTTTGCTGGTTCTGGAAATTTTAATACTAAAAGAGCTGTATAAACAGAAACTTATTTTATTATTCTGTTAAAAAAGGGAGTTCATATTTAGTTTGAGGCTGGAAGGAAAAGAAAGACGAAAGTGAGGCCCCTTCACTTTGACAGCTGAATTCCAACAGCAGTTGGATGGGGGAGATAAGATTAAAACATCCAGTATTCATAAAGTGTTCCATTTAGCTGAAATAGTCCTTATCTTTTGGCTTTATAAGATAAACTTCTCTAACACAAACTGTAATTATAGGAAGTATTTCAGGAAATTGTTACAGTACAAAGGAACATTTTGCAATAATATGTATAATAAACACTGCAGACATTAGCAGGTTTAACTCTTCTGAGGAGTCCATACTTGCCCTGGTCACTGGCTGATGTCCAAGGGGAGAAGACGTTTGTTTCTAAAGGTGATTGAATATTTTTGATAATACTTTGCCAATACTTACTTTGTAAATCTTTTACAATAAATCTTTTACTGCTACACTCCAGAACTAGTTCTTCAGGCATGTCTCATTTTCTGTATTCTACATTAATACATTTTCAGCTCCTTGTCCTGTAGGCCTGTCTGTGTTGTCTTATACTGCTAGAAGTTAATGGTGAGAGTTACCAAAGAATGTCATCTAGTCAGTACTAATTTTTGTCATTTATATTGCCTAATGAATCTATTGAAATCAAAATATTTTTCATTTTACTTATCTTACTCAAAAAACAGTCTTTGTAGAAATAAGCTAGAAAATTTGATCTTGCCAACGTGTGCCATCTAGATAATTCAGTACCAGTGTCACATAGTTTGCAGATTAATAATTAAGGCATTGTCATTTTATTTATCATGACCCATAGAACTATAATTAACTAATATGTAGTTAGAATTTGGTAGACTAATGGCAACAACAATAATAGCAATAACACCAATAAAGCCTATAAAACACATGCTCTGATCTTCGCCAAGTGTAGTAAGTCCTTCACTGCAATGAGTGCAGGGCTGCTCCCTGTGGCCCAGGTTTGGCATTTAATCCCTGGCCCATGACACACTAACACTACAGAAGATTACAAATAGGAAGATGCTCAGTACAAAGCTGTGATGGTTGCAGCCCTCCTTTCTAGGTGGTGGTACGAAACACTCCTAATGGACAGGTAGTCCATACTTGCCTATTTGGTCTATTTTAATTGTGTTGTGGTCCAATTTAATTTAGTCTGTTTTAGTTGTGCTATGAGTTGTAGGAATTAACACTTGAGTTATACTAAATGTTCTTGGATTGTGTGTATAAAAATAAGATCATTTGAGTAAAAGTCCTCTCTTCAGAACTATGCAATATGGCTGTAGATGAATCAGGAGAACTTTATTCCAAACTGCAAAAAATAGATAGATAGATAGATAGATAGATAGATAGATAGATAAACACTTATTAAGAAATTCCTAATCAATTTTAAGAGAATTCCAAGCATTAGTACTGGCTGTTAATTTATTTTTATTGTAAAAAAAAGATTTCTAGCTATGTACTCTTTTAATTAAGTGAAAAATTAAAGAGCATTCTTACCAAATCAGACTACAGGCAATCAAAAGATTTTTTCGCATGCTGATTGTATATGGATCAGGAGGAAACAGATTTCAAACAGTTTTGGAGGATCTTCTTACAAAGAAGTCATAATACATACTTGGATGGAAAACTAGAATCTTCCCTTTTCTTTCTCTTTTCATGACTTCTCTGTAGCCTAAAAATCACAAAAAATCTACAAACTTAAACCAGCACAGTGTCCAAGTTAATAAGAAATTTTGTTAATTACAGGTTGCTTTCTTATCCTTCTTTGGGTTTCTTTGCCGAATGATTAATTTTCATTATATACATCCTGTTCTCTCTAGCTGTTTCACATGGTAGCTTTCACACACCCACTTAGCAATGCTGAGCTTTCCTTAACTTGTGCTGAGAAGGGTTTTAGAGGTCTGTGGCTGGAGGCTGGTGTGCAACATTTACCACAAGCTTGTACAAAGATCTGATTGGCAATACAATTAGACTTGCTTAGAATTTCCTCACCCTAAAAAATCAATGACCCTCTCAGAACAACCTTGGACGATGTGAGTGCCTTTGTTCTTAGTGGATAAGAAATTCTTTTGACTGTATTTTTAAACACCTTTGGGGTTTTTTGTTTACAACACAAAATTTAAAAAAAAAAAAAAAAAAAAAAAAGAAAAAAACCCTACTGTAATTCTCTCAAAAATTATTATCAGTGGTGTAACTTCATAGGCTTGTAGAGATGTTCATGTTCAAATAATTAATTTTTAGAGCATTTTAAACCAATTAGTTCTATATATTCTGCTTAATAGAAAAGGTTCATTTCTTCTCCAGCACTTAATAGTTCACTGACATTACCAAGGTTGTTAAAAAAAAAAAAAAAAATATTTCTTATCAGCAACAGCAAAAATGAGTAAAAGCTAACCATACGCTCAAGTCCGAACTTTGTATTCTAAATACTTGAGTGTGCACATATGTCAATAGCTTTTGCTGCAACCAAACAACTCTGAGGCTTACACATACAAACACTGTCCTGAATCCATGCACTGCTGAAACCAGGTACTGGGTGCCACTGTTTTGCAGATAGCTACTTAACAAAAGTGGGGACTGAGTCTGTTTTAAACTAACACATCCAGTAGCTAAAACCTGAGTTAGTCTTTAATCCAAGCACCTAGGAAGCAAAGAGCACACCTGATGCATCCATTAAATGCAGAAAAGATATTTAAATAGCAATATAAAGAGATGGTGCTGCTTGTATATTATGTATACAAAGAAAGGTTTTTATGATTTGTTTTTGAAGTGACTTGTATACTCTGAGGAGTCACTGCCAAAAAAGAATTTGAATAACATACTAGCCCTCCTGTACTGCTAGCAGAAGTTAAGTGGCATTTATGGTACATTCAGCATGTTTGAAAAGACTACATGTGAATTTCCTTTCCTTGAAATTGAGAAATATGTGTAGTAGAAATGCAATGAGAGTACAGTCTGTTTTAATTTACTTTTACAACCCTTTTTGACTCTTCTGATACCTGTGCATGAAAGAGAGCAAGGTAACCAATCTCATGTTATGAGTTGAGAAGTAAAATTTGGTGATGGTGAAATTATTACTCTGGAAATAGACAATTTGCCAGTGACCTCTTGAACTACATTGTGTCTGAAAAAACATGTCTGTGGCATCATGGCCAGGCCAGCGGGTAATCTTGAAGCAGCTGAGAAATACCCATAAGAAAATTATGCCCTGAAATCTTTACCAGGGTCACAAAGAAGACACAGGAAAACCACTAGAATGTAACTATTGCGACTTAGTAATTTCACTTTTAACAATAAACTCATGAAAGCACCAAGTGATTTTCCTGTTCCCACATATAGTCCATCACAAGCAGATATCACAACTGCCAAAACCACATAGGTTTCTCCTTCAGAGGAGGAAAGCTTCATGAGAAGGAAACTGATCCCACACATCTTCATTTTCTGCTGGTACCTCAGAGTGATTTCATTTTATTCCTTAACATCTTCCAGTGACAATTATTCCTTTTTAAGACTGGCTCTGTAATGATTATTAGCACAATCTACCCCTGGCTAACGCTTATATTCAGACCAACTCTTTCTCCTTGTACTAAAGATTTCTATAGGGGAATGAGTCATGATTTACAACCTAATTAAGAGTTGTTTTTGTTTTTTTTTTTTCCTCAATCACCTTATATACCAAACTTTTTACTTACCTGGTAACCCTGATGCTATCATATTCCCGTTTCATACAACATGACATAACCAAAATGTAGGAGCTGCACTTACCCTTGATGCCTAAGAATTTTATGTATTTTTGGTGTATTTTATGGATTTTTATAGCTTTAGAAGTAAGGGATTTCTAAGG
>JAWWEW010000078.1:135846415-135893116 GCA_035583185.1 Anabacerthia variegaticeps
TCCGGACCTAAGCTGGAATAAAGGTATTTTTCTATCTTATCTCCAGGTTGTCTGTTTTGCAGGGTTCCAGGCATCACCCTAATCAGAAGAGCATGTGGCTCAAAAACCACACACTGGGCACAACAGGAGTAAGGAACAGAGAATGCTGCTGTCCTTCTAAGATGGGGTATTATAGGGAGCATAGAGCTCTTACAACCTTAAATTAAGCGTGTAAAATTATAGCCCTAAACCTACTCATAGTTTTTATGTTCATGATATGATCTCTGACCAATATAGCTCTCTTGCTAGAGTGATTACACAGCATAAAAAAAAAGGTTAGAAGGGGAGGAGTCAATAGAATAGAATAGAATAGAATAGAATAGAATAGAATATGAAAAATAATTATTATGTTTCCAACAAAATACTGCATTACAATCCATGAAATGTGGCATAGCTAAATTGTAAGCTCTCATTTGACAAAATACGTTCAGAAGTGTTCCAAATACCATAAAATGTTGTAATTATTGATGTGTGAATGATTCATAAAAACTGCCAGAAAATAAAGGTTTGGGTTTCCGATACATTGCTCCTAATTCTGCAAATTTTGCCCTCTCTAATTTTTTCTTTTCCCAAATAGTAAAAACTTCGCTATTGTATCTATTTTAATAATTTGCAGTTCCTATTTTAAATTCAGATGCATCCAAACTTCTCTCCTTGTGAAGACTCCCAAGGTGATGTGACTACTTCTAATAAGAATAATAATATGAATAAGGATATTATAAAACTTTAGTGTCATCATATCCCTAACACTATTACCACTGAATCCAATCTGCATTTTAAACTATTTCTGGCTTCAGTGCCACTGGCTATATTATCATCATTCCTATTTAAAAATTCCCCTATACCTCAAGAATACGCACTGCAGATTAATAATAGAATTATCTGGCTCAGAGGGAAATGCCAGACTTTTTTTTTTTTTCAGCAGTTTGTTGGCTATTTGCAAGGCCTGAAAGTGAAGAGCAGCTAAAGGAAAACTCGGAAAAGTAGACATCCTTTGAAGACATCTAATAGAGGACAGGAAGAAATTAAAGGCATTGCCTATAATACTAAATGAAGTGGAGCCCTACTACAGGTTCAAGCACAGAAATGTGGTCCTCCATGCTGTTACCACTCACGCAGACTGTGGCCTGCACTTTGCTTGAGGCATGAAGTATAAGATAGACTTGAGAAATGATAATAGTTGTTTCGTTTTGTCTTATGATGTGCTAAAGAAAGGACAGAAAACTAATAGTTGACCAATCAGTTTGGTCTCTACTCTATTGGTCTTACACAGACCTCATGCCACTATCTTTAACTGTGACTTCTTCAGATTGAACCTGAGGGTGGTGCTGGTACTGCCACTCAAGGTCTAACACGTGGTTGCATCCAACCACATCATTGGTGATGCAGCAGTATGCTGAAATTAGGGGGTCCACTCCCACACCATATGCAACAACGGGAATCTGAAGAAATCCAGCTTGAGTGAGTCCAAAGCCAGGCCATGAATATCATGCAAAAGTCAGCTTAAGTGTGGGAGGCTTAAGTATCTCCAGTATCTCCAGTTAATCAGCTTCAAAAAGAGACAGTGGATGAGTGTCTTAATCACTATATGCATTTACTTTTTGATGAAAAACATATTTGACAAAGGTGTTCCACAATCAAGGAGCATTCATTTTGAATGTAGACAAACTGGCTCTAAATATTATGCAGTCTTCTAGAAGAAATAGTAAGTTTAATAGTTTGGCATTGAAAATATCTTTGGGGAAGTAGGACAGATAACATTGAAATTCCACTTCTTGATGGGCTGCAGAAGAGAAGAATCTCCATTAGTGTTTACATGTCTGTAGAAATTATGAAAATTGAGATATAATTTAAAACCAACATGGTTTTCCTGGTTTTCTGTAAGAGTCAGGATGTGAAGGCTGTTAATTTTTGGTGTTTGTGGGTTTTTTTGGGATTTGTTTGGTTGGTTGGTTTGGTTTGGGGTTTTTTGTTTGTTTATTTCCCCTAATAATATACAGGTGTCCAGAAGTATTCAATCTTTTTCTTACTTTGCATTGTTACTGCCTTTCATGTGTTTGTCTTTACCTGGAGCTGAAAGACTGGGAAGGGTGGACCCTGTTCAGCAGTGGAAGAATGTTTGTTCCAGGTGAATTGTTAAAGAATCTTTTGCTCAGGTTCAAAGTCATTCTTGACATCAGAAAAACAAAGAAACTGCTGGTCTGTTCAGTTAGGTGGTATTTTTATAAGGTTTTTTAAGTACTGAATCCTGGGTAAGATGCAATCATCTTGAAGTATCTCACTAGAAACTGGTGGAACCTCTGTCTCACTCATAGTTTGCTGTGGCTCAGCTGTTCAATATTTTGAAGATTGGAATGTTGAAGTCTAATCAGAGCCATTTGGCTTCTTTTAGAAATATCTGAGTGTAAGTTAATCTACTGAACACACAAAATCAGAAATGATCATATGTATCTCCTGGCCTTAAATTCTAAGAACCTGTTAAATTAATGGTCCCATCACTTGCACATTCAAGTGGAAACCAGGCAGACTGTTGTGGTTTTACTCAGTTTTGCCCAAAATCTGTACAGAGGTAACTGATTTCACTTTGATTAGCTCCTCCTTTCCCTCTTTCCCCTGTCTCAAATCCTTTCCATTCCCAGAAATGAGCTTCCATTACCAAAATGGGTTTGAAAAGTGACCACGGTTCAGGCTGCTTCAGTCCTGAGAGAAATCAACAAATTAAAAAGAAAATATTGCACATTCAGCACAGAATAATGAAATAGAAACATATATTTCAGAGGGGAAAAAAACCCCACATAGAATTACTGTAAAGCCTTAAGAAAAAGAAAAAAAAAGCCTGTTCTTAAACTGAACTCTTCTATATTTCATTAAAAAAATTTAGAGAGAATGTATTTGTGAAATAAAAAAGCAAGCATGAAAAGAAAGTCATCTGCATATTTCATATCAATGTGAAATTTAATATTCCAGGTTTATTCTAATCTTCTTATGAACCTTCTTATTTAAGGCAGTTTTCTATAAATAAAAATATGTTGCTCACTCATTTAAATTTAAGAAATACTGTGTAGTTATAATATAGTGTATTTGGAACATTTAAAACCTATATTACAGACTTGATTTTGCCTGAAGACAGGTGTACATGGGAATCAGCTCTGCCCTCAATTCAATGCTTCATCAGGACCTCTTTGTGAACAGCTGCTGCACAGAACTGTTGGTGAGGGAGCAGGAGAGGGCAGACATCTGCTGTGCTGCATGAGCAGAGAGAGCTTGCTCTTACAAATATCAGTTTTCTTACCACTGCAAGGAACATAGATTTGTATGACCATCTGCCCATAGTTTTGGTCTGCAACCAATCACTCAGTCTTCCACCTCCAATATTCACTTGAAAAATTGAATCAAGTAGCTCCACTCAAATTTCTCTAATATTAAAATATTTCTCACTCAGAACATTAAGGTGCGGAAGAATAATGTCAAAGTCTAGCATCAAGACATATCACAAAATAGGCAAAATTTCAGCTTGCGGTTTGTTGATCTGCTGTTACCTCTGAAGACAAAAAAAACCCCCACTTTTTAAAGTGATAACGAGTAGATAGCCCTAAGGCGGGATTCAGATGAACCATGAGGAAAGCTACTGAAGCAGGCTGCCTTTGATTTGATATGCTTAAATTTTTGCTGCCCTGCTTGATAAGTGTGTTCAGTGCTAAGGTAGGTTTAGGGCAGATGACCAGAAGCAGAGACAGACAGTTAATTTTACCCTTACTCTTTAAAAATTTTACTGCTTGCACTTTATTTGTGAATCATTAATACACATTAAATTCAATATTTTTTCTTCTCTGTTTCTTTCAGAACTTCAATAAGCATGTCTTTGGTGTAAATCTGCTGTATTTTGCCTTTTTTTCTATTATTTTCACTCTAAGGTTCAAAATATGAATAATGTTAGAAATTACAACAGAAGTAAAATATACCAAAGATCTCTTGTCAAGCAAAGACACAGTTTATATGGCATGGAAAATCGTTTATCAAAAGTAAATGAAGGAATTGATGTTACAGAGAGTTAACTTGTACAAAGTCCAAGGAAAATTATATCATCATGAGGGTGGTTTAATGGATTTAGAGAAATCAGGCTTAACTGATGCATTCTTTTTATTAAAGGGATTTACTATGTTACAAGTCTCAGGGCAAATATCGAAGATAAAGTCAATAGCACTTGAGTGAAGAGTGATTCTTACAAAAATGTTGAGTTGCGCTACCAGTATAAGGTGAGCAGTTCTTGCACAGCTTTCCTATTTTCAGATGTTACGCCCCCACATAAAGACAGAAGTCTGACTTTCAAGTGCTTTGGGCACATGCTAAAACACATCTATAATTTCAGCCAGCCTTGTGGCAAATCAGTGGAGAGGAAGAAAAAAGACAGATAAAGTAGCACAGATGAGAAATATTAATAAAAAGAATTGAAGGATAAACCCCTAAACTAGTGACTTTGGAGAGACTAAATGTTTTGATAGAAAATAAACAAATGTGTATTGTATTTTATTCATGTATCTGACTTTATGCATAAGGACAAGGGAGATAATTAATCCATACTTAAATCAAAGCCATGGATTCATGGAATATCTGAATACCTTTCATTCCAAATAATGCATCACTTTTTTCAGAATTTTTCCAGTTTTTCACAAAATAAGATAGGTTTTGAAATAAAGAAGTCTCCAGAACTTTTATAACTCTGAATTGTTTTCTAAGATGAAGAACATAGTTTAGAAATTGGTACTGACCTACTGCCACAGTAGATTACATTCAAGAAGGCAGGCAAAGAGCTGTTTTTCTCCTCTGAAAGACAGCACCTCAAACATCAAAGTCATTCCTTGTGCTTCACTCAGATAATGAGCTGAGTAAGAATTAGGGATAAGAATGGTGCATGGGTGCTCATCTGTATCTCCCTTTCACCCACAATATCCATTTCACCCTCAATATGGGCACACTTGTGTATGGTAAGATTCCAATCTTAAGCACTCAGGTTCTTTCTTGGTTTTTTTGGCCTTCTTGGCACATGTATTTCTGCCATGTACAAAGCACTCTCACCCATAGGAATTATTTAAAACATTCCTAGATTCCCTTCTGTTAATAACAACTTAATTCCCAACTGAAGAACAAAGATTGTTAAACCCTATAAAGATAAGGTCTTTATAGGTTTTCTCAGTGGTGCCACAGGAAGGCTTATGTTTGCACACACCTGCACACCTGTTCTTCTTAACCTACCCATTATCCTGATATTTGGATTAGCAAAAGATCTGAAAGAAGAAAAAGATAGATTTCCTTCACTAGGGACGTTGCAATGGGACTTAGGTTTCCTCAGACAAGGACAAGCTATTGAGAGGTCAAGTTTTAAAAGCAGTTGTGGGAGATAACCTTATGTTGTGAAGGTATCAGCAGATTTCTCAGGCAGTCTGTCCTGTTTCTGTGTGAATTCTGTTAAATTCTTGTGGAGGGTTGAGTTGGCTCCATGCCAAACCCAACTGCCGGCCACACAGATTCCTCCCCAACAACAGAAAAGGGAAATAAAAGTACCAAAAAGACAATTGTATTAAAGATATATATATATATATATTCACATATATTACAATTATATACAATCAGACACTATGAATCTACAGAACAAATCCCAAAGCAACCCCAAAAGGGAAAAGGGGGAAAGGGAAGTGGGACAAAAATGGGTAAAACCAAACAAAACAGATACACTCATAAACTCAGGGAAAGGCTCAGTAAGTAACGAATACAATCCATTCTCACCAACACTCCCCTTAAGAGAAGCAGGTCCTTCCCTCCGTACGGCCGGGACAGCAGTGTCCCTGATAGGGCTCGGATCAAGAGATAAGAGCTGGGCTGACACAGAGAGACCTGAGGTCCTCCAGGCACATGAAAGGAAGAGAGAGAGGGAGGAAACTCCCCATTTTATATGTACCCCAGATTACGTGAAGGAAATGGTGTGGAATACTTCCTTTGTTATAACCTGGTTACCAAGGAAGGCCTGAACCAAAACCAAGAAAACTAAACCACCACAGTTCTCCAGAGGCCACACAGTCCATGGCAGAATCTCTAAAATTGTTGGAAGCATCGGACTGTAAATCTGAGGGTTATCATGCTGTTTCTTCATACTCCATCACTGTGATCCTTTTGGTTTAGTATAACATATATCACGAAAAAACTATCAAAAAGACTGAGTAGGAGGCTGAAAAGATGTCAGCTAGAGAGTTTTATTTCAAAATTGTGTCTTCTGTGGATTCTGTCTGTTATTGAATTCTACTAGAAGTATTTTCTTTCCCTACGCAATTATTACAGCCAGAAGGTCTCCATGACTCAACAAAAAGTACTTAAAACATATCACTAATCCTGGACTTCAATTCAAGAATCTTCTTCCTTCAAAATACTTAGTTTATTATGTAGGGTTTTTTATATCCTTCTGTCTAAATTACTGAATGTTGATTTCTGTTTTTACACAATGGATGTCTCAGCAGATGGGCCTGTGAATGCTTCCATCTCAATACATTCTATGCACTCATTTCCTGAGCAATAAGCTAAGAACATTTTGTGTGGTGAGAAATATGCAATATCTTGAGAAAGAGGAAACTGAATTCTGGCATAGTAAGAACTAAACATTGAATAGATGAAAGATACAGATACAGATTACTCCTTCAGTTGTATTTCAAAAGTAAACAGGACTTCAAATCCTACAAAGTCTGATAAATTAAGTATCCAAAAATTAGTCTATGATGGATTGCAGACTGGTGTAGATTATAAACTTGGGAGTGAGCTATATATTATAAGCTGCTTCTTCAAATATTTTGATCTTGCTTTTGCCAATAGCCATTCTGACATTCTCCTTTCCCTTTAGCCATATTAGCTTTAGTATTTGGCTCCTGTCATGTTTTTCCTGCCCACTTTATTTAAGAAAAATTGGGATTGCCTGGATTACAGCACATAGACCAGCATCATGCCTGGAGCAACCTCCAGGCAGCCAGCATAAATATGTTAGTGAGTGTCATCCACTCCCACTGTGAGTTCTTGTCCAGCTGCAGAGTCCATATTGCTGCATGTCTTAAATACCAATCATCAGAATGGTAATGGTGTATTCAGTGCACTTTGAGGAATTACCATCAACCAGATTGTTCCTTTATGCTTGCCTAGTCAATAAAATTTAAATAATATCTGATTCAAGTACAATACCAGTCCATAAAAATTTTAGGCAGGCAATACGTCAGATTCAAATTATCTGCCTGTCCTCTGGCAGAGAAGTATCTATAAAACCTAGAGCAAATTTACATATTAACCTCCATTTTTATGCCTTCTACTTTTGAGAAACATGAGAAAGTTCAAGCTTGTTTATTGGAAAATCACACTTAGAGATACTGAATAAAATCCCTGTTCTTTACATTCACATTTCATAAGACTGTTGAGAGAGTTCCCTATTGCTCCTTGGAAGCTTAAAGTCACTTTTGAACCATTGGTCCCCAAATAAAAGATTAATAGATCAGCATGTAAAAATAAGGACTAAAGTGTTTTCAATTCACCACGTATTTTTCATTTATTTGCTTGTAAATATTAGTATTTTTTTTCAAGATTTCTGAGATGTTATGTCCCAATAATGTTCCTTGCCTGCAAAAGCAAAAAAAAAATAAAACAATATTTACACAAATTATGTGCAAATGTTGTGCATACCCTGTGATTTCATGATGAATTGAAGGATACTTTCTCAAATATTCCTCATTAAATGTAAATCTTGTTGATTTTAAAATACAAATAAATTTGAACTTAATGCCAACACACCATTAAGGCTTTCAGAGACAAATCATAATAACCATGTGGATACAAAAAAAAGACTGGAATTTTGAAAACAATTTATTACTTGAGAGTCCAGTCAAACTGCAAAGCAGCTGCATCATATCTCCCCTATGCTGTACGTACTGGCATTTCACTAGGAGAAAATATATTGCCAGAGCATTGTTTTCTGCTTTAAAGTCTAGATTTACTCTGCAATGCAGTTGCTTTGAATAATATTGGTCACCAAATGCCATTCTAAAACTAGGCATAGGAGAATCACATCAGTGATCAATAATGTTGATTTACAATATCCATCATTATAAAATAATATGTTCCACTAGGAGGATATCTTATCTCTATATAATTCATAAATATTTACTTAATTGGAGTCCTAGAAACCAGAATTTCAGCCTCCTGCATGTAATAGAAGGCCTCCCAGAGATCTTGAATCAAAAAAGGTGAAAACCAAAGGAAAAAAAAAAAGGAAATAAGAGGAAAATGGCCAACATACAAATGACTGAACTATCGTGCCGGCATTCAGGCAGTACAGTAGTTTCATTGTCACCTTCTCCAGGTAGCCAAAGTAGGTTCCGGGAAAAGATTTGCATTATCTCCCCTGCACAAATCTGTAACTGACAACATAACATGTTGGAGACAGATGAGAGAATAAAACCTAAATTTTAATATTCTGTTCCATTTTTTTTTCTTGAGACCTTGATTCAGACTCATTCCCTTGACACAGGAGGGAAGTTATATTTTCTCTTTTTAAAGGTTCATTTAGACAAAGTCACCCAGAAAAAAAAAGTCATATGTGATTTAAAAAAAAAAACAAAGATGCAAAATATGTTTCATAAATAGATTTTGGAATAAATTCGTCTTGTTTCTACCTACTGAATTTCTTCAAGAAAACTGTGAACTCAGAAAATTATAAAGTTTCTCAGAAAAATAGACCTTTCAGTCTTGGGTTTCAGTTTCTCACCTTGATTTTCCATTTGTCAAATTTCTGTCACTGCTTATGATGATCAGATAGCCATGGTTTGATTAGACAACCCTTGAGCCCTTGGGAACCTGCAGCACAAGATTTTTCTCCTCACCCCTTCTCCTTCTCCTCAGGTGTAATGACTAAGTGGCAGGCCTAACATTCTTCTGGTTATGGTTTCCTTTCACAGGTCACTAAATCTGTAATTTGTGCACAGTGACATGACTTTGTGGTGAAGAGGCTTTTCCATGAGTTACCTAGAGGATGAGAGTTTATAATCTATATCCTTTCAGATAGAGAAGGCATTGAACTGTCCACTTTCTACACAATTGCCCAAGTTTCACAGCAGAGATGAGGATGTCTCCTTTCCTGCATGTTCAAAAAACCAAAACAACAAAAACAAAAACAAGCAAACAAACAAAAAAGATTTAAAAACCAAAAACAAAAACAAACCAAGCCAAAACCTTTCAGTTCACTGGTTCATTCATATTAATATGGGAAAGCAAGACTGGAATATTCTTAGAAACATTAGAGAACTGAAGCTTCCACCAAGACCTCTAAAATAGCTCTTACCACCCACTATTAAACAGAAGGGAACAAAGAATAGATACAAAGCATGATGACACTTTTGCAGATTGTACTTACTTTTAAAATAGGATCTAAAAGTGCATTTAGGAAGAAACCCATCAATGCATGGAAGATATATTCTAAAAACCTCAGCTAAAATCCATGTCAGGGAGAGTTCAGTAATGGAGATTTCAGTAATACAGTTGATGGATAGGATTTGGCACTTTTGTATTTCTGGATACAGATCTAGATTAGGATTTTAGAGGAAAAAGTGTTTGTTTAAAGATTTTAGAGCCCCCATTTCAGCAAGTCCAATTGGTTTCTATGGGCAATAGTTTCTTAGATAGTTGCCTGAATACTTTTAAATATATTTTAAATCACAAAATATCTTTTTTTGTCATACGAAGACAAAAATCATGTTAATGAAAAAGAATTTCTATAAAAATGTTTTGTTTATTCACTTTTCCAAGCCCACTCATTTACATATTTGTAATGTTGCTTTGACACCAGATGCAAAGTCACAGTTAGTAACATTGTCAAAGAAGGATAATGCTTTCTTATGCATAATTATAATATTGCTGACATATCTTTTTTCCATTGCTCTATACTGGAATGAAAGATTATTTTTTGCAATCTAATCTTGGAGTATCCTGGCAAGATCTTATATCTTCAACTACATTGATATGATCTTTTTTTTCCTTTTTGTTTTTCCCCTTTTTTTTTTCTTTAATTAATATATTATTCAGAGAACTTTTAAACCCATTCAGAACTCAGATCTACTTTACATATTATAAAATATTCTCACTGAATTAAAACTATGCAGTCTATTTTATTTAACGAATTAAGATTTTTAAGTGCATCATAACCCTGTGCACAAAGAGACAACACTCATAAATCACTGGACAGTCTAAATTAATTGCCACAGGTAACACCCTGCCAATAGAACATATAATTACATTTTTTGTTGCACTGAGTGTAATATCAGAAAGTTGCTGCTAGCATTAATGAGAGAAAGAAAATGGAATATATATGATAAAATGGCTAGAATGCTTGCAAGTGTTCCAAAGCTACATCCAACTTGTGAATTACACTTTTCTGGGTCTTCATGTTCTGTATCTACAGTTATGCCTCATATCAAGGACACCTCTGTTCTATTTTTGATTGAGTTGTCGATTCAATACCAATGAAACAATGTCTTCAGAGCCACTGACTGCAAAGGACAATTTTGGATAAACCCAGAGCTGCACGTTATTGATTCAGTAAATGTACCAGGAACAAAACAAAGGATTTCTTTGCTCTACCAAATAGTAGCAGGCAGAAGATATGAAGCTGGAAAATGAAGGCATCAGTTAAAATGAAAATTAATGCTGGTAACAGAAAACCGATTTCTAAAACTCAACAAGCTTCAGATTTATGGTGACATGAAAAAAACTGTATTCCTCACCCTTCCTTCCCAAGTGTCAACTAGCACAGCACATGGATGTATCATGTGGGTCATGCTGATATGGCCATTCCATTCAAAGTAAGATTCTATCCTGACTTCCATTGCTTAACTCAAATCCTTTTGAAATCATTTTAAAGGTTTCTGTCAACTTCATTTGAATGGTCACATGGAATTTCGACTCATAGGAAATCAGAGAGTGATGTTCAATCTCCAACTCAGAGCAAGGGAACTTTGACATTAGATCAGAATATATCCATGGGTGAAGGTTCTGCAACATCTATGGGCAAAATTATTAACTTTCTAGATTCAGACTATTATTTTAAGAATTTTGAAAAATGTCTGGAAGTTGCAATGAAATTTTAAGTAAGGTCAAGAAAAAAATATAAAATAAGGCACTACGCGAATCAGGAAGGAAAGTTTGTCTTGACTTGTGCTTGTGTGGGCAGTCCCTCTTTTTCTGTCTTATCTAATCCAGAAGTAAGACAAAAGCTTCTGGTTTGATTAGCTGTTGGAAGCAATACACACCTGCATGTTATCATCTGTCATAGAATAGTTTGAGTTGGAAGGGACCTTAAAGATCATTCAGTTCCAAACCCTCAGCCATGGGCAGGGAACCTTCCACTAGAATATTTGTAGTACATAGAAAGTGTACATACTTTACTGTGAAGTATAGTAGAAAGTATACATATATGTATATAGTATGGATAAAAATATTATATATACATACATATACTTTTTCCTGCCCCTGCAGTCACCACTCAGTCAAAGTTATACATGTGCTCTTTTTCACTCACTTTCTCTAGAAATGACTTGCACTTGATGTGTTATGTTGAACTGAGGTGGATTTGAAGAAGTGCTTGCATATTTTAGGGGGAAGTTGGCAGAAAACATTACTGGAACAAAGAGATACGATCTCCAGGACCAGAACAGCCTGATTGGAAATGATTTCTTGAATGTTTTCTTTACAAGAAAGAGTTTTGTAAAATTATGATAAAAGATTATCAAGTAATGACAATGCTTTTACAACCACTCTACATTCTCCCTGGGAAGGTACAAATAAGCACTATGCAATGCAATATTTTGGAAGAGCTATTTCACATTTGTATCTGCTTATCATAATTGTAAGTTACACATAACTGAAAACTTATCTGAGGAGTAAATGTAGCACTTTCAATCATTATTTTATTATTAATCACAATTATTATCACTATTTCCACCTGGAAAAAAGGATCACTGCAGAGAACTTAAGAGGACTTTCCCAGTACCTGTGAGAGGGTTACTGAGAGGAAGCTTGCTGAAGCAAGACTTTTTTGCTAAGGTTCACAGCTGAAATATGAAACAATGTGAACCTTGCTTTGGGCATGACTTTGCGTTCCAGACCTCCCAAAGTCCTTTACAATGTCAGCAATTCAGCAATTCCGTGATTTTAATGGCATTAGCCATTATGAGAGTCCATAAGCTGTTAGACTAAATACTAAGGGCCCTCACAGCTTCCAAGGAATCATGCACTGCATAGCCCAGTGATATTCAGATTTTGGCTCTCTTCTCTGATAGAAAAGTGTTTCTCCAGCAAAGAACATACAATTAATCTCATGACGGGATTCAACATTTTCCCAGCTAACTCATAATGCAAAGCATGTTCTTTTTAAGTGTCATTTGTTGCAGAGCTAGTCCTGTAAAGTTGCCTGTCCTGCTTTATTCTTAAGTCTCAGTGTTGTATTTTTCCTAGACAAATGCCAAATTGATAGAAATCTGATTTTTCTGCACAGCTGTTCCAATTGAATCCTCATTGCTACAGCCACATTAGGAAACAAAGAGAGGTATTATGGTTGGAAAATATTTTTTTTCCTACTTAATATCCAGATTGTTGGTGTGAAGGTCTCTAGTCTTTGTCTTGGCTTCCACTTGCAAACTGGGCATTGACATCTGCTAATTGCTAGCTTCTAAGGGAATTGAGTTTAAAACATACTCTACATGTAAGGCCAAATTCACTGTGTGTCACAAAGGCAAGACTGTTTTCTTTCTCCTGTTTTGCATTTACAGCTAAAGCAAATTGGAAGGAAACTGGTGACTATCGTGAACTAGAGAGTAAGAACAATAATAGATATAATCAAATAACACTTGACTAATGGATCCAGTTGCAAAAGATGATTTAGCAGCTGCTGTCTCAGAGCAACTATATAAGCCTCTTTTGATCCCAAACTTTGGACCATGTACGGACAAAGAAATTTACAAAAAACAAATTTTATTAAAACTGTGCTACATCCAGAATCCTGCAGCCAAAGGCATATAGAAAGTGCACCAGGAGCAGCTTAAACATGAGTATTTTGGAGCTACTCATGATATGTTGAGAATTGTGCTTCAGGGTGCGGTGGAGTTCCTCGGAGTTAAATGAAAGATAGACTGAAAAGGATACCTTACCTGCTGAGACTTGAGTTCAACTCCCTGAGTTTCTCCTGCAGCAGCACAGCAGATGAAATCACCAGACCTTAAAGCAGAGCAGCATGGTTTTTCCTAGAATGTGGCCCCAGTGTGAGAGAATGAAGCAAACAGGCAGATACTCACGACTCTTAATTACTGCTTTTTGCACTTTGTGAATGCAGATTTTGTTTCTCTTTCTCTCCTTAAATCAGAGGAGTAGGCCATGGCTTACCTCACAGAGGTGCTCTTGTGATTGGCTAAACATGGGCCAGAAGTGAAGAGCTTTGTGAATGCCAAAAGCATGATTATTGTTCCACCTACACCAATGTTAATCTGAAGCCACTGGAGTCTCTGGTGTCCAACCGCTGCAAGCAAGAGACATATCAAACTGTAAAGGTCACTATTGTCTTGAGTATCTGAGAGGTTACAGACAGCTGCAGTGGAGAATTTTGTTTAATGCAATTTTTTGATACACTTATTTGAATGTAGTTTTTCACTGGAGTGTTATGCCAAACTCAACAGAGGCCTCTTATAGAGCCCTGCAATCCTTAAATGCTCTTTGAGTTTAATGCTGGTGCGCTAAAAATGGGGAAAGTCTCGCCTCAGCAGCCCTGCTCCATTTTGGAGAAGAGATTATGTGGGGTCACCCACAGCTCTTGGCTTCTACCCCTCCTAGTGCAGCATTCCTGCACTGTGACATTCAACATGGAATGAAAACTTTCTCTCATATAAGTAGTCTCAGTTTCCAACTATAATTTTAACAAATTTTAAAGCAGCATTAGGTAGAGAAGACTGGTTTATATCTCTCAATTATTACTCTGTAACTCAGTTTATTTGGTTTATATTCAGTCTTGGTTAACAAGACATTTCAGAGAAGACAGGTGGTTCCGCTGAGGCTAAAACTTGTTATTGTTACAGTGTGACCACGTTGCTTTACATTAAGGTGTCTGTTCCTCTTGCCTCTCAAAAAAAAAAAAAAACAAACAAACAAAAACAACAAAAAAACCCCCACAAACAAAAACCACAAACACAAAAAAACCAAAGAAACCCACAAAACCAAAAAAACAAACAAAAAACCCCAACCAAACAAAAAAGATGAAGTCACCTCTTTTACTGTTTTTGAGTTCATCAGCATTGCATATGTCGCTTACATCATTATTTAGAATCATGAGGCTTCACTTTCCAAAAATAGCCTCAGCTTTGACCCCATGTTGTGGCCAGGCACAGTTTTCCTCATTAAATAAGAAGCATCTTCTGCAGTTTGTTCAATTAATGATATCATATTCTCCTGTGTAATATATTAATGTAGATTATTCTGTACCAAAGAAACATCCATAAGAAAGGAAGTACTAAGTAATAGTTTTTTCAATGAGTAGAGAAAACTTTAATGGAAATAAAATGTTGAGTTTGACATCACTACTTCTACTACTGGTAAAAGCAAACTTTGCCAAACCATGGCATTACTTTCATTTCTGCTTATTCATTTTCAGATTTCACATGCCAAAAAAATATATCCTATGTCATCTACATTCAATAATGAAAGAGAAAATAAAGAGTTAAGTCAGCATTTTTCTATTTATTAATCATAAATTTTCTAACAGCAAAAACATGCTTACTATCTCTATTTCCATTCTTTAAAAAAACAAATAACTAAAGAGTGAAAAAAAAAAATCCTCTTGAATATATCTTGAAGATAAAACTTATTACAAGTTAGGAAAATTTTGTCTTTTCAACTCTAATGCATTTGTAAAAGCAGTGACCTATCCAGAAATTAAGCCTGGTAATATTATGACTTATGTAAAAAACCTGTAAAATTTAATTAACAGAATAGATATATTCTCCAAATTTTAACTGTTTCATGAATGAGTGCAATATTATCAGAATTATCAAGGTCTGAAAGATACTTAGAAGTATCTTATGATTCTTTGTGAAATTCTTTAAAACACATTCTGAGATACAGAATAGTTTTTCCGTTAATTTTAATGAGAGCAGTTCCTGACACTTCATTACAATTTCATACAACCCACTGTTGGTTTCATTCTATTAAATGTCATAGGAATTCTCTGTAAAGGTTTTGTCACATCTTGTTAGAACCCACCATCTGATTAAGAAGTGTCTGGTGTTCCCATTTGTTCATATGCACCTGCTGGAGATGGTGTCACCAGATGCTGTTATTGAGGGTAAATATAAGATATCATTTGTTGTTTTTGCAGTGGAATTCTCTTGACTTTGAAATCCAGTTTTGTCTGATACACAAATTCTCTACTCAATTTCAGCTTTGAATTAACTTCTTTTGCAGAATAGTTTTTGCAGAAATATGAATGAACGGGATGTCTGGAAGAATCATATACTTTGCATTACCAAAAGAAAATGATTATGCATTACCTAAAGCAATCCCCCATGGAGTGATAGCATGGACTATGTTGTATATGCATTTCTCTCCACTCCCCCCAGTGGAGAGAACTAAGGCTTGTGCTTATTAGAATAGACTTTCAATGGGAAATATGTGTGTCACTATTGACAAGCAAGAAGCACAATGTTTGTCAGACTTAATACATAAGCTACTATTCCTGTTGCTAAAAAAATCGGTTTTTTTCTTAAGAATCCTCTTTTTACAACATCAATTACTACATTTAGATAATTTTTGTATTAGGCAATCTGAACTACTCAGATCTAATGACCTATCTGTTATTAAGTCAAAAATAGCACTTTCCACCAAAAAAAATGCATATTGTAAAAACGTCTACATTTAATTTAACTTGTAGGTAAGAAAATATGTTTCAGCAGAAAAGCAAGTGAGCCCCATCTTGCAATTTACCTCAATTTTAGGTTTTGCATGAATAATAGAGGATTTTTCTGGTAACTTTATATTTTCCTAAAGAATGATGATCCAAATGGGTTTTTCATCTACTGAGCTAATAATTCTTTCTTACTGATTTCCAGCAGCTATGCAGGGTGACGTTCTGGACCTACTGACAACAGAGGGATTTTTGTCACTAGCTTCACCAGTTCCAGGATTTCACTTGGAAATTACAACTGAACTATTTGTATTCTTCAACCAAGTAGTTGCAAATTCTACTTACGTGTCACAAATCTTCATATCTTCTTGTAGCTTATTTTATTAAGTGGCTTCACAGAAAGGCAACCATTTGCTTTCTTCATATAAAGTTTTCAAAGTGAGTGTGTAAGAAATCTTTGATTACAACGGGATAATCCTGCAAGTGCTCTACATTACAATGGCTTCATATAATAACATAATTGCTTTATTATACAATTTTAATTCTTAAGCCTCTGACTCTGACTTAATTTTATTTCTAAATTCTTAACAGTCCATAAAGAACTTTCAGTGTTGTTCAGAGAAGTTGTGGATGTTCCATCCCCGGGCCAATTTGGATGGAGCTCTGAGCAACTTAGTCTAGTCCCTGCACATGGAAGAGGGGTTGGAACTAGATAATCTCCAAAGTCCCCTCCAACTCAAACCATTCTATGATTCTATGTTGCAACTTTGTTTTCCTC
This sequence comes from Anabacerthia variegaticeps, assembly GCA_035583185.1. Taxonomy (NCBI): domain Eukaryota; kingdom Metazoa; phylum Chordata; class Aves; order Passeriformes; family Furnariidae; genus Anabacerthia; species Anabacerthia variegaticeps. The sequence goes on from JAWWEW010000078.1 coordinate 135,863,194, forward strand.
TTAAATGAAAATCTGAAATCTGTGTAAAAAAAGGTCATTAAAAAAGTGCCATGGTATGGTACTTCTGTATCAGGGTTGCACTAGCTATTGCGAGTTTGCAGGGAGGGGGGCTGTATTTTCTCACAGTCATGCTGCATTTGCTGATGGTGAAGACTTCTTTTGCTTCTTCCAGTAATTCTAAAGCAAGGGAGAACAAGGTCCTAAGAGTGCATCTTTGCTTGAGAAAACTTACCTCAGAAACACATTGCCTCTGTACTTCTTATCCGTACCGCCATGTACTGCTTTGCTATATCCTGTCATGCAAGTTTTCCCTCTCATTTCTCATTTTTTATCTTCTTATGTTAGGAACACCTGACTGAGAGCTTATTGATATTGGGAAATACTAGAGATTTTATCCAACAGATGTGAGTGAGATATTCAGACCCAACTACACAATCCTGTTTTAACTCACCTTCAAGAGATTAGAGTACTTAGAAGCTGTTCAGACCTGTGAATTTTTAACAGTTAGTTACTGGAGATTATGACCATAAGGGAATGATGTACAAAAGACATTTAATGAAAATAGTATTGAGCCATATTCATGCACATTGGAACCTGGTAATGTTCACTGTTAAACTGTTATAACAGTCCCTGCAACAGCTTTGAGCCAGGCCAAACAGTGGTCTCTAAAATAATTTCAAGGCACAGTGTTGGAGTTAGCATACACTGAATACCATTCTCAGTCTGGACATAGCTGTCTTATTTTGGAGGGAAAAAGAGTTTAGCAGTTTGGCCATGAGCTATTTGGTGTCAGCTGAGTTCAGTGCCAAAGAGCAGTTCCAGCCACATTTATTAGCATAGTTATAGCCAAAATAATCCAAGTATTGTACATTTTGGCTATTTTTCCCCATTCTCTTCCAGCCCACTGTTCACATTTTTAGTGCACTGGAAGCAAGCAAAGGAGTTAGGATAAACCGGCTTCCATCCAGAGAGCCATACAACGACTTGTACCTGAAATCAACAAGTAGGTTCTCTTTCTAAAGCAGTTAATATGCTGGAGTAAGAAATTCAAGCTAATGGTCACCAAGTTTGGAACTGAAGCATTTCAGTGAAAACATTTCTGGACTCTAAAGTTCATCGGGGAGTTTTATCTTGAGGTCATCAGGATACAACTGGGAATCCTTTAAGAAACATCAAGATGCCTACCAGTGCCAGGAAAGCTTATCTACCCAACCCTATGACTTCCAGCAAGCTCTAGCAGCCTCTGACAAGCTCTATCAGATGTTCTTGATCAAAAGGTGGATCAAGCATCCTTTCAGCAGGCAATAGGAATAGGTGCTGGCTCAGCATGTAATTTCTGGGGGAAGCAGCTGGCAGAGGTGAGAGCTCTTGCAGAAGAGACCCAGGAGTTTTGCTGAGGGCAACAAATGTGGGCTCAGTGGTGGTGGTGACATACCACAGAGCACATTTCCAGCAGTAGCTGGAACAGCTATCCCTGTAACAACAAGGTTGTGGCCCAGACAGAGGACACTATGGGAGAGCTCCCAATGGAGGACACAGACTCACAGATCTGGGGGCAGGGGTGCCTGGGGCCTCTCACTGGTACTAGGGTCAGGGGGTAACATGGGATCCTTCCTTGCAGTAGGTGTGCATGACTGAACAGACTGTTGCCAAGGAAAGGAGCTGCAGCAGAAGAGAGACAGACTTTACAGGACCAGAGATATCGAGAAAGAAGTTCACCGGATCTTCTCCAAAATCCTGAAGATGCAAGAGCCTGAAAACTCAACTAGTAAAGGAAGAATATGTGCATATCTGGATAGGAAATTAAGACTTCCATGATGACCAAGTCTGGAAGTTTGTGACTTCTGGCACCAGAAGGACAGCTCCTGTTCCCTCTGCAAATCTGCAGCTACAGAGTATATAACTCCCCTTACAGCAGATGAAGGTCTGGGAGCTCTGTCAAACAAAACACACAACGTGGCTGAGCCTGAGCAGCAGGAAGAAGCAATAGCAGCTCTCATCTGCTAAGCTTACTTCTACCCTAGGGAGATTTGCTGCTTTATAGCACTCAGATCCAGGACCTTGGAGAAGCTGCTGGAGCTGACTTGTCCTCCTACTCTCATCCACTGTGCACTTCCATGTGTACACTGGTACTTGAAGAAGATAGCATATCAAGTATGACTACATGACTCAGTGCAAGAGCCAAAAGCATGAATGTCCGGGTGGTTTTCTCCTTATAGTAAAGGAAATCACAGAATAGTTTTGATTATAAAAGACCTTTAAGATTATTGAGTCCAACCCTTAACCCAGAAATGTGAAGTCCACCACTGACTCATGTCCCTAAGAGCCACATATACACATCTTTTAAATATCTTGAAGGATTCAAGTGACTCAATTTAAGTGACTCAATCCCTTCCCTTCCAATGCTTAGTGACCCTTTCAGTGAACAAATGTTTCCTAATATCTAACTACACCTCCCTTGAAGCAACTAGAAACCATTTCCTCTTTTTCCTGCTGTTAAGTGGGAGGAGAGACCAACATTCGCCTCACCCCAATCTCCTCCTGAGTAGTTGTAGATCACGATAAGGTCTCCCCTCAGCTTCTTTTTCTCCAGGATAAACAAGACCACTTCCCTCAGATACTTTTGAAAGGCTTTAGGAAAGGGGTTTAGGACCACTGGATGGATCCCACAGCCAACACCTGGTTGCATACCACATGCAGGCAACAAAAATTTTGCCTTCAAAACTATGGTACCATTTTGGAGCATCACAGTGGAAAGAAACAGCACCCATCTAATAAAGCCGGGCATAAGCAGCTTTGCCAACAAGCTGACCAGCTGGGTGAGAAATGCTTAAAACTAGGGACATTAAGGGAGGAAATGACAGCCAACAGTACTCTGAGGAAGTGGTGGACCAGACTGGCAAGCAAAGGGTGTTGAGTGATTTGAAGGAGAGAGACCTCATAATCAGTATGGCTGCAGTGGTAACATGGCAGTACACAACCAAACCAGGAGGTTTATGGAGTATATTGATAACAACTGCCTAACACAGGTGATTGAGGAGCTGATGAGAGAAAAAACTCTGATGGAGCTGGACTTACTGGCAAGAAAGAAGGCAGCAGTAACCACGAGACGGATAACCAGAGGAAGGACAATAGCAAATAGCAGGATCACAGCTCTAAACTTCAGGAGACTAAGTCATTTGCCTGTTCGGGCACCTTCTTGGGAAAGTCTTACAAGATACAGTCTTAGAGACAAGAGAATTGTAGCAGAGATGGGTTTTTTCAAAAATCAGCTCCTCCAACTCAAGAACAGTCCAACTCCATGTGCAGAAAGGCAGCAAGGTTCTCAGAAGACTTGCATGGAGAAACAAGAACCTCCTGAAAAACATAAAAAGGAAGCAAGGGGTGGGAGAAATGAGGTGGGAGCAGAGTCAGGTAGCTCATAAAGGATATAGGGACATTTCCCAAACATGAGGAAAAGGAGAAAATGTAGATCCACTGCTGAATGGGACACAGGACTGATGAAAAAGGAAATGGAAAAGGCCAAACGACTCTGTGCCTATTTCTCAGCACTTTTTATTGATAAGACTAGTGGTTCCTTCAATTAGCAGAATAGTCTGGAGGAAACTATTTTCCTGACATTGTACAAAGTAATAACCCTGCAAGAGCAATTATGTCTTTATTCATTACATTTTTCCTATTTCAAGATTGGACATACCTCAGTGGCAAAGAATATATTGATGTTTGTTAATGCTAGGACAGTTCATTGGTAGTTAGGATACTCTGATAATATTAGGACATGTTCATTGACATATCTATTTTTCTGCTCCTGAAAAGGTTATTTTAATGATGGGTGAACATCTAAAGAAGCAAAATATTGTAAGCAAGATTGATAAAGGTATGGTAAATAGTTTATTCAAGGTAGGTCAATTTTTATTTTTTTTTTTTTTATCACACCATGCATCCAATAGTTGTCTACTTAATTTCTTGTCATTTATTTTTTTTTCTTTTTTAATGTGTGTCTGTGTTCACTATCTCAGAACGCCAATGTAACTTTAAATATTTCCTATACATTTATTTCTATTTACTTCTTTCTGGACCACCTTTGGAATCTGTCCATCATGTTGCAGTAAATGAAACGTAAGATTTTAGTGTTTTTCTTGCTCCCAGCATGTAACAAAGTTAAGCTTCTCCAGCTTTCAGCATTTAAGTGAATTTTCTAATGTTTGTTCATATATATACATATACACACACAACTTTCTTAAAGCATATTTCACTGTCTGACTTTTTATTCAGACAGAAGAGTTTTGTTGTTTTTTTTTTTTCAAGAGATGAAAACACTGATTGTAGTTGAACTACACAGCTAGAACACAAATAGGAAGAAAACACTGAATGGTCAGAACATCAGACTAAATGGCGAGAGGAGCAGGCTGTGTGATCCTCATAGTGTCACAGAAATTTCACAGGATAAATGAGTATGTTTCAGTATGGAAATCTATCTATGGAGCCATTGTGCCATTTAGACTAGGAGGGACCTCTGGAGATCATTTGTTCCAATCCCCCACCTGCAGGGCCAAGTTAGATCAGATTGTTCAGGGGTTGACCAAGAAAGCCTTGAATATTTATAACAGTGGAGCTTGCACATCTCTAGGCCCGCATTCTAGTGTCTGACCACACTTGTGGTTTTGTTTCTGGGGTTTTTTTCTAATATCTAATTTAAGTGTTCCTTGTTGCAAGATCTATTAACTGTTATCCTAACCCTGCAGACCTCTAAGCAAAGTCTGGCTCTGTGTTCTTTATGCCTTCCCATTAGAGAGCCAGAGACAGGGGGAAAATCCCTCTGAGCTGCCTCTCCTTTAAGCTGAACAAATCCCATTCCCTGAGCCTCTCCCTCTGTGCCATGTTCTCCAGCTCCACCTTGTTGGCTCTCCACCTGGCTCAGACCAGTGTGCCAGTGTCTCGTTTTGTATCAGGGAGCCCACACCTGGACACAGTGCTCCAAATACAATCTCAAAGTGCCATCAGAGAAGACGTGCCCACATGCTACGCTTTTGCTCGTACAGACCAGGTTGTTGTTGGCCTTCTCTGCTACAAGGACACAATAATGAACCACATCCAGCTTTTGTCCACCAAGAGTCCCCTGTCCTTTTTTCAAAGCTGCTGCCAGCTGCCCCCCTGCTTGCACTGGTGGGTCAGGTTATTCATTCCAAGGTACGGGATCTTGTATTTTACCTGGCTGACCTCCACAAATTTCCCATCATCTTACATCTCCAAACTTCTGATGAGGTTTCTCTAACAGTGGTCCTGCTGCATAGCATATGAACCACTTCCTCAGTTCTGTATCACCTGTGAAATTATTAAAGACACCCACTCTTACCATTCATGATGTTAATAAAAGTGTTAAACAGAGTTGGCCCTAGTATTTATCCCTTAGAACACCATTGATGATTAGCTGCCAGCCAGGCTCATAATGTTGATGAGCCTGTGGTCCATAAAACTTCTACCCATTTACACACTCCATATTTCAGCCACATTGCTATGACAGACCATATCAAAGGCCTCGCTAAAGTTCAATGTGTACAACATTGTCTGCTCTCCCCTCCTTCACAGAACCAGACACCTAATCCTAGGAAGCTAACTGGTTGGTGAAGCATGCTGCCTGTCTCTTCTTGCCTTCAGGTGCTTGGGTTTGGCATGCAGGTGGAGTTGTTCTGTAATCTTCCCAAGAACTGAGTTTAGGTTTTAAGATACTACTTGTTCTTCTTCTTGAAGGTATACACTTTCCACCAGGATCATGGTCCTACAAGGCCAGCAACAGACCTTACCAGTAAAAGAAAAGGTGAGGAAACACAGACTGAGTATTCAACATTTTCCAAGTACTTAAGCTTTAGATTAATCATGCTGTTTTGGAAAAAACTGATAAACACCATTCATATACAGAGAGTGAAATGCCATTAAGAAAAACAAATACTGGATTCAGAGCAAGTTACTGCTGTTGGAAGTCCAACAGCAGCAATACATACTAATAAATAGAGAAAGCTGGATTTCTCTGTATTTTGGTTAGGAATAAGTCAAGCAATTTTATTTCTTACTGGAAACCTGAAAAAGAAATTCTCAAATAATTTTATTTTAAAAAGAATCTTAATACAATTTAAACTTTCTCAAAAAAGTCTTAGTTTACACCTAAGAAATTGTCATTAAAAAAAGAAAGAGCAGATTCCAGCTAACCAAAATAGCCATCCACACATTGCCATAATTTTGAACAATTTTTGATACCTGAGTTTTTTTCAATTAGCATGAATCTTTGCAGTTATTTTTGATTTTCAGTTCCCCTGACTTTATAATGTTCATATAAAACATCAAACATGCTATTTTCTGAGACATTTCGCAAGGTTTTGTGGGGGATTTGCTGGAGTTTTTTTGGGTTTGTTTTGTAGTTGTATTTTGTGGGAACTTGTTGTATGTGACTGTGTGGGACATATACACATGGAAAAAGGGAATTGTCCCTTCCTATATGTTCAAAGGAAGCTAGACTACTGAGTATAATACACGTTTTTGTTATGCATCCAAATGGTGTAGCTGAAAACACAGGGAGGTCCTTTAACTACCTTAGGGTTTAGATCTCCAGATCTTTGGAAAGTAGATATTTACAACTGCTCTCTCTCTTTGACAAATGAAGTGTGGATTAGTTTGAGGCTTTTTTTTTGTTGTAGTTATTTTTTCTTTTGCTTGCTCTTCTTAAAAAAAAAAAAGTCTGGAGAAAATGGACCCCCTGTGTATAATGATTTAGAGGTTAGAGCACTCACTCACAGAGTTAAAGAATTAGATTTTAAGCCCTTCTCTGACTGATGAGGTTCAAATTCACAGAACAACGTCTGCTGAGAGAGTGTCCCAACCATCTGATTATCATCCATTCTGGACGACAGAGTGAAGAGCACATTCCACCTCTCATCCTGAAGCTGTTTTCTTTCATTGTGAGGAAAATAATATATTGGGTCAGAGAAAGAGCATGTGAGGAAGCCTGGCTCTGTAACAGAATACTGAGGACTTTGCTTAGCAAAGGATTTGGATACAAAAAGGGGGTTTGTGTCTTGTATTAAACAGATATTAAATAATATGAACTGAATGGGATCCCTAGGGCTGAGACCAAAATATAATACTGCTCCTTCCAGAATGAGCACTTTAACAACACTGGATACAACTTATATAATTTTGTTTTACTTTGAAAGCAGATCATTGTTGTTCATGCTGTTTCCGGAGACTATTCAAATAAAGAACTTGACGCTTCTTCAGTAACTGTTCTGAACCATGAAATGCCCAAGCTGAAATGGATAAACAGCTCAGAGTACGTAAAAGCCCACCTTCATGTCAAGAGACTTGTAAATAGAGGACCATTTCCCTAATAATTTCTTAAATCTGATATTTAATTTACAAAGAACTTTGAACAAGTTATGGAAACCAATCAGTGGAAGTCTTATGGTTCAGTGTTTTCTTGTCCATTTTAAAAACTGCCATCAGTATGTACAGCATTTTCCCAAGGGGGAAAAAACCCTATTATCTCAGTCTTCTCCTGCTGACTTTTAAAGTGGGAGAAATAGGTGATCTGTGAAACCAGTGCAAAACCCATGCGTTGACCCATGAAAAAAACAAGCAAAAAGGAAGTTGTCTCTAAAGAAAGCATACATTCTGAAGGCCTGAGTTCAAAGATAATTTTACTGAAAGTATTTACAATGGATTACAGCAAATTATGTGTGAAGAAAACACTTCATAAATTACATAAATATATATATACACACATACATGAAATCCTTATAAATGGACCAAAAAAGAAGGAACCTATTTGCTGAAATTTATAGATCTTGAGATATTAGAAGAGCTAACTAGTGACCAGACAATTGGGGATAGACCTTATTCAAACATGAGATGTGAAGCAGTGAACTAGGATGATACTCATTTTACTTGCAGCTGGAAATCTCATGATAAATAAGAACTGAACTTCCAGGAAACACTGTTAAAAGAGCCCTTTTTTAATCATTCAGTCTTCAATGTGAATTTGCATTCACACAAATGTAGCCGATGGATGTTCTTAATTTGTTGCAAAGTTTCTACACAGACTTGATCTAATTTTTGCCTGTTTCCCCTACTCTTAGATGGACCACCCCATCCACTCCCTGGCAGATAAACTGAGGTAAATGCAAATGACGTATAAAGTTCATTCACTTCAAGTCTTTTTATCATTTCCTTTGATTCTTCTTCCCCTAATCTCTTCATCTAACTTCAACTAAGTGCCTTGATTCTAAAAGCATAATTATAAAGCAAAAATCTTATATTATCTTCAAATAATTCAGAGATTTTCAGAAGTTCCTAAGCATTACCACATGCCCTGTAGCTTGCTTTTAATATGCTTCCTACTTGTTCTCTGTGGTGAGAACAGACTTTATGTCCTCAGGGATTTGGACCACTACAGGGACATCTAAATACTAGTAAAAATATCTATAACACTTTCCTACGAAGACAGTTTGAGAGAGTTGAGGTTGCAGAAGAGAAGGCTGTGGGGAGTTCTTAGGCAAGCCTTACAGTGCCTCAAAGGGGCCTATAAAAAAAGTTGGAGACAAACCATTGATAAGTGTGTGTGGCGATAGTACAAGAAGTAATTACTTTAGAAGAGGGCAGGTTTAGTTTAGATACTATAAGAAATTATTTACTGTGAGAGTGGTGAGGCAGACAAGTTGAGGATACTTCATCCCTAGAAGTGTTCAAGATCATGTTAGAAGGGGCTCTAAGAGACATGATCTAGTGGAAGATGTCCTTGCCCATGGCAGGGAGGTTCAAATTTAATGTTCTTTAAGGTCCCTTCCAACACAAACCATTCTGTGATTCCTAAAATAAGTATGCAATGAGTCTCCAAAAACCCCCCCCTAAGGACATTCAACTTAGAGTTGGTTTTTTTGAGTATCACAGGCATTTAAAAATCATAACCTCATCTTTAATGGTATTTCTAGCATTTCCCACTTTGTGATAGGACAGAAACCAAAAGGGGGAAAGAAAATACTCATATATTAATTAATATATTCAGATGTGCATACTTTCCAATATTTATCCTAGTCTAAGCTGTCATTCACTTCTGTTGGTTTCTGTTCAGTTGCAGCCATAGTGGCCAAGAAAATCAGAGCTTTGTGCCTCGGTGTTTCCCTGTGTTGTGCAGTGAGTACTCCAAAACTGGAGAACAAGACGAGACAGACCACAGCCTTAGTTTCCTCTTTCAGCACTGTGTAATAAGAAGAACAAACATCACTGACTGCAAGCAACTGTTAGTGGAATTATTCCCTCTAAAGACATTACATGTAATGACATCATTCACTGTACAAGAGGTTAGAGTGGGATTTAGGAATCTTGAGTTATGCTTCCCTAGCTATCAGAAATTCATAATTTGTACTCAGACAAATAAGATCACCTCTGTTAGTTGTCAATGAGCACTCCTAACTTTAGCTTTCCCTTTCTTTGAATTATCAAGTTTTATGTCCTGTTCCATGCCTGACACAATGGGATAGTTCCTCTTAGCTGAAGCCTGGCATTGCTCCTGTAATGCATAAAGATAAGCAAAGTTTTGTGGAATTAATTTATTTTCCACTGAGTTCATGTAATGAGAAAATATACTAACATACCAGATCAGGTAGGGGTACTTCAATACCTTGCAATTTTACTGATAAATTTACATAGAATCTTTTATTTATAAGTTTTGACTGATAACAATTATTGAGCATACCATCATCGTCTATGATATCCCTACTTCTTTAATGTAATAGTTATATGGTAAATACTATCTATCGATATTCTTGTTTAAAATGAGTTACTGCAATGATGCAATTAGTGCCAATAGCAGGAAAGAATGTTGGCAGAAGGAAAAAGCTAATTATGATGAAACTGCTTGTGGCAACATTACCTTACTGCAGTACATATGTCTTAGATGAAAGTACACTTTTTATTCATTTCAAGGATTTTGCTGGAGGAAGCCCATAGGTTATTCTTAAAAACAGTGGAGATCTGAACTTCTAAGGTTTCCCAGTCCAGACTTTCTAAAAGCCCATGTTCATCCTTTAGTACAGCTCCTCATATTGAATGTCTTCTGAGCATTGTACTTCTTTCCCGCTTCATTCATTTTAACAAAAGGGCTGAAATCCTACTTAGTTTCATGATTTTTTTTTCTTGTTCTTGCTTCTTACATTCAAATTTCCCCATTCACATTAGTGAGGAATGGATTTTGCCTGCAATGAACAATAAATCCTTATTTCAAAAATCCCTTCAGCCTGAGCTGAAGTTTAGTTGGAGTTACTAAATTTGGAGCTGTTTCATTTTCCCTTTTCACTGCTTAATGTCCTCAGTAAAAACCCAACAATGGTTTAAGAACTTAGTGAGATCAAGAGTGACGCCTGTTCCTTACAGTCAGCTTAGACTTCTGGAGGCAACAGCCTGTCAGAGAAGGGGAAAGATCTTTGCCATTGCATTGCATTCTGTTTTAATTACTTTGCTACTTCTCTTGTCATACCAGATTTTAAGATTTTTTTTTAAAAAAAAAACTTAGAGGGAAGGAAAGTACTATTACTTGTATTTTACAGATTGGAACTGGTAAACAATATGACAAGCAATAAAACATTGGACCTAGATATAATTGTCTCCTAGATACAGCTTTCCAATCCAGATCATGTTCCAAATATCTGTTATAATAAGCTTGAGTATAATTTGATCATGTCTTTGATCAGCAGAATGGATATGGTAACATCTCTTATGAGCTTATAGCTTTTTTTCTTATTTATCCTTGCTTAATGTTGAGAGCTGGAATTTTTACATAATTTCTTGGTTAATTTCATTCATTACTAAAACATATTTTAGAACTGCACTGAGTTTTCGTCCTAAAAGAGGCCTGATTATTTACTGTAGCCTTCCCATTGTCAATCATCACAAATTTCCATTTCTAAGAAACTCACTTTGGTATAAACACTTCACCTAAAATTTATGCCAAAGTCTATGTGCATCCGTCCACTCTAGGTCCCATGTTACAGGTGGGGAAAGCTTTGATCAAGTGCCTTTTTCATTAATTTTCTTTTTTTACCCTAATTCCTTTTTTTTTTTTCTTTTCCTCCTAACCTCAACAAGCTCAGAAATGGTTCTCTATTATGTCCTAATTGGAGAAGGTTTAAAATAAAAAGGTATATTATATCAGTTTAATGTGTCATAACATTTTAACACAAGTACTGAGAGCTGTGGGATTTGAGAGCATTGCAATGACACCTGACCAAATCAGAACTGCTCCAGAGTGCCATCTTTTGTCCCTGGCAGCTGGACCCAATCACACACTAATTTAAGCCCCCCCCCATGCAGCACTGAATGCTGGTGGTTCTAGTATTTATTTCTGTGTCCTGTGAATGTAATATAAATGCAGTCTCAAGCTCAGAGACTTCATAAAGAGGTGGTTTGGAAAACAGTAACACAGAATCACAGAAAGAGTGAGGTAGGAGGGCAGCTCTGGGGATTGATTGAACCAGCTCCACCTTGTCTAAGCAGGGTCACCTAGATCAGGTTTCTCAGGGCCATGTCTAGTTAGGGTTTGAGTCTCTTCAAGAAAGAAGACTCCACAACGTCTCTGAACAACCTCTTCTAGTGTTTGATCACTTTTACAGTAAAAAAAAGGTTTCTTGTGTTTAAACAGAATTCTCTCAAGTTCAATTACAATTCATTGCCTTTTGTCTTTATCTCTGTCATCCCATGGTCACTGTGGCCAAGCCTGCCTGCAACCTTCAGTCTCCAGCTGCCACTTTTTTGATTGTCAGTCCCAGCTTCAGCAGGGCTTTTTCCCCTCATCAGGTTCTTAGTCGGATATGTTAAAAAGTTTTGATGAATGCTTTCCAGAAAACTACTAGGCTGCTTGTGCCCTGCTGTGTTAGTACTCTAGCAGGCCTACTGATTCTTCCTGATCAAATGGTCTGATAGCTACCACAGTGCCACCCCATTTGGTGGCCCCCTTATCCTGAACTGTACTCTCTCATCTAGTTCATCATCCTTCCGCAGGCAAAACTCCGTGCATCCTTCCTGTTCCCTCACATCAAGGGCAATTATTCCTTCCTTCACTGCCCCAGCCTGTCCTTTCATTACCCATCCATGGAACTACTCTGATCAGATAAGCTATCTCTGTGATCTTAATGAGATCACAGCCCTACAACTGCAGACCAACCTCTGGTTACTCCTGTTTGTTCCCCATGAGGAAGAAATCAATGTACAGTCACAGAGGCACAGAACCCTGATGATTTCACAAAAACTGAAGAAGTCAAACAGGATTAGACCTAGTGGTGACACCTGGGCGTAAATTGTTAGTGACTGGCCTCCAACTAGACTTCATGCCATTGATCGCCAACCTCTGGGACCAACCATTCAGCCAGTTTCCAATACACATCACTGTCTGCACACCCAGCCCAAAATTCATCACCTTCTCTATGAGTATCTTCTGGGAGTGTCAACAACTTTATTGAAATCAAGGCAGATAATATCCACTGCACTCTCCTCATTCGCCAAACCAGTCATTTCATTGTAGAAGGTTATCAGGTTGGCCAAGCATGACTTCCTCTTTCTAAATCCATGCTGACGACTCCCAATGGCCCTCTTGTCCTTCATGTGCCTGGAAAACATCTTCAGGATTAACTCAGAAGTCTAGAAGAAAGGTTATGAACATACTTAGAAGTTATTTTTAATGGGTCTGGGGAATACTCTTTTGTTTCCAATCAGATTTCAGAAGAATTAAATCTAGAAAGCAAAAGGACAGAGTAGCCTAAAACTCCATCTCATTGTGTGCTGTGTGACTTTAGCAGTTCGTTTAACTTCCTCAGGACTGACTAAGAACAGTTACACAGCTGAGTCCAGCATGTCAGGCCCTGACTGCCAAAAGTACAAATTGAAACATAAAAACCTATTCCAAAGTAAACTATAGAGATGTCTTTCCAGCATGAAATGTGGACATATACAAACCCAAGGCTGTTCAAGACCTCCACACTCTCACTACCTGACCATTGCCAGCAGAATCATTTTCTGAGACTACAAAAAAAACCCCATCTCAACGGAGTTGTGCTGGGTATGGGTGACAATTGGTTACACTTCCTGATTGCCTTTTGCAGAGCATTATTTAAGATACAGCCCTCACTAACACCTGACTTGCCTTGAGATGCTTTTAATTTGTCTCAACTGAGGTCACAGCCTCAGATGACACATCACATTTTAAACATGGAAGAGTTTGAATTGTTTTTCTTAAGATAAGTTTCCATTGACCAGTTTTTTGTGTGATATCTGCAGATTGTTATAATACAGGCATTCATAGCTCATACCTGAGTTTTCCAGATCAGTAAAAGAAAACTCTTATCGACTCACACTAAAGTCAGTTCTGTATCAAATCTGAACACTGAAACAGAAACAATATCAAAATGCAATTATCAGGTGCTGACCAACATGATCTGGCAGTAGGATCAAGTGCATATCTAGGGACAAGAACCTCTTTAGGTACTCCTGCCTAAAGTAATTCTTACTAGACAGACTCTTAAGTCTCTGACAATATCTACCCACATACAAATGCCCATAAAGTAACAGAACACTGTTTTCCCCATTTTTAGAGGAGAACTGAGCAACAGAGGGGTTAAAGAACTTGTTCCAAGACACACAGGAAATTTGTGTACAGCACAGGAAATGAAATGCAGTGAGCTGAAGTCCCAGCCCATTATTTTATTCACTTCCTTGTATAAATGGTCTCTCACCATTTCCACCAAAGTAGGAATAAATAAGATTTTCCTCCTTTTTTCTTATCTGGGAAATTCTTACACAAATGCAGTGTACACATGCTTCTAGCAAAATGAATATGACAGCAAGTTCTAAATCCTTCCCTGATAATTCTTATTCTCCTAATTATTCAATTTTTCTTACAAAATATTGAAAAGATAAATTTAGTTTTCAGTTCCCTTTACCTTCTGTTATGCTTTTCTTTATCTTAACTTTGAAGCTTTGCATTATTGTTCACACATTTGCTCATGAAAGTGAAAAGTAAACAGACATTATGCCAAAAAGCAATATTTCAAAATTCACTCATTAACACACCATCTGAGAGAAAATTAGTTTCATACTTTAAATTTTCACAGGCCTGTGTGACAATATATTGGTTCTGTTATTATTTTTTTTTTTAATTTTTCTTTCAAAACTTAATTCTATTACATAGTGGGGGTTAAATATTTTTGGAATATTTATCATCTAGTCCTTCATTATGTTTGAGGAGTTTTTAGATCCTAGTACCTCCTTTCCATTTATAAGTTTTCTGTCAGAGTCCAAAATTTCATTCCAGACTTCCGTTGTGTGGGTATCCAGTACAGTCAGTGGACCTCTGGTTTTGATTCCTTAAAGCATTTAATCATCTACCCAATGAATTTAAAGTGTTTAAGTCCCTTTAGATTAGGTTGAACTGGGACACACACACAAATGTTTTTGCCAGACAATGTTATCCCTTCATCTTTTTAGTCAACCATGCACATTGATTTATGTCAAAGTCTTCACACTTGGCCTGATTTTTACATTCACTAGAGATTCATCAAGCAGATAACATTTCACGAGAAAATAAGATGGGGTTTCAAAGCTTTGAATGTTTCAGTAAGACTGATATTGGTGTTGAAATAACTAGATCTTTTCAATTTATTTATCTTTTTATCAATCTGAGGAACATATCAGATCATCGGCTTTATATTAAACCAAAAATCCAAATTTCAAATGAAACAAATAACTTTTCATACAAGCAGCTGTCAGGGTAGATTACAAAGAAATTAGCTCTAAATACTGTGATCAACGCATCACTTCTATGAATTCCTCTTCATGAGATTGCTGAAATTTTAAATTTGCATCTCAGATACTGCGTATTTTCACTAGCATACTAGTCTAAAAATTGAGGATTGGCTTCTTGAAAGACTTTGCTGTGGAAATTGCAGTGCCTTCTATTCTTATTCTCTTCGAAAACACTATAGATACCTTCTTGTGTAAAGTTTATGACTGTTTAAATTACTTGCTTAGAGCAAAATGTAGAAATGTAGCTGCAAAGAGGGCCCCATGACACCAGATGTTGCATAACAGACAGTTTTGGGTTTTGTCCTTGGAGTGGAATGAGAGATTCACAGAGTAAAAACAAAGCAAAACTCAAAAAAAAAAAAGACCGACCAAAAAAAATCCAAACAAATTCCAGCCAACTCCAAGAGAGAGAATGATGCCATGCATTAACCGACAAGAAGGTAGTTTTTGTTTCCAGCCCCTCCCTTCAAGATTGTAATTATTCCTTTTACCAGCCATGGGATAGCACTGACTAGGGTAGAACAAATCACATATATTGGGTAGCTGTCTAAGAGGTTGACTATGGATCCTTCATGGAGAAGTTTTAGCCTCACTAAGCTGAAGAGTGAATTAAAATTTTCACATGAACACACCATCCTATTGTTACATAAAGATAAGCGTTGGAGGCATGGGAACCTTTGAAGTAAAATCTTATCCTTTCAAAGAGTAATTGCAGGCATCTACTTTTATAAGAGAATTGTGCAATAAAAATGCCTGCAGAAGCAACAAAAAAGGCTGACATTCCACACACCATCTTATGGTCAGCATTGGCAAACGCCTACCTCGAGGGATAATCTCCTGTTCACTTCAACTTAATCCCTCACCTTTTTACTGTCAAGACTTTTTTAATATTTTTACTCACACATCTAATTTTCTTTGTGCACTTTGTAGTTCTATTTCCAGCTCCAGGTTTTATAGCTTAATCTGAGGGCCAGGAGCCTAAAATTTAGGCATTGCAGCACTGAATGTAAAAGCTTCACATCCCTTTATTTAGTTGAGTCCTAAGTGAATTCCCTAGGATCAGCCAGGAAATTTGTGGCAAAGTCAAAAACAATATATCAGTCTCCAGGAACGTAGGCAAAAGGCCATTATTTCTATCATTGTAGGTTAAAGATTCCAGTCCACACTGGAATAAGGAAATGGGGAAAAAACACCTCTCAAAGCACTTTTGAAGAGTATTCAAAGGGATCCTAAAACCAAGCAAAGCTGCATATCGATCGTTCATTTTTCACCAATTCCTTGATTTTTCAGTATATATAAGAGCTTCACAACTGGGAGCAATTATGGACAAAAATTATTACATGATGTATGACTCAATATACAAATGATCTTTGGGAAAGGAGGTTCTTGAAAGGGAGTTTTGGCGTATGGAACAGTATCAAAAGCACTACATGGTTTGATTGTTGGGAGAATTACACACTGGTATGTGACACCTTTGGGAAAAGTTCTGAGAAGTAGGTCAGGTGCCTTGAGTCTTAGCAGACTGGTTACTTATTCTTTGGGGTCAGCTGTTCTGAACTTCAAGAAGTTCAGGTCTCAGCAGCTGCTGTGTAATCAGAGCACAAAATGCTTTACAATGGCTGACTAAAGAAGATTGGAATTGATTGAGAGGGCCTGATTTATTGTCCTCCTGTGATTGTAATATGCAGCATGCAGAAAATTCTCTCATGCTTAAACCTTTCCTTTATATTTCTAGTGTTCATGAAATGAGCTTTAAACCACGAAGGGTTTCTGCTCCCTTCTCCATGTCCCCACAATAATTTCTGGTTCTAATTTAAAGGTTTCTCTTTTTTAATAAATGTATTTTAGATGGATCTAGTGCTTGTGAAAGTTGCCAGCCTATTTGACCCTGGAGTGGAGGGAAGGCAGACCTTAAGCACTGAAAAGAACAAGGGCCTCACATGAGGAAGAGGCCTAGAAAGAAATTGATAACTTGGGGAAAAAGAATAGCAGTGTATGATAAAGCAGCAGATTAGCTGATCAAAACAAAGTTGAAAATGCTATCTACCTCAAGAAGGATCCTAAGGAGTCAATGGATGCCCAGTATACATCAGACTACCACTATGAGAAACCGCTTAAACAGAAAACGCAGCTGAAACATGTTGTCTGCCAAAATTCACTTCTCTGGTCAAGTCTTGCAGGGCAAGAAGTGGGATCTAAAGAAGGGTGGGTGAGAATATGCCTCTGCTTTTGGATTTGTCAGTCATCAGTGTTCCTTAAATCCCAGTGGGGACTCACTCCTCTTCTCATCCACAGAGCTTGCCTGTCGTCCAGTTTACAGTCATCTTAAATATTCTGAGATCTCTCTGAGAGCCTTTCTCTGATGAGAGAAGATATTGTTTCATAATAACAAGATGACCAATTGCCATTTGGCTATGCATATTTATGTTATAAAGACACCAAAGTCAAAGGGAAGCAAAGAAAAAGTTACTTAGGACTAGCTAGCTACAGAACCATCATGGCAATCATCACATGGGCATACATAACACCTCTTGTGCGAGGATCTCCATTATCTTTGAACAAGTGGGGAAAGAACAGTACAGTTCCCAATTTAATGATTATAGGAGAGACCTGTATAGGCCATTACATTTAGCCCATGTAATGCACCCAGTTATTAACAGCACAGGAACAGGAAGCTGAGGTGAAATCTTAACACTACAGAAATTATTGGGAGATTTGACTTTTTCTTCATGAGGGTCAAAATTGTATATTCATATGTTCTTTCCATTATTTAACCATAAAATAATTCTTTTTATTCAAATCCCTTTCTAAGCACAATAACAGACAGCCCCATAAGAAACTTAAAATCATTTCTTTCATACATTAATCATAATTTACATTGACATCCTGGCTTGCCTGTGCTTACACCCCCAACTATTCATAGAGCTCCAATTATCACTCTGTCGGATCACTTTCTCTGTTAAAATTTGACAAAAATTAGAAAGGTCTGCTTGTCACCAGCAGCTATACATATATAATCCTTGAAGCCTTGTCATGTCATGCCACTAGATGTTTTCCTTCCCTGAGAGAGGCTAGGTTGGGTAAGAAACAGGGCAGAGCAAGCCAGTTCTTTACTTGTTTCTTAGTCCTTTCATAGACTTGTTGCCTTACCCATAAAAAGGGAGAAAAGAGAGTAACAAGAGACACAAAGAAGATGTGCCAAGAAAGTGCTTGTCAGCCTAGTCCTGATTTCTTCTGGTATTACAAGGGGCACACAGTGGCCCAATGGCAGTAATTTAGTTAATGCATCCTGACAGAACTCTTTATTTCCTTCACCGCTTGAAACTAAGGCAGCAGCTCTGACATCAGAATTACACTCCCACAGAATCAGGAAAACCTTCCAGGTTGTGACTCTTTATTTTATTTATTTGATCCTGTATTTGTGTGTGTTGTGGTATAAACCCAGTGGGCAACTCAGTCCCACACAACTGCTCACTCACTCTCCCTGCATTGGAATGGGGGAGAGAATCAGAAGAATAAAAATGAAAAGACTTCTGGATGGAGATAAAGACAGTCAAACAGGTAAAACAAAAACCACATACACAAGCAAAGCAGAACCAGGAATTCTTTCACCACTTCCCATAAACAGGCAAGTATTCATCACTCCTGAAGAAAGCAGGGCTCCATCATGCGTAACAATGACTTAGGAAGATAAACACCATCACTTAAATGTCCCCCCCCATTCTTCCTTCACACAGCCTTGTACACTGAACATCACACCATAACAGTATGGAATATCCCCTGGGTCATCTGGGGTCAGCTGTCTTGGCAATGTCCTCTCTCAACTTCCCGCGCACTGCCATTCTCTGCCCTGGTGGAGTGGGGTGAGAAGCTGAAAAGGCCTTGGTTTTGTGTAAGCACTGCTGAGCAACAAGAAAAACAATCTTGTGCTATCAACACTGTTTCCAGCACAAATCAAAAACATAGCCCATAGTAGCTACTGTGAGGAAAAGTGACTCCATCAGAGTCAAAACCAGCATATTTTCCACCCTTTCTTCCATACCATTTACACCATATTCAGCTCCCACATTATCCAATAAAACCTAGTTAACAACCACCCCATTTCCCATGCCTCAGTATAATAGACAAATATCACTCCTTAAGTCTGTGAACTACCTATAAAATGCCCATAAAATGCCCCCTGAGTTTATTTTTTCCATGACTTTGGGTTCCATCTGTTATGGTGGTCAATCAAGAAAGAAGAGGTGTTCTGTTGTATGGAATTATTGGGTACCAAAGCCAGTTTAGGTTAGGTCCCTGCTGCATTTACATTTATCCCCGCCACCTGCCAGCCCAAGGACAGCAGAGTGAGGTGATCAACAGCACAGCACTATGGCAAGCACTGAAAGCAAAAGGTAGCCAGTAAGGAGCACCAGACTCTAAGATACAGGGAGACAAGGAAGCCCCATGACAATACAGGAGACAGTCAATTAAAAGCTCTACTTGGGCACCAAAAAAAAATGTCATGGTTTAACACCAGCCAGAAACTCAGCCCCACACAGCTGCTCAGTCACTTCACTGTGGTGTGACAGGGAAAAGAATCAGGTTAAAACTGAAAAAACCCATAGGTTGAGAATGAAGTGTATTTGCCTTTGCTGCTTCAAACATGAATTAGTAGTTGTATACCAAATAATATTCTTTACCCTTTTTTTTTGAGTAGAAATTTCAGGATTGGCAAAAAACTAAATTATGAACATGTCTGGCTTACAAAGCTTTGGTGCATCTTATTTCTGTGAGATGTCCTCCTTCCTTCACATTAAATTTTGTGAGAGGAAAGCACTCTTTATGATATTTATTATGTTTTCACCAGTTTCCTCTGATGTTCTTCCATTTTTTGGTGAAAATTGTAAGGTGAAAAAATGATCAATCAATCTGGAAGTTAATCAATTTGTTATTGTCACATGGAGATTGCTTCTAGGGGAGGAGTCTTTTGCCTACTCCAGATATAGGGGGTGGTGGAGAGGTGATGTCAAAACTTAGGTACATTCGGTGGAAGTATATTTTGCTACTTTCAGCTATTTGAGTATGTACCAACTACTGAGTTAAAAAGAAACAAATGAAATGAAAAACAACCCATGACACAAACAAAAAACTGGAAAAAACCCAATAAAAAAAAATCAACAGAAAATTTGAAACAGCTGAGTACAATGTTTCCTGTAAAGATGGAAAATGTTGTGATACATACATGTAAGCACAATGTCCATGAAGTTCTGTGCAAAGCAGATATTTTTTTTATTATTATTTTTTATCTTTTTGCCACCTGGACAGTTCATTTGGAATATATAGTTCAATATACATTCTAAAGGTTTGATCTCGTAAGTATGCAGAAATACAGCCAGAAATATCTTGAGTATCAACTGACTGATTTTCACATCCTTGAAGCCATTCCTTGAACAGTGGGCTTGGGAAGAGATTAGCTCTGCTGTTTGGAGCATGGTGCTAATAACACCAGGGTCAAGGGTTTAATCCCAGTATGGGCCATAAGAGTTGAACCCGATGATCCTTCTGGGTCCCTTCCAACTCAGAAAATTCTGTGATGATACTCATAAGAATAACACAAATGGGCTATCCTTTCAGAAATCCTTGTTGGAAATTGAGTAATGGAACAGGTAACCAGAAGAGACTAGTGGTGGCTCTGCTGCCTTTCCCCCAAGCCATGGAATTTCAAAGGATTAACTTGGTTTAAACCTAATTATTTTGCTTAGCCGATTTTATATTCTCAATTGAATTTTAGGATGAGGATGAAGAAATCGAGCAACTATCACTTTTTCCATAGATTTCCTCACATTTTAGAGTGAAGTAGTTTTATCTATTGAGTTAATTGAATTCTGTGGACTAGAGCACAATCAGGGAGCAGGACTTACTGATATTTCATATCAGTATGTATAATAATATTGATAAAAAATTGATAATATGAAAATAAAAGGAAGAAAAAAATCTCAACCACCACTTCAACCCTAAATTTCAGTCTTTGCATATCTGGTAGAACAAACACAGCTACAGAGTAAGAACATCTGTAGATAAAGCCTATGAAGGACATGTGTGTTCCACACCTAACCACAGCAGGGTGTCACTATAACAGCTTGCTTACTACTTATCACATCCAAGTCCATATGGTGCATTTCTGCCTTAATTGGTCATTTCCATGCTTATGTTGATTTCTGTCAAAACCTTAATGATATTTAAATATTCTTTTACTCATATCAGAACTTCTTTATTTTAGTGAATTTCAAGAAAAAAATGTCTGCTAGAGTAGGTGTTCACAATATTTTAGTGACCTGAGAGATTCTCTAACAACAGACAAAAATGCAGTGTTATTTTACCTACATCGGTATTTTAATTTCTTGCCAGCATTCAGCCTAGACTGCTCCAAATCAAATAAACCACCAAGGCCCACACAGCGAGAGAAGGTTCATTATGAATCATGAACAGCTCAGGGTGGAATTGCCAAAGTAAAAGAACAGATAGCATTTAAAAAGAACAAATAATATGTCTGTCCCGTACCTTCCATGTTTAATGAACTCTTTTTCAGAGAGTCTGTTTTATTTGGGCACTTTGAGACATAAGGATATGAAAAATAAGTGGATTTACTTGCTTGTCTGAATGTAGAGAGCTATTTTGATAGAAAGGTGAACAAAAGAAAGTGTGAAACGGGTCAGGTATTTTCCAGAGCCTGGTGCACACCTTCAGTAAGCTGAGCCATTGGAAGGGTGAAGACCAAAGCCATACACTGTGTGCAGACCTAACGAAGAGATAGCATTGATCCCTAATGAGGCAGAGCCAAGGATAAAAGGTAGAAGTGGCGACTGATGGCTGGAACTATTCTCTATGCCTGCAAAAACATAAGTGTTCTGGAGGAGCTGTCTTGGATAAGACACAGCTTTCCTAGTTTTGCAGCTAGCTTATTGCCATATGCTTATTTCCTTTTCTACAGGCCTGAGCAACCGCTAGTGGCAGAGGAAAAGTCTGTAGCTTCTGATGCAGACAATCGCAGTATCTTTGGCTAAATAAAAGCAGCAGCCCTTGTTAAGATATAGATCTTGTGAGGAAAAGTGTAACACAGATACACAATTACAGAACAGTATACAAACTCCCCTTTTAAACTGAGAATAATATGAATACAGACTTCAGTGATGTTTCCAAAAAGAAACTGGTTTTCAGTGCATCCACAGCATCATTATTTTCACTTACCTCCAGGTTCCTTACAGCAACCATTCTGGATGAACAGGGAAGCTGGGTAAATTAACAAACTAAGAAAAAAAATGTGAAGAAGTTAAAGAGGGGTGAGTAAGTAAAGCAATGTATGTGTTCCAATGTGCAGTATGTTAGCGACAGTGAGGGAGACGCAGTACCACACTGTCTTCTTTTCCAGACCACAGTAACTAGTGGCGGGCCTCTCACCCCCACACAGACCCAGCTTAGGATGCAAAGAATGATCTCTGCAGGGAATGTTTCATGAAAGCAGAACTCAGCTACAATCACATCTTTCACAGGCTGAGTTCAAGCAGTTGTCTCTCTCCCAAAGGCCTGTATATAAGCTGATTTTAAAATGCAAACAGCCTATGCACAATTTCTTTGTAAAAACACAAGAACAGATTACAGATCTGGTTTTAAAAAATCAGTCATATAACATACTGCAGAGCCCAGATGTGGGCAAGGAAAAGTGCTTATTTTCCTTTCTGTGTATGAGTTTCATAACAAACACTAGTGAGTTTCACACTTTAATGTTTGTTCTAATCTCTGTTTTCAAAAACGAGGGAACTCTCACAGTTTATCAGAGTTCAAAGATAAGGTTAAAACATAATGAATCCTGATAAAATCTCATGGATTATCCTTGGGGGAAAGCATCAATTCATTCAAAGTTTTAATCACTTTTATAAAAATACGAGGGTTTTTTTAAGGTTTTTGAAGAGCTTGACTCTACCCCTTGGCTTCTCTTAATTCCACTTTCTGAACACCTTAATCAAGATTTCAGTAGCTTAAATTACAACTATTAAAAAAATTGGGAAAAGGGAGAAGTTTATTATTCTTTCTCCCTGTTACGTGTAAAATAAAATGGACCCTGAGGGAGTGGTCATGGTCTCATTGAGTAAGCTAAAAGTAACTCAGGACCCATGAGATGCAACACATATCAAATCGCTCTCTAATAATGTTCTAACCTCAGGTAAGCTCTTTTTAGCAAAAACAGAGAGCTCAAAAGACTTCAGATTCCTAAAGTACTACTTGTTATTTACTTGCCTCTGTTCACAACAGCAGACCACAAACTATCACAAGTCTCTTTCAAGTAATCACTTAGACAACTGAGAGGTGAGAAAGAAATATGTATTGGGAGAACTTATTTCAATAGCTTAAGTTCTGCTGTGGCACGAAAACGGAGTTTTCTCCAACATAGCTGAGTTGAGCAGTTTGACATCTACCTCCTCTGTGAATCATCTGGGACACCTAAACAAGGCACCTGTTATTAACACCCATGAGGAGAGGAACCAGTAAGCAATATCTGAACCTGTTTAATTTGTGAAGGGCACTCTGAATGCAGCACAGCATGATGTTCAAATCAGTTCAAACACTTGCCAAACAGGATACTGCCACATCCCGTTGAAATCATAGTATTCTGCTTACAGGACTTGCTCTGGAAATTGAAAAACTACAGCATCATCAGTCTGAGTGGATAAAAATCCACAGCTCTTACTTCTTCAGAGAGTGCCCTAGCCGCATGGCTTTTATTGAAGCTGTGCCATTTCTGCGCAGCCAGGAATGTGGAATTTGTTTGGCCTGCAAAGAAGATTGCAAAGTGGGGTCTATTTCTGTAATCTAATAGGCAAAATACTCCGCTGGAGAGGATGGGAAGCTAAAATAGTTCTTTCCTGAGGGCCTGCTTAGATTATGTGTTTTCCATATAACAGTCTTAAGATAAAATCCATTAGCAACATTGGAAGGAAAACTAAAACATAAGAACTTTCCTGTTTCCACAGTGGACACATCTGGTTGCCTCACATTTGGCCTCTTCTGCTTACTTTTTCTTTCTGCCCCTAGTTCTTGCACCATTTCTTGCACATGGACTTTGTTTTAATGGATAGGTGTAAGACTGGAATGGCATTAAACAAGCCAATAGATGGTGAATGACACTGTCTTATGATAACAAACATCAATCAATGTTTAATATTTAGAACAGCGTCTTGAATCCTGAACTCAACTCAACTGATCCTGAACTCAACTAAGGCGCTTCACTCACCGCTGCATAGGAGTATCAAAACTAGAGAAACACAGGATTCCAAACCTATTCAGCATTTCCTAGCAGTTGGCTTAGATATCTTTCTGAAGATGATAAAAGTAGTCACTTCCATATGTTCTAAACATTATTTGAACTGATAATTTTCACCCCTATAATATCTTAATGAACTTCACTTAAAAAGAAGCAGCAAACTCATATACTATCTTTGGTCCTTGTTGCAGCTTTGGGAAAAAATATCCCAACTTAAATGCTCAAATCTATTTCTGAGAGAACCAAAAATAATTTTTAAAACTGTGGACTCCATAAAAAAACAGGAATGTTTGGTTAAGAGTGGATTACAAGCTGGTATGAAATTTCCAAGTGTCATTCCTAAAGAGAACATGTTTTTTTTAATCCACTGAACAGGTAGATCTTTAGCTACAGGCAATTTCATTGTTTGCCTTACCCTATGATGGTGCTATAAACTAGAAAGTGCTATTACAAATTACAGTTATAACCCAAATTCAAACTCAGAGCTGCAGCCATGCTCTGAAACGTGTGAAAGCTTTCAGAGGTTTGTATGTATAGTCCCCTGAAGCTCACAAAGTCTTAGAATATTTTACGTGATGGAACTGTTTCTCTCATACAATGTTTGCTATATTATCTGAAATACACTGCCCCATTTTGCAATTTGAAACTGAATTGTCATGCTTTTCTCCATTACCTCTTTCTGTATTGCCCACACTACAAAAAATCAGTTGTATTCACCAGGCACAGCTTGCCAAATTGAAAAGGCAATACGATATTTCCTTGTAGCACTGTGTCCCAAAACAACTGACCTTCCCTGTTCTCATAAATTTTCCTGTTCATCTCCTCGAAGTGGCTCAAACCTGGAACAGGTGACAGCATTGAGTTTCTGATGCCACAGGTCCTAAAGCTTAAATACAATGATCTAATCTCTCCAGCCTAAGTGAAAACAAATTGAAAGCTGCTCACTTTGACACTGGCTGTCAATAAGGCAAGATTTGATAACACAGGAAAAGAAACAATTCAACTCTGGCCTTGGAGAGTCAGAGTGGAGGTGTCAGAAATGTTTTGCAGGGTTCCGTCCCTCTTAGCTTGGAAAATCTTTTGGCATCTGGAGCCACTAACTTTAGCTCTGGCTTTAGCCATGTTAATGGCATGGAGCCATCCTCATGCTGGACATTTCAGGCCAGAGTATTTGGGAACAAGCAAGTTTCACCAGAAGGATAGCATATGGCAAATATTCATCAAATATTTTTTAATATTATATTTATTATGTTTGGATTTGAGACATATCTATGTCACATTGAGAGCAAAATACGTTTGAATTCTAATTAAATGAGGCTGCACGCTTACACATTATAATTTTACAATATTTTTATATATAAGACATTTCCATTCTCTTTATTTCACGTGTTTAAAATATCAGGGTTTATTATAATTTTTGTTTGGCATACAGTAAGAAGTAAAAGAACAAGAAGCGGGGAAAAAGGACAAGGAGGGAGAGAGACAAAGAGCAAGCAAGCTCAAGAGAAATTTATAAAGTAAGTATGTCTTCATACATAGAGGTCACAATTTCATCGCATAATCAGTCTTTCCTTCAGTGTATTTACAGAATTGTAACGTTGTACTTTTTATGGTGTAAAAAGATATTAATTCCAGCATTGTTTAAGTGGGAGGCAATGAAATATATTCTGGTTTCAATTAGGAAAGTCAGATACATAAACAGGTTCTATTGGAAGTTCCTGATAGGAACAGAAGAATGTGATATTGATGGACACAGGGGACTCAGGCCTGCTCTTGTTTAAACCCTTGGAAAAAACCTCATTGGCTTCAGGGCTGCAGGATCAAGCATATGCCTAGATCACGAACAGGTTTAGCAGACATGTTAAAATGGCTTCAGTTTCTGAGTACTGATGGCTCCATCCCCAGGAATCTGGATCTCACTGCCATTACCCACAGTCAATGGCAGCCAAAGGCCTGAATTTCTGCTTTGAGAAAGGTTGAAACCTTGCCATAAATACTTTCCAGAGAATGGCAGTTATTATGGCAACAGTGTTCCCCTTGCTCTAGTTAAGGTTGTGTCAGCATTTAAATTATAAACCCCTGTTTTCAGGGGTTTACATCTTGGTTATAAACATTTGCCAAGAGATGAAAATTGGCACTCACTGCCCTATTTTTTTAATAACAAAGCTTGGAGAAAGTAAGAGTGGGTTTTTTTGGTGTTTTTGTTTTTTTTTTTTCTTTTTATACTGCAAGAGGGAAAAAAATTGGAGGCTTTTTGTGGGCGGTGAGGTGCATTTCTTTGTGTAAAATGTGTTTATAAGCAGGTATGGAGGGCAAGTATATTCCTAAATTGTAAAATTTGCTCTCTATTTTTTAATTTAATTTGGCTGGGCACTGAGAGATTTGTTAGTTTGTTTTAAATGCATTTGTGTAAGAGGACTAAAAAAAATGACAACACTGCAACTCATATATTTCTTATTAAATGTATGAGTTTTAATAGGGATAAAACAATGTATGTCAAAAGTGCCTTGCCACTGAAATGCTAACCTTTGTTAAGAGGTTGTCATATGGGGCTTTATTTAGTTTTTTTCTGAATACAAATAGTCCTTTTTTTTTTTTTTTTGTAGAAAACAAAGTGCCTTTACTTGTAACTACTCTTACTCTGGGTGTCTTAAATGATATTTCCACTTCGAATGTTCACATATGAAAACTCCACTAACCAAAGAATTCATCCTTCAGCAGCAGCCAGAGGTTCATGCTCCAGCCTTGGTCCTCTGTGTGCTAACCTTTGGCTCACCAAGGGGTGGTGCATATTGCTCTCCCTGAGTTTCACTCATTCTAAAAATGCTTTGAAATCCCTCTCTCTCTCTCTCTCTGAAGTGGTGTTTCTGAATATGTGTCATATTGTTTTCAATTGTGTTATTATATGTATATTAATACCTGCTGACTGCAAGAAATACTCCCTAGTGAAGCACAACTTTCTTGAAGGAGAGTGTTACATCTCTGATGAAGTTAAGACAGAGACCAGATTCACAGAACAACATCACTGGGCATGCAGCACTGCTGTCAGATGAAGGTACCTGAGGCCCATGCCACAAATGGAAAACACAATATGAAAACTTTGGCAGCAGTGGCAGTTTTCAGTGAAAGTTGTGAAACAAAATTGTTTCAGCATTTCCAAGGCCAAGAGGATCATTATTTCCTTATCACATGGATACAGAAGGCAAGAACTAGAGAGAACTACACATCTACCGCACTAACTGGAATCAGACTTGTCTAACAGTGTATTTCAAGCAGGTAGTTTCTGGAAGATAACTGAAACCTCCTGTTTCAGTTTAAAATGAAGTATGTGTAACTGAAGTCCTTCCAGGCTTGGGTGACCAAGACATCTTATTCTTTTCAGCTGTAATCCACAAATTTCTGAGTGGCCAAGTTGATCCATCAGGAGAGCCAATGTATCAGGTCCAAAACTGTGGACTGACATACCTTACATTTATCCACAGATCCTTCAAGGAAAATGGATGTCATGTCAAAGTTACTGATACTGCACTGCAGTGGTGAACAAGTATGTGCATATATAGGTGTATTGTCAATAACTATAGGAATAAAAAGGCCTGGAACTAATTTTTCACATTTCTGAGCCCATCTAATTCATGTGTAGCTTCATGAGAAATCAAAGGCTTCAAGCTATGAGACCACTGAAGCAAGTTAGCCATCTGAGCAAAGGAGACTTTGTTACACAGCAGTAGGGGAAGAAGGAGAAGTCTCCTATAGACACTGCCTGGTCCTTACAATCAGCAGGAACCTTGGGTCTCTTATAGATGTATCTAACATTGATAAACATTGTAGGTCTGCAAAGCTCTCAGGAGTCCTGGAAATGCCAGATCTACATAGACTGGAAACAAAAAAGGAGAAGTTAACTACCACAATTAATACTAAATATACTAAAAATTCATTATTCGTTCACTTCACTTCTGATTAAAAGAAAATTATTTTTACCAGTAGTGTCAGACTCATAAATCTATTTTGCTATTTGTTGCATTTAATAGTCATGGCACTATCTTCAGCAGTGGTCTTATAGGTCTGATTGTGACTACAAACAATAACCATCAGTATTTTCCCTTGATGATACAGCTCCTAATCACATATTTTGAAATTATATTCCTGGGAATAAAGTGCTCTATGAGATCTCATACCTCTCTCATCCTTAACAATTTTCAGAGAGTACAGAAAGGTCAATATGATATTGAGTACCAGCTCATTATGAGGTATTATTGAGCATGAAAATTGTTTGAGCTCTTCCATAACATGACTATGTACTTCAGTGCATATATTAATGAATAAGCCATTATTTAAATGCCAATTTGTCTCTGACTGTTATAAGTAATAAGCCTCTGAGTACATAAATCCAGATAAGGCCCTTTAATGTAATGTATAGCATATTATTTCATCTACGGAAATGAAAGAACGAGTACCAACTAACAAAATTGAAAATCCTCTGGTTGGTGTTGCTTCCCTCCCCCCTCCCCCGCCACTCCCAAGGCTATGGAGATACATTTTTCCTGTTTATTTTCCCTGTTATCAAAAGAAAGACAAGTTGAAAAACAAAACTGAGTCTGTCTGGTACAACTCAGAGCAATTAGCACCACCGAGATAATGAAAATTCTCATTTATTTGTACTGACGCTCTGATAACTGAAAAGCAAAGCTTCACTGAGCACCAAGGCCTTTTTCTATTAGGTGGTCAAATAGGTCCATCAATCTCCTGCTCTAAAGAGTGTCCAGTATAGTTTCAGAGAAGATAAAAAATGGGAATGATGACAAGGGAAATGAAAGCTGGTTGGCACTATTGATTGGAAATTGATGCTCAGCCCAGTCATTTCAAATCATGTACGAGGGCATAGAGGAATCATGATGATGACAAAAACTGTCAAGATGTGCAGACAAATATGTTAGAAACTGTAAACCTGCACAACACCATAAAAAGAGGGGAGAAAATTTAAAAATGCAAATATGGACATAAAGGTAGGACAAAGCTGTAAAGCCTCAAGAGAATTTTAAAACTTGAATATGATCAGGTGAAAAATGGAGAATCGCTGGGGACATTCAAAACCAGAGAAGACAGTGAAGACAGACAGGTTCTAAAAATACATTTTTTCCAGTAGTGTCTTGTATAATACAGTAGCAGATAATCATCTGAGGAGTAAGAAAAAACCTGCACATAGAGTGCAGAGTTTAGAGAAATCAGGAAAGACTGAAAAAAGGTGGACGTCATACATATAGATGAATTAAAGGAATCAAGAAAACATGACAAGGAGAAAGCACAACATTATAAAATATGATAGAGGAATAAGTGTTACATGGGGCAATACCGATGGCAGAATGGGTTAAACCATGATAAATCCATTCTCCCAGTCAAGAATGAAAGAAATGGAAATGATAATCTGTTCAAATAAAGACTAAAGAAACAACAAGGGAAGACTGCTGAAGAGTGAGTATAACCACTACAAAAATTGAGGAAGTAGATTAAAATGAAGATAGTAAAGGAAAACAGAATGGGAAAGAGAGAGAGAGAGAGAGAAAGAGATCAAGAGAGAAAACAAGTGAGAAAGTAAGAGAGAGAAAAAAAAGAGAGAGGGAAAGAAAGAAGAAAAAGAAAAAGAGAAAAAGAAAGAAAGAAAGAAAAAGAAAGAAAGAAAGAAAGAAAGAAAGGAAAAGAAAAAAGAAAAAGAAAAAAGGAAAAGAAAAAAGGAAAAGAAAAAAGAAAAAGAAAGAAAGATGAAAGAAAACGTGAAAGCTACAG
>JAWWEW010000078.1:135893216-135914896 GCA_035583185.1 Anabacerthia variegaticeps
AAAAGAAAAAAGGAAAAGAAAAAAGGAAAAGAAAAAAGAAAAAGAAAGAAAGATGAAAGAAAACGTGAAAGCTACAGCCTTAATTTGGCTGAGAAAGATGCAAGAAAGCAGATCTATAAAGTGCATAGTGTATTCTGTGTTCCTGTTTTCTCTTCTCCACTTCTACAGGTTCACTGGTATTGTTCATATTCACGGAGCTCTTCTCTATATCTATACATCCAATCTCACAGAAGATTGGAAAGGTCAACAAAGGTTTTGTTCAAGTAGTCGTAGCACCACAGAAGGTGGATGTAAGAGTGGAGCTAAGAGGGATGGATGTCTCTCCCTAGTTGAAGCTCTGCATAATAATCCATTAAATGGCCAAATTTCATCTGATCTGTGTTGATAAAGAGAAGAGAAAATGGAAAACAGTAGAAGGACTCAGAAAATTGCTGGTACTGGACAAGGAATCTTTGGTCATGCCGACCAGTAAAGTAGGAAACGTATCACTGCCTGAGTACTATACTAGAGATAAGGAACACTTAGCAATTCACAAAGCACTTTTCCTATTGTGGCTTTACATGTCAAGCAAAGGGGAACAGATGAAGAACCAAAATCATTAAAAGAGTGAAGTAGATCAACCACTGTTTTTACAGAAAATAGTAAGAATGAACAGGAAGCAGGGCAGTTAAGGGACAATAAAGACACTATTGGGAACAGAGCAGACAATTTGCAGAGATATTAGATGTAAAATGAATAATAGGTAATAGAAGTAAAATGGTTGAGATGATGTCTGTCGGTGATATTCAGCAACATAAACTTCTAGGAGAGAAAACATTCTTTGGAGGTCAAACAAAAGATACTGTGTAGCCTCATAAACCTGTTCAGAAAAACAGCTTAGCAAAATCAGTGCAGCTTTTACAGGATTATTTTAAAACTCTTTAATTTTAAAGCACTGCAAAAATCTTGTTCAGCTTTGGACATCTAATTGCATCAGTGTACTAAACAAGTCTTTGAATTTTATATATGTGGAACTTGGAGAACTACCAGTGCAGGCTTATACTTGGATAGATAGATCTAAATACCAGCAGTATCTCCCAACTGCAAAGAATCAAGAGATAATTTGCTTACCCCTATTATTTGTATCCCATCCCACAGGCAGGATCTGCTAATGGCTTGTACAGCACAATGTTTTTCTATCAACACTGCAATTTTAGGAAAGAACATAATATTAACTGAGATTGCATTTACAGCTTCAGAGCATTAAATTTAGCTAAAGTAAATATTGCCTGGGATTGGAGCTAGTCACTGAGTAAACAAGTATGACTTTTTAGGCAAGACTTGTTGGGTGTAAGTGCCATGTTCTCAAGGTTTGTTCTGTAAAAAAAAAAAATCACACTGGCACTTAAGGCTGGCACAAACATTATGCTTCCTAATAAGTAAGCCCTCAGGACTTGAGTGACACTTACAAGAATTCTAGGTTTTAGGTTTCACTGCATGAAAGATGAATATCCTCCACAAATACACTTGTTTGTTTATTTGAATCTGGCCATCACTCTGAAAGCATCTGTTCCTCAGAGAAAACAAGCTTTTTTCGGAAATAATCTTCATATGAGAAAACACTGGAAGGTGAAATGCAGTGATAATTTTCAAACATCCTTCCCCTGGTTCTTTTACTGAAATAAGAGTGACTGTAATTCTACTGGGGGAAGGACCGTCACTCAGGACACTCCCCCACTAGTGTTTGTTAGGCTCATTGTTGTGGGGAGCTGCGGAAGTATGGAAGAATTTCAATGTGTTTATGCTAACATTTAAATAAGAGATGAACTAGGAAGATATGAATCATGGGAATGAGTTGTCCCAGTCAGTGCAGCCTGAACTGAATCATAGGACAGTTGTTATTTATTTATGTGTCTTTGTAGTGGATGCCAAATGCACAGCATAACAGAAAGTTCTACAGAATATGACATACAGTAAGAATTAAACTCCATTTCTTGTCATTATTCTCAAAAAAGTACTAGAAGGAATCAAGCTGAGCATCCTATTTCTGGAGGCTACTTGCAAACAGAGTAAGGGACAGTTTCTGTCTCACTGAAGGCACAGAAGGAAGAAAATAGTATGTAAGGGCAAATAATTTCCAAAAGGAATCAGCAGCCTACCAAAACAGAACTGAGAATTGAGCCAAGCAGAGCCTGTCTACAGCTTGGTGCCTTCTTTTTTTTTTGGAAGTAATGGGGCATTTATAGCCACATACATACAGCAACATACCTCTGTTTGGGAACAGTTTTAGTAGCTGAAAGTTTATAAGGTATAGTCGTTCTAATATTGCATTGAAAAACAAATTAAGAGGAAGAGATTTAAAAGTATCCCCTAACAGAGAAGATATGGGTGCCTGTCACTGCTGGACACGTGCTCGAAATGCAGAACATAGTAAAAGGCAAAAATGTTACAAAAAGGAGCATCTAAATAATTTTAAAGAAAGCATAATTTATATGAACTACCTCCATTTTGTTGATTTTTGTTACATCTTTAATTCTATTTAATTTTTTTTATTGTGGTAATAATAGTATAAAAACGGGGGGAAAGATAACATATGGCTACTTTACAACAAGCAGATGGTGGCTAGAGATGGGCTGCTCTCCAACTGTTCCAATTCTTGTCCAATTTGTGACCAAGAAAAGGGATAAACAGTTGTGTTACACCCGTCTGTCATAGTATTTCATCTCAAAGATACCAATTCATGGAAGTTTAACAGAATAAATAATTGTTTATCACCTTCTATTTGTTACAGTAGCTAGCAGTTTGCTATGAGAAGGAAATTTTAGAAAATTAATTACTTTAAATGAAGTAGAGATAACAGTGACATCAGTGTGCCTATGTGGCAACATGATTATTTAAGCAATAGAGACAAAAAATATTTTCTTTTCCTCTTGAAAGAGAAAAACTGAATTAGGGAAATAAACTAATTTCATAAGTGCTTGTGTTATAATATAGTGAAATCTAGTGCATTTTGCCTTCAAGACAGCTAAACAAAGATTTTTGGTGAACAGCAATGCTTGAGAGCATTTTTGGAGCTATGTTGGACCTCCAGATCTCCCATCTGATCAACCCAGTTCCATTGATCTTTGATTGTTGACCTTTGCATGATCTTATAACTTCTCTTACCCTCTTTTTTTTATCTTTGTTTAGTAAATGCATACCTCACATTAATCCAGATAGGTGAATTTGGGATTTTCAGTGTAAACATCTCTGGTATTTGCTATAGTCGGCGCTGTATCATTTATTTACACTGAAGCAACACATTTACTATCAAAGGAGTTCCCAGAACCTAAGCCAAGGAAGAAGCTAGAAGTTGCACTGGAAGATGTGGGTGAAAGACTGTGTATCCTTTACTCACTACACCATGAAACATATGGCACAATGCACCTGGGGAGCCACGCTCCCATACAGTGATTCATCCTGCTGAATAGCACAGCAAGTTCAGTCTGGCATTAAATGTTAGCATATGCAATCTGGCATACCAAGGCAGCTCATTGGAATCTGAATTATCGACAAAGTGAACGGTCTGTTTGGAAATATCTATTCAGATCAACATCACATAACAAGAGAACTAGTCAAAAATAATATGGACATAAGTCAGACTGTATTCCTTAGTTGACCAAAAATCCAAAAATATGCCACAGGAACTTTAACATCTGCTTCTCATCTGTCCCGATGATTTGGATTTATTACCTTTGCATCCAGGTGTGCATCATTTCTTGTTACATTTTAGCATCCAATATTCATGTCATTCATTCCTGGGCATATTAGGAATAAAAGAGCCTTTTTTTTTTTCAGAAAAGAAAGGCTCACATGACTTAGAATGATTTAAAAAATCAGTAATACTGATGGCAAAGCTAATATTGAAAATAAATAAATTTCATGACTGAATACCGAAAAGATTAAATAGACTGATAACAAAGATTAATTGCAAAAGCCATTTTGGACTGCAGTAAAATAGGACTGACAGTCCCATGAATCTATATATCATCTGGTGCCTTTTGCAGTTACAGACTGGGTAGCTCAGAGGTGTGGGGGCAATCAAACAAAGGTGATCAGTACTTGTGGAGTGCCATTTTCAGTATAGCAGCTGGGACTATGACAGGGACCTTAAAAGGACATAAAACCTAGAAAGAACACCTGCAGTAGGAGTACAGCTTTGGCTTCAAAATGACTTGGGGTTCAGTTTTCTAATATGAAATATTTGCCTTTGGTAGAATATTCTGGCTCATACCATCATAAAGGCTGGTAAGAGTCCCTTAAAACTAAAGAGAGAGAGGTGTAAAAAACGGAGAGTGAAGGAACCATTATAAAATGCCAGTATGTGTAACTCTGCAGTTTGAGTCTGATCCATGCTGGAGTCTTCCATTTCACTCTCTGAAGAGAAAATGACAGCGGGAAACTTCTAGTGTCAACCTTCATCTACTTTTCTGCATTTAGTAATGCTTTTTGATTGAACTTCTTTCCTGCTGCATTTCTTACCACAACTTTTCTCATTTAATTTCATCTTCCTTCAGCAGCTTGAACTAATTCCACTGCTGCCTGTGAAAGTTCTGAGTGTTGCTGCATTTGTCAGGAATCATACAAGTCCAGAATTAGAAAGATACTGGTTATTGCTGTACAAATATTACAAATATAATGCACCATAAAGTAAGAATTTGTCCAGACTGACGTTAGATGTGAGATTGGCATTTACAGAGACAAGAAGAAAACTGAAGTGTCCTTTGGGTTTTTGTGACCTTAGAAATCCCTTAATGAGGGACAGGCTGAAGAGCGTTTTGCAGTCTTTTTGTTTCCAAAGGCAACATTGACATGGGTTCTTGTAAAAGGGTGAATATATGGCAAGAGTCCTACTTTTTCTTGTCCAGTACCCACAAAAACACCTTACAGTTGTAGTCCTTATGAATTAGCTAGTTCTTTTATTCCTTTTTACAGGCTAAGACAAACATTGAACTATGCATAAAATTTTGTCAAGCAACCCGTAGAGATGGTAATTTTCTTACATATTTATCTTTTTATAATTTAAGTTAATCGTGTGAGTTAGCCCTGGGTTTCAAGTAGGTAGTTATTAGTAGATTTTTTTCTCTAAAAAAGCGTCTTAATCCATTTTCTAGTAAGCTTCCTGAAAAAAAAATTTGTTAATTTGGTCCCCAAAGGAGGCTAGGCATGTAAGAACTAAAGGATTAGCTGATAAAACAAATTCTGCAGATTTATCCAGATTTTTGAAAAATATAGTACATGTGGCTAAATATTGCCAGGAATCTACATTTTCACTTGAATCAGTAAAAGACCATCATAAAATATTCTACAAAGTAAATGCTTCATACAGACAAAAAGCAATCCTTTCATATAAGTTACATCATAGAGTTCTTTATCCAGTCTTCAGGAACCAAGATAAGCAACTACAATTATTTAGAATAAAAGCACTGAGGAAATTAAAAATGAACATCATGAGTTGTGGGATAAAAACCAAACTCTGTGAAATGTGACTACAACAAAAAGTAGCAGGTGTGATAGATTCACAAGGAGAAAAATGCACTTCTCTCTTACAGCAAATTTTAAAAATTGCCACTAGCAAAAGGTTATGTGTTCAACTTTTCACAAAACTTTACTTTTTATTGGACTCACTGGCCTGGAAACTTTAACTAAATCTGTGATTTTTTTCAGTATATAGAATGCAATGTCAAGAAACAGCTTAAAAAAGTAGACCAGTACATTTTTTATGCCTTATGATAATTTTAACCTTGTCTAGCCTCCTTATGACTACGTGATGCAAGAGAGCAAGCAACCTGCAGTAACAGTTTTCATATAAACCTGTTTTAAATTCAGGAGACATTATATGAGTCTTTATGTATACTTAATTCTATGCAATAATAGCACTAATAATATCCATGTGAATGTTTAATTCTTTAATGTAATATGTAAGCAGCAAAAAACCTAACCTTCAAAAAGTCAGGGAAAACTATACCCACCTTATGAATGAGGAAACTGACTTTCAAAGGAGTTCTCAAACTCAAAGATATCACATGTGTTAACATGAAAAAGGTTCACACTTATAACTGAAGGAGACATTATTTTCTTGCTTTTGACTGTTTTGAAATATATATTTATATACAGTTCATGGTATTAATTATAACTAAAGATGACAGAAAAGAAACATCTGGTAGAAAATGGAGAAGTCATATTAAACAGACAGCCTCTTAATTTTTGCATGTTTGAGTAATTTACATTACTTTTCTGACTCCTCCTTTCTGCTGACCTATCTGCATAAGATCTACAATCAGGTGGGCTGCATGGGAAATGGCTTATGTTTATGGACTACAGGGGGAACAGGTGAGAGATAGTTAACTTATGGAAGCTCTACATGCCATTTTACAACAATAGTAGAAATTGTCTGGGTGTTCAGAGACCTCTCATCACTAGTTACACACCTGTAACTTCCGCTACAGTGTCCTCGACTATGATTAATTTCATTTATTATCTGCCTTGCTAGCAGACCATGACAGCTTTAGATGTTAGAATTTGAACATCATCAGAGACATAATCAAGGTTGAGATGTGTGAAGACTAAAGGTATTAGAGAGTGATACAGATAATGGCATGCTTGATGCACAGGCAGCAGTCAGACGAAGTAACACCTAAAGCCAGAAGTGGGAAATACAAAAGATGTAGATTTTTAAAAAAACTGAATTACCATTCATCTCAAGAAAAGACAAAGTTGATTATGAGATTGCAACAAAGGCACAGAACTGGACTTTTAAGGGAAAATTGAAGAGCAATCAGACAATGATGAAGGCACTAATATGTAAGTACAAGCTAAGCCATGATGGCTGAAAATATAAAATTAGACTAAAATGACAGAGTCATTCAAAGGGAGGGAGTGGTGGTGGTTTAGGGTATTTCATTAATTATAAATTATAATTAGAGGACAGTAAAACTCTCACACCTGCTTACACCTAAGTGGTCCAGCTAGGACAAAATAGTTCAAAGACCTCTATATGAATCACTTAGAATAAGCAAGTTGTGATGGTTCAGATGTGTTTATTAGTCTAGTCCAGTAAAAATGGCACAGCCCCCATTCCCCTTGCAGATCCCACAGTCTCTGGGAAAGAATCCAACTTTGCTCACTCGGTACTGTTGTTGATTTGGACCTCTCAACATTCAACAGGAAAAAAATTATATATAGGGGTTTTTTTGGGGGTTGATTTTGTTGTTGTTGTTGTTGTTGTTGTGGATTTTTGGTGTGGTTTGTGCTTTTGTGGGTTTTTTTTTGGTTTTGGGGGGGTTGTTTGAGTTTTTTTATTTGGATTTTTTTTTGTGATTACACAGAACTATCCATTGACATCTCCCTTCTTTTTAGGGGAAACATGGCTAAAATTAAGTTGTTGCTATTATCACCATTAGTATTATACTTCTTGTTGAATGTGAAACTGGAAGAAGACTCAGAGTCAGAATTCAGTAACAACTTTCCTCATGAACAGCTTGGACAAGAGCCACGTGTCTTCCTCCTCTGCTCAATACACTTATGATTTCTCAACTGTTCTGTCTGGGGATAACACCAATAGAATCAAGCAGTAAGGTTTGTGTAGCAGGTAGACTGAGTTAGTGAGCTTCTGCTGGGAAACCCTGAAAGACTACTTGGGCAGGCAGAAAGCCAGATGTCAGGCAGGTGTGATTAGCCTTTTTATATAAAAAATAAACAAATCTCTCATGGAAGTTTTACAAATATTCAGCATTTCATGACCTTTCAACAGAAATCTTTTAAGGCTGGAATCTGTTTTTACAAGGGATCCTCTACTGAACTTCTTGCCTCTTCACATTTTTATGTAAAACTATAAACTGACTGATGGAGAATAGTATGACAAAGCATTTTGACTCAAGCAAAAAAAATAGTCTGCTGATGAGATAGTTTCATTTCCTAAATGTTGCCAGTTTAGACATAGTTCTCAGAGATTACATCATACAGAAATAGTATATTAATTCCTTTATGGTAATAAAATTGCAAAACTACCCAAGGACAAAGGGCACTGCATCAGCAGTTTGTGAGTCATAAAGACCAATCAAAACAATGTAGATTGGGTGCAGATGAAGGTACTGAGGCAACTGAGGGTACCCATACAGTTTTTTTTCATTCTCTAATCAATGAAAAGAGAGGAAGAAAAGAAAGAGCAAACTAAACAAACAAACAAACAAAACAAACAAACAAAAAAAGGCAAAACTAAAAACAGCAAATCTAAAAGAAGAAACGCCAAAACAGCAAAATTTAGTAAAACTGAAATAATTTTTCCACTCTCCACTGTTTTCTAGGTCCTAGTTCAATATCCGTAGTCACACTTTTGAAGCCCATTTTATTGTATGCCCATTTGTATTTCCAACAGAATGCAAAATAGTGCAGTCTGGTATTTCTCTCTCAGCCCATTTAATTTCTTAGACTGCATGCAAGAACAACCGTGTTGCTCTAAATTCACATCACTGCAAGGGAATGTTTAAAATGTAAAATGAATGAACTGAGTTCTCTGGTAAAGAAATAAAACATTTGTATTCAGAGTTTCTGATTACCATTCCCTTTATTTGATTAAATTTTCCTTGGTTTTGGGTTGTGGGTTTGTTGGTTTTTTACAGAAGATTTGAATTCTATGCCAAGTGTAGGCTGATATTGACCTTTCCAATTTTCTGCTACTAAAAAAAGGTTTTCAGTGTTCAATTATCATAAATTACAGTGATACTTATCATTGATTGCCAAACCATTTAGAAACATTTAATAATTAATCTTCACATTAGTCTTGTGACAGAGGAATAAAAATGCAATGCAGATTTCCATAATTCAAGAAAAATAAAGCTCAGGAAAGGTATAAATAACATACAAGCTTTCTACTAACTCTGTCTTGTTCTATATAGAAAAATTTCACACTGATACTAATTTTGACATATTTACATACTGCTCTATTTCCTTTTTCATAAACAAGCTAATGAGCTAATTACAGTGATGCAGCAGTTCACTGTCACAACAAGGCAAGATGCACTTTCAGAGTTCAGCTTCAGCTTTTTGACTGGATACCAGCATTGGTTTCTTCTATGAGAAATGAGAAACAAAAATACTGAGACATGGTGATTCCCAGCCAAGACACCTTGATTAGGTCTTAGAATGACAAAGACAATTTCATTGTCTTTCTTTGAAAATCCAGTTTCAGTTTGGGACAATAAAGTCAGTGTCACAGACAAGATGAGAACTTCCTGGATCCCAGTTTTTTTCTCCACTCTCATATTTGCAAGATAAGGATAATCAAGACAGTTTTTCCCATGATTTACCACTCCTTCATAAAGGTTTCTCTAACTTCTCTTTCATTATGACACAAAGTTCTTTGAACTCTTGTAATAAAAATATGAAATTTGTCTTTTAATTAACAAGCTTCAACACTAAAGTATCTTCTAGAAAGGAAATGCAGAGGAGAAAGAAAGCAAGAAAGTGAACCAGTCCTTAATCTCTATCAAATATGTGCCAACTGAAATATAAGTGAAATGAAAAGCATCATTTGCACCCTTTTTCACAGACATTTGCTTTTTTATTTTATTTTATTTTATTTTTTTAATTAGGGCTCTGTGGTTGCCTAACCTGGCCTTGGGGGATAGGATGCACAGACTTCTCTCATCTGAAAGAGTTGTCTTATATTTAAATCATTCCATTACAGGCTTTAGAGTGCTAATAAATTTGCCACAATTTTTGTATTCATCCAAATAATAACTAGCTGTAGGGGTTGGTGAAACAAGATCCATATTTTAACCAGAGCTGACTGGTTCTGAAGCTCTTGGGAATGGTAAAGTCCAGTGGAGCTGGGGGTCTCTCAAAGCCTTCCTCTGTCCTGTACTACCTACAGTACTGCAGTGCTGATTTGGAAAGGTTACTGATTCATCTCAGACTATACTATTTTCCAGTGACTAGCACTTAATTAGGGTAAAAAGCCTCATGAAAGGAAATATTCACTGAGAATTTACATTATGAATGGAAAAATACCAAGTTTTCTACCAACTTCCATGGTATACATATATATTTCAAACATACCTATAAACCTTATTTTTTAAACACTTTTTTTTGCACATCTTTCATGGTATTTCCCATTTTCATTATGCCTCCTTCCTCATTTTAATTTTAGTTTAATTCTTAAAATCATTAGAAAGTCGAAGTACAAGGAAATTGTCAAATTGTCTCAGAAACAGTAAAGACAAAGCATAACACTTCATTTTTCTGATCCATGAAATGATCAACCCTGGTGACACTGAAATACTAAGAGGTATGAGAGCCTTATCCTGAGAGAATGGGTACCAGTATGTGTTACTAACTGTCACTTAATTAAAAAATAAATTCTGATTGCAAATACTTGACTTTAGAGCTGTGCAAATGCCTTCCTCTAAACACATCTTCCTCCTTTGATCTCAAGCAACTACATGAAAGACCAATTCTGCATTTTTCAGCCATTACCACTAGTAAAAAGTTGGAACTTTTTCTTTTTCTTTCAGAGCCATAAGTCAGACCCCACTTAATGATTTTTGTTCACAATATTCTCCACTGAGCAAACTAAACATCAGGCTGCAAACAACCACGGAAATTGCAACCCTCACAGGAATTTTTTAACAAAGCTCTAAGTATCCTTAAGAAGGAAATTAAATGGAAGGTGTAATTAACTTTAAGGAAGTTGAAATTAACTTTAACAGCTTGGCTAAAGCAAGGATAGTACACATTTTTAGCTGCAAGGAAAATTCATCCTGTGAATACACTACTTTCAAGAAAAGTTGAAGATTTTCCATTTCTGTGTTATTAAATTGTGTCAAAATACAAAATGTGCCTGTATGAGATGAGCAATGGTCAGAGAAAGTTTAGAGTGCTCATTGCAAAGGAAACTGATGTGGTTCACAGTTATTATTATTCAGGTGAATCTAGTTGAGGTAATGGTTCCTTCTGGCCTTAAGGGAGTCTATGTATCTATGAAAAATTCTAGCTACATATAATAAAGCTGGTTAAGAAGGATTACGTTTGTAGTGAGCTTTTAAAAATTTATTTACTTGAGAGCTGGACGTAAAAAAAAAAAAAAAAGGCAAGAGAAAAAAGTATTATGCATCAACATCATGAAGGTTTATGCTATAAATTAAGAAAATTTAAATATCAGACCGATGCATTAGATCTGGACTGCAGGTAAAGTTTCTCCACTCTTTACTACACTTTACAGCATGTGATGAACCCTGACTCTGTCCATCTCTTGGGCAACAGCTACAATATAGTGCAGTTTTTGAGCCATGAAGGAAACCTAAGGCCCTTGCTGATTTCGCAAAGCTGAGGATGTATTTGTTTTCCATTGGACATTGCCATGGACTTGCCACATACAGAGTTTGATTCCCCTTGTGAGAAATGGCCACATTTCAGCAAGAGTGTGAAGGATACAAGTTACCAACTATCGGTGTTGATATGTTGCTTAAGTGGTTTAAAACATTTATTGTAAGTAGCAATATGTAAAACATTCACTGAAAGTATCAGGTTACAGCTCGTCTACATTTGGTAGTATCCTGCATAATGAGAAATTCTTCATTATGAAGAGAAACATAGACAGTAAATGCATGTTGATTTCAGATGAGATAAAACAGCCTTTAGTGTGAGAACTCTGTCTAAACAGGAAGGCTAGATAACAAGCCTAAGTACAGATCTATCTATATGTGGAAATCTTGTGAAGGGAAAACACAATTTGTTTGAAGTTTCAGTGAATAGAATCAGTTTTTACAATATCATTTTCTATGTATTTTAAAACACCTGCCACTGTGAGGAATGAATATCCTGCTATGTTTTCAAAATGGAAAATAAACTTGATTTATGATAGTTATGGTATCCCAGTGGTTTTGTTTCCAGTTTCAATTCCTCTTTTTGGTGATATTCATATATAAGGTGACAAGTTTCAGATTTATAAAGAAGAACAGAACTTGCAATAAAAGAAATAAAGACTTATATTTACTTAAACACTTGATATATATGTGTGTCTGTGTGTACAAAACCAGACACTAATACACTCTGAAAGCTTTGTGCACATAGCTACAAATATGTTTAGTTAAAAAACATCTCAATTCAAACACACGTTACTGTTGTAGAATTGAGGCTTTAGTCGTGTTTTTAAAGGAAGTCACATATGTAAAATAAGATGTCTAGAGGTTCCCAAAGGAAACAAGGCACCAATATGTAAGTATACAGTTGATGAAGCAACACAGCTAACATACCTGTTTCATGTCAGTCACATGGGAGCTACTGCAAGGCCCTGAAGTGTGAATGGAAAAAGATCCATGTGACTACCATGGTATCAAGGCTACAAGAGGCCTCTATTTGCACATATACAAAGAGGTAGTACCACTTCAGCTTGACTGCCAACCTGCTTGGAGATCTCTCAAAGACACTTAACACAGGCTTGCATCAATAAAATGCTGAGTTTGAG
Organism: Anabacerthia variegaticeps; assembly: GCA_035583185.1. Taxonomy (NCBI): domain Eukaryota; kingdom Metazoa; phylum Chordata; class Aves; order Passeriformes; family Furnariidae; genus Anabacerthia; species Anabacerthia variegaticeps. The sequence continues at coordinate 135,905,701 of JAWWEW010000078.1, forward strand.
AGTGGGTGTTGCCCCATGGCTTGTTCAAAAGGCAAACACAGCTTTTCAACCTGTGAACCCAGGTACTGTAAGATGAGACCTTACAATTTAAAGTATGAAGTGTTAAATGCAGTTTTCAGAGTTACGCTGCATATGCTGTAGCTTAAAATCTTAAATAAAGAAAAAACAAACAAACAAACAAAAACCCACAAAAACAAAACAACAACCAAAAAAACTCCAACAAAACAAAACAAAAAAAAAACAGAGACAGAACAGTTCAGAAGAAAGTACACCACTCTTTCCTCGAAATTGCTGAGAAACCAAGGTCTGGAGAGAAAACATGACTTACCTAAGGTCACACAGGAAGCCTGTGACAGAGTCAGAAATTGAAATCAAATTTCCTGACTTCCAATTCATTGCCTCAGCCATAAGAGGATCTTTCCTCTCTTATTGATTTAATTTATTGATTTATCTTTTTGTATTCTGAAGCATCTGGTGGACTACAAAACAAAATGGTTCACATGATTATTATAAATACCTTTACATATTTCTACTGTTTATATGTGTCCTGAAGATATTTCAAATGGAGCATCTATTACATATAAACACTGAATAGGTACATGGATTAATTTATAAAGATATTATAATTAAAGAGTTTTTCTTCCTTAATTTGCATATAACTGATCAATTTTCAAGTGAACATACTATTATTTTACACAGAAATTAACCTTGGGCACTTCAAATAGTGTCTATGCATATGTACTTCATTATCTATAATTTACATGCTATGTCATTCGCTGCTAATTCCTCAGAGAACATAATCATACAGTGAACAAGCAGCATTTTGATGTCTTTTACAGAATAATTTTAAGAATAAAGAGGGAAATTGCACAAAATCCAAAATGCTGATTTTCCTTCTGCTGTTCAAGATGACACTACCATCCTCACTTCCCCTAGAACTATAGTGGCACCTCAAGGCAGAATAAAAACATGTCAGGACTATTCTTAGGCTCATCATGTGCCTCACACAGGGAAGTTAGTATTAAGCCAGAATAATGCAAACTCAGGTCAACAAAGGCCTGAGTCTGCAAAGTCTGCTTTTAGTTGTCTAAAAATGACAGGTACCAACTCCAAATGGGTGAAAAATGCTTTTACATATCTGACCAGGTACCTCAGTCCTAAGACATGTCAGTGTCTATTCAGTGTTATATCTCAGTGAGGAGATGAAGCTATGAATTGAATCAACAAATTCTGTCTACCATATTAGAGTCCCAAAGACCCATATGATTAAATGGGAAGATTCCTAAGGAGGAAAGAAATTGCAAAGTGGTTTATATTGGGAGCAAACTCTATGACCACTTTTTTTCTGCCTGAAAAACCACAGATACATGTTTTGCTCAAGCTATTCGATACAAGTAGCAGAAAATGTCTCCGAATCATTTAGAGATTCATTATAATCCAAGGAAAATTAAAAAAAAAAAAAGAAAAAAAAAAAGAAAAAAAATCTATCTATGTATCTTGAATGAAAAGCACCCAAGAATTTCTGATGTAGTAAGTGCCACAATTATATGCAATCTTAAACTGCTATCAATTGATCTGAGAGTGTTGTTTGGTTTGTTGACTTAGCTTTACTTGTTTGTTTTATTGTGTATAATATGAGTGAGGTAACCCATGGCAGAGTTGAATAACCTGGAAGACACATAAATGAGTATTTGATAGGAAGTCTGTTCTTCCTTCTGGTGGAGATCCATTCATTATTCACTTCACGTAATAGTTACTATATCAATTTAACTTAAATAGTTTAAATATACTGATTTTTTTTACAAGAATCTTGTCTCCCTCTTTTTACAGCATGTGTGTTGTTAGCTTCATCATCAAGAGTTTTTAATCATACACAAGTAAATATACACAGATATAGATAAGTAATTCATATTCTACAGACTCTAGAAGGAGTAAAGCTCCTTTCAGCACACAGAGATTTCCCGAGCAGAGCTTCCTAGGAGTTTGATTAATTGTTAGTAAGAGCTTAAGAGATGATGAACCTACCTGCTTTTGCCATTTTGGCATTCAACAAAGGAAACACAATACCCAAAGCTATTGAAGGTATGAAACAGTAACTGTGACGCCCTATTGGTTTTTAACACTAAAATTTTCAGGAATAGATATGCAGGAGAAGAGAAGGCTCTAGGGAGCTTTCAATACTTTAAAGCAGCTCATGAGAAAGATAGGGACAAACATTTTAGCAGGACCTGTAGTGATAGGAAAAATGCTAATGATTTTAAACTAAAAGAGGTGCATGTCCAGCAAAAGGCAACAAAGCTAGGAAAGGACTAGAGAACATGTCTTACGAGGAGCAACTGAGGGACCTGGTTTTGTTTAATCTAAAGAAGAGGAGGCTATGGGGGGACCTCATCACTGCAACTACCTGAAAGGAGGTGGTAGTGAGGTGGGGGCTGGTCTCTTCTACTCTGCCTGCAGTGAGAAGGCAAAAGGAAATGGCCTTAAACTGAGACAGGAGAGATTCAGATTAGATGTTAGAAAAAAATTTTTTACTGTTAGAGTGTGAAAGACTGAAATGGTTAATGGCTTAAACATTGTTAAAATCACTGAAAGACTTTTGTCCACTGTAGCAAACTGTGCAAAGAAGCAACTGCCCACCAAATCCCACTCCTCCCCAAATATGCCTACTAATTTGGACTGTCAGAGAAGCTTGAGAAAATATAAAGGTGGTACTGCTGTCTGATTATCCCAGCAGAAGACTGTATTCACAAGTGTGAGAGACTGGAGTGCTAATGGCTCAGATAATCAGAGCACAAGCTGACGATATGCAAAGTAACCATCCAGGTGCTGAGGGCGTGCACACCTGCCAGCCCAGGCTACAAACTGGGTGTTGAACAGGATAAGGAAAGAGGCAAATCCTTCAAGGCAGCCTGGTGTTTCTTTGTCCTTACACAAATTACTCAGCTGTGCTAACTCCCCTCTGGGCAACTACCAGAACATTCCCAAGAAGCCTCAAGGTATTCATCTCTGCTGATGGGTCATAATGGGGGATACTTTACTCAACTGTGCTGTCATAACAGGCTGCTGTAATGTCTCAGAAAGTGTCAAAGACTCATGAAATGTCCCCTAACCCAGTATTACATCATCCAGTGTAAAATTCCTTGGCTCAGGGAAGATACCAGGGCATTCCCACCTAGCTTAAGCATAATGAAACCCCCATGGACTTCCTTCATGACACAGGCCTTCCCTTACTGGCCTGGGCTTCCCTCATGGGATCCAGACTGTAACCATTCCTTTGACAAGACTAGGACTCTCATCACCAAAAAGACCAGAAGAAGAGGACCAACAGGACACTGTTGGACTCCACAGAGTGGTGTTATTTTTTCTACTTTATCTCTCTGTCACTCTCTTTATCTTCTCCTCTATCTCTTTTTCCTATTTCTTTCTATCTCTCTCTACCCCACATTTGCTGTTAAATAAAAATCTGTGCTATTGACTTCAGCATATGGTCGTATTTATACCTTAATTAGGGCAGAGGCATCTCTCTAATAATTTTAATAACTATATCATAACAGGCATTGGAATAGGTTGCCCAGAGGGATGGTAGAGTCACCAGTCCTGGAGGTGTTTAAGAAGCATCTGGATCTGGTGCTGAGTGACATGGTTCTGTGGTTTAGAGGTTGCAGTGGCAGCGCTGGGTTGACAGTTGCACTGGAAGATTTAAACATCTCTTCTAACCTCGACAATTCTATGATTCCAGGATGAAAATGTCATCTCAACTGTGTGACAAGATGACAAAAATATTAATGAATCCATTCTACATCTTTCATTTCAATCACAAACAAATCAACTATTTTAAGCCTAAAGAGAACATCTGTGGATAAATAGACACTGTTTTTCCTATGGAAGTATAAGGATGGTAAAACACATACTACCCTGAAATTCTCTTGATCTGCCAATGGCACTACTTTTTGTGTATCTCTATTCTATGTATGAGAGGCCAAGTGTCCTAATGGTTGCTTCTAGCACTGTTCCTGTTTATAAATGTCAGCTAATTCAGTAAATTAAAAAAAATCACATGAATTTTTCAGATGAACATTCTCAAATTAGTAACATAGAGTGTTATTTCAAACAAATCTGTGAAAGTCCACAGGTCTTATTCAGGTCATAAATGCTATTCATCAAAGAATGAAAAATAATGAAGAAAAGCAGAGAAATCCTCACTTCATAAAAATACTTAACAATCAGTTGAAAGAGTCAAGGTAGGTGTTATTAATCATAAACTGAAAAAATACAGTTTGTCTTTTCAGTGAAAAAATAGTCTGTCTTTGCACTTACATTAGGGTACATTAGGGAAGAGAATAGCATGGAAGAATGGAACTCTGTACAGAAAACTGAAAATAGCTCAGAAAAACTAATCTTGATTTGCCAACTGTTTTTCTGTTCTTTGCAGTCATTATCTACAGTAATGGGCTAAGACGACTGTATAGAAAATTAAGACGTACATTCGGATCATTGGTAAATGAGCCGTTAAATAATAGACAACTGATTTGCTCTGCTTAGACATTATACAGAATACTTCACTTCTAGAAAGGAGATGAAGAATTAGCTGTGAATTGCTTAGTATTTGTATGCATTGGTGAACTTTGCCAGAGCATAGCTTTAATAGAGTTTTTTTGTTCATTGATCCAGGAGAGTGAAGTGGAACCATGTAACAATACATAACATGGATAATAGTGACTGTGGATATTTTGGGCTTCTCTGCTGAAGACCTAGCAGATGTATATAATAGCTAGAGGATATCACACATTACCTATGAACACCAGAAAGGGGTCAGTGAGGATGGTGGAGAGTGACATGTTTAAAACGTTATTTTAAGTTTAAAATGCATTTCAAAAATGTTTGAGAATTTTGGTGACTGGGAGCTCCTTTCCTTTTGTTCAATAAGGTGCCACATCAGAGAGAAATTAAGCCAGGAAATCATATTCCCAAGTGTCGCTCCTGCATACACTAAACTGAGTTTATGTAAGTAACATACTTGTGCTAGGAAGGAAATAAAAGAAGACCACGGTCTAAGAGAAGAGCATCTCTCCCATTATAATCTCTTGAAGTAGCTGCTTCACTAATGAATTTGTACACATCCCAGGTCCAACCGTCTGCATCCCACTTTCTACATGTGTTTGCATTACTGAAAAGTAATTATAATGAAAAATACAAACCTCAGTGAAAAGGAGATGGGATGTGACAGCTGAAAAAAAACCCAGATACACAAGACAGCTCGTCATCTTACCATCTTACCATTTCTTCTAACCTTTCAGCAGCCACCAGACCAAATGAATAGCAGGATAAGGTCAGCATGTAAATGCAGACACAGCATGAATTATTTCATTCATGGATCTTGAAGGTTTTACAATTTGAACAGAGTATTTTATAGATACTTTTTCCTAATGTTTCATCAATATACACAGAAAAAATGCATTCCTTTGCACAAAAGATTAGTGTATTTGCCCATATTCATATTCCATTTTAGGGGCAAAGAATGGATAGAATCTATTAATCATTCTTTAACTAAGAACATAAAGAATGTACACAGATTTGACTCTATAAAAACAGATTATGGAGGTACTTGCTGCACTTACCTTCAAGTACTTATACTACACATTTTTCTACCTAAGCACTCACTATAATCAGTTTGATGAAACACTCCTGCAGGAGGGAAGATTAAAGTGTCTTAGTTAAATATCTGCTCTGAACATCTTCTAGATAATTTTCATGCTATTCAGTATGAATTTTACCCCAAAAGCCTGATATAAGATAATTATGTTGTTGGACTAAATCAAGTATGTGAACTAGTTTTTCTAATTATTTTCATAAGTTTAGGATAGCCTCAGGATAATAAACTAATACACTTGCCAAAGTATGGTCAGTAAGGTGTTATTTGTAAAATTTTTATGACTGTCTGGAAAACTGGGCTCTGCAAGGACCCTTTGAAAAGAATGGTCAAAATGAAAATTCATTCACCAGGTGAGACTAAGCACATTCAACAGCAAAACAAACAGGTCTTAGACATCTGAAAGAAACAGAACACTCATTGCAGAACTGCAACAGGATGGAATCTGATTTTTAAACAGCATTTTTGCCGTAGAAAAGAGTAGTCCAAAAACTGAGCATACTCACCATTCACAAGAGACTACGACACGGTGTATTGCAGGCCGTTGGAGTACAAGCTTTTTGATCATTGCCACTGGATATCAAGCTTTTTTAACTGGGAAGTTGGCAAAAAAGGGGAAGGGGCAGGAGAAAGAGAAGAGGAAGGAGAAGAAAAAAAAAATAGATATCATTATACCACAGTACAACAATTAAACATTAAAAACTGAAACACAGAAAGGCCAACAAGATTGCCCCAAACAACTCACAGAACCTGTGTCACAGTCACCACCACAAAAAATAACTTTAATGCAATTTATCTGCAAGGTCATCCTTCTTCTTAGAGGCCCAGGCTTAGACTATGCTTTTTGCATTTCAGTTAAGAATTTACATCTTATAATACTATGCAACTAAATAACACAAACTCAGCCAAATTTAACCATTTCTTCTTTTTACATCAGTGTTCTTTCAGTCATAATCAGTAAAAACATACTGCTCACACTGAAACCCTAAATAGTCACTTGGAGAAAATGTTTACAGCTCAGCATAAACCCCGGAAAATAGCAAGCTTTAGTGGAAATGGTGACCAGCCTGTCAGGCATAGCTCTAAATAATGAAAGATTCCCGGCTGGCTTGCTCTCTCATTGCCGTCTAACCATTTTTCTTCCATTCATTAGTGGAACATCATATAACTTAACAGAAATTAACATATGTAAAGAATGTCATCCCAGAGGGATTTCTGGAACAAAGGAATATTTTTCTATAGTTGGCAGTTTTGGTAAGAGCTCATTTTCTAATCTAGAGTAGTTGTTAACTTCACAAAGAAATGAATTCTCTTTTTTCAGGTTTTTAACCAAATGCTCCATTTTTTGGCTTTGTGTCTTGGTCTTGTGGATGTCTTAAATACAAATAAAAGCACAAAATCCCACCCTCCAAGTTTCTGATTGCTTTTTATAATAGCTCAGTCCCTGAGGGGCTCAGCTTGTTATTGAAATTGTTTTCTTTAATGGGCATTTTGTGCTTTTCCCCCGGATTATTTTACTTGGAGTGGTGAATGCATGCCAGTTCAAAAATCAAACACTGGGGCAAATGCTACAAACACATTGCCCAACATGTGGTCAGTATTTAGACAAGTATATAAAGCAGAGAATTATTTGGAGCACTGGGGAGAACACTGTTACAGAAGATAAATTATCTATCTCATAATTTAGATTATGCTGACAGTTTCATTATGTATTTCCGTGCCCAAAGATGCTAATAAGCATTGTAGGTTTGTCCCAGTTCAGTACAGCAACTAAATTCTGCCTTCAGATGAATGTTGAACAGACACAATGAAGGGCAGATGTGTTCTATAGGATCTTGGCACTGTCAGCTCTCACATTTGAACTTTGAATTTATTTCAAAAGCCTGAAAGCTTATTTAGCTGACACTCGGGAGGGAGGGAGCGGGAGAGGATCTGATTCTCCTCTCACACATGTTTTAAACCATTGTTGGATTGCTGATTTCATTAGAGTTACATCTGATTTACACGGCTGTCAGTGACAGGATACAGTCTATATAAAACTGAATTAGAAATCTAAGGAATATTCTGCCAGATTGCGGATGCTACACCCAGCAGGAGACCATTGAAGTTATAAGCTGGGAAAATAACTTGCTAAAGGAAGACAGATCAAGAAACAATCTTAAAGGATGGTGGTTACTCAGTTCCTAAAGCATCAGTTTTGGGCTTGTGTTCGCTGAATTTTTTTCAAGGTTAGTGCCTGAGTTGTCACAAAATATTTATTGAGTGTTATACTGAATTCCAAATACCCTAGAACCTCACAATTTCTCAATGGTCTCTTATCCTACCAAGTGCTGATACTAACTTTGTGTGCATCAGTCAGTCTTTCGTAAACACGTAGTGCAATTTCAGTTTTCCGTCTATCATCATACCCTGAACAAATCATCATAATATGTTAAATAGTAATGCGTTCTATTAAAATGAATCCATAAGAGTTGAAGTTTCCAGGTTGTTTCTTCTCTGTAGGATATTTACTTCATCCAGTTTTAGTCACATGGCCATCTAGCAGCCCTAATTTTCCACTACAAGAAATGGAGAACAGACTCCACTTGAGAATCATTCAAAAACTTGAGATTCCTCGTTTAAATTGCCTTCTGAAAAGATCTCTCTCTCTCTAAATTAACTGGAGAGGTTCTTTTGCTCACATAATTCAGCTCAGGCAGCTGAACTAGGATTGTCTGAATGTGTTGCCACCCTTAAACTGACGTTACAAATTCATGTTATGGAACTCCTAATTAATTCTTTCATTAAGTTACTTGTGCTTGTTGGAGTTATAAGAGTATGTATTTCATTTCCTTTAACTGTTTTAGGAAGAAAGCACCTTCTTCATTGTGTTTCCTAAACTTCATAGTCTGATTTGCCATATTTACAGTAGTCGGTGGACTTTTTGGCTGAGTAAAATGAACTTTATCTTTCTAGTCTCTAGGACATCTCACTTCGACCAGCATTAAAGCATCAGGATTCACTGTGATAGTATACTTCAAGCCCATGTGGCATTGGGAGAGGACTTACAGGTTCTGTTTCCATGTGAAGAGAGCAATCACAGATAGGCATTGTTAAATTGTATGGTAATTTTAAGAAACACTCCATTTCTAGATCTTTCTGGGGCCACTTGTATGCTGTACAACTTTCCATAGGCTTGAATACTGGAGTTAGGTGCTAAGGCTCTAGTGAGACTACTCAATTTTCATGTTACTCTTCAGAGAACTCAAAGCACAACTGCACGAAATTGTTGATGTCTGGAAGCAACCCTAGTAGCAAGAGCAGTAACTCAGCTCCTGCTTCTGTTTCATGTGGGAAATCTGATCTCTCATTGTGATCTTGAAAAAAATTCTCAATTCAAGTTTGAGGTCGATCTAAGCAATTATTTAAAAAACTTGCCCCGGAAGAAATTAATTAGAGAAATAGTCTTACTTTTGCACTTCTACTAACAGTCCAAACAAAAAAAAAGAACAGCTTAGAAGATTGTCCAATAGGAAACAAATTCAGATTGCTGTTGGTTCCTGTGTT
>JAWWEW010000078.1:135914996-135965242 GCA_035583185.1 Anabacerthia variegaticeps
TTGCTGTTGGTTCCTGTGTTCCCCCTTACAGCAAAAAGAACAAAACCTAAGGAAAAACAACACACTTCAGCCTAAAACTCCCAAAATCCCCAAAGAGAAGTTCCATGATATGCTGTAGCTTTGCTCACCTGTTGTGGGGAGAAGATCAAAATACAAAGTTCAGCAAGGAGGAGTCTATGCATTGACTACAGTTCACCAAACTGTCTGCCCACCTTAGTAGTAGGAACACCGAGGGACCTTCATGTACTTCTCTAAGGGGGACATGAAATTAGATGGAGAGGTATCAAAGTGTTGTTGTCATGCTCTGTTGGAAACAATGCATCTAATGGGAACTAAGACAAAGGAATAATCCAGATGATAATCAAAAGCTGAACTTTGCTTTGTTAACGGAAAAATACACACCACTTTTCACTCCCCTGCACGTACTAATTCAAAATTCACCTAAACATACAATGACATCAACTGTAACTTAACCTTTCCCCCTCTCTCAAAGAAAAGAATATAAATATCATGTAAGTGGTTAGGCAGATCAGAGAATACTCCATCATAACTTCTGGGATCAGTCAACAGGCTGAACCTGCCTTCTCCCCCATAGGGACACCTATTAGATAAGAACCTTAATCTATGTGCACTAAATAATCATTTCAAGCTAGCTCTTGCTGGTAATTAGAGCTTGTCTGTACACCACCAAATTCATTTTTCCATTCAGTATATTATCAACAGATATCTCTGAACCTTAACCTGTCATAGTCTTCTATTATCAGTGTGTTTGTTAATAAAGCATTTTATGAGTCTACCATTAGCAAATGAGTCTACCATCAGCAAATTTGCAGATGACACCAAGTTGGGAGGGAGCATCACGCTCCTGGAGGGCAGGAAGGCTCTGCACAGGGACCTGGACAGGCTGGATAGACGGGCTGAATCCAACGGGATGAGGTTCAACAAGACCAAGTGCTGGGTCCTGCACTTTGGCCACAACAACCCTGTGGTGCTACAGGCTGGGGACAGAGTGGCTGGAGAGTGGCCAGGCAGAAAGGGACCTGGGGGCTCTGACGGACAGGAAGCTCAGCATGAGCCAACAGTGTGCCCAGGTGGCCAAGAAGGCCAATGGCATCCTGGCCTGTATCAGAAATAGTGTGAGCAGCAGGACAAGGAAAGCGATTTTCTCCCTGTACTCAGCACTGGTGAGGCCGCACCTTGAGTATTGTGTTCAGTTTTGGACCCCTCAATTTAGGAAGGATGTTGAGGTGCTGGAACAGGTCCAGAGAAGGGCGAAGAGTCTGGTGAAGGGTTTGGGGCACAAGTCCTATGAGGAAAGGCTGAGTGAGCTGGTTGTTCAGCCTGGAGTAAAGGGGGTTCAGGAGAGTCCTTATCACTCCCTACAACTACCTGAAAGGAGGCTGTAGCCAGGAGAGGGTTGGTCTCTTCTCCTAGGCAAACAACAGTAGGACAAGAGGACACAGTCTTAAGTTGTGCCAGGAGAGGTTTAGGTTGAAAATTAGGAAGAAGTTCTTCACAGAGTGATAGGGCATTAAAATGGGCTGCCCAGGGAGGTGGTAGAGTCACTGTCCCTGAAGGTTTTTAAGAAAAGACTGGCTGTGGCACTCAGTGTCATGGTCTAATTGACAAGGTGATATTCGGTCATAGGTTGGATTTGATAATTTCAGATGTCTTTTCCGACCTAGTTGATCCTGTGATTCCATAAACTGTTTAGTGCAGGGTCTGGCAGCACAGTTGAAAAAACTGATAACATAGCAACTAAGAGTGGGGATGCTGTTGGCACGTGCCCCTGAACAGGTCAGTCAAATCACCCTCTGATACGGAGGGCTGTTCACTGGGGTCCCCATAACAGGGCACTAGCAACTGCTCAGGCACAAGGGACTCATCTTTCCTGGGGCACTGATACGTAGATCAAATATAAAGGGTTCAAGGAACCATCTCCCTCTTATGTGACACCTGTCATGTGGGAGTTATTGTTAGCTGGTAAGTTAGACGTGCCTGAGAAAATAAAAGAGGATTGCTCTAATCAGTCTCATACTGGGAAGGAAATTACTAGGAAGTACCTCTGATCCACTTTCTCTCCTTGCCAATAGAAGTTCAGTAAAGCAAAAGCTTTTCCTCCATTGTGCCAAAATCAAAGGCCACTTTGAGAAAATGTAACTCCATTGCTCTACAACTAATCTGAAGAAATAAACAAGAAAATTTCAAAGGAAACACGTCTTCTGCAAACTGCGGTAATTGTTTTTATTGCCTATCTGTCAAGGAAATGAGTATTTCTATCAGGCTGGTAGTGATTAAAAACAAAAATTAATTTTTTAACTTTCCACTTTTTCATTCAAATTATTGTGCAACTTTATCATGACAATTATATATTTTTAAATTAAATTCATATTTCCCTGCCTTTTGGTTCCATGGACAGTTTCAAAAATAATTTTAAAAAACTATGAAATACAATGTTGCTTACAGTAAAATTTGCAAAGTCATCTCCTCTCCTGCCTTGCTTCTACAAAACTCCCAGTATTTGTTCATCTGAATTTATGTATATAAAATACATTAATATTACAGTTCATATGGATTAAGTTATCTGTAATTTGCATCAATAAAAGTCACTGCTACAAGTAGTTTACAACAAAAAACACTGATTCAACTCCCTTTAAAATCAATGGATAAAACTATAAATCTGACAAGTAATATAGAAAATATTATATATATAATAAATAATAAATGTAGACCATCTACTGTTTATCATTTAAAACCGGTCTCAAGAGAAGAGCAAATACATATGGATTTTGAGTCCATCCAATTTAAATTCTAATTTAGATTCCAGATTAATATCAAGGCTGAAAATTATCTTGTCCACATGGATTTTTACTATTTTATAATTCACAAATCTAATAATACAACTTTTGCTGCACAGGGCATCCAAATCAAAAGAAAAAATACCCTATTTTTATATTTTTCATGTTTCTACAATATTTATGTTTCAAAACTTGATTTTCAAGGACAATAGAGGAAATTGTGGAATATATATAGTTTCATATTCGGGACAAACTACTCCGTAAAAAAGAATTGATTTTTTTGCTTGATAAATCTATATGAAACATCAGTGTGGAGAAGTCTACTAAAGACGTTGCAAACTTGAATCAATAACAATAATTTTATTTCTGTTTGATAAATAAGAAAATATGAAAAGTATTTCTTGTTTGAAAGGCATGAAATTAAGATGACTAAAGCTAATTTGAAGAACTGTTAGCAAATCGGAGAAGAGAAAACCACTTCAGGTTGCAAAAAACCATTATTCTTTGATATTTATTTTTTTTAATCAATTATGGTAAGGGTATAGAATATATGTCAATTGGAATGTTAAATTTAAAGACAACTTTAACTGAGAAAAGACTACAAGATGCATTTTACTTTAGCAATAGAGAGATGAAAGAAACATGTCATTTATTTTAGGTCACTTTAAGAAAAGTATGAGAAGAGTAATTTTTGCAGTCTTTGAACGGGAATCTCTTTTTCCTCAGAAGTTCGATTGCTGACTGAATCTGACATGAATTCTAGCAGACTTAGACTTTTTTATTTTTTCTACATGTTCAATATTCTTCATGAAAGGCCCATATCCAGACCTTGCGGTCAGCAGAGCATGCAGAAAGCTCAGACTGGCCTGCCATTAACATACAGTAAGATGCAAAAAGAATCTGTAACACTGGACTGAAAAGCAGCTTTCCCTGCTCTCTGTACCACTGGTCAACGTTACAGCAAGGAGATGTGAGATAAAACTTTACTGTCCATAAAGACCTATGTTGAACCATCTGTCTGCCTAGTAGCTGGGTAGTCTATTCTGCATTCCTACTACTATAGCAACCACCTAGGGTGATATGTGATTACCCTTTAATATTTACAGGAAATTTGAAAAATGGAGAATGAGTTTGGAAAAGACACTGTAAAGCAGACTGATGGGAAAGCTACTTGTTGCTATGCCATGTATAATATTAATAATTTAAATTTAAAAATGGATAGTCTCAATAATATGTTGTCTTTAAAATTAATATCCAAAACACAACGTATCAAACACGTACACACACAAAAATAAATAAATCTGACACACATTCATCTTATTTACAGGAAGTCATATTTTTAGACTTAAAATTAATATTCTTTTCTATGTTAGTATAGAAATGAATATATCTTCAGAAACTCCAAATGATGGCTGACCTGCAGATCTGTATTTTGTAGTTTTGTGAGTTCCTAGGAAGCTCTATCAAGAACCAGTCTCCAGCATCTCTGAGGATAAATAGTTTCGACAGTCTCTCATCCAAAACAGCCCACAATTTAGATGCCATATGAATCTGATGGAAGACAGAGGCAGGTAGGTTTTCTACTATGTGGTTAACCAGGTGTGGAGTCTTGTTTTTTTAAACAGTGCTAGATGGAGAAATGTTGCAGACACACTACAGAAAAAGCTTAAGAAGGGATTTTGTGCTTGAGGAAGGAAGAGATAAGCAAGCAATTGTGGCTGCCACTTCTGATAGAGCAAAGATTGAACCTTGATAAATCAGCAAATGTGATAGTGTGAAACTAAACACTTAGGGCTTGAAAAAGAGAAAGGGGCTGAAGATGATGTGGGGAAGAGTCACCCTGGGAGAGGCAGCAAACACGGATAGGGCATGGTTAGATCAACGAACTGAGAAGCTGATTCTGGCAACAGCATGTCGAATGGAAATTTGTCTCAGTGTCCCATTTTACTCAAAATATATTTGCTGTGATAGATCCTACATTATGTATAAGTCACTCTTGTTAGGGCAGGCTACTTGTATGGCAAGAGTATCTGATACTGCTGGGCTTTGTAAGGATGGCTTGTTAACTTTTAAAGTTAAAACTTCTGCATCTTTTTCCTTTGGGTTTATTTTGTTGGGTTTTTTTTTTTGGGGGGGGGGGGTTCACCCTTTAAGTTCCAGACAACTCCACAGACTAAAAATGTGCAAACCATCCATCTGTTCTGCAATCACTTCATTCCCACCAAGTGGGACACAATCTCCAGGTATTTTCCAGATGCTCTATTGTTTACATGGCAGTGAGGAAGTTGTTCTGTCACTTTTAGCTGTCTCTGTGAGTGTAAATGTACCATGCAGAGAGAAATTGCAATTACTGTCTACTATTTCCTCTGTTATCCAGTATACCAACTATGGCACAGATTACGAGTGTTGAATTTCTCCCCAAAATGTGCAGTAATTGTAGATTCTAATTTTGTTTGACCCAAAGTTGCTTAATCCTTGAGGGAGAAAATCTTCAGTTTTACATAGTTTGTACATTTTTAGATATTTCTCTCATTGGGATACACTTTCTTAATGGCTAAATAGCATGTAAAAACCTGATGGTTTTTAAAATAAGTTTACTAAGTTCACTTTTATATGTCTTAGAAAGTTTAGATTAATGGTGACTAAGGTTATTAAATTGAGTACTATGAAAAATGAGCAGTCAGTTCTGGGTTACAATACATTGATTTTCCAATATATTTTAATTTCTTTGTTTAAAAAAAAAAAAAAAAAAAGAGAGAGAACTTCAAACCCCATTTATTTTTAGCTCCAATTGTTATGAGGAGGGAAAAAAGAAAGAAAAGACAAACAACTTGGAAAAAAAATGATGTGAACAAGCAATGGTATCTGCCTGAATCTAAAATGGGCTTTGCCTACTTCTTGTCTCTGTAGCTTTTGCTAGCTTGCTGCTAGCAGAGAATCTCAAGCCATCCTCTGTTTCCTGGCCATGTGGGGAAACTGATTCCCATACAATAAAAAATCAACAAGGATACAAGGATAACATCTCCCTTGGAGATGGGAGCTGGAAACTTGACCTGCCCAAACATTGTGGCCTTCTGATCCAAGACTGTAAGAAGCATCAAGTGTTCAGTGGCTTGACCAGCAGGTCCCATCAGCTTCCAAGTCCCTTCTTAGGACCCAACGCTCCACGTGGTTTTTCTTACTAGGCAAGGCAGACTGAGCACAAGCTCCCTATGAAGCCTCTCTGCCTTTGAAGCTGCTTTGATTGCTAAGTATTCCAAGCTCTCCTGTTTCCCCAGCTCTGGTCACATCAGGCTGCGTTCAGGATTTATCCCTTAGTGTGTCACCTGAGCTGCTGTAGAGTCTGTTCCCCAGGAGCTGCTAGGAAATCTGGCATCTGACTTGGGACTGATGAGAGGAAAACAGGAAACACTTACAGTGTTATGCTCACCAGAAATTTGCAGCTACACTGTTTATCATCTTCTTTTATTTTTATAAACTGCCACATGCAGAAGAAGGTATATATTAATTCCAGCTGAATATTTCTTCCTTAAAAAAAAAAAAAAAAAAAAATCTGATGCCCTTTTTCAATTCCTGAATGGAGTTTAGAAAACATAGAGGGTTTTTTTTTCCCCTCAAAGTTTTGGTATTCTGAACAAATCTATGAGAATTCCACTAAAAATTAATCAAATAGCTTGTGGACTTTTTGCTCACTGTGTAGGAGTGGAGACGGGGAGAAATATATTCTCAACATTCATTTTAAAAGAAATTACTTACATGTGGGTGTGAAATACTTTTTTAATACTGCAAAATCTACTCCCTACCAAGGTCTGTATTGCACTTAATCAAATCTAGTATGAGTTTAAAGGAAAAAAAAAAAAAAAGGAGGGAAAATAAAACCAAACCTATGCCCTGACTTTTAACACAGCTGAATGGAAAATGATTTCAAAATTCATAGTCATCCTCAAATAGTCATCATGACATCAAGACATAGTCATCCTCAAATTAGAATATAACGGAGTATGATTAAAATCACACTTTTTCTTTTATTTATACAGGACAGAAGGTGCAAGATGCCTGGCGGCAGCATGTGGAAGCAGGAAGAGCCTTTGAGTGCAGCTGCAAACTGCAAGTACAGGGCAGTGTGGGGAGAACAGCTGGAAGCTCAAGAAGAAACAGGGTCATCATGAATCACACTTCCTTCCTAGACTGCTCCTGGAGCAGTAGGGCTCTTTATTTTGAGTTTAGAGTAAGCTCCTACTCACTCACTGCTTTTTTTTTTTTTTTCTGATACAGTATCTCACAGCGTCAGGAACCCTCCAGGGGAAAACAGCCAAATCTGAAGGAAGAGAATGTGAAGGAGGCATGGGAATTACCTTCAGGTATGCAAAGGAGGGAGCAGTGTCCACGGAGGTAGAGGCTAGGACGGGGCGGGGGAGGGGGGGGGTGCGGGGGGGAAATAAATTAAACTGCAGCAAAGACAACTTCTGTTAGATACTGGGCAGAATTTTTATCAGTGAGGACAGTGAATCTCAGCAATGGATTATTTGAAAAGGATGATGATTTTCTGGCAAGCTCTAAGAACCACTTAGACAAGCACCTGACAGTAATGGCATGAGCACTGCTTATTCAGCTTCGCCACTAGAAGGTGAACTACACGAGCCTTCCAGATTCTTTCCAGCACTTTGAGTCTGTGTGCAAAAGAGTAGTCTCAGCTAATCTGCATTTGCAGGTTTGTTCCTGCCAAAAATAAAGGTTAGAAAAAGATGAACCTGAAACTGGTGCTCTTAATAAATCTATTTGGTTCCTATTGGTAAGGTTTCTTTCCATGTCAAGCAGAAGGAACCTTTATTAGCATTGTCTCATCCAGGTCACATAGAGGAAAATTATTATCATTCAGTTTCTCTGCAGTGCAGGATCAAGAGCTGAGTCAACTCTGCTGGGATTCAACCCACGTTCCAGGGAGTCTAAGCATTTAATATCTGATGTTTAAACTTCTAACCAAATAAAATTTCTGCTTGGAGATGTACCAGTGTGTGGTCAGATATTATTGTGTTTCTGTTTGAAATTCACCCACAAGTTTGAGAAATTCCTGCATTTTAACCAGCACAGAGCATCTGTTATGTTGATCTATTTACATCTTCTTTTCAAGAGCATGCAAATGACCAGGATTTCAGTGTTTTTCAGCATTATTTTATACTGAACATGATTCCATCGAGATCCACAAATGCCTCAGATTTATGCCTGCTCAGTATCTGATGCTCAATTATTAATTCACTAATGTCTGTAAAGTGCTTTGAAGATGAAAAACATTACGTTGTAGAACTGCTAACTGATGCTTGGATGCTGCTATTATTGCTGCTGAAGCTGTTAAAAAATATACTTGGAACATATCCCCAAAGGCACATGATGAAGAAAGGTCATCTATGGCAGTAGTTTATGAAGAAAGGAGTAAATCAGACTTAAATTCTAGAACTACACTGCTTTTTTAATGCAGAGTCAAAAAATCAATAGTTAGATCAGATATTTTTTTTCTTTAAACAAAGTATGATTAATTATTGAATAGATCAAAAGGAAAAAAAAACAACACAAGGAATATTTTCAAATAATAAGATGGAAAGGATTTCCCACTAGCTTCTGGGAAGGCAGGGAACTGTGGTTTCTGTCCTTCACTCCAATTAATTTGTGCATGGATGGGGAGCTGAGTTTGAATGTGAAAGCGCATTTGAATGGAACAGCCCTTCAGGCAGCTACAGAGAACAGAGAGGTCTATAATGACATTCAGTCTCTTTGACTACCAAGCAATACAGTTCGGGTTTTGCAATAACCCTGGTCTGCTTCTACTCCAGAAAGACACCTTTTTGACCCATCATGGCTGTTTGGTGGGATGAAGCCAGAACACTAAAAAAACACTAAGAAAACCTCACCAGACAGGGCTTTACCTCCAGGCTCTGGCACCTAGCTATTTGCTATGAGTACAGTAACACCATTATAGTATCCTCTTTTCTCCCAGGCCCACCCTCCAGCTGGATTACATCTGAGGGTTGTTCTTCCCTCTGCCTGAGATGTGTACAGAAAGAAGGATAGGCTTGTATTGATTTTTCACACATCACCCTTGTGCCCACAGAGACACACAGTCCTGATCATCAGATACTTTGGGCATTTTGTTACACTTCACACCTACGTTGCTGCATTACAAAACACTGATCTCTACTACAGGACTGGGAATGTTGGTGGCCCAATCTTCTGCCACCACTGTAGAACACTACTTTTGAGAAAAGCTTGAAAGGGCTGTTTGACTGAGCAGAGACCAGTCGAAGTGATTTAGACAGAGCTTGGACCCCACTTGTCAGACTTCTTTATTTGAACAGCAGCCTAAACCAGCTAAAACTCTACCCTGAGCAGAACCAAGCAGACTAAAACTCCACCAGACCTGAAACACCTTAGAAGTGTGGCACACTAGAGACGATTAAACACAGTGCTTCAATTTGTATCTGCAAGAATTGAAAACAAAACAGACACCTTAAAAAAAAAAAAAAAACAAAAAAAAAAAAAGTGAAGAAGGAGCTTTATATCTGATGATAGCTTGTTCTGAAACACTTGAGGTTTTTAATAGTTTCAGCCAACTCAGCCAGACTAAGCTAACACTGAAGCTGTAATACAGGCATTCAAGAACCTCACTCCACATAAAAATAGATCATGTCAGCAACATGATTTTAAACAAAGAATACTAGAAGAATTACAAAAAAAAAAGAGAAGCGACTTCAGGCAAAGTCCAGTAGGCTACCTTCAGTGAACCAGCCTGAAGTTGAACCTTGGAAACACAGGTTGTTTCAGAGTTCCATCATATTTAAAGATAGATTGTTAGTGAAGAGGCATCTGTTTGTCATGTTGCTGACAGCTGTAGTGCCTGACTGATGAGACATCAATGATGCCTCTGAATATTTCATTATGCTAAAAATTTGTTTACTGTTTAGAGCAAGGATTTAAAATCAAGTGTTTTAGCACTTTGAAAGGTGCTTGGACTCTGGCTCCATAGCAGTGAAATGTGTGGTTTGCCCATCAGCTGTTGCTGAAGTAGTTCCATTTTTGCATAACATCTTTAAATAGCAATTAGAGCTAAGACCAATCATAGCTTCTCAAGTCACACTACAGAGTCCAAAGAATGAGGGCAGCTAAACATTACCTGCAGGAAAATTTTGCTCTGAATTTTATACTTCCTATAGGAATGTACTGCTTTGCTGTATAATCTGTCTGCAGTTATCACATCCATTAGTAAAAAGCACTCATAGGGATTTATAATGGTGCATTAGGACCCTGAACACTCCAGGGAGAAAATGAAGCTAATGTAATGCCAAATGACTTTCAAAACATTCTATTCTGTGCCTTTAAATTTCAGACTCTTGAAAAGAAAGCAAAACAAAAAAGAAAAAGAAACACTTGAAAGGAAGAGATCAGTCTGTGACTGAAAGTCCAGCTGTGTAAACAAGTTTAGTGCCTTCTTTTATCTCTAATTGGTCTTATACATTGATCTTTCTGGTGCCAAAATCACACACTTTACATTAATTCTTCAGTAATATAGCATTATTTCTGGATGGAATTGGTCTGAAACATCAAAATGATATGTGTCACTTGCAATATACTAACATCTCCATTTTCTTCCAGTGAACATCAACAACTGTCTTTAGTTATGTTACTTTAAAAGTTTGAACAGGAAACAGGTTTATACCACTCAAAATGTGAATATAGGCACTAAAATTGTGTTAATAGTGCTATTCACTGCATGAGACTTAGAAGATATTCAGCTGGAATAAATTTTTTGGCCAAATTCCATTAAATTCAGAGATGTCATGCAAGTTAATATGGTCAAATAATTGGCCTATACACTTCAGAAGGTATCTGTCTCACAAATGCAGAACAGGCTGTTGTCTTTCTTGATAGTTTAGGACCTTTGAGTAACAAGATATTCACCTAATTATGTAGACTAGTCTGGAGTAGACACTAGGGTAGACACTGAAAAACTCCAGTGAGACAAAGAAACCACATGTACAGGCAAATGAAAATCAATACTGATAAATGCAAGGTGATGCACTCTGGCCATAAAAATAAATTAATGAGGCAACAAGCAAACAAACTGCCCATCCGTCTGACATGGGTCAAAGTCACCCATATGTGAGAAAGGGGCATCAAAGAAAAATCACAGTCTGGGTGCAGTTCTGATCAGAAGAACAAATATTTTAGGTTGCATGGCTTACATGGCACAATGAAATATATAAAGAAGATTGTGTCAATATAATGATGTAGCATTGCTTGCACAGTTAAAGGGGATTTAATAACATAACACGTAGCAATAAAATGTCTACAAGAAACAATAGACTTCTGTTTTCAGTGCTTCTATTTCTTCATCAGGATTATTACATAAAATTAGAAAAGTGTAAGCCCCAAAAGCGTCATTGGAGTACTTTATTCCTGCTACAGATCACTAAGTTGCGACTATATTGCTCTACATATGTGTATGTGTATAAAACTTAGACATAACTTAGATTAATAATAATAATGACAGATAAGACAGTCATAACTAATATCAAATCTGGCATTAACAGATAGTAAACATTATTTCATAACCAACCAACCAACGAAACATACTTCATGGTTTAAGATAGCCTCTAAAGTTTACAGATTTTTCATATGATAAACAGAGCTTTTGCATTCAGTAAGTTCTTCAAAGCAGCCAGTAACTGTGAGAAATAGAGTACTAGACTAGATTGATATCAAACTGATTCAGTTTGGAAATTTCTACTTTGCTAACAACAGTTGTTTTCTACCAATAGATGACTAGACAAGACCCTGCTGTAGTCATTCCTGTTTTGAGCAGAAGGATTGGATTAGAGACCTCCAGAGAAGCCTTCCAACATTAATGGTTCTCTGATTCCATGAGTCAATGAAAGAATGCAAACAATTTTGCAGGACTGATATTGGAAGGAACATTTGTATGCTAAAAGGTATAAGTAGCTGAAGGTGCTAGGGAAAAAAAACAAACCAAACAAGCGAAAAAACAAACACACCAGAACAAGAATTTACAGGTTGTTGGTTTTTTTTCCTTAAAATCACTCATAATGGCATGCCAACCAATTTCTCTAGTGAGAAACAATTCCTTTCAACTCCAAACTACGTTTAAATATATTGCCACAAATACTCATTATATGGCCCTAAAGTGAAAGGGATTAGATTTAGATTAGATACAAGGAAGAAATTCTTTACTGTGAGAGTGGTGAGACACTGAGGCAGTTTTTCCAGGGACAGATCTGTAAACTAGAGATGACTGAGGTCCAGTGTAAAGAAACCTTCTCTGGTGTAGTTTAAATGTCCAGTGTAGATACAGTTTCTGTGTTTCTGTTGATTGTTTTCACAGCAGAGTTGGTTCTCCTAAGAATATGTTTTGGAGGACCAAGTTAAATGTTATCTTTCCTCACAGAAGGGCTTTTTAGGCCTTGTCTCATCAGTTGTCTTTCATTTCTGTGTTGAGGTAGATTTGTTCAGTGGCTTGAAACCACTGAAAGTAGAGATGCCCAGTCTTAATAAAAAAAACGAAGAAAGTAGACTGAAAGAAAATATTTGTAGTTAAGAAGCCAGGAATATACATGTGAACTTCAGTGATTCATTGAGTTACAAGTGTTAACAGTGACGTAACTGAAGAACTTCTTTCTTCAAAAGAGAATTGAAGGAAAATGCCCTTTAGCAGATTTCACTTGGGGACCGACCTCTAGAGGGCAACACAATCATATGAAATAGCACGACAATATCGGCAGGGGCACTATCAAAACTGCACCCTAATCAATACAATTCGTCTTTCCTTTACACCCTAAACCTTTACTTACATAAAACCTAATTGAAAGGACAGGTTTTACAGAATGACACGTCACCACATGCCATCTGTATGGTTACTGTGACCATATTGTACCTTCCATTGACCCTCAATCATGGTCATAAAATACATGGCTTCCACTCTAAAAATACATTCCTTAAGCCTGACACAAAACAAATCTCTATCAGCTCGAAGTTTTTTATTCTCTGGAAATGGAATCTTATGTACAAGACTAGAATCCCATTCTCAGACCTCCAAGCTCTGAGTCTACAGTGGCACAAGACTGATTCTCAAGCCCTTTTTTCAAAGCATTCCTAAATCCCCTCTCTCTGTGTGACTCAGTATGACAATTTTTAAACAAATACATATGTGTAAATTAAATTAAAATATTCCCATCATTGTTCGCTAAGTACCCCTGTGTCTTTTACCTACTACATATCCACTTTTCTTAGATGACAGTTGCTTCACGAACAGGTCCCCTGCATTTTGTATTGGAAAGATAAAACATACAGAACATATTCTCCATGTTTCCACTTGTAAAGACACAAATCCTATTAACTGAAGCAAGGATTAGTCCGCAAGGGTCTTTGCTAAATAGGTAATACTATAGGTATTGTATTAGCAATAATATAAGAGCAGAAATGGCATAATGATTATTTTTGTTAGAGCACTCTGGAAAGCATTCAATCATTAGCTCCTGCAGCCATTCACTATGGACTTCAGACTAATACTTTCATTTTCAAATGTCAATTCCTGCTGTTAAATTAAGTGAAAATGTGGGTCAGTGTGATACATCACCATCTAAAGTAACTCTCGAGGAAATCACTAGATTAATGCCATAAGCGTTGCCTGAATTGCCTAAAACATTTGGGTGTACTGAAGTTGGCTGTGTCCTTTGTTTCAGGCACTGCCTGCTGAGACCTTCCTTCAGCCAAGACTGTGAATTCCTTGTCTGCCTGGCATCCAGGACAGCTCTACCTGATGGGAGTTGGGAGTGGCAAGAGGAGGTGCTGTACCTGGGCCTGCACGTAATGCATAGGACAGGGCAGGTTGTAATCCCTACTGGAAGAGCCTTTGCAGCTCAGCTTGCCACCGTCCGGAGCGGGACTCATTTGATTGATGTCTCTACAGCCATACTGGGAGTCTGTGGCAAGGTGGTAGTGGAGGAGGATGGCCAGGGGTGGCCACTGTACAGGACAGAGCCAGATCCAGTCAGTCCCAGCCATCTCCAACCTGTCGGAGGACACAGCTGAGCAAGCAGCCAAGATGGGGGCAGCACTGAGAAAACAGATTTCAGGAAAAGCAAAATGCTTCATGGTCATGTGAGGAGTAATGAAAAATGTGTGAGAAGCAGCCCTGCAGAGACCAGAGCAGTGAGTAAGGAGGGGGAGGAGATGTTCCAGGTGCTGGTGCAGAGATTCCTATGCAGCTTGTGATGCAGACCATGGTGAGGCAGCTGTGCCCCATGGAGGTCCACGGTGAAGCAGAGATCCACATCCACCTGCAGTCCATGGAGGACCACATGCTGGAGGAGGAGGATATTCTCTGAAGAAACTGCAGCCCAAAGAGAGCCCGCACTGGAGCATGAAAAAATTGTGAGAAGGAAGGAGCAGAAGAAAAAGGACTACTACAAACTGGCTGAAAACCACCCCTTTCCCAATGCCCTGCACTGCTCAGGAGGGGAGAGAGGTGAGAGAATGGTTGTGAATTAAGGAATGAAGTTGAGACTTTACGGGAAGAAGTGGGATGAGGGTTGGGGAAAGTTCTTGTTTTAATTTGTCTTATTTCCCCCATCTTAATCTATTTTAATTGACAATAAATGAAATCAATTTTTCCCAAATAAAGTGTGATGTGCCTGTCATGATCTCCCTGTGTTTGTCACAACCCAAGAGCTTTAAGATCTTATTTTCTTCCCTCATACTTCTGAGATAGGGGAGTGAGAGAATAGCTGGGTGGATATCTGGTGAACAGCCAAGGTCAAATCACTAAAAAAGACATTACAACAAGCATGATTTTTCTAATGAAGATCAATACAATTTTGCTATATAATATTACTGCTGTGCAAGAATAGCCATGAGCTAAAGGCTGCAGAGAGAAAATTTTGAAAAGATGCTCTTCCTGACACTCCTATTAATGTCCAGTCAAGTTTGGCTAGGTCTTTTTCACAAAAAGATGTTATTTGACCCCAAAACTCTTGCAGATTTTGACAACATAGAGTATATGAATGAATATTTCCAATCTCTCCCTCTATTTCATCATGTTTCACTAAGCTCATGATGCAGTCAGTTGGAGCTGCTAGACACTGCTCTGTCCTGTTCAGTTTACCCTGGAATTATCTTAAAGAGAGACAACTGGAAATACAAGAGTTTTGCAACTGGCACAATACTAAATCTTCTAAATATCACCTATGATGTCAGTAGGGGAGAAACACAAATCTTTCACAATCCTTTCGGCTGAATTGAGAAATTCACATACTTGGTGTCTAACATGGACTTCGTAAAGAGTCCTGAGCTCCCCATGTAATAGGACTGTGACTGCAACCTAAGAAGAACATCTCAAGCATATTTTGCAACTGAAGATCAGTTCTAGGTTTGCTCTAAAACCACTTCAAAGACTTCTAATCTACATTAGTATCATCTGGCTGGAATTTTACCTGAGAAAGCAATGAGAGATCTTCTCCTACTTGAATATACAGAACAAACAGATAGTATATCTCAGGAATGCATCTCTAGAAATTCTTCACTGAACGTCACAATCTCAACACAGTTGTTCTCACACACTGAAGCTTTGATTGGCAACATCTCTAAGATAATCCGAAACTTGAGGTTGGACAAATTCATTCATTTTGTACCAAATACCAAGCACTGGCAGTTATCAGAGGTCTCCTCTAATCTTAGCAAGGAGGGGAGCCACTTCCAGGACATGTGCAGCAATTTGCAGATCAACCTTTAGAGAAACATTTCGAGGGACTTAGCAAGTAAATGGGAAGTAAAACAGGCATGATATTCAACCCAGTAGAGGGCAATAGACCCCAGTGCACACGAACAACACAGTAGCCCTCAGTAAAACAGCTGTCTCCAACCTGAACCTTATGGCCTGCAGATAGAGGATAAGTAGATGGAGATGGAAGAAGAGAAGTCAGAATTCTGATAAAATCATTGATGAATCTTCCTAATACTAAGAAGAAAGCTGTTCTGGCTTGCTCTGCCTAATAATCTTTGTTCTTCTCCATAATAATAAGATTGATTTCAAACAAAATCATCATATGGCATAAGATATCACTTATTTGGTTATAAATACTGCTATTGAGCTGCAACACCTATAAATTGATCAGTGACAGGAATTAAAAGAAACATCTTTTGGTGTAGAGAGAGCTCCACCAGGGTAAAAGCAGGAGGGTATATTGGGATGCCTTGGCTTAGAAAACAGTATTTTTTCACTTTTACATGTCATTGTAGCAGAGGTAGGAATGCGTATTTTATTTCTAAGAGATGATTCCCAAATAATATAAAGGTAAATTCAAAGGGGTAAAAATTGGCATTCAGGGAGTATAAATACAAGATGCTTTCAACCTACTTTTCAGTCTCTTAACAGGATAAAAAGAAAATTAATTAAATGGTAATGATTATTTGAAAGTCAAGATAGCAAGTCAGCAGACAATCCTAGGACTTATTTGAAATACAGGGTCTTTCAGAGTAACTTTGAAAAAATGCTGGTATTGGTTACTTCTTCTCAAATGCTGAAGATTGGACTGCAACTGACAGTGAAGTGACAGTGGGGCTAAAATGTGACAGATCCACCTCGGAACTTCAGAGCTACTGTGTTGACACTTGGTGCTTTGAAAATTACACAGCCAGGAAGAACCAGGGAAAAGACTGGGAAAGAAAAGTCAGTTGTCAGCAGAAAGGAAAATGAAGGCTAAATAACAGAAACAGAAGTGAAAGCTTTTAAGCAGATAAAAAATCACAGCAGAAGGTGTCAGGGATAATGCCATTAGCAGTGACAAATGGAAACCATTGATTAAGAAAGTAGTGAAAGCAGGCAAGGAAAAAAATGTCTCTGAGCTTTTATTCAGCAGTTTCTAATCTTTCAAAGATTCCTACAACCATTTCTTACAAACGCAGAAACTACATTAGTCATAATAAAAGCACTGATCAAATCCTTGTCAGCCTGTATAATGAGTTAGATCTTTCAGGAGAATTGCCTGCCTATTGTGATACAAGCCTAATATCTGAATATCAGTGATTTACTGTTATTGTTTTGGCTAGATTACAAGACTTGGAAAATGTGATTAGAAGTTGCTGTGGAGGCAGAGAGCATTTTATACACTTGTGAAGATCAAAGGGCCTGCCTAGTCTAGTATTCCGTATCCAGAGCTAGTCAACAGCATTTTACATTTCAGAGGACGATGAACGTATCCCTGATCCATTTTCTGGGAAGTCCACCACATTCCCATCACTCCAATACTATTCTTTCTCCCTCTGAGTTCATTAAATTCTACGGCAGAAAGGGCTGTACTGAAATCAATTGAAACTTTGCCTTTGACTTCAACAGGGCCAAGATTTTTCCCTGTCTCTTTGACAGTGTTCACAAAAAGACTGATTGCAATTTAAGAAGCTGAATCCTAGATCCCATTTGTGCCATTCACACTTACCCCCTCAAGTAAATCGCTTGTCCAGAAGATATTCTTACGTCCTGAATTCCCAGTGCATTCCTCTTCTGTGTGCCTGGCTTTAGCGTTGAAGTACTTCAGAAAACCAACTGTCTTTATGTTTTTTAATTTGCCAGAACTGAACATGCTGTAGGTAGTAAACAAATATTAGCCAAAGAATAATGAATGCAATAATAAAATAGCCAATTTTGTAATGAAGCATACTGAATTGCTGTCTGTAATTATTTGCCATATAAATTCTTAGAAATTTTGAAATTGCTGATAAATAGATGAAATAGATTTCTGAAAAACAAATCAATGACAGCTATCTGAAAAGAGAGGGGAAATTACCAAACATTAGAGTGATGCAGTTACTTATTAACCATTTATAGTTTGTGTTATAGGGAAATATAATAAACTATTGGATGCAAATTACATTTTTTTATATTTTTTCTTCTTTTTTCAAAAGA
This sequence comes from Anabacerthia variegaticeps, assembly GCA_035583185.1. Lineage (NCBI taxonomy): Eukaryota > Metazoa > Chordata > Aves > Passeriformes > Furnariidae > Anabacerthia > Anabacerthia variegaticeps. Next base: position 135,932,760 of record JAWWEW010000078.1, read on the forward strand.
CACAGGAGTTTCACATGTACTCCCAACACTTAATGTCTCCAAAAAAACCCAAAACATAAGATCAATATTTTTAACTCAAACCAGGGTTACATGATTTCCAGATAAGCCAGGATGATGTCATTTATCTTTTTTTTTTTTTTTTTCAAAATAGCTAAGAAAACAATCAAATATCTTAAAAGATAAGGTGCCTGCAGACAGTCTTTGCTAGTTTCATCCACTAATGAAGTGAATAGCAAGCAAATAGCAGCAATATTTGACATTTCTCTTGAGTCTTTCATCCCAAATCACCTTAATCAATTTCACATTCATTTTGACACATCTTTTAGCACTTACATATGACTGAAATTAAACCACAGAAATGGTAGAGCAACACACATAAAAAAAAAAAAAGATTTGTTTTATTTTGAAGTTCAAAAAGGGAAGGATATTTTAACAATTGAGACTGCATGGGAAGATGTTCAAGAGACTGATGTTCAAGACGCTCTGCAATTATGCTTGTAAAAGTCATGGCAGAAAATTGTTTCTGAAATGGATGTATTTGGAACCTTTGGATTCTTTCCTATCCAGGTAAAGATGAGGGAGATCCTACAAAAGAAGATCCATGTTTTGAAGCTTGTTTGACCTAATATTTAGTAGAGGTGACATTTTTCCCATTTAGTCTTTTTTTTTTTTTAGCAGCTAATAGGCATCCTCTCCCCCCACCAAATAACCAAAATAGATATTGTCTGAGTGATGATAATGCATTGATGGAAAAGCTTGCTTCATTTGAAAAGCTTTCAGTTCTGAGCCTTTAAAAATATGTTCATATGCTTAATATGACTAATTCCACTGAAAATGTAATAAAACTCAAATAATTGTATAAAAAGTGCCATACTAAATTTATATGAAATTTAATTAAAGGGTAACAATCATCATTATCACCAATAAAATATCTGAACAGCCAATCTGCAGTATATTGGGATATTACAGACAAGGTTAAGACATGTCTATTCTTTACTCTCAGGTTTGTGTTTACATTGGTTGAAAATAAATCCAAATGTTTTCTGATGAAAATAAATAGAAAGGGCATTTCTAAGACTAGCTTTGTATCTTGCATGGAAGTTTAACTCCTTGAGTTGTGAATCTTTGGGAAACCTGACTTCTACTAATCTAGAAAAGCAATCTCCTTAGTCAACTAGGTGTGTTCCTCATCTAGCATTTTTCCATTTTTGGTCTCATTAAGTAATATAGCACTTTATATTCTTAGGGCATATTTCTTTTTTCTTGGAAGCTTTAGATTAAAATCATTACCTGAACCAGCACAGAAGGACATGAGAATGTGTACAGTGAGAGGCCTGGCAAAGCCTTTGTTTAATGAAACATTTTTCTTTACATCATTCTCTTGGCAAAAATAAGATGCATCGAAAAGGTGAGTCTATTTCATGTTCCAGCAAATGAAGATCTGCATTTACTCAAATTTGCAGAGCCTCCCGCTTCACTCTTTTGTACATGAGGCAGGCATACAAGATTCACTAGGGCATATAATATATGTATATTTTCTTGAATACTCTTCTGACTCAGAAAATTGTATTTGCCATCTGGAAAATGCTTTGTATGACATGGTTAGATGAAAGTTAGCTGATGGAGCTGGAAGGTGAAACCAGAGCACACTGCTCAGGCTGATCTGCCCAAGATGGCAGTACTGAAAGGCAGGCAATAAAGAAGGCCAGGCAGTGTAATTTAAAACACTGACCGAAAAAAGCAGGCTGTTGCATGCAAATTTAACCACATTACTGTTTACATAATTTCAGGTAAAACTAAAATATGCTTAAAAGTTATGGAGAACTGCAAAACTTAGTGACAAGTGATATAATATTAATGATTACATGTGTAATTTTGAGTGCTTTTATTAGTACCTAATTCTGTTAGGTGGAAAAGTTATGATGGAAAAAAAATTAACTACAGAAAGATTATTTAGATTGGAAGACCAGCCTATTCAGTCTTGGGTAATCTTCGAATATTAGAGACAACCAACTTGGAGAATATTATTAATATTCTGCGGGGAGCAGGAAGAAATAATAAAAAGGAAAATTCATTTTTCAGTGGAAGAAGAAAGCAAAAAGACACAAGATAAAGAAGTTGAGAACACATATTCAGATTTAGAGAAAAATAATGGTCCTCTAGCAGATGTTAAATTGAACTTGCCTTAATGAATTCATGTACATGAACAAATGCATATACACATAGGCACTCATATAGCCCTTACCGCTGAATTCAGCGCTTAGCAAAAAACACTTGTCTGAATTAAATATAGAGTAATGGAAAACACAGACGAAAAACACATTTTTTTCTGCTGATCTAAGTAGTTTCATAGATCTTTATATCTTCGTGTCACAGTATCCATTTCACTTAAATTCCACTACTGGCAGCTATGACATTTTGAGAAAATGAGATGCTTTTATAACAATATAGTAATATAATAATAAGTTTAAGCAGTATTCTTACAGTGAATGTTCAGATCCTCCCTTTTTGAAGGCAGGAGTACATTCGAAGGGATGGGAAAATTCTGGTTCCATGTCTAAACAAGAAGGAAGTTATACATATAAAGGAGAAACCAGTCAGAAAATGGCAAATTCTGGAGGGTACTACAAGGCAAACAAAAATAAAGGGAGGAGTGTCAACTCCTGCCTGATTTTTGGTAAAGGCTAATGGCTTAGCAAACCTCTCTTTGACCATTGTTGGCAGACCAGTTTCCCTTGCGCTGTGCTCTGACCAGGGCTTATGAATTAAAGAGGGTGGGGAATAATCAATACTTAAAACAAGAAATCTCTTAGAAAATCCATAATCTACATGAAATTACCTTGATTTAATAAATGACATCAGTTATTTCAGTTAATAAAATAAGAGTAAACTGCTACTTTAGAAAGTATCCAGTCTGTGGAAGTAGGAAGGTCTGGAAAAGATTAAAAAAAATCAAGGTGTTATATTCCATGCCTGTTATCTCAGCAGTGCAATGGGAAAGAGGGATTTTCTTTAGCTCAGTATAGATCTAAGTTGCTTTTCAATTCTGTTAAAACCAGTTTTAGAAACCTCAGCCAGAAAGTCTTACGAAAAGCTATGTTTCAAGGGGTCTGAAGACCTCCCAGTGAATAAACTCTGTAATCCCTTCAGAGATTTTTGTTCTATAAATAAGCACTAAATTGTTGCAATCCAAACTGAGAAGCAGAACTCAGTATGTCAGCCTTGTGGCTTCTCTCACTATAAGAGAGTGGACAGATAAATCTTTCTGGCACACACCTTAAGTTTCATTGGTATGAACTCACAGACACAATAACATAAGATGCATGCTGTGTGTTTCCTGTATCTTTGCCATGTCTTCTTTATTCAGTCTCCAAATCATGATATTAATTTTGGAAATTATTTAAAACATTCTAGGCCAAGATTTTCCGTGTGTTTCAATCACACCACCTCAGATATCTTAAAAAGAGGTCTGATTTTCAGGAAAAGTAGTGGTTAAGCTGTTGAAAAAGCAGCTGTCGTTTATTTTAGAGTCTCAAAATATATTAGTTTTTAATTACTATGTCCTTAAAGTGTATGTGGAGCAGCGCTACAGATCTGCAATACTTTGTTGTAGCTCCTTTTCTCCTTTATGCTTTGCTTTCAGTGGGACCTCAGGAAGTCTTACAATTTTAAAATTTACTACATCGTGGTGGGTATTTTGGTATTCAGGATCTATAGTTCTTAATTGTTCCTACTTCCACTCTGTTCCCCAGTTTCCTTCTGTCCTTCACAAACCAGAGACTGGTGTTGGTGGAGTTGTGCAATGTGGGTAAGTCTATGGGATTAGAATGGATAATACACATCACAGAAGGTGCCCAGCAGGAGGACAAAGGGAATTCAGCACCCTCAGATATGTGTGAGTGACTGCTGCCCTACTATGCCCTATGCATACCCGGATCCACTCACCCGTCCTCAGTCCTCTCCCTGCTCTGCTCTCAGAGGTCCACCTCAGGAGGAAGAGCTGGTAATGTCCTCCTGTACCTAACCCTTCCCATTTCACAGTCTCATAAATCACTGCAGAAATGTGCTAAGTCTTAAACTGGGGAAGATAAGATGCCAAAATATGTCCAACCCTGCTATTCCTGCTGTAGAAAGGTTAGCTCTGCAAAGCAGGGTGGGGCAGGGGGGTGGTGGGGGGAAATGTGGCTGCTTTGCTTGTTCTAGATTCATTCTCTATCCTGTGACAATAGTTTAGGGAGTTTGGAACTTGAATCCTCAGAGGCAAATCACTTTGGGAAGGTGGCTAAAGCTGGACGCTTGGTTGTTATCTAACCCTTAGTGATCCTACCTAAAAGGCCTAAGTGCAGACTGATCAGCTTTGAGTATGTTGGACAACACAAAAGCACCTGCCCTCCCTCTGCAGCTCATCTATATGTGCAACCTCCTGGTGTCAACTGGGGCATCAGTTAAGGAGTTACAGTCTCACGTGTCTAATGAGCAATCACAAAACTTTGTCTTAGTAAATTAGTATTATTACAAAAGTATCAAGGAGAAGAGGAACACCCCCAACCAAAGAAAGCCTGCAACTTTGATCCAAAACAGATGTTTTGGTGGCCCCATAGGCAAAGCCAGAGAGGATATTTGAGAGTGTTTTGTTATCAAAAAAACCCTAGCATTTTTATTTTCTGTAGAGATAATTTATGCAGCAACCATTGATGAGTTGTAAGGGGCAGAATGGAATCGAAGGAGAGACTGGGATGAAGAAAGAGCAAAGGAAAAAATACAAACCAAAAAATGTCTACCTCATAACCACAGGAAAGAAAAGAGGAACCCTTAAAATTTTCCTCATCCAGTTCCCTTTATCTCCTTGTCTTCTCTCATGTGGCAACTTATTTTGGTGAGGAATCTGCAGTACTCAGCTTTATGGAGTACAGGGGCAGTGTAGTAATAAATACAGAAATGTTATTTAGGATGAAGAGCAAGAAGTGGGTACTCTTTCTACTGCCCATATTAGAAATGCATAAAATGAGTTTGCTTGGATTTTCCACTAGCATGGGCAAAGTAAGCACTTACACTAAATAATTTTTGGACATAAGAAAATGTCAGCACTTGTCCACTCTTTCAATGCAAGGAGAATAAAACCGTATATAGTTATTGCCACTGAAGGACAGCTAAGCCATGGCCATCAGGGGACAAGGAGGCATCTCTAACAGGTGCCGGCACAGGGAAAGAAGAGTCTTCAGGGTGTTGCAGCTGAGGTTTTGCTCCGCATCCTCTATATAAACCAACGAAATTCAGGATGTGCACAGCTTAGAATCTGCTCTAAAGCAGGACTAGTACAGCCCCTCCCCAGACTACAGGTTTCTGAACACTTTGAACTGATATTAGCTGCCAAGAAAAACACCCATACTGCCTTTTCCCACATCACTGCTCATTTTACCACCACTTACTTACCTGCTGACACAGGTGTTTTTGTCACTGTGCTGGGAACTGGATCAGGGAATTAATTGGGGGTTAAAAGTCACCTTTCTGGGGCAACTGGGAAACACAAATACTTGTGTCAGTAGAAGGAAGAGAGGAGGAGTAGAAGAGAGAGCAGGGGATATAGTAGTCTGAGTGCTTCCTTTGGCAGCATCTCCAGCTTGAAGTGTTCCTCAAATTGTGGTCTCAGGAAGTTGATGGAGAATGAGAAAAGGTCCTGTCTTACCCAAGGCATGTTCCCAGCAATCAGACACTGTCTTGTGCAACACTGGTCAGATCCAACACTTTCCACAGTCCCTGGAACTTTGCTATCCTTGTGCACTAAATAGCCTTGTGAACTTGTTAGGGTTAACCTTTATTATGTACGTTTGACCACTATTATATTTTGTGGAGGGTTTTTGTTTGGTTGGGTTTTTTTCTTATAATCACACATTTCACTCTTTCTCCATTAATACTTCTTCCAGTCTTCATGTTCCAATCTGAAATTCTTATCTTTTTGATATATTTAGTCTTTCTGATGTTCTGCCTCCGAATATCTTTATCGTCTTAGACTGTATGAAGGGTTAACCCTGACCTTTTGTAGGTACCAGTAATTCAGGCAGTTCTCCTGTGCTATTCCATGTCTCCTCACCACCAGCACATTCTCTTTTCAGGAAACGGAGAAAGCCGGCTTAAGTGCAAACTTGGTGGCCTGTGTAGGTAAATTGATCTTTGTAACTTTTTGTTCTGCATAACCTGAAACAAACTATATAGAAGAGTCAATTGAGTATTTTCCATGAAAAGTTTTTTTTAATATGCTATCACACAGAGAAGAGGATATTGCATAATGTCATGATGAAGAACATCACAGAAATCTATGGCTTTAATTTGAAGGTGACATCAGAGAATGATCAAGTGAATCTTCAAAGACAAGAATCATATGACATTTAAAAGCTGCACCTATATTTTTTTTTTTACTAAATAACTAAGGCAGTTCATGGTTTGTTGTAGAGTGGCTTGCATGAAAGAGTCAGAAAGAATATCCAATTAAACATGGAACATAAACACGAATTGGGCTTTTCTAGTGTCAAACCAAAAACTTCCTAGAATGAGAGTTGAAATAAAACTTACTAAGTAAAGCTCATTGAAACGTGTTGAAACAAGCCCTTTTTAAGAAAATAACTTTTCACAACAGCACTGAAGCATTTTGTATCAAAAGAAATAGTCTTTGTCCTTTTCTGGGCAAGAAGAACTGGATTGTCTCAAAAGTGTTGGTAATTACAGCTTGGAATAGATGACCATGTTCTGTGATATGAAACTGGAAGCAAGGGAATTTTCATTATTGTTGTCTCTTTATTTGTATTACTAGAAAACGAAGATTTGTCCACAAAATTTATAATGTAGGACAGCAGAAAATAGAACTACGATCTGTCTGATCAAGTGCAGACATCTGCTATGTACATACTGTATATCTCTGTCTACAACTGAGCTGAGTAATAGGATCACCACTCCCCCAGTTCCAGGAAGCATGTTCTCCTTCCTCAAGCTGACGCCTGCATGTAAGATGAATCTAAAAGTGTTTCTTTCTTTAAAGCTTACCTAGCTAGATACAGCAGATTGCAGATATCAAAAGATCAGGTACAGCTGCTCCAGCCACCCTCATCAAGCAAGGGGAATGAGTCAAGAGAGGCAATTACAATGCTAGTGAATGGTAAGTGGTCAAGGCCACTTTCTGGTCTTGGGACACTAACAGAGAGTTTTGCTTGCAAATCTGCTGCTTCACAAAATGTGCCCCCACACCGAAGCAGTGTGTCAGGTGGCTCAAGATGGATCCCATGGCCCTTGTTGCTTGGTGCTTCCTGCTGGAAACCTGTCCTCAAGGGAATAGGCCCAACTCATTCCTGCCTCTTCCCTTGAGAGTTGGGAATTGTATCCTCTGTGATACAACCAGCTGTGCTAGGGATCTGGTCACAGGCACATGTCTGGCCCTGTCCAGTCTTCAGACAGCCAGCCATTATTCAACCCCTGTGAATATTCCCATCTTGATTTATAGAAAATATAGAAGTTTGCCAAAGTGTTGTGTTGAAAGTGTGATAGTGGGGTATCAGCAGTCTGGCATGCTATGCTTAATTGTAGAGGTTAATGTATAATTAGCGGGGATATGTTGCAGTGAGTTTTTATGGAAACATAAATACATGGAAGAGCCTTTGTGCTCCAGTTAACAGCCACGTGTTTAATGGGGTATTGTATACTTGCATTCAGCTCTGGCCCCAAAGGCCCGTGTATTAGAAAGCTCTTGATATGCTCCACCATTTCCATCTACAGATGTGCTTCAGCAGTTTGGGTTTTTTTTTCCTTTTTCTCCAATTGCTTCCTCCTGTATATACTACACTCATAAGGGAGAAACATAAGTTAAGTGAATTTATGAACATTTACAATGACAAAATTATCTAGGCTGAAAGGGATTTCTGGATATCATCCAGTCTGTGGCCTTCCAGTGGATAGCTACGAACATCTAATAAGCTCCTGCTCTGAACATTCAACTGACTCTCTAAGAAAATGAGCATTGTATTTTGCATTTACAGTTGGGTGTCCAAAGTATGCAATGCAAATGCCACTCTTAGGGAAGATTAACTTTGAAAAATCACCTTACCATTCTGAAAGGCTTCCACATCTCATACTTTCGTACTCTGAAATCTATTTTTTGTTTTATCAGATTCCAGCAGGGAGGAAAATACTCTACTTTGATTAAAAGGGACAGACATTGTTCCCATTTTACTTTCCAAGATTTTTTCTTTACAAAAATAAGTGCTAAGTATATATTCGGTTCCATTTGTTGAAGTGATCATTGGAATGTCTTCTTAATCCATTTCTACACTCCTTTATTGTCTTGTTTTCTTAAAAGATTGCTATCGTCAGAAGAGAGCTATCTTTATGTTGGGGCTTTGCTTTTCACAATAAAAATCATAAGAGAAATTTTTTCGTTTAGAAATAAGGCCACAGCAGGCTGTATTGCCTTTGGGGGAAAAAAACCAAACCAAAACACAAACAACCACAAAACAAAACAAACAAAAAGAAAAAAGTGTCAGTCTAAAACTATTCTGTGGCAGATTTAAGTCATCATCTTTACAGACTTTTTTTTTTTTTAACATCTTATTTTTAAGTCATTGTATTTCTTCTCTGGCCAACTCCACTGACATTGTATGAGCACTGATGGAGCTGTTTGGAGGTAGGTGACAGAACTGTCACTGTATCAATCTCACCATTAAGCTGTCAGTTCCACAGTAGCATTTGGAATTGAATCCGACAGTTCCACTGACATTGTAACCACAACGTGTGAAAGACACTCTTATTCCTTTGGATGTGCAGGAGACACTTTCATTTACAGAAAGGACCCACTGACATTCTTGTTCTGCACACAAGGATTAGTCAGACTCTTCAGGGAAATCAAAGGAAGCTGGTGTCAGTACAAACTCTGCCTCCATCAGGTTACAGGTGTCCCAGCTGTCCAGCGTAATTGCCCATTACACCTGAACTTCCAGTGAACGCTTTCAATGACATTTGGTTGTTTGTTGATTTCACCTTCCCATCCACTCTCAACACAATCTCATAAGGACAGGTTTGTTTGTGATTCATAATAAATAAGGTTGTAAGGTAACTAGGCCATTTCTTCTCTTAACAGCATACTAGTGAAAGCACCCCACTTCCCCTCCATACAGAATGAAGCACACTGCTTATTCATTCTGCTCATTTTCTTCTGCATCAGCACCTATGAGGGTCAGGATCGTCTACTAGCAGATGTATTATCTTCTATATTCTCAGGCTGGCTTTTTGGAGCAACAGAGTTCTGACCTATGTCAAGATATGGCAGTAGTTAAAACTAAATAGGAAATAATCAAGGACACCGCTGCTAGCACAAAAAGTCCCTAGATTCTTGGCACAAATTTAAACCTCCTAATAGCATATTAAGGCCTGATAACAATGTTGGTGTGCACTTATATGAGCTGCTTACATGTGGAGCTGCTGCTACAAGAGGAAGGCATTAACAATATAAGTAGACTATACAAACAGTAGAACCACAAAGGAAAATTTGAGGCTGTCAGCTCCTACAACGATGAGCTCACGTAAGTATATGGAGACAGAATTCAGTGTTAAACAGTTTTGAATGCTTATTAAAGACATACTGCATTGGTCTGAGATAGTTTTATAATTAGAAGAGAAATTTGGATTTAATCTTGTTATCCTCAAAAGAAAAAAAAAGTGAAATTATTTGCTTTTAAAATTTTATGTCCGTACATATATGAACTTTCTCTGTGTGTGTCAATATGTATGTATAGATTTATATTTATACAGTCTTACATAAAGTGTGCATATACATATATATAGTCTTACCTAATGCATATTGATCACCTTTTGCATGTAGCATTTTTTTCAAAATGCATAAAATTTAAACACATAGTTTGATGTCTGCAAAACTGGTTCTCCCTGCATTTGGAAGCTTTTTTTTTTCTTTATTGCAATTGTCATTTTTATTAATCTCAGGAAATTTAAATGAGACTGAAAATGCATAGGGTTTTATATTTGAATTCACTGGAAGAATGAATTGCAGAAAGAAGTTATTTTTGGTGTGGTGCTTTTAAAATTAAGCTCTAGAACATTTGTACTCTAATATCATAAACAGATTTTACCATTTTGTATTACTTTAAATATTATTCTGTATGAGAGTGAACAAACTCTCAGCCATGGACACGAGACAAAACCTATGGAGAAAGGAAAATACAGCATAATGGAAACGATGGCTGGGAGCCATACCACCCTGAGCTGTTAGCTCATCCGAACAGAAAGGCCAAGCTGAGCTGATCTGGTCAGTGCTCCAACTTGAGATCTCTGAGGAAACCACCGAGGTTGCTGGAGGAAGTGGTAGTGGTAGCATTGTAGGTGGTATTCTCTGTTCTTGAGTCACCACTGGGTCAATAACCTGCGTGATGGGAGCCAGCAGGATTTCCTGGAAGAGTTGTGGGCATGATGTGAAACCACGGTCCTGAGTTTCAGGGATTATTTCAAGACCACCACGGATTATGTGTGAGGGGTAGAACTGGTAACCCCGGGGTACCAATCATATTTCAGTATCAGCCTTTCTTATTCAAAATTACTCCAGCTCCTCTTTGGGGCAGCAGAATAAAACCGGCAATCTAATGCCAGGGTGCTGAAGTCCTGAATAGAGTTCAAATCCCACTGAAATAGACTTTTACTCTAAATCCTGTCATTAACTTGAATGAGATTAGGATCACATCTAGAGCCCTTAGTGTAGAAGGACTGTGACAGGGCTAATGTGTTTTTGAAGGAGCTCCTCTCTTTTCATGCCTTTCCCATTTGAGAAATGCTGCCTATGCCTTTCAGCCATAATCACCAGCCATTACTCAGAGATGCTGTCAGGCCCTGTCGTGCTCCCAGAGCAGCTCAACTCCAGATTGTTTTCCTCCCCAGCCCCACTATGGTGTAGTGACACTATGACATTACATTCTCCCCAGAAACAATGACATGAATCTGATTTATAACTGGTGGTAAAACTTTATTATTCAAGTTTAGATGTAACAGACATCTTTGCTGCCTGAAGATTGTTTGCATAAGAAATACACCAAGAACATGTTTGTGAGTAGAAATGAACATGCACTATGAAAACCAAAAAACAAAACAAAACAAAAAAACCCAAAACAAAACAAAAAACACATCCATGTGTTGTAAGGACAAAACATTAAGAGCCAGCATTCTAGAGTCAAATCAGGGCTACAAGTTTAATGACGGTTTATAGCAACATGAAGTCATTCCTTATGAAGTCCTTTTTTTTTTCTTTTTTTTTCTTTTTTTTTTTTTCCTTTTCCTGCTGGTGAATTTTTATAAGCTAAATTTACAATGGCATTTTGAGATGTTTCCTTTTCTCCTGTTCTCCTACATAGAGTTCAGAGGCCAAAATGATAGGAATGGAAAACTGTGGTAGCTGTTACAGCATTTTTATTTTACTGTATGTAATTTTGCTTTACTAATAAAGCAATTTTACTTTGTTAAGTGTAACAAAAAATAACTGAAACTGGTATCTATCTGTCTGGCAGCCATTAAATTACTGTCTTTTATCCTCTTAAAAGGATGTACATTGGGGTGTATGTGACTACTATATAGGTAGTACTTCACCAACTGCCAGCATTCCAGAGCTGGCTGAATGAAATGAAATTGTGAGGAAGAGGGTACAGAGAAATCCTATTCTGAGGTGAGAAAATTATGTAAATCACTTTACTTGGCCCATCTTAACTTCAGAGAAAAGTTTAGAAGGGATTTCTCACTTATCTATCACATTTGGGATATGCTGACAAATTGCTCACTCTTCTTTGCCAAGCATAACTGTCTCCACAGAAGCAGAAGGAAATATATCTACCCTTCTGGCTGCAGAGAAGCAAACTTCTAATCTCTTTGGCTTTTCCTGATCAGTATTAGGAATCAGCATGTTACGTCAGCCAAGAAAAATCAATACAGGAGCAAAAATGGGAATATATTTAGACATCATGAGCAAAAAGTAGATGGTAGACAACAACCTTAGCACATAAAGCAAGTAGTTATGACTACAAAGCAACACCGTCCAGTCCAAGGATGAACTTGAAAGTCTGTCCCTGAACTGAGTACTAATTCATGGCTGCCAAATCAATTCTTCCCATGGCACAACCTCTACATTTGAGAATGGTATGCAATTAACATTCAGTTACTTGTCCTGCTGCCCCTCTAACTGCAAAAATAATCTCTTGCTCACAGCGTGCCTCAACCTTTCGAGATGTCTCTGTTTTCTCTTTCTTTAAAACTGTCAAAATGTGCAATAGTACCTTCTACAGGCAAACCCAAGGTACAAGTATTCAGTCTCCCTCTCCCTTTCTGGAAAGTCCATGAAAAATTAAGGGAGGAGTTTCATCAGTGGCAATTAGGTGCAAAGCTTCTTTTGGAAAGTTTAGCACCTGAACACAAACTATGCTCTGGAACTTATTCATGCCCCACAGCATTAACTGCAGCAACCACAAAGTGATAACTTAGAGACAGACCAGTTTGCAGAAGATGCCACATGACGGTTCCATCTACACAGAGGGTTAATGGAAACATTGTGCCTGTTCTGCAACCTGGTTAGTGACAGGCACCACGAATGTTTTGAAACATTTACTTATTTTGTGGTCCTGTTTGAGATAGGTTTTAAGATCTTAAACTACCATTCCTTAGTAAAAGAAGTTCATCACCTTGAAGACACTGACAAATTGAGAACAAAGACTGATTCTTTGAAAGTCCAAATTTTCGTGCTGTAAGTTGATTGAAATGCAGTGGATGCAGTAATTACTTCTGTGTGCTAACATTGGTTTCCATCTGAAAATTATTAAATAAGATTAATAATTTCCAATGTCAGGATTTATTTTTCTTTTTATTAGTATCCATTGTGAGGGGGTCTGGAAAAAGGATGGAGTCACCTCTCCTTTGTTAAGAAATAAAACTGTGCTCCTTCCATGCCAATCAAAGAGAACAGGCCATGGCAAAATCCCATTTTATACAAAGCAAAAATCTTAGAACATCTCAATATGTCATGGCAAGAACAATGAACTTTTTTCAAATTTATTTGCGCCATCAAGGTATGCAATAGTAACATTAAAAAAATCTGTCTTGTTCTTTGCACTCATAAGATTTCATTTCTCCTCATCCCCAAACCCTGATATGTGTATTTCCTGTTATTGGCCTCTGTTTCTGAATCTAGCAAGAAGTGTTATGAAGTACAGGGTAGTGCTCAAGTCTTACAATGCACATCTCCCCCTAAAATATTTTGCCATGAAGATGAAGCTTCTATCAATGAAGAAGCCAGAGAAACTGGTAGGTCTTAGATGAAGAAAGTCAAACCAGTAACAACTGAAACCCGGCAGGCAGCTACCTCTGAAGCTGATAAAAATCACTGCTTATTGAGTCTAACATCTTTCTTGGAAAAACTGAAAAGGACATACACTGGACCCTGATGTAAGGAAACGAGGGCAATCTATTTCAGTCCCCACAGAAAAACAAAACAAAGCAAAACAAAAAAACCAAAAAAAAAAATACCCAACAAAAATAAATCCACAAAAACCAAGTCAGAACTTATTATTGGAGAACAAGAGTAAAAATATAACCAGACTTTGTCTGGCACTGATATCAAGCCTGGAGATTCATCTAAAAAATAGAAGAAGAAGAATGTGGCCCAATATCCTCTGCTAACCTAGAACACTATTGAAGGGTTACAGAACTCAACTGCGAACAGATTGAGCGGGACTTTCCATATGCTGCTCACCAGAAAGAAGCAACGGGTGGAGCAGGAAGGAATGCAGCCTAATGCTGAACAACAGCCTGTCTGTGCCTAACAAATCAGAGACACTGTGCAATAATGTTTCACCTCTGTGAACATACAACACCTAAATACTTCCAAGGTCAGCAAGACCTTTGGTGATCAACTGTGTAAGTGCTTCTCATGCTTGGTGATGTTTGTTGCTGGCTGCTTTAGGCACATTATTTCTCAAAATACTATCAAAGTGCTGAATATTTAGGCCAGTTCCCCCCTGGTTTTCCTTTTGCCAACCCCTATAAGACATTTCCTATCACCTCTCCTTTCATCTTCCACCTCCCTGTTTATCTGGTTAAGTATCTTATAAGTGCACCAAATTCTAGAAGGGAGAGTGGTGAGATTCAGGTTAAGTTAAATACAAGAACTTTTTTTTTTTCTTTTTATGATGCTTTAGTTTCAATTACATGAAAATCTGAAAAAGGCGGCATGTAAGTGAGATCAGAATAGGACCCTTTACATATAATCTCAAGTGAGGACTTAGTCCAGAGATATTTTTATAGAACGTTTTAAAAAATAAAATGCATGAATGGAGAAATAAAAGACAACATAATATCAGAAAGACATTTTAAACTTCATTCGCTGCAACATTCATGAACCAGTTGAGCTACACCTGCCATCCAACCATAAGGAACTAAGACCCTGCACTGCGAAAAAGAAACAAACCCAAACAAAACAAAAAGCAACTGCATAATATTGTAAAAATGGAGTGCAATGCTACTACAGAATGCAATAAAATATCAGTGCTGCTTCGTCAAACAGCACTTATCAAAATAATTTCTGAAATGTTTCTTCTGAAACACAGACAAAGCAATAAAAAGAGGATATATGTTTATCATTTTAAGCATAACAATGTGAGTTAAGAGCTTAAGAATACAAAAGTACTTGGAATGAATAGTGCTACCCTTTTTTACCTAAGTAGGCATAAAAATATTTTCATTTCCTTCTTGTTTTTTCATACCATTAATATCAACAAATTTCATTCATTTCATGTTATCGTTTACAACTTTAATGCACACACACAGAAAAAAAGATACCTACTGCAATAGAAATAGTTGCTTCATTACCTTGTTTGCTACATTTGCAAATGTAAACAGCGAGGCAGAGCCAGAACTGACTCTAATGCATGATGGAATATCTTTGTTGCATACGTACACTGTAGAAAATAATTATTCAATATGTCAGGCACCATTATTTGAAATGTAATACATTAATATTTACTAGAAAAATAAGGTTTTTTTTCTATTTGTTCTCCCAACTTCTTTAATGAAATAAGTTAATCTGACAGTGCATCCAGTAGCTTGTAATATCTTCTACATCCCTGTGGCAAAATAATAAACTACTGGTTGGGACACTATAATGAAAATGATTAAAGTCAGTTCTTGTACACCCTTGTAGCAAGCATGGAGGCTCGTCTAACAGCACCTTTAACCAATTATTTAATATTTAGTTATTTAGCCCTATTTCCCTGAGCAGTTATGCTGAGGAGCTTTCCCTTCATGGATAGTTTTTAAAAAGCTTTAAGTATTAAAAAGTACTATGAAGACATTTAATGCTACTTAGCAAAAGCTGGTATAAGTCTACTGAAGGGATTGACTGGTATGTATAGCAATGTTAAGCCTGTGGAGAAGTAACCTTAGATTTTAAGGTTTAGAAATGCAATATATTAAAAATATATTAAAATAAAATACAGCAGGTTACCTTGTTCTATGCAAATTAAACCCGGAGTGTGGCTTCTGTATTAGAGACTTCACTTGCACAAAATGGTTTTTCTAGACTAAAGTGTGCCAGAAAGAATGTAGTGATAAAATGGTAGCTAAAAATCAGCTGAGTCTGAGAAACACCTAGATGTCATTGCTGCCAAAGCTCTGAGGACAAGGTGATCCTAAGGCATGTTGTAGGGCAGAAATTTGCCCAAATTAAAGAAAAGAAAATGACCTTTTAACATCTGTATATTTAACATGTCTAGTTCTTATATACAATGTGCATATGTTCACTATACCCCTGCAGCAGTATATACATATACACATCCTTGCACTCTTGCCAGTTATGTCTCTTACACAACAGCAATTAATTGTCTGGTAAAATTTTCTCAAGATTATTCGCCATGATTCACTGCATTCTGGCTAGCTTTGGTGGGCCATGTCCCATAGGTTTATCTTCCTCCACTTCTGGCCCCCATTCAACTGTTCTTTTTTCTTGGTAACCCACTCCATTAAAAGGAAAAAAAAAAAAAAAAACAAAAAGAAAAAAATAAAGAAGAAAATGAAAAAGCAAAAAAAAGAAAAAGAAAATAACAAGGGATTTAATATTGGATAAGGCATGCTCTCTATATGAAGTGCTTTATAGGTCTTCACAAGACATTACAAGCTATTGAATTCCCATCAAGGAAACCTATTTCTGTTTAATTGTGCTAAGTGCTAAGGTTTACTCTTTAGGTTTTCCATTCTTTTCAGCTTGTGCATTGTTCCTGTGTAGGCCCCTCTGGATGTGAGTTGTGAAGTCATACTTGTCCGTGCAAAGATGCTGGCATATGCTGCACTGGAAAGGTCCACTGTCACCATGGCAACTCATATGCAAAGCATACATCACTTCATCCAGAAAGACAATGCCACAGTGCACACACTTGGTAGAAAGTTCATCTTGAGTACTTCTATCAACTTTCTCTGTTTTTACTACATTCAAGGGACCTTCATTTTTTACATTTGGTGGTGCCTTACTCTTTTCCTTGGAGGCACCATTTGCAGTTGGCCCAGGTCTGGAATGCTTTATCGCCAAATCTAGAGGAATGTCATTGTCTGATCCGACAGCTGAAAAATGAGGAGGCAGATTAAAGGTGGGATAAGGCACATAGTTTTGGCAAGGATTTGGTAGGCCAGGCACATGACTCAAGTAGTGTGGATTCCCAGGAACAGACAGCTTATATTTACTCCAGAATCTCAGCCAGTCAGCTTCACTCTGAAAGTCATTGTGTACAAACGGAAGTCCAAAAAGTGGGTACTGGTATTTTTCAATAGGGCTTCCAGGTGGTGAATAGTTTGGGTGTTTTGCAGGTCTCATGTATTTTTCAATCGGGCTGCCTCTCTCCGAGCTTCCTTTCCCTTCTGATATCGATGAACTGTTTCCTGGGTCTCCAGTACTTTCCTGAGGACTTTTTATCTGAATGTGCAAAGGTTGCATCCTTTTGTGAATATCCAGAGTTTGGCTGACCAATATTGGCTGCTGAGCAGAATGGCTTTTAGTCAATGAACCTGGGGCCTCATATTTACTGAGGCTGGGAAGCTGAATTTCTCTTTGATGACCTTCAGGTAAATGATCCTCTGACCTCCTCTCTAAGGGGCTTCCATTGACTTGTTCCTCACTGCTACCCCTCTGCTGTTTGTTTAGCTGCTCAGCCTGAAGTGCCTCCGGGTTAAGGCGCTTTCTTGTTCGTCTCCTAATGATCTGCTCACCATTGTTCTGTTTAATGATGTTTAAAGGCCTGGGAGTCTGCATGGAAGACACAGAGAATGAACAAAAGGAAAAAAAAGAAAGACACATTAAACAAATCTGTGAGATTACACTCATGGCAAATTTATCTTCTCTTTTCTGAAGAGCTGTATTACAAGGGTCTTATGGGAATGACCAAATTTCAAGCAAAACGCTGGTGCGTGGCCCATCATGCTAAAAGTAAACAATGAAATAGCTTGTTTTATCAAGCTAAGTCAACTCTTTTAGACATACTATACCTGTTTACTTAAAACGACATGACGTATCCAAGCTGCCAAACCATTTACTACCTCTTATTCTTAAAAAATTCTGGGGGACACGTGTTGAAAGTGGGTGGTGATAGCTGGGCATGAGATGGGAGATGCAGGGCCCCTATGCACTGGTGCTATTCTATGCACGATGCCACCAGAGCTGGTATCGGGCAGGGTTTTGCAGAGACCGCAGTATGACAAGAACTTAGCAACACTTACCTTGATACTCACCCCGTTTTGACAGGGATAGAAAATGCAAGCTAACACAGGGTTTGCTGACCACCACTGCTGTCACCTAGCAAAAGAGCTGCAGGTCTGCTGTGGTGGTGAGTGGGAGGAGCATGGCTGGAAAGGGGCTAAAAAAGACAGAGAAGAAAGCCCAAGAAAACTTCTACACACCCAAAGGTCTGACTGTACTTTGGTACCAACTACCCCTCCTTCAACACTACTGTATTTCTTTCTAAGTGTTATTGATGTTGTGCTGATAAGTCATGCGGGAGAGAAGGCATCCCCTGAAAGGTGAGGAAAAAGGGATCTGTAAAGAAATAAGCATCACAAAAAAGGGAGAGGCAAGAACCAAATGAGGAGGACTTTGTTTCCATTTGCTACTGCCTTACACCAGCTCGTGTTAAGTGGTCTATACAGAAAAGAATTGAAAATGTCTTTGCATGAAGAACAAAATAAAACGAAACAAAAAAAAAAAATAGTACAAGGAAGGATAAGGAAAAGCCCCTTTAACAGAAAAGCAATGGTATGTGAGTGAAAAATGGTGCCGTAATGCCACTATGTGTTGCTCCACTGGGCAGATGTTAGAGCAACAAAAACTACATAAAAGTAATTCAGTTTGGTGTGCTGGTAGTCTTATCCAAATGTAGATATAATCCTGGTTGATTGGAGGCCAGAAAAGTGCCCTCCCCCCCCAGTATTCCACCCATATGTTTATTTAGAAATTTTAACATTGTTTTAAAAAGGAGATTTAATTTTGTATCTTGAATGTAACTAAATTTTTATATTTTCATAACTTCAAACTAGTTTAAAAACATCCAGAGCTGGTAGACCACTCACTCTATTATTGCAGAAATCTAGTTTCTTTCCTGACTTGCCATTTTCCTCTCCTTGTTCATCTATTTATTTCCCTGCAGTTGGCTTATTCTTAACGGTCAACTACATTTTAGACAGTGCAGCTATTTTTTAAGATTTTTTCTTTCTATTTAAACACTGAATCAGATGTAATACACACTTTGATTTAGATTTTTAATATGAGAAATTTAAACTTGACATAAAAACAGCACCTGAGCCAGCCTGCTGACACAGATCAAAGCTGAGACGAAATCAAGTTAGAAGAAGTTAGAATATTTCCTATGTAAATTCTATTCAGATAAAGTGTATCGTTGCAGAATCAATAGTCAATTAATATGCATAAACATATAACTCTTTTATACAACTTCAGTGTAATTTCCTCGCCTTTTTATGACAATTGTAAGACAGTCACACTCAGATGCTGTGTGAGATCTTACAATATTGTTGTTGCTCTTATTAAGCTTTTATTTATATACTACAAACCGTTTTCATATGGTTTCCATATAACTATTTTAATAATAGGTTCTTGGATTATTATTACACATTTCTTAACATAGTTGTTCACATTAAAGGAAAGAAACGGGAAAAATGTGGCAAGTTTAATGTAAATTACCCCTAGACAGATGGACCGTTTCTGAAAACATATTGAAAAATTATTCAAGGGTATCACAGAAACAGAAATGTGAATTATAGCAGAAATCACTACCATGTTAATATTTGTCAATCATTACCACCTAGTAGTATCTGACAGACCATAGATTTTTGTTCTTATTAAATACAAGTAAAAAAAAAGTGACCTCTGGCTTGAGTTAATGAAGATGGTAGTTCTAGATAGTAATGATCCAATTGAATGAGAGCTAACAAATATACAGTTACTATAGGTGAATTTTACTCAACAGTGTAGCATAATTTACTTGAACAGGGTGTCTTACGAAAGTGAATTGCATTCCTTGAATAGTTATAGTTTTTGGCATTTACCTAATAACTGCATCATCCTCAACCACTTAATTCAGAAACATACATGACAAACAGTTACTGCACTTTTTCATGGACAGGGAGATAAAAGAAACTTTCATCTTTCTGGTGTCAGTCTAAAGAGAATCCCTTTGCATGGGACAGTCTCAAAAGGTGTCCCAAAGGAGAGATTTGTTTGATTATTTCAGGCTCCTACTTACAATGGACTTGCTGTCACACCACAGCAGAGTAAGGCTTAATTAAATTCTTTGCAATTGTTTGATCAAAGTTCAATTGGAGATATTAATGTCAAATGTCCACTGAATGACAGCTTATTGCCATCCTTAAACAGTGGAGCTAAGAGATAGTGCCAGCTTCTTGCTTTCGATATACCTAAAACAAATTTTGACATTGTATTCCTAATTATTATTGTTGGAAGCACACTAGTTTGTCCTTACTGGTTCATAAGAATGATCTGATCTATGTGTTTGAATTCAGAACTGATTCTTGTACCTTTTACCTATTCAATAAGTTATGCTAATAATCAGGGTAAGGTCCAATACTATAGTTTACAAAAGTATATTCAAAAAAAAAGGGGAAAATGAAGGCTGCAAATAGAAATTCTATAAATAACAGACTCAAATGTCAAATTAAAACAAAAAAAATAAAAATTAAAAAGCCAAACTGTCATTCTTCAAATCTTTGTGGAGGCTCACCAATGATCAATTTCCTTAAATTAGATAATATACCCAGAACTTTGAGAGGTCTCCAGGAATGTGATACTTGCAGCAAGACCAGGCCAAGATGCTGACCAGAGACCACGCATTAGGCCATCATCTCCTGCTCAGACGCTATTTGACTGACTGGGCTGTTCTGGAGCTTAAAAAGAGTTACTGAACTCATAATGACAGCACATGGTGAACAGAGCTAACCTTTTAGATGGTCATGTTGCTTTTGAAAATTGGAATATTTTTCTGTTTTATTAAGTGGGCTGGTTCGGCAGGATCTTGAGTAAACAGGATTGTTGTATGGGTTGTACACAAGACCATTTAGAAGCTTATGCCACAAATTTAATTTCTGAAAAAAGTTTTAAAAAATGCACACTCTCAGCCACCACACAGATTTCTGATTTAGGCTCTAAGCCTGAACAGCATGCTGTGTTGCACTGGCAAACTCCCAAAGGCTGCCCCAGTTTCTATTTCTGAAAAATAGTAATACTTCTTAATTTCATGGGAATGTTGTAAAAATTAATTAATTAGAGTCAAATCTTTGTCACCTGACTCTCCCATGTGCTTCTATTAAAGACAGCGGGGATAATATTTAACTGGTGGGTCTTAACCTAAAAGATTGCAAGCATTTCGGCACTGATCCAAGGAAACACTTAAGCATGGCTTTCCTGGACCTGGACCAGAACATTCAACATCTTTCAGGATCAAGTCAAGTGTCAATAAGACGAAAAGCAATATAGACAAATCATGATTATTACTTATTCCCTGCCTGATCCTGAGGGATGGTGAATCTTCCCCTCACCGAGTGATGAGTGCCATCAAGTGAATAGCTTCCTTGTTGAGTTATTTCAGTATCCTCCAGCAGGCTATAACAACTGTAGAAAAAAAGACCATAAAAACCTTCCACCCCCTATCTCCAGGAAATTTACGGTCAGGAATAAAGGGGATAAGAGATATGAAAGAACACAAAAATTGTATCACAAGATACTTTTGATGCAGATGTGATATCTAACTTTAAGAATTTTGGGTTTTATTATGAACATGAGAACTCTTGAATTTAGAGAGCTTTCATCAAAACATATTATATGCCTTTAAATAGAATTCCCAGAAAAGAAATAATTTTCCCCTTATTTTGTATCAAAATAATTAAATGCATCACTGGTGATCTCAAACACATCTACCCACAGCATCCCAGCCTGTTTCATAATGAATCACATCTGATCCCAAAGTGACCATTCTGCAAAACCCTGTTAGGAAATTAACTGCAGGCCAGGGAGTGGTACTAATCACACAACCAGACAAGACCACAGCTGCCCAGCTTAGCTGTGTAACTCTTTTTTCTACTGAACAAACCGGTAAGTTCTTCCTACCGAGTGAAGCTTCTGGTAGAGGCCACACGCATTGCATACATATCCACCATTTGCATTCTTTCTCCAGAGAGAGGTCTTTGTGGTCAGGCAATTGGCACAAAAAACACCCGAGCCTCTACGTCTCTGAAATAGGGAAGAAAAAGAGAAAAAAAACAGGTCAGAGGTGAGTCACATGAGCTGTGGAGTTAGGACAAATCAACACAGGAGTTTTGTCTCTAGACTGGCAACAATGACAGTATAAAACCACACTGCCCATAATGAGGTCAGGTTCAATTGTGCTTAATAGGCACCACTGATTTTCATTATAATTA
This sequence comes from Anabacerthia variegaticeps, assembly GCA_035583185.1. NCBI lineage: Eukaryota > Metazoa > Chordata > Aves > Passeriformes > Furnariidae > Anabacerthia > Anabacerthia variegaticeps. Next base: position 135,954,768 of record JAWWEW010000078.1, read on the forward strand.
ACCCTAGAGTGATGGATGAGGTGTGTGAAACACCAAAGCCTTTTCAGAATAACAGCTTTAACTTTTTGAACTTCAGGTTTTGTGCATTTAATGATGGTTTCTAAACAGCAAATTCTGAAAAACCCCTTTGGAAGCTGACAGAACATTCCGTAAACTCTTTTTGGTTTCACAACAGATTATTTCTTTGTAGCTTACTTGATTTAAAAGTGTGATTGGTAACAAGAATTCTGAACACCACTTCAATTAATTACAGTTTGTACCTGCGTCATACTAATTCCTTTAACAGAGATTATACTTTATTAATTGAATACATGATATTCAGTTCCAGTCTTTCCCACTTACTTCTGAAATCAGTATACCCTACCATATATTTTGACCAGCCCACTATGAACAAATAAAAGTACAGTGTTCTTTAATGAGACCTCTCCTGAACTTCATTCAAAACCCCAGAAAACACTGTCTCATCACTGGACAGATTTATTTATTTTATTTCAGTCAGGCAAAGAAGGGCACAGTACAACTTTCCTAAATACAAACTGATTTTTAACCAGACTGAGTTGTGCATTCATCAGCTTTCTTAATAACTCTGGAATATTTAAAAGCAGACACGTTTATGAGTATTGCTTTTTAATTTTTTTCTATGGAGTAATGATTTCATTACACTTTTAATTTGAACAAAAGTCAGGCTGTGTTTGCAGGCACAAATACCAACAAACAGGAAATTGAATTCTTTTGCTTAAAAAAAAAATCTGAATTTCAACTCTGTTCCCTTTTTGCAAAGGCAGAAAATCCATATGAAACCTTCAGCATCTAAGATAAGAATGAGTGAGTACAGGGAAAAACAGTCTGGGAGAAAAATAATTTTATTATAAATTAAAAACTACTAACACTATAAGTAAAAATTTCAGAGTTTCATAAAATTTAAGTAATTTATTTAACTTCAGTTTATACTGTAGAAGACTGGTGTTCATGCCAAAAAAATACAATGGTTATAATTGTACTCTGATACATTTCAAATGGAAAGCTTTCTGCAGACATAATTTTGGCTTCAAGACTGGAACACTTTCTTGGCATTGAAAGGGCATTTGATTCATCGGGTGTTTCACAATGTATCACTAAAAAGACCTGGTGAGCAGCCAGTTCCCTATAGGGTAATTTTTCCATCCAGATGCAAGTGCTATCAGAGGCCCTCGTCAGCTAAACTAATTATGATCTTGCATTTGCTGATGCCTGCTCACTCTAACATTCGACATCCTCCATTAATCATCAATACAAGGAAAATGAATGAAACGTAAAGAAACGAGGGCTGGTAAGCTGCACAGCCATAAAAATCTGAAATGAGTGCAATAATTTAACAAGATTGGGGAAATGTTTTTAGTGAGCACAAAGTCAGGCTAACAATTGCCCTTTTAAACCAAGAACACAATTTCATTTGTACAGCAGGTTGTGCTACTTTAAAGTGATACAATAAAATCAAGATTGTTGTCAAGATAATCTCTCTCTCGCCCCCTTACATTATCCTCTACTTTGTCTCTTAAATCAGAAGCAGTGATATATGACATTTTTCTCAATTTGGCTGAGGGGAGAACTAAATGGTAGCTGATGTCCTTCAGCAAACATCTAACTAGTTGTGCATATAAGATGCAGCTCGTCCCGGAAAGGTGCACTCATCTACAAGTATATTGAAGGTCTCAATTCTTTTTGTGGCTAGATATCCTTGCCCAGTTTCACCTGGTTGTTGAAATATTTTCCATAAGAGTACAATAAAAGACTTACTAGACTAATCCCAATTTGCTCCACTTGGAGGGTGAGAAGTTTCCAAGCGGAAATGACTGTATATGGCCAGGATTCAGCTATAACTGCAGAACTGTTCCTTTCCATTCCTAGTTCTTGTCTCCTGGCCTATGGTTTCTTGGTGTGGTGTATTAACCAAGTGGAGTCTTAATCTGAGTCAGTTTTTCCACCCTTTTATTTCTGTTTGTGTTCCTTGAGTTTGGGAAATACCCTCTACAAAGTCATGAAAGACTATTAGAATATACAGAGAGTGGTCTAGTTTATATGCTGCATTTCTACACACTTGAATGGGTTCGGAAGGTATAATTACACTGAAATCTTCATTGAATGCTATGGAGCTAGTATGTCTTTAAAACATTGACAAAAGCAACTGTTTTTTTCCCGCTTTTTTTTAAAGAAAGATTTAATACAAATTGGACATTAGTTGCAATGAAATGTTACAATGACTACAGCTGAAAACAACCTCCAAAATACATAGTAATAGCTACATGTATCAAAATCCTATGGGTCAGCTTATTTACTACTTACAAACTATTTATCTGTTTAAAAGTTCAAAGTAGTCCAGCTAAACATCCTTCCCTAAATTTAATGCAAAGTATGTAAATTAGTCTTTTGTGCGGTTCTAAGTGTTGCATCTTATCTTCCTTTACTTTCTCTTATTTCTGTATTATTTAAGGATCTTACAGGATAATCAACATTGATTATTTCAATATGAAAGTGTTTCAATGTAGCTTACGTATACTAATAAATGAAGAATCTAACCACCTCTGAAAAAGCTTAAACCCTGTTACATTGTTGAGCATTTTGGTTATGAAACAGATATTTACAGTGGGGACACACAGCTTTAGAATGTATTTCCTGCCATGACACAGGACTGTGGCAGAATTGGACTCAATATTCTTGATTCCCAGAAGCTACTAAACACAGAATGGACTTGCTTGTCAAAAATACACCTCAGAAATTTTGATGTCTGCAAGAAAAAAATAGAGGGCTTTTTTAAAAGCCTACAATGACTGTAATCGTCTCATCTTAAACAAATTTTTATTGCTAAATGTTAATTAGTGATTATACTTTAGTGACGATACTTCTGCATGAGTCTGTTTGGCTTTGCATATACAGCATTTGTACTAGTCAATAATATTGGCCAATATTCCTGCTTTTCGGGGTAGTCTTGCAAAGAAACAGGCACTTGAGCTCAAATCCAGCAAAGCCTGCACAACAGCTATGGCCCATAGCCCCGATAAAATGAAGCCATGCGCTCAAGTGCTCTGTTAAGCACTACCCTAGCCAGTATTTTCAAGAAATATGTTAGGGAAGTTTTTGCTCTTTTTCTAATGTGAGCTTACTTACCACAGTTCATTTCTTACATCAGCCTGGTAACAGTAAGTCAACACTAGTCAGGGGAGGGTCTGAGCCACAGGTCTGTGATCAATGCCACTAGCACTAGCTGGGGTTATCACTGCAAATTTCCTGTACATCCTTGGTAGAACAAGCCAAAAGGGCCTAAAAAACCTAAAATATGTATCTCCTAAGTCAAGCTTTAATCATCTGGTGCCTTATAGCCCCTACATTACAATCCCAAATCCTGAAGGGGCCAGTGCTACAAAGAGCCTGCTTCTATTTCCATTCCAGTTCCGAGGTCTGGGCGTTTAATATCACAGTTGTCTCAAATCACATTAGGCTGAAACTTGGCACACGTTTTTTGTCAGCCCAGATGTAACTTTTTTTTGTCTTTTTTGGTACTGAAAACTTTATTTAAATCAATTCAGCTGTTTATAATTTGGAAATTGGCCAAAACTGGGGGGCGGGGACAGAGGGGATTTCAAGTTTTTCAGATAACTTTCTAACAAATCTACAGTCAGAGTGGCTTTGCTCTGGGGGAAAAAAAAAAAAAGGATGCACACATTTTAGTATTTTAATAGTAGGAAAGCAAAAAGTGGATTATTATTTTTATGTAGATAAGTTATAAAAGTTTGTAATTATTCACTGAATATGCCTTGCAGACCTCTCTACTAACTGTTTTCCCTCAGTAAGAACCATGCTGAAAGCATGTAATTGCATAACAACCCTTGATATGCAGAGTATTTACTCACATTTTTTATGGTTTTATATCTTAACCATTTCAAATTGAACAAGTCTGAAACTTGGTATACACAGCATCAAGCCCAAATATCTACTTTTTTTTTTTTTTAACTCCTTAAATGATTTTCACTAGTTACCAATACTTCATTGAAACAAGGCAATTGTTAGTAGTGCTTTCTGCTAAGCAATAAAGCAGCAGAGAATACCGTAACAAGTAATTCACTCAGGCGTCTTGCCAGGATCAGGCCCTTTTTCACAAAAACTCCTTTAGATTTTAAAACACTGACTCTACAGCTCACATTACTTCAAACTTTGTAGCCATGTAGAAGCATCATTACACTCCTTGTTGTACAAAAAGTATTTTAAAATGTACAGAATTTTCAGTTTTTATTTCAATGGAACTTCATGTAGCAAAATATATACTATAAAGCACAGCCAAAAACACTGCTCAGGAACTGCAACTTTTTAGCTAGCTAGACTAAGCGATGGTGCCTGACACTCTGCTAGTGCCAAATTCATCCTGTTTTCAAAATTTCTGCCAGAAGATGCTTTTAGAAACTCAAATAGGCTGCATAAGTGGCAGCCAAACATTTTTCTTACATCACCCTCTTATTTTGGACGCAACAAAACTTATCTTACTGCTGATTACTTTCACTTCCCCATCACAAAATGATGATATGATGAAGCCTGAGTGGATTTTTTTTACCATCTCTGGCCTCCCTCCCATGCCAGAAACAGAGCACACTGTAATCATGGCTCCAGAACATGAGGTGCAGAGAAATCATAAATGTTTCCCAAGAATAAGCATAGACCTGACATATTTGCAACAACAAAGTTGAAGAATACAATCATATATGCCTCAGTGAAAAAAAGCCAAAATGGTGCCTCTGAATGCTTTCTGGCAACGTGGAAGGTCCCAAAGGGGAGCTCCAGGGAAACCTGCACGCTCGATTCAGTATGAGCCAGGTGACTTGATACAGAGAGGAACAATTTTAAGCAGCTGGTCTCATACCTTTAATTGTTGGGCTGCTACCACACAGCTCAGAAAAACAGTACAATGCACTCACGATTGCATCTGTCTTTGCTGAATTTGCACTGCCATGAGCATGAAAGTTTCTTGTTTCACACCTGCTAGGTCATTCCTGTTTTGTTCTCCTTATATAAGGAGTTATTTGATTATCTTGCGTTTTGGTGAGGCTCAGATTAATTGAAGTTTAAAACATGGATAGCTAGACAGCATCTGGGTGTTGGAGTAAGTGCTGCTTTCTTCTGTCTAACATGGCAAAAGCGTCTTTCAGCCCCTATTTCTTTTGGCTGCAGAGGCACTCAGACCTCTCTGTATGTGTTTAACAAAACTGCTTTATCTCTCAACTATGAAAACAGACAGAACTGTGTCTTTGTGAAGTTTCACATTTTAAAAATTTAGTTGCATTTGCTGTAATCATGTCTAAATTTAAAAGAAAATCATTGGGTTTTCTTCCCTTTATAACCTGGACAGCTTTCAGAAATAGACCAGGCACAGCAAATTTTCATCACTAAAGCATAAGTTGTCGGAAAAAGCAGAACACAAAAAAGCAGAGTGTTAAAATAGAAGTTGTTTTCAACCTAAACTATTAGTTAACAGACGCCTCTTTAAGTCAATTTAATGTGGCGAATCAAAACTCTTCATCTAAGACATTTTCAAGAACAATTGCATTAAAGAGTTGTATTTGAAAGACACGTAAGAGAGAGGTTAGAAAAAACAAGGTAGAGAGAAAGCAAAAATGCCAAGAGGAAAGTGAAAATTACACACTTAGTTCATATAAAGTTTAGTGGAATTTTTAAGGCTCTATCGTGACAGCATCTTTTTATGATATATGCGGTATTATAAACTTTTAATGAGAGGAATCAGGGGGGTTTTAGAGAGAGAGAAAAAAACCCAGACAGCAAATTAAACATTACTGCTAGCACAGCCTTTCAGAATCCTATCCCTGATCCCTTAGGGAGAGTAAATATTTTAATGTGCATGTAAACTGCAATTATTTTTTTATCAGCAGCAAAAATGAAGATGAGTAGATTTTGTCCCAGCATTTGAAGCACTTCCCTGTTTTTGTAGAGCTACCTTAGAGACACGGCATTCACTATTCTAAAAAACCAAACTCAACTCCATCCCAAAACACATGCAGCAAACTACAATCTTTCTATGTCTTACTGAGCAAGAATGAATTAGTAAGACACTAATTTAGGATGTCATGATTTCTACCAAAGCAAAGCAACGGCTGATCAAAATACATAATTTAATCAAGAAAAATGCAGCTACGAAAAGAATCCATTAAATCACTTGTTGTTGGAACTCTTCACCACTGTCACCTCCTCACCTCTACATCCTTCTTCAAGCTACAGCTGACCCAACCTTTGCCACTGTGCTGGAGGGGACCTGGCTTTGGACACCACCTTGAGCCAGAGCCTAAGCGCTGCAGGCAGGAATTTACCATTGCTCTCATCATCTGTTAATTGGCATATGCAACTATGGGATCATTTGAATAATCATAATACACTTTACAATGTCTTATTAATTTTCATTCACTCAAGCATTTAGCAGTGAAAATGATGTAGTTCAAACTAAATCTTCTTGTCAGTCGAAACAGGTATGGAAGGTAATTTCACAGTTTCCCCCTCAAGATCTGCAATGGCACAAATATGAAATAAAGTTTTTTCTGCTGGTTAGACTTCCTTGTCACAGTTAGTAGTAGTTAATTTTTAAACACTATGTGTTAAAAATGTATGTGATCTCCTGTTGGGCCAAATACATACACACAGACCAAAGAGATATACATATATTTATTTATGTCTATTATTATTTTTGTATTTATACCATATATTTAATATATGAGGCACTTGTAATGAACAATGAGAAATATTTTCTGGTGAAAATATATGTTAGTCTGGTTTACAAAGATCTAAATATTTACTTAATCATTCTACACAAAGTATGATTTTTTTAGAAAGCAGTTGCCTTCAACCATCTTTTACTAGATATAACGTATTTGTACCATCTTAGCCTTCAGCTTGCACAAGGTAACCATCATTAAATCTCTTCCAGTGCCTTAAAAAGCAGCTAGCACACTATGGGGGTTATGAGCTCGCTTCTGGTGTATTTTGCCACTGACTACCAGCAGTACGATAGAGACTTCCATAGAGGCAACCCAAAAAATTATTTTTAAGGTTTTATTAACACCAATAGCAAAAAAGAAAAAAAGCAACCTGGAAACCTGCATTTCCCGCACAAGAATGATGTCACTTTACAGCAACTGAAACCTATTCAAGAGGAATAGAAATTCTGCCTCCAATAACTCACCGAGTCAATTACACAGGAAAGTACTGTAATGGGCTGTCCCCCGTCAAACAGCTCACGTACACCACTTCCTTCTCAATTACCAACTTGTCTGCATTGCCATCTGTAAAAACGAACGCATACCTTGTGCTGCCAGTTTCTGCTCTTGCACTTCCATTAGTGGAACTGGCTGCAGCTGCTCAAGAAGAAAGCCTTGATTGTCTTTGTTTTCCCTCCACGTAGCACCATTTTTCTCCTTTCCTCCTGTACCTCAGCTTGAGGTAATGCATTATCTTTGTTGAGGTGTGCTCACAAGTCTTTAAACTAAAGTCTGCCTAAATTTGTGCCCTGTTATCTTTTCATAGTTTCTCACCTAACACAGTAAAAAGCTGCCAGCCACTTCTCTCAGCATCTTCACCAGAATCATGGAGTTAGTATCCTAACAGGCTTTATCAGTACTTTTTAAGTACTGCTGTAAAAATTGCTAAGTTGCTGGATAAATGTCTTTCCATTTTTCTAAAACAGTTTGACCACTCAGGCAATATTAAAACAATATTTACATGAAGCATTCAAACATAAGATTAAAAAAGAAGTCCAATTTTGGAATAATAATATTACCTAAAAATAATGGTTAGGTATACACATTAGTGTGCAGAAGCAGGAGAGAGGGAGCCTGGTTTGGGAACTGTGATCCTGGCCCCTGAATCTTTCTCTGCTTGCACTTTGCTGTAACAGATTCACGCAGCAGCTCCGATGCTTGAACGGCTGCTCAAAACCTCCGTGCTCTCACAAACACTGTGAGCTTCCAAACACACTCAGCTTTTCTAGAGAACAAATCTAAATCACTATGAGTCTCTTGAATTTTAGTTTCAAATTAGAAACAAAACACAAAATAGTATAAAATGTAAAAAATTAGACTACTCTTCTTCTGATCAATATCTGGCTAAAAGTAATATCCTCAGAACTAAGCACGCTGAAAGAGACATCGAGAAAAGCGGAAATGCCTCCGACTCTTTTATTTCCTGGCAAAAAGCAAAACTACCCAACCTCTGCTGTCTCAAATGGTGAATCTAAATCTATAGTTAGACTTTGCTATAAACTGACTGACTTTCTGAGATAAAGACTAAATTTTGAAGGTGCCTAAACATGGAATTAGGTGCTTAAGTTTAGGCATCAATACCAGAGGATTTATGTTCAAGAAAGCACTCCATGTATCCATTCTTTCATGAAGTAATCTCACTCATTAAATGAACAGACAAACCCGGAGAAAAGCTACGTCCATATTTCCTTAAACACCCCTACTTTGACATGGCAGGAGCAACAGACTGCTTTTGCAGATCTCAGCTATGAGCCAGTATGTAACTCTACATGTGATAGTAATTGAGGGTCCCAATCCCACAAGTGCTCTGCTGCAAGCGTGAGCACAAAACTGCTGGAGTTCTCAGCTTCTGGCATCTGTTCCCACTTCCACAGAAATCAGATGGGCAAAATTAAGTTTTGAGGGAAAAAAAAAATCACAGACATTTAAAAAACATTCCCTGACCTTATTAAAGCCCACGTGATCTCTATTTATACAGAAAATGGCTCAGAAAGCCAGCAGCTGAGAGGAGGAACTCTCATTTGTAGATTTTGGATGAGGGCTGCCAAAATCAGCAGGGGAAAGGCTCCTCAGGGGTACAAATTTCAAAACCCATTAAGAGTCTTGGATGCCTCAGTCCCACTGACTTTTGATCACCTATATTCCCCCAAATTTGCAATCCCAAATCTGGAAACTATATGGTAAGAATAAATTTTAATTCAAAGGATTAAAAAAAAAAAAAAAAAAAAGGATCTAAAGCTTTCATAGAAATCCTCAGGACTCAGAGAGGAAATGTCAATTAGGTGTCTACTCCTAGCTGAAAATTGGTGAGGTAACATTTACCTGTTACTTGTACTTTAAAAAATTCCCCTTAGGACTATTAATTCTATTTAAAGAAAAAGTGTAACAAGAAAATGTTTCATATGGGCAGCTGTAGCTTGCATACTTGTTCAGGGACTGAAGTAACTATAATCTGAGTCTCATGCAGTCCCTGTGAGAAAGCTGTTCTGTTCCTAGGGTGGGATCCAAAGCAGACTATGTCCACCTATTATTTTCAGTACCTTTAGGACTGCAGTCTTGCTGCAGATCTTGTTACGTGCTGTTGCTAGAACAATTCCATTCAGAAAAATCTACATTTGCCAACCCATACCACACAATTACCATAGTTATTTCCTATTGTGAGCTTAGGGAGAAACTGTGGTATCCCAGACACCACGGTGTGGTAAATATTGAGAATTAGTGGCCTTTTTATAATGGACATTTTCATCTAATCCAATCCATTCCAAACACTTCCAGTTAACAAGACAATAATGCAGAGTTTGTGTCTAAATGGTTGGTTCTAACATAATCATCTTATTCTGTTCTATGGTCCCACTTTCAGCAAAAATATTTGATGGCTTCCTTTTTGATAGCTTTAGGAAGTAAGAATGGTCTAGAGCTATGATCAATACCAGAACCCACCAAGGCAGATAGCTCCTGGAAAAAGAAAAGAGGAGAAAAAAACCTGAAAACAACACCTCCATATTTGTTTTGTTATTGTTGTTGTTTGTTTTTTTTGTTGTTTTTTTTTTCTTTAAAAGCTAACCCATCTCAAAGTGCCAAGTCCTTCCTGGCTGCATGGAGCAAAGAGCTGCCAGCAGGTCAAAGGAGGTGAAGATCCTTCACTCTGCTCATCCTTGGTGAGGCCACACCTGGAGTGCTGTGTCCAGTGCTGGACTCTCCAGTACAAGAAATACCTGGGTGTATCAGAAAGAGTCCAGTGAAGGGCCACAAAGATGATTAAGGGACTGAAGCATCTGTCATACAAGGAGAGGCTGAGAGAGTTGGGACTGTGCAGCCTAAAGGAGGAGGCTCAGGGGGATCTTATCAGTATGTACCTGATGGGGGAATGAAAGAAGATGGAGCCATGCTCTTCTTAGTGGTGCTCCGTGAGAGGACAAGAGGCAAAGGCACAAACTGAAATACAGGAAATTTCATGTGAACATAATGGAAAAACTTTGTTACTGTGAGGGTTGTTGAACACAGGAGCAGGTTGCCCTGAGAGGCTGTGGAGTGTCTGTCCTCAGAGATACTCCGGACTGACATGGACACAGAGCTCAGCACTGTGCTCTGGCTGACTTTGCTCTGGGCAGTGGGGTTGGACTAGATGATCTCAAGAGCTGCCTTCCAGCCTCAATGATTCTGCAAAGCTTTCTTCAGTGAGAGGCT
>JAWWEW010000078.1:135965342-135975342 GCA_035583185.1 Anabacerthia variegaticeps
GTGGGGTTGGACTAGATGATCTCAAGAGCTGCCTTCCAGCCTCAATGATTCTGCAAAGCTTTCTTCAGTGAGAGGCTGTAGATTGCTTGTCACTTTTCTGTTCTATTAACTACTATCCATTTTAGCCTTAATTGATATTCATTTGCATTGAAACAGAAAATATTTTAAAATTTCATGGCTATAAAATGTATTAGTTAGAAGAGACCAGACAAAATTTTATTGATTGGAGTCTGTAAAACTGTGCAGCTATTAAAAATGGAGACACTTACTTTTAAATTTCTCTGTAAATAATTTCAGAATGTTTCCAAGGAACTGAGTAAAGCATCTAATGCAGGTTTCACAAAAATTATTCACTGCTTGCTCTTTTCTATTAAGATCCTAGTGTCTACTTGTAAATGAGACTCAATATACCATGTTGTATAGCTTTCCTTAAAAATATCATTAAGATGAGAAGAAGAGAACAACTGTTCTACATTTTGGAAACATTTCTCCTTAAATAGTGTTTATGTACTGCAAGCATCCCTTCCATAAACAAACCAGGTCTTTGGAACAAGTGAACACAATCTCTGAAGAATCTTTACCAGTTTCTATTTCTGGTACATGATGCATTGTGAATTTTAGGCCAACATGGGCATATGGTATCCTAGTTTGATAGGAAACTTTTCATGGAATTCAAGACAGAGCCACAATATAATGACTGGAGACATTAAAATCTGTGATACAATACAAGGATAAAACCAAAACAAACCAAAACAAAGAAAACAAAACAACAACAAAAAAACCCCAAAACAACAAAACCACCCCCCCAAAAAAAAAAAAAACAAACCCAAAAAAACCCCCACAACAACAAACCCAAAACAGAAGAGACAGAAAGAAAAAAAAGGAAAAACAAATGTTTCCTGATACAATACTAGAGGCCATAGAACCATGTAAAAGCATACGAAAAAGTAAAGGAACACTCTGAATCCCTTATTAATCAAGCTTAACCTCATTAACAAAACTGCCTTAACCTCTTCTTTTTTCTTTAGGAGAATCACCCAATAGGGGATTAATTAAAAAACAACCAAAAACCAAAACAATAAGCCATATTTATCTTAAGAACATTCATGAAGAATTTGGGGGTTTTCTGCCTTTGCAGCCTTAGAAGAGGGTATACCCTCTGTTCTACATTCATTCACAGCTGCCCAGAGAAAATACTGTTACTGCACAGCTTCCAGCAGCCCTAAGTCTAATTTTTATCTTACTGTTAAGAAGGTGGTTCTTAAATTGCTTAAGACACCAGCTACAAAATCTGCATTGTCAGAACCAGACTGCATTTCACCGAAGGAATTGTTTCTAATGCAAGCGACAGGGAGAGCTTACTGCTGGGGGCAGTCATTCTCCGAAATGGCACAAGTCTGACAAGAGCAGCATGAGAGAAGCACATAACTTAGCAGGGTTTTCCGTCAGGAGTTCTGCATGCCGAGGACAAAATGTACCCACCCTGTCACACACTCAGGCTTCAGTTCAGAGTGCTGTGAAGGACTGAAAAATGGCTTTCAAGAAATCAGGCACCAGGTTGAAGAGAGGCATGGTGGAAACTGTCCTGCCAGTCCACAGTTACCTTATTTGTCACATCCTTTGAAGTCTTCTTAAATGAAGCTGACTGTGCAGAAATGCCTTGTAAAACAAGCCCTCTGCTTCCTTTCTCAAGTAGCATCAGCGAAACAGCTCTTGCACCCTCACTCACGTGGCCATGGCTGCATTCATGTGTAACTGTGAGATAAAAACCACTGGCTGCCTGCATGTCTTCATGTGCTTGTGCACATTTTGGACATGGACTCCAGGAGGAACTGACTGGTACCATTCTGCTAGTCAGTTTATCAGACTTTAGGTAAAAAATGTCAGGGGACAGTTTCCCTTTTACCTTCTACCTGCTAATATCACAGTTCATCTGAATTTGAAACCAGCCTGCAGAAGGCCCATGTACACAACTGTGAAACAAAAAAACAACACCCTTTAAATTTAGACATGCTGCATGAAATCATAACTGTTACTTGTGAAATGCCTATATTCTAAGCCATTTCTGTCTTACTGGCAGAACAAAAACTCTGACACTCTTAAGAATTCACTTTTCAATTTAATACAGGTTTTCCTTAACAGTGAATGTCAAATTGTTTTCACTCCCTTTCTTTATCTTTATCACCTACCAGAATCTTTAGAAGTGAGAAGGAAAAATATGTACGCCAGAAACGAGCACATTTATAATGACATGCCTTTTTTCTAGTAGAAAAAAAAATAACCTTCCATTTCATCAGCATCTTTGCCAAAAGCCCTCTTTCAGGAACTGAAAAGAGAAGGGCCTTTATTTCCTACATATATTTTATAGGAAACATTTTTTGGTTCTGTGTCATGGACTAGGATTTCACACCTTAGTGGCTAGTCGTATGGAAATGGACATGACTGTGGAAACTTCATGGCTGTGAAACCCTGATAGTAAAATCAGCAGGAAGATGAGGAAGGTGTGGGGAACACTGAATGATTCATGCAGTAACAACCTCTGGACCCTTTGAGGAGATTTTTGAGATGGCTGCCAACACTACCTGACTATGACCAGCATCCTGGACCCTCTAAAGCAGGCTGTAAATCTGGGCACAATACAGAGGGAGTATTGCTCTTTTGAAGAATGTCCACATATGTAAGTGGATGTGACATGTATGGATTTTTATATGGAAAGATCTTTCCAAAATCAGGTTGCAATTACCTCCCAGAAATAATTCCTAGCATATAAATACTGGGCCCTGTTTCCTTTATTAATAGCAGTCTGAGTTAATGAGGGAACAGCTTCCAGAAGTTACTGTAAGCAGTGCAAAGCTAAGCAACTTAGCTACGACATTCAACAAATCAGTGTTTTGCACTTAACTCTTCCATTGCCAAATCAAAGACAAATCCTCTCTTGTTTCCTACAGTTAATTCCACCTATTGCAGAAAGCACAAGGAGCGCAGAAGATAACAGAAAACCTACAGTTAGCACTGGTTTGATGCCAATCTTTTTAGACACAGAAGAAGAAAAAATTAAAAACTGACTGCACTGTGTTTGGTTTTTGCTATGGTAAGGGCAATTCTTGGCTGATTTTACTATGGCCTTACTACCTACCTTTGGAGCCCTGGCACAAATGTGCCACTACTAGGGCATACATGGTAGACTTATCTTGAAGATGACCTGTATAATTATGCATTTCAGGAATTAAATGTCTAGCACTGTTACGCAGACCACCTGTAGTGATTTCTACTACATTTCAGTGATTAATGGCCTTCTAATGGCATACAAATTTCCTACGGAATGTTGCAATCTCCCTACAAATTTGGTCTTGTCTACTATTTACTGGCAGGTTGTGGGAGCAGCAGAGAGCAGTGCTGCTCACTGGGGTGCACTCCCAGGTACAGAGGAGAAGGAGTAGGAAGCAGCTGGGCACGGGCAGTACAGTTGGGCAGGACAGTCACCATCAGCTGCTGGCACCAGAGGGTCCTGTGAGGGCTCCTACAGGGTGCTGCTCCCACGGCAGAGTCAAAGGAAACATTGGGAAACCCTACTATTAGCAACATCACTCAACAACCAGAACGAGCTATTTTAGAGATGCATCAGCTTTACAAATGCCTAATCTCAGTTCTCATTTTGAAGTGTTCTTGCAGGAAGTATTTGCACACACACACACACACACACACACTACACACATGTTACCAATAAGCCAAGCAACTCACGCATTTATAGCTCATTTTTAAATCCAGTGCAGTCTGTGGATCATGAGTCACACTGTCCCTTACGCAAAAGGCCAAACAGCTACAAAGAGTGAGAATGAAATTCCTACGGTTTTAACAGTGGTTACTCACAAAAGGCAAGATGAGGATCCCCTTGTTTATGCACAGCGTCACGTAAGATTATAGGGCTATTTAAGCAGTAAACTAGCACCAAAAAAAGACAGAAATAATTTCGGCATCTGACTTCAAAAGATTCATGTTGATTAGTGAAGCAATAGAAAAAGCTAGCAATCACCTAGTGACAGAATCTTAGCCACTACCTCTTCAGAGTTTATCCTTTAAACACTCCTGTCCTGTACAGAGTAAATACCTGCCAGGAAATCTACTGCACATAACTTCAATATTCCAGTATTTTTAAAACACAACCCTTTTCATCCATGAATATCTCTTAATGTGTCTGCTGGAGATTCTGTGCTTTGCATGGACTACCAAAAAGGGATGTTGGATGATGCTTGCGTTATGCTCTTAAATTCTAACAGATTTCAGTAATAACTCTGAACAACTAGTGCATTCCAGACTTTATTTCCCATCTTTCTTTTTCCATTTCTTCCATCAAACAACCAGTTAATAAGAAAAGAGGCAGAAAACGTGTGTGCAATGGATAGCAGAGCATATGAGACAAAGTGGACAAATAGTATAATAGGAATATCAAGCAAAGATGTTAACATTAACTAGGTTTACTTTTCACACTATTTAAAGACAAAAAATTAAAGTAAGAACTTTCTGTGTTTTAGTCTCAGCCAATTTTGGGCCACACTGAATGTTAAATAAACTATTATTTAATCAAATACAGGCATATTAGTCTCACTCCTGCTGACAACTTCAATTAGAATATTTTTGCTTCATACAAAAAAAAAAAAGAAAAAAGAAAAAGCTCATGATCTTTAAACTACTATGGCTTCTGCACAACATCTGGTTACAATTTTTTATATATTCAACCATCAAACTTCTATCTCCACAAAACAGTTTACTCAAGATTTGTTTTAATTATCCTGCATTTCAAGCTTCATATGGCTTTGAAAAGGGGGTGAAAGGATCGCTCATGATGCAGACAGATGCAAACTGAAAAGTACTATACATTGAAAGATGACTTTGAAACAGTTTTTAAAAATAAAAAAAATCCTTTCTATCATTGCCAGGAAACAAGTGCTACTTTAACTGTTACATTACACAATACCTCTTGGCTTGTTCATTCACAATTTTAATGTTTTTTTGGTTGGATTCTAGGATTAAGGCAATCTTTATTAGAACTTTCATTGGAACCATGCAAGTTGCAAATACGTATTTTCTCTTTTTCTAATCTATGCCATAGTGGGAACACTACATCTTTAAGTGTTAGTTTAAAAAAGAATACATAGCAAAGGAAGCATCTGAATGTGATAAAGTAGAAATAAGAAAGTATAGCAGCACACAAAAAGCCTTGTTCATACAAAAAAAAAAAAAAATAGTTGTCCTGTATTTTAAGCATGGGAGAGACCTAATTTATTATCATGAGCCAATTCACGTGTGTAAAGTTATGCACATCCATAAGCTTTTCCAACATCAGTCTTAAGACAAAAATTAAGAAAATGCCTGGAGTTCTGGTTTTATTAAATGTTAGAGCCTTAGGCAGGCAAATGAAGGTAACTATATTTTTTAAAAATGAGTCTTGAGGTGCTACACCAAATCAATGAGTCATCACTACAGATAGAAATTGTCTTGTTGTGGTGGAATCACGGTAAACTTTGGAGGATATGGAACTTCTTATTCAGTTATTTGCATTACATATATGGATTAATGGGAAAGCGTTATGGAAAGTTTTTATTTATTTTATGAGGTAACTACTGTTAAATACAGAAAATTAAACACCTTTTTCCTGTTTTTTAATCAGTCAGCACCCATCATTCCAAGACAGGACATTCAAGGAAACTTTGTTCTTGGCTGGAGGTTTCTTCTGATGCAAAGCATGGATGAGCTTAGACATGGAAAGTCATCGCTTATTTTTTCTCTTCTTTAATGATGCTCCAAAGAGGCCAGAAGAAGACATTGCTGCAAAAACACAACCTATAACCATGACCAACTTATAAACAGTTGTGTTTTACTGACTCCAATTCTCAGACAGAAATCTCGAGTCTGGTACTGGAGCAATGCATACAGCCTTCCTTTAAAATTTATTTTTAATGCAGAAACTTTGAGTATTAAAGAGGGTCAGAAAAGACGATTTTGTTTCTGTGAGAAATTCTGGTATTAAACCCATGATACAGTCTTGTCTCTGAATTGGTGACCATCAGCCACTAAAGCATATAGAACACACTCATGAAAAAAACCCACCAACCCTTTCCAGTCCAAGGTCAACCATACCAAAATGAGTCTAACCCCTGGAGCCTACTTCAATCAGTGGGGAGGACCTTTGAGTAGGCTGTCTTACTGAACTCCAGGCACTGTCTCCACTGGGACTGCAAGAATCACTGAAACACTTTCCCTCTGTTGGAATAATATTTGATTCTTTGCTAGCAACCAGAAACAGGAAAATACAGAAGAATGCAAAACTCTAAGAACATGCTCATCACTGATAAATAAGTCACCACTGTTCACAAAGCCTTGGTTGGCACAGAGGATGATGATAGAGATGAAGCTGTATTTTATCTGAATCAAGCTCACATCCTCATGTTCAAAATACTGCATTTCTCTGAACGACATGGCTGATACCCTGGGTTACAGTTACCACCTCAGCCTCTCAGCAAAGTTGGGTTCAGGCAGATTAAAGCAAGGAAACATGAATTGTCACTGTCCCCTCTGACAGAGCCTGCAAACAAAGGCCTTCAGTATTCCCTGACATCTTTTATTTCAGGTATGAAGAGCAGGAATGTGACTCAGAATAAAAGGAAGCCAGCGGCAAAACCTATTGCATGTGCAGTCCCTGCACACAATCCCCACCAACAATCCCAGGGTACATTTGGAGTGTGGTGGGAATTCAGACACGCGATTTTGATTAATGTTAATGCAAGTCGTGTGGCCAAATCCCTGTACACTACTTTGAGAGCTTATTCTAAAATCAAAATATAATTAAGGTTGCAACACAAACCAAATAAGGCAAGGAAATGACACTTCATTAGTAACCTATTTATTACAAGTACCATAGGTAACCTGTTGCAACAGTGTGGTACTATAATAAAATGTTTTAAGTGTTTATATACCACTATTGTCAACTATTTAGGGAAATATGGTAAAGACATCCAGACATTAAAAAAAAAAAAAAAAAAAAAAAAAAAAAAAAGGTTAGCTTCTGCAACCATATAAACTGTATAAATTACTTCTTTAGATTATTTAGCTGTGGCACTGGATCACAAGACTTTGAGTCCTCTTCCCAGTGACATTGGAGGCCAGCACATTTGTTCTCTTTGTAAATTTATACTAATGAGCACCCATGCATAATACAACAGACTGTCAATAGAGGAGATGAGGAGCCGAAGGGAATAGGAATGCATATGAGGTGTTTCTGTTTAGTCAAGCTCATAGGTAACAGATAAATGATCTAAAAATTGTTTTCAGTTTTCCCCCTTGCACAAATCTGTTTTCCAGATTTTTATGATTGTGAATGTCAAATTTCAACACTATAGTGAGAAAGGGGACCATGCATGGAAAGAGGTCCTGCTGCTTTTGCTGATGAGTGAAAGTGTCATTTCTGTGGTCATTCCCTTATCTCTGCTCTGCAGAAAACAGTCAATCTAGTTTTGGTTTGGGTCTTTTGGGTTGTTTTTTGTTTTGGTTTTAACTTACTGTTACTATTATTAACAACATTAATATTAGTATTTATTCCTGTGGACATGTGGGCTAAGGTTTCTCATCTTTCTCCATCACAGAAAAGCCAATCGAAAGAGGAGTTCTATGAACCCCCTCCTGGAGGCAAAAGTAGCCTTTTTCACTAAAGCTCGGTAGAAGCTATCAATGAAGCTAATTGCTACAGTTTATAATCTGCAATAAACCCCTCTTACTGTCTTTGTAGTGTAGAAAGAATAAAGTGGTTTTGTGTGAGTACATGTGTGCAGGAAGAACGCAGGGGAAAGAGAGGAAGTGAGTACTGATAGCAGCAATAGTCCACTGTGCTTTACAGTACACCGAGATCTTACAGTAGGAAGCAGGCAATGGTTCTATCTGAGATCGAGCAACTTTCCGTATCACTGCTAAAAGCAAATGAGATTACAGGCACAAAATCCAATTCAGTTATTCTGTGATTTGGGATAATTTTTACAAACCTCAAGTACATTGCACTGCCATTCTGGGCACACGTAATGTTTCTGCTAGCAATAAATCCAAAGCTTTCAACATACTACAAAACAGAATCTGAGAAAAAGAACTGCTGCTTAATGGAAAAATATTAGGACAATAAGTGTTGATCTTTACTACACACCTATTCACTATACTCCTTGCCATACTTCTAGCAAGTTCAGAAGAGAGAACTACTAAGATAAATTTGTCTTGCAGTCAGAAATATGACTTTATAAGCACATTTGGTAGACTCATATAAAATGTACAAGTAAAATGATCTAACTTATGAAGAAGTTTTTTTCTTTTAAAAAGTCATTGAGTATGCTTTATATAGCTAGGTTTTTCTTTAACATTATGGTCTCTTTAAAAGTGGATTAGAGGTACGCTGTCTTTTGACATCGTGCAAGAAGCAGGAGTGTGCAGACAGCTCACAGGATGCAATTTTTTCCCTCTAACATAAAAAGATGTGTGAAGTTACTATGGCTCTTCAAGAAGGCCTAGTAATTGAGACTGGTTATGGTCTCATTAATGTGCAAGTTTCATTTATCACCTTCTTTCTTTGTGCATTTTGTGCATTGATTCATCAAGACTTGTGACACATGGTTTTCATTTGTTCTGTTCAGTGCTTCTTTTTAAATCAGTTTCTATTAGATTGTAAGAAATGGTCTGAAAGTAAATCACACTAACCTCTTGAAAACAGAAATGAGAAAAATTCAGCTTTTAAAAAAAACTTACAATTAAATGCATTTTCACTCTATTTTCATGTTCTTCATATGTTTTTCTTTCAAGTACATTTAATAACATGTTTGCTGCAGTTAGTCATAACATAAAAAGAGCAAACAAAACAATGTACACCAAACAGGGGAGACGTAGGTGTCTAGTAAATTCATTATTACAAAATGTAATTGATTTTAATTCACGTAAGTGACAAGTATAACACAGGCAATGTCTTTTCCTTATGATCTACAATATCCTTGATAAGTTACACAGTTTAATAATGAGCTGTTCTCATATAAATTTCCCTCTGCCTTCCTTCTTTACTTTGCTTTTCTAAAATATGTATCTCTTCAAATATTTCCATTCTGTGTGTCACAGGCAAATGCCAAAAAGAGAGAAAGAGAGATCTGATAAAGATAAAGCATGACAAAAGTTTCACGGATAATTGCCTTCACATATCCAGTTCAGCTCTCATCTCTCCTAATTAGCCTCATTACCATACCTTAAGACAGACCAGCAGTCACTCAAACTCCCTGTTTTTTCTGTCAAAACTATTGCTGACAGGCAAATGGACAACACATGCACTGAGCGAGTCTATTCTAGACTATTCTTTTACAAGACTAGCCTCCAGCAGAAAACACAAAACAATAGGTCTTCTATAAATGTATAATGAAAGTATACATACAGTGTGTGAATACTCAATAAATTATTCTATTCATTGCTCCATCATCCCTTAAAATGAGGACAATAAAAAAAGAAAAATCACTCTCACAGACTATCATTCTCCAGAATATCAAAGAGATCAAATCGTAGCAGTACTTCACTACGACTGATAGAGACTTTTAGAACAGCCTCGCCACGGTGACTGAAAAAAAAATCACTTGAGTGCTGTAAAGTTGGACTACGTCAGTGCAGTGCTGCTTTCAGCATACCCAGCTATCTCAGGAAGTTTTCTGTTTTTACAAACCATGCTCAAATGAAAAAGCTTCATCCCATTGCTCATATTCATTTAAAATTAGCTCATGAAAAGGATCCATGGAATAGTTCACAGGGGCACTAGAAATATTGTAATATTAAACTCCACTGGCTATCAAAACATTAAGCAATATAATGGGAAGGCATTGAAACCCTTCACAATGTCTATTTCTTTTTCACTGTTGTTTTAGTCACACATTACATTATGTATAGAGTTCAGATACATGGTCCTTCGTTTTCATTTTCTCTATTTCTCTATAAA
>JAWWEW010000078.1:135980342-135996835 GCA_035583185.1 Anabacerthia variegaticeps
GAAGCCAAACAGATGTACAGTACCTAGGGCAAACACATTTGAAGATATTTTACTTTCCACTTTCCATTATCCTACTGATCTATAATAAGACAAATAATACCATGGTCTAACCTTTTGAATTTTCATTTGTACTCTGTGCTTCACTGGTAAATTTGTTTGTCTTCTGAGTTTTTTAACATTGTTGGCTTTAACACAAAATTTGCTCCACTGTGTAGAAGTTGTTTTGACATATTTAATTCCACAAGAGAATTCTAACCACTGGTTCTTTCATCAGCATTTATAATACTGCTATAATACTGTTCTCAATTACTTTTACTTTCATGGTAACTCTATTAATACATTTTTCTTTTAAAAAACATGATAAACTGATTATCTCTATTGCTATACATGAATAAACTGAGTATATTCAAACCTCCCTGCATGTTCTTAAGTTGGGTCTGTTTTAGTCTTCAAATTATGTGGTACCGTATTGTGTGGGTATTCATTTTCAAGTCTTTTAAATGCTTATTTTCAATCTGAAAACTTAATACTTTTTCATAACATAACAGTCCTGGGGAAAGACAAGTCTTACATATGTCAGAGATGCAGAACTCTCATCACATTTTTTTTCCTCATGTCTGGCATCCATGACTTCAAGCAGCCAGTTATTCACTAAGCCCAATTACATTTGTCTATAGCCACTACTCAGACAGTGAGCACAACTCTGGTAGCTGCAATCATTTAGTAATTCATCTTTTGCAGGTTATTGTGTTAGTGCTGCCAGTTGCCACGATTACTGTTAGGTTCATTTGAGGATTTAATGAGTGAATTTTGGGGCATGAGGAATGCACCGAGCTTACAGACCATTACTATTTATCAACTATTTATTACTTTACAGCAATAAATGCTGTACAAGTTTATTTATTAAGTATTTCCCAGGCCAACTAATAAACTTCAAATGGCATCTTCAAATGCCATGCCAGCTGATTACTGGATGTGTTTTGAACAACATGTATTGTAGATATACCGTAAGATTTTGAATGTCATTGACTTACTCCTGTGTTTACACAGACAAGCATAAAGAAAATATTGGAAATTTCTGGAAATTGAATTTTAATTACATCAAATATAATTGTGTTTTTGAAAGATAAAAGCAAGATGAATTCACAACCAAACCGGCTCTGGAAATGGGCTGTTACAGCAGCAAGATGGTGCCTTCTTGTTGGTTTTTCTTTCCTTTCTTACTAATAAAATTTCCCCACCAGTAAAAGCTGTGTGCCAGTACTCTTAGGACTCAGTCTTTTGCTACGTCATTCCAGTAGATGTTGCAGAAAGATGTACAGACCAGATTAGATGGCCTACTTTCTAAAATTATGAAATCCTGAACTAAGAAAAGCTGCAGAAGACAGACTAAATGCTTAAATAAAATACCAAGAGGTCCTACAAGAGACTGAAAGTCACATATAATTGATAGTTGGAGGCTTTCAAATAACACCCTGATGACTATAAGACAATTGACTTGAGACCAGAAAAAGCAGTGCGAACTCCTCATTTGGAAACAAAGTTTGTCCTTCTATTTTCAGTATCTGTGATTATAATGTTGGTGAATTTATAGCAGCCTGTCCGAGATGAATAATTCTGAACAATACCATTTTGTCATTTATTTTGCCTGCCACTTTGAGGGAAAGTTGTTACAGCATTACAGCCAGCACAGATATTTGCTGCTTTCCTTTGAAAGGTAAGAAGGAAAAACATGAAGAACAACACTGTGAAGAGAAAAAGAGGAACATGTTGGCATCCTCACTGACTTCCTGGTAAGGCTGATTCAGCAGCAGCCAACAGCAACATCATCCCGCAGGGCTGAAGGAGTGCTCTTGCCCCTCTGTGCTTTGCATCATGTAGGAGCCCAAACGTTGAACAGAAGATCATATGAACAACTAACTAAACAGATACCCACCGTCAATTTACACAGCTGGAACATAAATGCCAACACCTGCTCTCTTAGTCTGAAGCCAGAAAAGTGTCCTGGCTAAACCCATGCTCACCACTCTTTCCAGAGCTCTCTATCAACTCCCTGTCCTTTTCATGATCACTGATGTCTATGCTTCTGCAGTTCATTTTAAAACAGCCAAGCACTTGTGGATTGCAGAAGGCACTTTGCAGAAACTGTTGATTTAAAAAAGAACAAACCTTTCTACTTCATATATTGCCAGATAGGTAAAACCCCAAAGTAGCACAGGAGCACTGGGATGACCCAACTTTTTAGGACTGTTGTCTTCCATGGGTAGGATATATCTGAGGTCCACAGGAGGCTTAAGGACAGTTTTCTAGACAAAAACACTGGTATTTCTGACTAGTTATGTTAGTCATAAACTGAAATATATGAAATAATCATCCCCTGGTAACAGATAAATCAGATTTCTGTTATTCTCAGCCTTGGGTAATGAGGAAAACCACTTTATTCCAAGTGAGAAGATTAGAACAACATTTGTTGTTCACTATTTACATGGAAAGAAATTATAGAATTTCCCAGCAAGAAATAGGAAAATCTAAAACTAGCATGAAAATGGATTCAGCTATCCTTTCCAACAACATAAGGATAGTTAAACCATCCGTGGAACTTGGAAATTTATCATCTCATTCAACCTCAACCTTTCAGCACAAACTCAAAAGAAAATCAAGACAAGCAACAGGAAACAATCGCTTTCATCACCTGAATCCCATTCTTTTTGATCCATATGCTCTGTGGTTTTCATTGCCTGAAAACACCCGTTATGAAAGATCTACAAGGAGACAGAGACAACTGCAATGTTATTGTTCTTCTAAATGTTAGTCGTACAATAAGAAGAAAAATGGTGTCAGAGACAAAAAGATCACCTATTTCTTTGCATTCTAAGGCCCAGAAAAACAAGTGCATAATGATCTTTAATTCAAGAAGGTAAGCCCTTAAGAATAAAATACGCAAGTAACCAGTAAGAAATAAAAGTTGGATAGTGAAATCTGAGAGGACAGAAGTAATCACATTGCTCAATATAGCTTATACAGAACAAATATTTAAACAGATATCAAATGCAGAAAGCATAATCTACATTAAATGCAATTTAACTAGATTACTAATTAATCTAATTAATTGGGGTTTACTTTACAATATAAGCTATATGATGAGAGGAGACATTTTGTAAATAAAAAATGAGTGACAAACACTCCAGAAAAAGTTGCTTTTTTCAGATGTTTCCTCCCTTTTTTCAACATGTTCAATTAAAAATGAATGCAACCAAAATTCACTCTGCAATTTCAAGTCTTTTCAAAACTGGCATTTCAATGCGAAAAGAATAAATGCTATTGCCATTACATCAATGCCTCTGCACAAAATTTTCCCACCATTATCTTGAAAGCTTTAAATGACTGTCTTTGGGAAAAGAGAAGGGAGGTATTTTTAAATGCATTAAATGGATGTGGAGGTTAAGCATTAATATAAAGCCTGTATGTGATAAATATTGTGGGCTAAAATGAGCATGCAGAGCTTCCCACTGTATGCACACATGACAGACTAAATCTGCTTGTTGTACTCCTTTGAGTTGAGGAGCCTCCAAAGAATTGGGTAAGATATGAGAGAAGGCCATTCCCCTACCCTTTGGCATTCTCTATCTACACAAAGGGCAGAGCAGCCAAGCTCTGTTACATATTACTCTGAAAATAACCCACAAACAGTACATAAAAGCCCCATATTTTGGTCAAATCTATTCTAGATACATACATGCAAGTACAGAATTAGACCAGTGGAAATTAACTAAAGAGTTACAGATGGCCCTGTATATAAAGCAGTACAATATAAGAGAGACCATCTGGAAGTATGTTTTGTCCTTAACTGATTTCTTTCCTTTTCTTTTTTTTTTTTTTTTTTAAAAAAAATGAGAGGGGTTTTAGTAAACCTGTAGAAAGATGTCTATAAAATAGATATTGTTTGCAGATTCCCTCCTCCCATTCTGAAAATTGTCAATTTTCTGTATAAGGCCAATAAGAAAGGCTTTCTTGTAGGGACAGTATGTATCTATATGCATTCTTTTCCTTCTCAGACATCCTCATTCTTTATTAAATAATCAAATTTCTGCCATTCTAGCATCATTAACTGCCTACTTTTTGTGCCAATGTCATTTGTCAGGGGCTGGGCTTCCTAAAAACATGTCACACTTTTCTAGAATGGAAGAGCATAGATGTAAATAAATACAACATTCTGTGATTTTTTTGAGCATTAAAGTAAGAGATAAATGTTTACATGCTGTATTCAGAAATGATGTGTCAACAATCTAGTGTGATTAACCTATTTGGACAAACCAAGAATTGAAATTCAGTGTCAATACATGGTTTACTGTTTAATTCATAGCACTGCTCAGAGATGCTGTCTGTACTATTTGATGAGCACTGTTATAAACACAATCTCAATCCCAAAGAAAGTACAATCCAATGTGAAAAAAAGAGACAGTAAGTGATTATTGCAAACAGCAGGCATGAAGGAGGAAGTGTGGCAAGGGCAAACCTAAGTTGTTCTTTGTAGTTTTGATACAGTCTGAATCAGCTTCTTTTCCTTAAAAAAATAAACTTAATCTCTGTAAGACCAAACTTACTTGGTATGATTAGTAGCTGATTCCTTGCAGACCAGGCATATAGTTGTGCAAGGATTGACAGCTGAATGTGACGTGGTATGATTTGCCACAGGAACTAATACCATGAAAGAGAAGAGGAGGCTGTTATGTACAGAAGAACAAAAAGAATTGTGATACCACTGAGTACTCAGACATTCATGGGTTTACCACTATGGACCGGAAGGGAAGACAAAAAAAATTGATTAAACAGAAAGGTTATAGTTGTGAAGGGCATTGAAGGTGGGAATGAAACATTTGCATATGATGCTATGGAAAATGAGGAGATAATAAAGACATTCAGATAGGAGTAATATAGAGTGACAAGCAAAGAGGATGCTCTTAGGTGATGCATTCTGAAGGGATTGAAAAGTTCCCAACTTGCATAATGACATGTTAGTGATGAGCACTTTGAAGGTCAAAGCAACTTTTTTATCTGTGAACCTTCTGATGCTCATGAATTATCCCCAAACTGACAAATTCACCAGGGTTAAAATAAATTTCCTCAAGGTCAGCACATTCTACAAATAGAATAACATACAGACTTCTTTGACTAAAATGCTCCCAAATTAGCGCATTATGCAATATATAAGAGACTGCATACTTAATGCACTGGAGGGAAAAACAGATTTAGTTTTTACATGATTAAATAAAGTCAAAATAAAACTGCTTTAGAAGAGTAAATAAATGATTCATTACTTTGTGTTTGATATTTGTCAAAAGGCCAGAAAGATAATGACTTTGGATTTTCCTGCAAGGACCATCAATGTTTTTGGCAGTTATCATGTTCAGAGCTTGGCTTTGTTTCAGTGCATGTGATGGCTGTATTTTTGTGTAGTGCAGCCCTATAGGAGTGAATCTAAAGCCTAGAACAACAGTTAAAGAGGATTCAAGGCCCATGAAATAAGTGTATCAGGAGAGTTTATTTCAGGCTTCCTGTTGCCTGCTCCAATGTTTCCAATGTCCACGAGCAACTCAAACACATTGTGTGTGCTCCTGGATAGGAAGCAACCCAGTTCAAGTGATTTATAACTTCTTGGTGCTGTGAATCAGAGTGCAGTGAGCGACTCAGAGATTTGAGTAAAAAGTGTACCTGTGACTGAAACCAAAGACAAAGATGCTGCACATATTCACTGAGGGGTATCTGGCCCTTGGTTCCTGACGGAAACTTTGTTCTCTTCCCTATAACTTGCAAAATCTGCATAGAATTATAGCCCTACTATCAATCTGCCTCTATAGGCACAAAGTGTAGGCAGATCTCCTTGTTCCTTTAGAACATGTTATTATAAATGCTAATTTTACCATTCCTGCATATGCTTGATGAAATGATTAAGAGAACTTCATAGGCACTAGCCAGGAAACACTAATTTTGGAAATTATTTATACTCTCTGGAAATTAGTAGAAGTTTGACAGACAGCATTATGCTACCAGAGCTGGAAATCTGACTGAAAAAGATTCAGGGGCAAATACTTATTTTTAAACATGAGAATGAATAAGTGAAAGGAATAATGAGAAAATAATTTCAGTTTTAGATAGTTATAAAAATAAAATTCCAATTGCAACACTTGTGTGAATACAAATGAAATCGAATGATAAGTGATGAATATTAGTTTCATCCAGATTGTCCCTATCACTGGGTAGTAAGGAGACAGTATGGAAAACAAGACAAGAGGAAGAATATTCTCTAAAAGCAATGAGAGGAAGGGGTGATGTGCTTACCTTAACTATGTTGCTGATTTATGAGGTAAAGGGGAATCACACATTTAGGAAGTTTCTATTCTTTGTTCCCGTGTAGGACAAGGCTGTAGAAGCATCCCTCAGTGATATACTCTTTCTTTCTGTCTTTGAAGCTCTTAATCATGTCTCTTCATGTTCAAAGCTCTACTGAAGTCTACAGTGCTGTTCAAATAGAAGTCCATAGGACATTTTTCATTTTAACATGTATTGGGAGAACTGATTTGAAATTCATGGTGCAAGAATTCTTTGAAATGTGTGTAATTTGCTGCAGTGTGTGTCAGTGGAAACCATTGTAACCTGCTGTCAGAATCAGGATCTAGAACTATCAGATAGTGTGGCCCGTTGTTTGCTTTTTTTATTCTGCTCCTGCCAGTCACAGAATTCAAAATTTTTCGTACCAAGGAAGTGATGCCATCCAGAGGGATGTTCAAGTTCAAGAAATGCGTTCACAAGAACCTCATGAAGTTCAACAAGTCTTAGAGGGAGATGCTGCACTTGGGTCTGGCAAACCCAGACTTCAGTACAGGCTGGGAGAAGACCTCATTGAAAGCAGCCCTGCAGGTAAGGTCTTGGGGCTTCTTGTGGGTGAAAATCTGGATGTCAGCCAACAGTGTGCACTCACAGCCCAGACGGCCAACTACATCCTGAATGGCATCAAAAGAGCAGTGATCAGCAGATCGAGAGAGATGATTCTATCCATCTACTCTACCCTTCTGAGGCCTCACCTGGAGTAGCATGTCCAGCTATGGTGTCCTAAGCAACAAAAAGATATCGACCTCCTGAAGTGGGTCCAAAAGACAGCCACACAGATGATTAAAGGGCTGGAGCACCTCTTCTGTAAAGACAGGATGAGAGAGCTGAGGTTGCTCAGTCTGGAGAAGAGAAGGTTTTGGGAAGAACTTATAGCAGCCTTCCAGGGCTAAGTACCTAAAAGGAACTTGTAAGAAAGAGAGAGAAAGAGTAACTTTTTACAAAGATTGATATTGATAAGATGAAGTGGAACAGTTTTAATCTAAAAGATGAAACATTTAGGTTAGATATTAGGAAAAAATTCTTGACTTGAAGTGTGTGAGGCACTGAAACAGGTTCCCCTGAGAAACTGTGGATGTTCCCATCCCTGGAAGTTTCCAAGGCCAGAGTGGATGGGGCTTTCAGCAACTTGGTCTATTGGAAGGTGTCCCTGCCCATGGCAGGATGTGGGACTAGATTTTCTTTAAGGCCCCTTCCAAATCTGGCCATTCTATGATTTGATGATGAATCATGGATTTTCTTTAGTCTATCTTAAAATTTATGCAAGTTCTGGTTCTGAGATTGTTGCTTTTCCTTTACATTTATCACATACACTGTCATTTAAAATATTGATAATTTATTTGGCTGATCTTATGAAACCAAATTTATTGTTGCTTTTCTTTTCCTAATGGTCTTTAGTTTTCCCTTGGCACAATATCATATTACTGCTTAGCTGCATAGTCTGTAATGAACATTGAAAATTAAAATTACAGAAAGGAAAAACTTAGATTTTACTTCAGTCTTGTACTCCTCTTCTGCTCTTTCCACCTTCCATTTTATTGTTTCCTCATTATTCAGCCATTCTGTCTCTGTTTATCTCTTGGCTCTGTTAATAATCTTCAGCTCATCTCTCTCTTTTACACAGCGCTGCTTTTTATCTCCTTGGTATTGCTTGATCCCAGCATTGTAATAAAGCTCATCTAGGCTGATGAATTAAAGCATGAGTACATCTGACTGATGTTTACTCTCAAATAAAGTTATTTCTCCCTCTTGCCCTTGCCACCATACCCTCTGCTTTTCCTCTTAAATGAGGCTTAGCTTAGTATGGTTCTACCCTTTCTTTGCAAATGTAAATTGGTAGTTTAAAGATATTCACAGCCTCAGAGTTTTAAAAAAGTTTTAATTTAGCTTTTATTAGGTGCTGGGCAGCATAGTGCCAGACTGTGTACACAGTTAAACAACAAGAGCTCTCTCAGGGGAGTATATTGTTGCAAGCTTCAACATCTATATGCAAATTAGACTTTCTGTATTTGCTATCAGTTACAACAGAAATTTTCCACTCAGGCAAGACTTTTTTTTCATTATCTGTCTCAAATAATGACAAGCCCTGAAGACAATACTCTGATCTGACCGGATGCAAAAGTTAAAGAAAATATATTGCTTTTAGGGGTTTTTTCTTTCAAGAGGCAGGCAATCCTGAAGAAGGCTTATACCACTCTTGCATAGTATTTCCAGAGAGATAAGGAAATTATATAAAAAGATTTTTTTTTTTTTTTTTTTTAATCAAAGCTGTCTTAAACAGTTTTTTCTGTAGGTCTCATGGATTCCTGGAGCTGAATCCCACTGAAGGACACCCAAGCTAAGCAATGTTTACTCACCTGGTTGTCTTTGGAGTTTGAGCAGGTAAGCTGCATTGTAGAACTTTCACGGATGTGCCCTCCTCAGTTGCCTCAGAAAAGATAAGGGTAGTTTCTGGGATAATAAACGTCCTTTGATTTCCATGCTACAACTGAACTGTTGAAATAGACATCTCAGACCACCACTGTGAAAGCTATCCACATTACTCATTCTGTATGTCGGCACTGCAATATGCAATAGGCATTGGTCTGGCATGTACTAGAGCTAGCTGTTAGTAAAACTGCTTTTGTAATTTTCCTTGGGTTTCCTAGCTTTGACAGTGTTTGGTTTTTTTTTTTGTTTTTGTTTTTGTTTTTCTACTTTTATCCAATTGCTGCAAAAGAATAGTCACATCTGGCTGTAAAATGCAATCAACTTTTTCACATGTGGCAATGATGCACAAAAAATAATTTTAATGATAAATAGATACCAATTATGAACAAGGAGTCACCAACAGTTTAAAAAGAAACTGGTTCCAGTGCTTGAATTCATAAAGGAACAGTGCCTTTAAATACTTGATATCTGATGACTGTCAATATTTATTTTTTGTTTTGTGCAACATCTTAGCATTTTCTCTTAGAATGAAAACAAGCCAATGTCTGTCTTACCTGCCTGCTGCTTCTCTCCATATCCCTGCAGATATTGCATACCCAGTGGTGTCTTCCATAGCTTGTTGTGACCAGGGCAGCATCTAGTTATTGGCTGTGAAAATAAGGGGAGATAAGGGACATAGGAAAAGCAGGCAAACATGGAATTTCAGAACTTGAATATTTTCAGAGGTAAGGAGGTCCTCTGCAGAATGGGCCAAGAAGTGAATGAAAACACGCCCAGGAGCTGTGCTCTCGGATTCTCAGATGGGAGAGGCTACTGGATTAGTAATCATAGACATATATGTACAAGAACTAGAGCTGAGCTGGATACGTACAGTGCCATCTTACTTCTGGGCCATCTCATTTATCCTTGTCTACATAATGATCCTAGAGAATACATATTAGATACATGGCAAGAAAGTGTACTCCTGGACCCATGCTGCAGAACGGAGCCAGTCAGTGCACATACAGAATTTATTTGGGTTAGAGTGTGTGATCAGATGTTCATTCAAAATGAAATACAAACCTGCCATATGGTGTGTTTGGCTTCTAATTGATAATGTCCTACTTTAACAGATAAATGTTTTGATTGAAATGTGTCTATCACACTGTTGGAATAAGAGGAAACCCCGAACTGCTCTGTATTTAAAGCTTTCCAGTATTTGAGAGCAGTAACGTGCATGAACTTGGGTCCATCTATTGTAGCTAAAGAAAAGGTGTAGCTATAATGCTTAGCTCTGTCTTGCATCTATTTTCCTAGGAAACTTTTGTTTGCTTTGCATGGTGTGTGATTGCGACTGAGACTTCTAAACGAATGTGTCCTTTCAAGCAGATCTGTGCATTCTTAACTGATAGTCATCTCCTGACAGTATTATAAACTAGTTAATTTTGTGAAACTTTATACTTCAAAACAGTTTTTTGTAACCTCCTGAACCCACAACTAGCTTGCTGAGGGTTTCCTGCTGTTCTACTCTATGCTGTGACATGCACTTAGAAACTTCCACATTCAGTGGGTTGTTTATTCCTTGAAAACTTCTTGAGGGATCCATTTTCCCAAGCATCTATGGTCATACTATTGAGCACAAGACTTAAAAATTTCTTGTGAATGTTAATTTAAAAGTTTTAGTACAGTGCTACTACTGAATTGTGTGCAAGTCGTGTCACTTCCCTATGCAAGTGTTCACTCTTATCCTGGTGTTTGTTTTTGCCACCTAAGTGGCAAGCCCATTTAAATTTGCCATAGTGTGATGACTTAGCAGATGTATGTGCACTTTACATATTACAGTTTGTGTTTATGAACTGCACATACCAGTGTGTCATATGTGTAGCCTTCATTCTATATTGCATCTTGGGAGGAGAAAGTGAAATAACATTCACAGTTTTGACTGCTAACAGATTGTTAGCTAAGAAGCTTCAGAGTTTGAAATATTTTCATCTACACAAGGTGAAAAAGAAACAGTGATGTTTTGGGTGCAGAGGAAGGAATTAGTCTGCAAATGCAGACTTCTCCCAAGCATTGGGATAAGAAGAATGGTCTAGGGAGTTCACAAAGACCAAAGGCAGTTGGTGAACAAGGAACAGGAAGTCCTGCTTTTCTGACAGAGTGATCCTTTTCAATTGTTGAAACAATTGTAGAAAAGAAATCTCACATCATAAATTTGTCAAAAAGTCTTTGTACCCAACAGATAGAAAAAACAACAGGGTGCAGTGAATTTGAAGCAAAGGATGATATGAGAACCTAACAAGTTATTTCAGGTCTGTGTATTTTACATTGAAATCTGTGCATTGCATTCTTCTGATGGCAGGGATCTGAGAGAAAGTATACACAGAGGGGGGGCTGTAGAAGTGTGTAAGGACTTACATAGTCTGCCCAGGACGCATAAGTGCTCCAACAGCAGGTCATAATTGTTTTACAGAGCAACCAAGCCTAGGAACAATACCCAAGAAGTCAGAAAAGGAGAACCTACTTGCAGAAAAAAAATATTTTTCTTTTGCTCATAGAATAGTGAAACCTAAGCATGGGAACATGCAAAGTCTACCTCAGAGACCTTAATCAGAGTTGTAAAGGTCTCCATCATGTTGTGTTTGAACAAGGTTGAACTCTGTGATGCTCTGATCTCTGTTAGACATTTTCAAAATACAAATGATGGATAGTGAGAAAATCTCCTGGAGAAGTTGGAGACTGTCAGAAAGTCATAGATTATGCAACTTCTAGTACATTGTTCCCAGAGCAGCATCTGGAAAATGGGTGCCTGACAATAGTGTAGGTAGAATGAGTGGGTGCAATACCTCATTTGGAGAATGCTTTTTCTACTATGAAATTAAATTTAAATACAAACTCTAAACCTAAATCCTAATGGCAGAAGCAAAACGAAGCATCCCTTCAGAAGAGCTGGAAGATATTTTTGTCCTAGTTTTTAGAGAAAGCAGGATGGCTCTTTTTTCCGCTTCCCACTACCATTTTTCCTTGTTGTTTTGTGAGATCTTGTTCAATTCATGGCATTACAACACCAGGAATCAGGCACTTGCACTGAAGTACACCCTCACCCTCTTCTCTCTGTCATTTTACACCAATTCCAGCTCACAACAATAAACAGGAGAAGCATTCTGTGCTTAAGGTCAAGGTAGAATTACCTTTCTTTTCCTTGAATGCCACAAGTAGGAAACTGTATCATGGGAGGAGGCAATCTGGCAGAAAAGCAGATGCATGCCTTCTTATACCAAGGTAGGTTGCTGGCTGAGTGCACACAAGTGACTACTGAGAGGGAGAAAGGAGTCTTTCTATGATGTTTTTCTCCTTTAAGACAGTTGGGCCTTATTCACATGTTCTGCTATGCTTCTGGAAATGTCAATCCAACAACATAGGGATGGGGAAGGGGCACCCCAGGAAATCAAAGCAAACTCAATTATCTATCTGCTGACAATGACAAAACCATTTCATTCCTCAGCTCTTCACAGAATGTGAGGAGGGAAAGATTAAAAGCGTGAACATTTTTAATGAGTGCAATTATTGAATCATCAGTCACACAGTCCATCTGCTTCTGAGTGTTCCAGTGACTAGAGAAAGACGAAAATACTGCATTGCCTTTTTGCATTCATATAATCATATAAATGTTCTTTAAGAAAAAGCTAACGATGTTCATACATCATGACCATCACTTCAAGTAACTTGCTGCTCCTCTTTCACTTACTTCACTTTATTGATCACTAATTTTGGGGTTTGACACCAAGGTGGTGGAAATATCTTGGCAGAAGCATGGCTAGCAGCTAATCCCATGACACTAAAGACACAATCTTGTAATACTCAATTCAGGAGACAAACTAATGCAAAATTTATCTCAAGGGTCCCATTTAGTTCAGAGTTGAGTGAGTAAAGTGAATTTTCCACTGCAGTAAGAAAAAAATGAGGGTTGTGCTGAATTTAAAATTCTTTTCTCACAGTGTTGTCAATCGACTTGGTGCACAGATCTGAGTATGAAAGCATGTCAGGAAAGAGCCAAAACTTATTCAAAAGAGTATGAAGACCCTTGCAAGTAGTTGGGACAGATAGAGGAGGAAAGGCTCAGATAAATGCCTGAACCTGAGAAACTGTGACAACTATAAATCTGTTTTGGCTGTGGTATCCTAAAATCTTTTCCAGAATGGTGGGAAAGGTAGAGATTTGGATCTGAAACTACTATCAGGCTTTGCTGTGTGCTAACTTATTATTATGTTGGGATTTGAGCTGCAAGCCTGTGGTGGAATAAAAAAAGATGATTTTTGTGCAGGAACGTTTTCTGGAATTGCAAATAAATGCCACATTCTGCAGAGATGTCCTTTGTCTATCTCTTTTCAGTCTTCCCCTGCAGTACCCAGCTGAGAATTGCCCAGAAACAGTAATGTGCACAACTATGAGACATATTTGAGAAATCTCTGACTTTGCCACAGGCATCAACATCAGAAGATTCTAAGGTCTGAACTCTAAAAATACTTCTTATTGGATGTTGTAAACAATATACAGTAGGTTTTTTGTGGATAGCACAAAAAAAACAAAATAACACTTCTTCCTCCCTTCTCAAATCTGGAAACACTACTTTTTGTAGCTCAGCATAGTCTGAAAACAAAGTTTAGTCTCAGAGTATGAAAGTCACAGCAACTAAAGTCAGTTATTTGCCCCAATAAATTAGACATTTTGCATTACACATTGAGACTAGTCCAACATTAATCTTGGTATTTGAGCTAAATCCAGGCAGATTGCATGGGTGATGGTGAAATCTCATTAAACATGATCTGGGATCATAAGGTGAGTTTTAATTTTTATGTTATATTCACTCTATGAAATAATTATTTATTATATTTTCAGGTAAAAAAAATTGTCTAATAAACCAAGATCAAAGGAAAAAAATTGACTGTAATGTTATCATGACATCCAGGCTATGCCTAATCAATATGCTACTAACTTTTTACTTTTCTCGCAGTTAATGTCTAGCAAGAGTTACAGCAATAGTTGTTATTATCAGATAAAGAAACATTAAATAAATAATTAAGACTTTCATTGACAATTTGTTCTCATTGTAAGAATGACTTAAATACTGGATTAGTTTTCAGTTTTAAATGTAGGGATTCACTGAACTACACACCTCTGAGGAAGTATGGCTCCATGTTCACAGATCCATGCTTTACTAATTTAAAAGTAATCGGTAATCTGTTGCATCTCTGAGAAAGTAATCAGTGACATGTAGGAGAATATTGTTAGAAACCAGTGACTGGTGCTAGATGGATTTTATTTATTTATTTATTTATTTATTTATTTATTTATTTATTTATTTATTTATTTATTTTTATCCCTCCCTTCAGTTTTGACAGCTCTGCTTAATGACTGACAGTAAATGAGGTTTGTGCTGTGTCAGATGTTCTGGAAAGGGCTCTGGCAAGGAAGATTTGGCTTATCACATTGCAACTTAAGGTCCTGATCCAGCAGACATTCAGTGCAGTAAATAACATTGCAACAGGAACTTAGTCCTTTCATTTCAATGAGAGCTCTTACTCATATATATGTTTAATTTCTAATGTGCAAATCTTGCTCCTGTAGTTTCGTAGGAACTGCCTAGGTAGTCATGTCTTCATCAGCAAGGGAAGAAGCAATTTAATACCTCTTTGTGTGTTACTAAATCCATCCTTGGAACAATAATTATTATTTTATATTTGCATCCTAGCCACAGAATAGTTAAGTGCCTCACAAAGCAAAAAAAAATACACAGATTTTACCTTCAATAAGCTTGAAATCTAGAACACAAACACAGAAGAAAAGAAAACATAAAAGAAGGAATAGTCAAGAGATGAGACACAGTGACACATAATATTCTCTGACAAGGCAAAAACAAAATGATGAAGTTTGATTCAACTGTTATGTTTTTTGTAGTCTTCAGGGCAGGCTAAAAGATGAGACTTTTCAGGATGAATTTGACTGAGATGCACGTGGGGGTTGGCAAATGGGTTTGGGGACACAGTTCAAGGAATTAAAAGCAGAGGAAAAAGACAACAGAAGATCTATATGAGGGAATGATTTGGATTTTTGTGTGATGCAAAAGGGAGAGAGAAAAATATGGCAGAAGTATTAAGCATCTAAGTGCCCAGGAGCATGGCCAAAAATTGGAGCTCCGAAGAAATCATGTCTAAATGAGAACAGAGAAGAGCTTCACATTCTGATAAATAAAACAGGCTACTTTTTAGCTGAGAGACCTGAATCTGCTGGAAGGAATAAAATATGTGTGAAGAATGCAGCAAAAGTGGTCAGGGCAAACTAGGCAAACACTTCCCATAGAGAGACAGGCACCCTCCTACTGCCCAGCGAGGGGAGACCTGCAGCAGGAGACCACTGCTGTGGCTTAGGAGAAAGAGAGACGACAGTCACAGAAAGGAACAGCAGATAGAGAAGCTTTTGACATCAAAACAGAGAAGGGAGTGTTCCTAAGGAAACACACTGAGAAGCTGAATTTCAAACCACTCTGATTTTGAGATGTCAGCAAGCAACTAAAATGGCATATTCCTAGATACAAGAACCAGGGAGCTGCAGTATATTCAGGGAATGAGAGCAAGAGTTAAGAGTTACTAGCTTAAAAACCAGGAACACTGAATTCTGCTGAGCAGCTGAAGTGAGTTGCAGTTTTGATAGAATAAGGAGGGTCTTAGTCCAGTCCTATAGGCTGGAGTTCAGATAGTGCCTCAAAATGCATTTAGAAATAGTGGTAAAATTTTGCACTGAAATTTTAAGATACTTGGACTAAAATTTGTAAAAGCACATAAAGCAACATTAAAGTACAAACGAAAAGCAAAATGAAACCACTGTATTTCAAAATAGTTGTGGGAATTGTCAGAAGCAATAATAGTTACTAACTAACGTGCTCATTTAAAACTGTTTTACCATTTTGGCTGTCAGTGCATGGGTCCTAGTAGAGTTCAGTGCTTCACTAAAATATTCTTACTGTAAAACTTGGCCCAAGGAGCTTAAAGACTGAAATACAGCTCAAAGTGTATATGTGAGGCAGGCAATCTATCTTCAATTTGTAAGGGAGGTTAGCAAAGTTAGAAGGATGAAATCCTGACCATATTGTATGCAGTGGCAGACTTCCCATTGATGAACACAGTATGAAGGAGCTATTAGCAATCACAGGAATCACAGCTAATCTCCTGACTCACCATGATTACAGGCGTGTTTCTGTAGGCTGTCTCGCAAGTGCAGGCAGCAATAACCTGATGTGAGCTGAGTCTCTTTAATATGATTTCCAGAATTTCTGTTCAACATACCACATTTGGTCCTGACAAATTTGCAGCTCCCACTGATTTCTGGATTCAATGTAGCTAACTGTTTTGTAGCTTGTTTGGTTGTGTTTGTTTTTTGGTTTTTTTTTCAAAATGACTTTTCAATTAAAAAAAAAAACTGAAAAGAAAAACAACAAAACAAAATAAAACAAAACAAACAAACAGACAAAAACACAACAAAAAAAACCAAACCAAACCAAAACC
Organism: Anabacerthia variegaticeps; assembly: GCA_035583185.1. Taxonomy (NCBI): domain Eukaryota; kingdom Metazoa; phylum Chordata; class Aves; order Passeriformes; family Furnariidae; genus Anabacerthia; species Anabacerthia variegaticeps. The sequence goes on from JAWWEW010000078.1 coordinate 135,996,701, forward strand.
CAAACCAACAAAGAACAAAACACCCTCATAAAAATAACTTGTTATCCAAAGTTGACTGCTAGGATCTTCCAGTTAAAAAAAAAAAAAAAAAAAAGAGTTGATAAAGAACAGGGGTAGTAAATTTAGAGTGGTGTA
>JAWWEW010000078.1:135996935-136174334 GCA_035583185.1 Anabacerthia variegaticeps
ATCCGGACCTAAGCTGGAATAAAGGTATTTTTCTATCTTATCTCCAGGTTGTCTGTTTTGCAGGGTTCCAGGCATCAGTAGCACGACGACAGTATGTGCACTAAGTAATAAAGTAATCAAAATTTTACTCCACAGTTCCATAGTATCTCTATACAAAAATTAAGGATTATTTAGGGAGTTGTTTTCCATCACTGTAGACTTCTTTTGAATGTTTTGTACATTCTAAGGTTGTAAGAAATTTACAAGATCTTAATTATTTAAAGATTTTTTTTCATTCTGGAAGAAGCAGTCACTGCTATTGGTAGGCAGAACAAAGTCAATTGATATTTTAGGACTGTCTTAGAGTGCTCCTTTCAGAAAAATGATCCCATTTTGGGTCTTAGAACTGGCTTAATTCCAGTGATCAAGACCTTCTAGCCTGTTGTTTGTGGTAGTTGCCCTGGAGAGACTAATGAACTTTGTGCTTTTCCTGTAGGTGAGTTGAGCTGTGTTAATTCTAAATGATCTACCTTTTGTAGGGAGACCAGTTTTACTGGTGCATACAATGCTTTCGCTGAGCATGTAGAAAAAAATTATTTAGAATACTACCTATTTCTTCTATCCCAATCCAACTGTTTAGGCAATGGTGAGACCAGCCATGTTAAGAGACAGGATTCTAAGCATCTACATTTTTAATTTCTTAATGAAGATTAGGTGTTTGTAATGGATTTAGCCTCCAGGGTTATATGAAAGCCAAGATGAAGGGAGAAGGTTCTAGGGTTATAAATCGCTTTGTAGTACTCTAAATCTTTATTATGTTCAGTGATTTTACTGAAAATTCTGAAACTTATCAAGCCACATAGAATATATATTTCAAAATGTCCTCTAGGAACAGCAAAAAACTGGAAGAGATGCCAATAGCTACTCACGCATTCTTTTAAATATCAAAAAGTGTCAATGTAGCTAGATACATAATTATGAATATCGTCATTGTAATTACCTAATGATTTCTGAAGCAGTTAAAGAGAAGTGGGATGGAAGGATACAAAGCAAAGGAGAAGAGTGGAAGGGTATAAAAGAAAACAGAAGTGTAACAGTAAGACCAACAAAAGAGCAATCAGTCTAAGAATTCACCAAACAAGTGATAGTCCAGCTGTTTTCTCTATAAAAAATAAAAGTCCGTTGTTACAGGAGAATGATCTTTTCTGAGTCATTGTAAAATTTTCTCATGGATTTTTCTGCAAAAGCTTCTAAGAAGCTTTTGAACAAATACATAATAAGAGACCAACATCCTTTATTTGATTTTTTTCCTCATTTTTAAATATTATTCTTTATAATTTGGTTGAATTCAAGGGTACTGGGTTTACCTTACTCTATCCTTTTCTTCTGCTATTGTCACCTTCTGTCTACAACAAAATTTTTGGGGAAGAGAAAAGCCTTGGTGAGCTGAAGGTCCCCTGAAGTGATCTTCACCATCAGCCCTGCTGGCCCATTCCCTGGTCATTTTGCGTGAGTCACTGACAAGGATTGGTGGCATTGGCCAGTGACACTGTGGTACAGACTGCAGGGTCGGCAGAGCTGGACTTCTCTCCATCAGGTTTCACCCTATATAAAAAGCACAGGGCTACCAGACAGAATGGAGTTTATTTAACATGTGTGAAGGTGGGGAGAGAGATGTGAATGAGAGCTCCTCTTCTGCAATACTTCTGTTAAAACACATCAGTTGTTTCCCCTCTTCTGTTAACACCAAAACTGATCTTAAACATGCTGCATTCCAGACATCATGTGCTTTCTATTTGTATTCATTGCAGATGACACTAAAACTACTGCAAATAATTCAGGTAATTGACAAACCACAGGGGCACTTACCCTGTTCATTGGCCTGTTTTAGGCTGCCTCATCATCACCATTCTAATTGATGACAGGTCTCTAGTTTTTCATTTGCCAGGCTGTAAGACAAGGAATATTAATAAAGTATTCTGGCAGTGGGAATGTTGTAACTGCTTCCAGCCTTTTGCAAGTAATGTCTCCTCTGCCCCCGACTGTGCTACTAAGGCAAAAGTGATGTGGTGAGGTACTTTTTCAGTGTAAGAACACTCTTTTTTCTCCATTGACTCAGCTTTTGCATTTACCTAATTCTAATATGACCATAGATTTTTAATGTAATGCTGTAACCTGCAATATGTTGTTATTAAAAAGTAATGCCATTAAAGTAGCTGACATCTTTATTGAAATAACAAACTTTTCTCCCTTATAATAAAGAACATTTCAGAAACTAAAATTAGTTTTATTTACTGGTTACCACTACCCTGTTCCCTACGTGCTCAGCATTAGTATTTATTAGTAGGAGAACATACATATGTGTTCTCCGCTGTCTTTTTTGTCTGCACAAACTCACGTAGAAGTCATTCCTTGGCTCAGATTATCTCACTATCTGACTGGAACACAGATAATAGGGACTGCAATTGAATTCACTGTTCAGTATGCAGAGGCAGAGAAGTCATATGGCTGCAACAAACAGAGGATTCTTGGACCTTTTAATTAAATGTTTGTCAAGGTACTTTCATAGTCCATGAGGAAAAGGAACTCACCCCATCCTAAAAGAAACCTTTTAAATAGTACAGCTGAAAAATACATCTTAAAAGCTCCCGTTTCTTTCTGCTGATGGTAGAAAGAATTATATCAGTGACCTCAGTATGGTCTGTCTGGCATTAGGTGAGACGAAGCTCACTTTCAGTGCTCTAATCTTAGGTCCTTCTTTTTGACTCACCCAACTTGACATATGGACTAAAAAATGACACATGGTGGGCTAAGCTTCCCTGCAGTGGCAGGGTGTGCTCTATCACTTTTTGTCCTGTTTTGTCATACAAGAATTTTTCAGCCAAATTAAAGTAGAACAGAAAGGAAGGGTCTATAACATCCTTTGAAGAATCTCTGTCTATACTGTTCCTTGGAAAGGAGGCTATTCCTTTGTCAGGAGACATGAGCTGGAAATCTCACAAACTTCTTTTCCTGTTGGATTCAATATTGCTATAACATTTTAATCAGATTGGGTGGTGGTGAGGGTCGAGTGATTCAGTTCTTATATTGTTTTCATCCCACCACAGAAACTCAGTAACTAGTATGAGTAAGTTAAGGCCATTATTCTGTCAATAGAGATAGATGCCACATTTTATACAGCAAGAATTGGGTTCCTGAATGGAAACATACTCCTAAGTCTGATTCAGAAAAGTGTTAGAAAATAACTCTGCCCTACCTCTACTTTTGCTTCTGTGAGTGCTGTTACACAGTGCTGAATTTAGTACTGCATTTCAGAACTGTAGCCTGAAGACCACCCATGTGACAAAGAAATCTTCTGTGACATTTGGCTCTGTGTCTGTCAGTGATAACTGGTGATGAAAAAGAAAAGGAGTAAGTACTCTTTACTTAATACTTTTCTAAATCAGGACTGAAAGAGAAAAGTGCTCATGAAAGGGGACAGCATAGAAGGGAATGTTATTTTATTCATTAAAAATAAGTGTCTGGAGTTTAAACATGTCGACAGGCTGAAGCTCTGTTCTATGAGGCACTGAGTGCCCTTGAATCCCTTTGATGTTAGTGGTAGGTGAGGTAACGCAGCACTCCTCAGGACTGAGCCCTGAGGATTCCCTTGAAGAAATGTCACAACTCATGGGTTTTGAGCTGAACTATATTTTCATCCCACTCTTTCTATCTCCTAAATCTAGATTTATCTAGACATTTGAATGTATGATATGTATACTAGAAATAATTAGTGTGCAGTTCAGAAGTCTTTGCAGTTCACATGGGCAAGACATGCTCTTGTTATTCCATCAGACAACAAGAGAGGCAATGCTTGTGCAATTCAAGCTCTTTGTTATGTGCTCCAATCTTGACATGTTATCCTGAATTTGGCAGACAACTGGAAGTAAAGAAACTTCAGGAAATAAAAGGAAGGTGGAATTATATTCCTGAGGGATTTAATGACCTAGTTATTTCTGAAAATATGAGGTATCTGCATAGGTACTTCCCAAATAATTCTTTGCAGCAACTATGACACACCACAGTAAGGAGACTCAGAAATGCTTAATCATTTGCTTCAGCTTTTTATCATTATGCTATCTTACTTCAGTAAGTTGCAAAATCTAGTCCTCTCTCTGGTCTAGTGTTTGACCACCCTCATTGTCAATTCTTTTCCTTATATCAAGTATCTGTTGCTTCTCATCTTTCCACTGTGAATTGCTGAAGAGTTTGACTCTATCCTTCCTACACTGTCCCAATAGGTAATGATAAATTATGATGATGCACACAGCGACAAGAGATCAGGCTGTTTAAGAGAAGCTGTGTAACCTCATGTTTTGTTTTAGTTAAGCCCTAAAGTGTATCAGGATTTGGGGGGAAAATGAAAAACTCTTTGAGGAGCAGGATTATCTTCATATTTCCTATCTGAAGGTGAGACTCTACCCTTGCTCCACTGAACAGTGCAGTCCAAAGTCCTAATATTTGTAGGGCTGTTGGGTTTGCCATAAATGTTGCAATTGTGCTTGGTCCTTTCAGAGGACTGGGTGGTGAATCCTTAACTAAGTGGAAGCAGCTGTGTACGTTGCTATTGCACAGGCAAATTGCATATGAACATGCATAGATAAACATGTACACATGGTATATAATTGTAGTATTATACATAGTGCAAACAATAATCAGACCATTTACACTTAGGTCACAGTTATGCTGTATATTTAGTGAATGTTTCATTTTTCTGTTGCTTTTAGAAGCAGTATTAGTGACTAAGTGCCTTTGATTTCTGTATTGATGAATACAGGGAGAAAATCTGTTTTTCTTATATGAACTAATCATAAGCATTTAGAATATCGGATAAAAGTACTTGAAGGATTCCCATGTTGCATGTGGAAATGATTTTTTAGTGCTAATCTGGAGCTTGGTATACATTTTATATTTAACTTCTTATCAAATGGTCAGAAATCCCATAGTTCCTTTACTATCAAAACTCAAGTGTCCTTTTAATGGCACTGATTCCTTCAATTTCCAATGAAATAAAAAGATATAGACAGCACTAATATTACAGTAAGCCCTTTGAAGGTGATACTGGGGAGAATAGCATAATGATTTTCAAAGAAATTTCAAAGGTGAAATATGTGCATTTCCACAGCTCACTATTTTATTTACTCTAAAAGTGACTTCTCTTAATAGATTTATTTCCCTTCTGAATAATATAATGTGGTTTGGTTTTTTTTAAAAAAAAAAAAAAAAACCACAAAAAAACTCCTTTCTACTTTTCTTTTTCTAGCTGCAATTTTTCACTGTGCAATGAAAATGTGTTTGTTTGAGTTTCCAAAAAAAAAAAAAAAAGAGAACTTGAGCTATACACCTGCCAAGTCGGGAACCTGAAGTAGAGCTGCAGGCTAAATATTGAAGAAGACAATGTTTTAAGCATAAAAATTATGTGGTGATACTTGAGATATGTTTAGGGGGTACGGTCGTAGAGTGAACCCTTACTGATTTTGCAATATAGAAAATAGATACATATTTACCAAAGAACTTGTTCAGAAAACAAGCAGATATTCTTTGAGTGAGATGCATGCAATTACTGTTGCTGTCTTCAATGGGAACAACATTTTAATGTGAGCATTAAACCAGCTTGTAAAAAGAGCTCTGGCATCCACCCCGTCTTGGTACAGTCGTACGGCATTTGTGCTACCAGAGTCAGGAGAGAAATTATGGAATCAAACCCAAATAGTTAAACATCTCTGTATTGCTACACTTACAGAAAAAATGTCCCCTTCTGAGGTGTAGTGGGGAAAAAATTAGGTACTGGCTGGTGAGGAGGTACCCAGCCTCCTGAGAGTGTCAGCCTTTCTTCAAGTACCACATTTGAGAGTTAAACCATTTCTCACATGTATTAAGGGTCTTCAGGTATGTGACATTTTTAACCAACAGTAAAAAATATTTAATTAGCTTTCACTTTCAGAAGAATGCCTTGTGATGAAACATTAGTGTATTTTTCCTACACTGAAGTATGGGAATAAGTTCCTTTAGCATAAATGTCCCATTAGCGACACTGTATGTGGTATGTTTTAGATTATATTCCCAGGCTAACATGTTATGGCCCTGGACAAATAAAACCAAAATAAATTATATCCATCTTTCTATAAATTCCATTATAGCTTAATTGCAAGATTTTTTTATTTTCTTTTTTCTTTAATTTGCCAGTTTTTTAATATCTAAATTACTTGCATGTGCTCTTTTTCTTCTCCTTCTTTTTCTCCTTCCCTCTCTGAGTCGAGGGACGCTGGCAATTTGTCAGTATGATAGATGAAAATGGGGAGAAACTCCATGAGATATATATTTTTTTAGTCAGTTAATGTATCTACACACAATTAGCCCACAATTAACTGTATGACATATGCAACACCAAAATTATATACTGGGTTTTTCTTATGTCCTTCCACATTACACTTACAGTCAAATTTATCCATCCCATAATATGGAGTAAGGCTACGATGTGTTCTCCTGTATTAACAAATCAGGGGGTTTTCCTGACATGGGACAAACGTTAACAACATCACTTGCTGTATGTGAGACACACGCACTGATAGTATATCAGGTCAACTGCTTTGTAACCTGCTTATCAGCAGTTAATACTAGACACGGTTTAAGAGAACAATTCAAAAATGGTTTTGATTGATTGCAACAAACTGGCAGTATAATTGCACTCAAGCCATTAGGAATCCAATTGAACTCTGATCGAGTACTTCATTACTCCTGCTCTTTTCACAAGGGCACACCATCCCAAGTAATATTTTATATGTTATAAAAGGTTAGGTTTGAAAAATTAGCATTACAAATGTCACATTTACTTCCAGCTGGAAATGTGCAACAATGTGTGACAATACTGAATAAAATGTTGAAACATGTTTTCCTTTTGTTTTACTTTACTCATTTTTGTAATACAACACTGGTTACTGGAAAATGCCTTACAGCTTTATTCAAAACACATGTTCAAAGATCTGAATGAAGAAAAGCTTTGACTCTCTCTGGAACATCTAACCGATATATCATTTGTGTGCTTCAATTTTTTTTTTTTTTTACTGTCAAGTACACTTTTATGTCTTTAAGATTTATTTAAACTAGTTTATTATATAATGAAGCTTGTCAGATCATAAGAACAAAGTCAAACAATATGCTCTGTATCAAAGTATAACATTTAACATATAGATTTAAGTATACATATCAAGTACAATGCAATCAAGCAGAGTTTAATCTGAAAATGCAAATGGTTCAGATTATTAAAGACACATCTGTCCTTTGAAGCATAATTTAGGCTGTTTATCAAAAAGCTGTGTGTAATTATATTATTCCCTCCCACCAACCATATTTTAGCCATGGATTTCTTAGTTTGAAAACCTTTATATTTAACCCCAGGGCCAAAATTTCACAGCCTAAACCACTAACTAAAATACAAACACAAACATAAATTTCAAAATTTATATAATCACCTCTAGTCTACAAACTATTGTGGTAGGACAGTCATTTTGATTACATTAATCTCATGGTGATAACAGAGTTGCATAAACTACCAAGTTATTAAATCTGAGTTTTCATATTTCCTTTTTCTCTATTTGTAAATATACGTTGCTTTGTTATATCCTGCTACTGTGCAGAAGCCTGTATGAGGCAAATAAAAAAGATGGGACCCAGGTTTCTTTTGCTTTGAACAACGGGGTCAATTTTAAACTACACTCCTTATTGCTTAAGTGAGGAACACTCCTAAAATTTATAATATATTTAAAAACAATATGTATGTAAAAATTACCTCTCTCAACTACTGCTGTACAGATCTGAGCCATTTGCTAAGTAACGTGTTTCTGGTATTGATCAAATTAAACGTACAATTAACTTGCAAAGATCAACAAGTGATTGTCTCCACTGTGAACAGCACATACCTGTAAATTTAAACTCTAAATTATAAATAAAATCTGCCATGCAAGCAGTCTGCTAATCCTGTCTTAAAGGCATGAGAAATACTTACCAAGGGGGATCTATATTGCTGCATTACCATGCACAGATCTAGCAACTGTGCATATAGGGTAGTAATAGGTCTCATTACGTGCAAAACTACAAGTAAAATATTAGTTCTTTAAGACATATTAAAAATGCTTTCTCCTGCACAAAAGAAGGAGCTTTTATGAGTTCCTGGAAATCAGGGCATTATATTTAGTTCTTGTGGGTCTAGTAAAATGCAACATGCTACACAATCAACACTCATTAAAACAGTTTCAAAAGTCAAGATATTGCAATGGCTATATGGGTCAAAACCATCAACTTATTAAATATGTTTTATTTTGAAAGACACAGGCCACCCATTGAAATGTTTTTTTACTCTGTATTTAAGAAATAGTCACTCAGGTGCTTACTTGTCAGTGCTTTTGAAAAGAGAGATTCTTCACTGCTCTTTTATTTTTTTTGGATCTAGTGTCACAATAACGATTTCTAATCAACTATCCACAGGGCACCTACATGTGCAAAAAACTGAAAGGTATTAATTTCATTACGATTTATCCTCTTCCTCAGCCCTATAGAGAAAATTGCTGTTCCTTGTAACAAAATGATGAGATGGGGCATTTTGCGTTCGGGGGGCAGGATTCCTATTCAGGACAAAGCTCCTCACCTTTCTAGAAATAATTCTTTATTTTAGGGAGAAAGAATATTGTGGAAGAGGAAGAAAGGCAACACTGGAAAAGCATTAGTTCATCACATCCTAATTTGGTTGGCTGTTTTCAAATGTATATGTAGTCTCACTAAGCAAACAGAATAACTTTTTAAACAGACACCAATAGTTATTCTTTTTCACAATGCAGACATTGTTTGATGGAATTTACACACCACGGGTGGCGTGTTAGATAAATAATTGAAAAATTAGTACAGTATTAAAATGTCTATTTATAATACTATTTTGGGACACTGAAAGCAACAACCCAGATTTTAGGTGTTTCTACAATATTCCGTTAAAAAAACAAAAACAACACAACAGCCCAAAATTATCTCATCTAAAATAATACATGTTCCAGACAACAAGAAATATGAAAGAGCACAAGAAGTAGTATAGCTATAGCAACCCACAGCCTTAAGGCCCATGGTCTTTGTATTGAAAACTAAGCAAGGCTCACAGTAGACTCAGAAGGTTAACAAATCAGGCTCTGGTGGGCCAAGAAAATCACAGAGAAAACATCTTTTTAACTGTTTATATTGGTTACATGATAATAAACTGTTCCACATGAAGATAATTAATGTTACTCCAGTGGCAGATACAGAGACAATCATATTTGTTAGGACAAAGGGAGTTTGAGTCTGGTAGAGGAGGACAGAAAGATTAATGTAATAATCCTATCTCAGGATTTCCTTGATTTTATAGACTTAGATCTACATCTGAATGTCTTTTAACACTACTTTATGCATAAGATCCTTGCTTTTTCATTCTAATCAAGTTGAAGTATCTGCATGTTGAAATCAGAAGCAGTTACATTCTCCAAAACATTTCTCCAAACATAAAGCATTTGGTCCAATTCCAAAGTAGGCTTTAGGTATCTAAAACAGGATTTATTTTGTCCTGAGGTGCCTGAATTCAAAACTGTGAGCTACATTACCCATACTTAGCAGCCATTAACCCTGAAAATAGCTCTGGTTTTCACCTGAAAGCTCCTCAGCCACATGAAGTTATCCACTATGTCACTAGCAGAGAGCTCCCTGTGCCTCAAGATCTCCCTATCTGTTTCCTCAGCAGGAATCTGGAAAATAGGCAAAATACACTGAAATGTCCCTTAAGAAAATAATCAGAACAGTAGGTGCGGAAAAATTTCAGAGTAACTAGGGACACATCCACTTGGAGACATGCATGGAAGTACTTTCCTGTAGCTCAGCTGGTACAACACCTGCACGAAAAATAAGGATACTGGATTCTAGATCTTTGCCCAGAGTCAAGCTTTGCTGATGCAAAGACCTTTTTTTCACTAATGAATTCAAAAATCAAAGGACAAAAGAAGAAGGAATGAGAATGACTGGAGCTCAGGGTCTGGTACGAGAGTGCTACTTCTTTGGGTTTGCTCCAGGAGCTACTTCTCTCTAACAACTGCTGCAACCAACCATGTTAAGCAGAAATTCTCATTCTCATTTCCCAAATGAACAGTTGTGTTCCATCTTTTTGTGCCACAGACTTTAAAGAAACTCTTTAAAAAATTGATCCCTACATTATGCTTCCTGGATGTCACCGATAACCTCCCTTCCTTTCAATCACCTCCTTTTGAGCAGTCTTCTGTTGTCTCCTTTTGAGCCAGAAAACGTCTTTTAATTACTCAGAGGAATTCCCAGAGAAAATCTACAACTTGCTTCAATAGTTCAAATGATTTCTTGAACTTCACATCAAATGTAAGATCAAGAATTGAAGACATAATGCTTTTTATCTTGCCTGCAGGTAAATTATAATGCACAGTTAGCAGTTCAGCGAGTGCTCTCTTCTGTTGATGAGGACCTCATCTTCATCTCAAAAACAGAGGTTACTCAAGCACTGAAACTGGGCACTACCAGCACCCAGAAAACAAACCCAAAGTATCTCTTGAATGACAAGAGACTTCCTTCTACTCAAATTCGCAGATCCCACATGTTCTTCTCAGTCTTTTAGAGTCAGTAAGTTCAGTAACTTAAGTCTACTAAGATGACACTCACACAAATGGCAGGCCCTACCACAAATGAGAATAAACAATTAATGATGTAATTTGTCTAGTCTTTCATCAATTATGGTCAGGCATAAATTGAGGACAGAAATGAGAAGCTGGTTTATAGCAAGCAGATTTCTGGAACACTCTTTCCACAAGGTGTGGGGGGGGGGGGGGGGGGGAACAAGTGTTCTATGCATTTTAAAATAGAGCATGATCTAATTATTAAAAGGACAATGTGAGATCCTATGATTGCACAGGGCTGAAGCTAATGATGCAGGAGGTCTCTTCCAGACATGTGTTACTCCTGTTACAGGTCCAAACAAACAAGCCATACAAAAAAGTTTCTCTCCTCTTCTCCAAAAAACATCTAGCTTAATTAAAATTTTGCAGTGGATCCTAGAGCTTCTGGAAAACTGTCAGTAGCTTCATTACTCAGAAAGGTACAGATAAATAGAAGCTGAATTACAAATGCAGTTATACTATAAAACTGTGCTCTGCTTTGTTATACTGAAGAACCATAGTATTGTTAACATAAAAAATGAGCTGAAAAGCCAGCCTGGACAAAAATCCAATTGTCAAGATGTGGCTGTCTGCAGCGGCCCAAGTTTCTCTCCTGCAGTTGTGTAACAGGCTTTTTGGGTTGCAGTATTCTTGGCAGCCTGAGCAAGAACAGAGACTGTTCAAGTTACACAACTGCAATGTCATTAGTGGCTTCTTAGGAGTGTGCCCAGAGCTGCCCAAGTAAGTTAGCATTATACTAAAACATAAGCTGCTAGTTAAAATCTCCCCTGTTGTGTACACAAGTCAGACTCCTATCACTGGTTCTCATCCACCACGTCCTGGCGAGCAGCGGGAGTGCTGCCTCTCCTGCTCCAGCGCGAGGCCACCGACTGCCCTGCGCCTCGGTGCCTGCCCACTCGCTGCCTTCTTCTAAGAGCTAAAGCTCAAAAAAGAATTACTTGTTCATTTTTATTTTTCATTTTTAGCAAGGTCAAGGGGTTTATTCAAATGCCATTTATGCCAGTTGCTCCTCCTTTTCACTCATTCTGATCTGTGCTGAGTTCTTCTGTCACTTGCTGACTTTTAGGTAAAATCTTTGATTTTGCTTACTTTCTCATTTGCTGCATGCTCTTTTGCTCTACTGATCAGCATTACTGACCATACCCATTTAACTAAGAAACTAGACTTAGTTGCTCACCTTAAAGCACACTAAAACCATTTATTGAAACATTTACTCTGACATTATCAGAAGCACTATCAACTAGCAATTTCTTGAGCAAGGAGATGCTATTCTTCTACTACTAGTAGTAACACTGGTATGTCAAACCATGAACTGCTATTTACAATCCTATTTCAGTGTAATTGGGGGGGGTTTGTTATTTTTTGGTTTTGTCTTTTTTTTTTTTTTAATATAGCATACTTTTCTCACACTGCAATAGGATGTGTAGGAGGTATAACAGCAATTGAAACTTGTACTTGTAAAATACTCAACTGCTATGTGAACTACAATATTAACTGCAGTCCCCAGTTATAAATCTAGTGGTTTTGGTACTGCCCAAAAACCATGACAGAACCAAATTAAAAGTCTTCTTTTGTTACCTCCCTTTCCCCCCATTTCCTTTTTCAACTGTAGCAGATCGTCTTTAAGGAGGAATATTACATAATAGATGAGATCAAAATATCAAATGATGTTTAATAATGCAGAATTTTAAAAGTCATCTTAACTTTTTTCCAAAGAAGTCATGTCATGGTTTTGCCTCAGCATGTACCCTTTAAAGTATCTAAGGGTCTTAATAGCCTCAGGACAGGATTTTTTCTATTGACTTTAATCATGGTTGTACAGTATTAAAGAAAAATAGAAGGTGTCTAAGCTATGAAGAACACAGAGATGACAAGTGAAGTTAAACATGTAGCACTGGTACGAGCATCTGTGAGATGTCTAACATTCCAACTGCCAGAACATGAGCTCCCTTTTCGACTTGTCTCATTGCTGGATAAAGCTGTAATGTCTGAATTCATCTCTAGTTTTGGACTTAAGACTACCCTTTCCCACTTCCCTGAAAATTAATAACTAAGAAATATTCTAAAACCATCAAGGAACGTTTTGATCAAGTGGATGAGATTTTCCAAAAGAGAACTTTGAAGTGTCCAGTCTCATTGAATCATTTTTTGGCAGGAGGGGTTGCCCCATTTGGAAAGGTGGTCCATTTTACAGTACCTCAGAGAACCACCCCAAATGAAATGCCCTTGAAACACCAAGGTTTAAAATTTACTTATTAATATATTCTTTTTTTTTAAATTTTCTTTCCTTTCCACCTCCTGATTGTTTGGTTAGAAACCTTGCAACAAGTCAAATGCTTTCTATTACTCCACTCCTGTCATGTCACTAAAGATCTGCATTCTAAAAAGAGAAAAGGAATAAAGCATTCCACTTTGACATTTGTGGTTCTTGAAATCACTGACATAAGGGAAAACATTTTCACTTAAAGTAGTCAAAATTATAACTGACCTTTCACTTATGCTGACCAAATGTATTATGTGCCACTCAATCACTGGGATCTATCATTCTTAATTAGCATCTACACAATAAAATAGCTCAGCTCAGAAGTATATTAATTACTGTTTTATGACTCTGCTTCCTATTATCCTGGCTGTACAGTACCAACATAAAAAGACAGGCCTTTTCCAGCACAAAGGGGCAGTACGTGTTCTGTGCAATTCATGAAAGTTTCATTAATATTTAAGTTCAAGTGGTTTAGAGGAACAGAAGGGAATGAGCAGTTTCTTTTTACTTCACGCCCAGAGGATTTAGCGCAATTTTCAGGGCAGTACAAATCACATGGTGTGATGGGACAGAAAATCTGCTTTGTATATATCCTTTCTTTCATATTGCGACTCACAGAACAAAATAAAACCACAAAAAATGCCAGTTCAGGCAACTCTCTTCAAAATTCTGTGTACTGATACAGGTACGTAATGGAGAAGAAATCAAAGAAAACATCGTTCCTTTGAACCACCAGCACTGGATAGAGGAGAAGAATAATCTACTATATTCTTTGTATTTAAATTAACATGGGTTTTCCCCCTTTTTTAATGATGTTGCAGTTCAAAGGACAGAATGATGATAAAACATCATTTGCTGTAATATTTCTCATGATGTGTCATTTGAGACTGTGTACCTCACACCCAAAGTGTAGAAATATAATCTATCTCAATGAAGTGGCTGCAAGCTGAAACTAGAAAGAAGGATTCATTAGTCTTTTATTTAAGAGACCTGTCTGGGGCAAAGTGCATGACTATAGCTCAAGGTGAAAAACAAAAGCAGCAGAAAGATGAAATACTGAAATATTAAAAAACTCCTAAAACTTGCATAGCAGCAAGAAGATCTACGTATAAATTCACAACCAGAAAATGTAAGTTTTTCCTGCACATGTTACTTGGCTTTGAACACATGCTCATGGCCAGGTTGGATAAGGCCTTGGGCAGCCTGGTCTAGTGCGAGGTGTCCCATGGCAGGGTGGGTTGGGACTACATGAACCTTAAGATCCATTCCAACTCCTTAACATTCTGTGATTCTACGATTCTAATATACACTTAAAGATTTTTAACTTAAAGAAATTGGTGTTTTGGGGTTGTCTGGTTTCAGATCTGCTCTGTAGCTCTGACTGCCAGAGCAGATCTCCCTGCGCAGCCAGCCTCGCTTCCCGTGAGGAAAACCCACCAGTGCCAGTAGGTAGGTCATGCTCTGAGCAAGTGCAGAGCATTCAGAAGAGATTCCCATCCCTGAGATCAGAGGAGACTTCAGCTTTAAGTTTTCAGTGAAGAAAGAAGGGATCAAGAGCCTTTGCCAGTCGTCTGCTTCACATGCTGCTTTCTTCCAGGACTCATCTTTATTGCAGAAGATATCACAGGATCATAGAACTGTAGAATTATTTAGGTTGGAAAACACAGCTTAAAGATCCTGAAGTCCAACAGTTAACCCAGTGAAGAATATCAACAGCGCAATCAATAGACTGGAATTGGCAAATATTTGGCCTTACAATTATGCAGTAGCCACACTGAGGGGAGAATAAAGTTTCAGAATACAAAACAGTTAGATGATCACTTTGATCACAATGTTAAGTCAATTTTTTAAAAAAAAGGATGCCTTTTATGTCAGTCCTGGATTATTTTTAGCATTACCTCACTAAAGCACCAATGACAGCCTCAACCTGTTAATATGCAAAAAGGTAAGATTCATCTGTCTCGTAGCCAAGAAAATTTAGTTGGTTATGTAAGGATTTGGGGGGGGGATGCCACCTCCTGAGATAAGAAATCACAGGGAAAAAAACCAAAACCAAAATCAGTTCCACCTTTCCTACAGTTTTGAGTGAGAAGAGAAACTGAAATACTGATGCTGACTCTAGTGAGATTAAGATTTCATTGTTCATTTTCAGAAATGTCAAAGATCCATAAATTTATGGTTGGAAAAGACATTTTGAATACCACAGGCAATTAAATTTCAAGTCATTGCTGCTGGATTGAACCCAGTAATTTGTATTCAGCTAAAACTTTTTGTATTGGGCTAAAGCAGCCCTGTGAAAAGGACTTGGTTTATCCTGCTCTGGATAAACCAAGAGATCCCACTGGCAGTTCCTCACAGCTGTTCTTTTCTAATCTGAATTTATAAGACTTCAGCTTCTAGTCAGGAGTCTTCCCCATTCCTGAAAAAAGATTTTAAAAATGCATTTTGCATTTTGTCCTCAGGATTTTTTTCCTCTCAGCTAGAAGGGCTGAACTGTAAATACCCCGCAAAGGAAGGGGAGGACATTCAGAGTCATGTTATTTGTCTTCCCAAGTCACTGTTATGTGTGACGGAGCCCTACTTTCCTGGGTATGGCTGAACACCTGCCTGCCCATGGGATGGGGTTAATTAATTCCTTGATCTGATTTGCTTGTGCATGTGGCTTTTGCTTTACCTATTAAACTGTCTTTATCTCAGCTCATCAGTTTTCTCACTTTTATTCTTTTGATTCTCTCCCCTATCCTTACACAGGGGGAGTGAGCAAGCAGACGTACGAGGCTGAGTTTTGTCTGTGATTACTGCAGCTCTGTGAAAAACTAACTCAGGCAGGGCCTAGCTTTTGTCTTAATGAGATACAGCACTCATGATATTACCTTTGGATCACAGTTCTCCTTCAATGACATGAGTAACAGTCCACTGGAAAAACATTCTGGTTCATGGAACATATATAAACATTTTTACATCAATACATGGGATATAACCAAAGAAGTTATTCTAAATATATCTATTTTGCAATTAGTTTATTCCTGGTGAGATATAGAGATGAAATTTGGAAATGAAATGAAAACTACGAGGAAAAATATTTTTCATCATATGTCAGAAGAATTTCTATAATTTGTTTTTGTTCTGCTACTTAGGGAACTGAAATTTTCTTTAGTACTTGTCCTCACACAGGGCTTTTCACTCATCTAAGTCTTGAAACTTGACTGCTGTTTTCATTTTGATGTTTTTTTTCTTTGCTGATACAAATTTTTCCTCAAAAGAATTCTTCCATCAAGTCTAAATGGTAACACATACTGCACTTTTGAAGTTATATATACAGACAAATAACATGAGAAAGACACAGTCTTAACAGAAAACAAACCTGAAATGTGCTCTGTGCTAAAGGGTTGGAGGAATAATCAAATTACCAGAGATCTCTTTTGTACTGAGTGATTGATAAAGTATAATCTTGATAAAGACAGACTGTCTCCTCAGCTATACATGTGCATACCTGTTATGTTTGGCTAAACAATAAGAGATACTTTCCACATGAAAGACAAAACCCACAAAACAAAGCAGTAAATCCTTTATACACTAATAATAACCTATTGTGTCATTTAGAAAAATTGCAAATGTATTCTCCATTTATTGTTCTAAACTTTCAATGAAGGTTAAAATACCTTATTACAAGAAAACCAGAAAAGTAGACCTGAAATCAATAACCCTATCAATTCAAAATAGATGAATCAATATAATAGCCATCTCCTCTCAATCAGAAGAAATAAATTGATATGAAAAGAAAGTTAGTAGTTCCATTTACAGGTGAAACATGGCTTAGAACAAAAGAAATAGTTTATATAGGTTATTAGCTATTTTCATTAGATATTTGAACTCACTGATTAATATTTCTATAGTATTTGATGGCAATATTCTGCTTAAAATAGAATAACATCATCATCATCATCATCATCATTATATTGTTATTATTATTACTACTGCTACTATGACTACTACTACTATTATTATTTTTTTTTCTAGATCCCTCAGTGTGTCCTTCAGACAATTATCCCTTTGTTCAGTGCATAAATTGCTGTTGCTGCTTTTCTCATCTGTAGAAGTACGTTGGTAAAATAACAGACAGTAATTTCAACCTTTACCCAAGACACTACAATCAAGGGTTTAGTTGAACTTGGGGTGTGATCCTGTAAACATATTTGGTATACCAAAGAGAAGAGCTTGTTACTTTAAGCACTTGTCTTGATTTTGACATCATGATTTAAGGATTTTACTAGGTCAACT
Source organism: Anabacerthia variegaticeps (assembly GCA_035583185.1). Lineage (NCBI taxonomy): Eukaryota > Metazoa > Chordata > Aves > Passeriformes > Furnariidae > Anabacerthia > Anabacerthia variegaticeps. The sequence goes on from JAWWEW010000078.1 coordinate 136,014,207, forward strand.
CAATCCTTTGGGCACTGTTCTTTATTTTGCATTGCACAAAAAAAAAAAAAAAAGTGAGTAACGATTTCAAATCCTTTACAGCCAAGTGAGGTAACATCAGGCTGAAAGAGAAACTGGTGTAAGAATGTTTTGTAGATTTTAATGCATATTATTTTGGGTGACACAGCAGTTATACCTTCCAAAGAGAAATCAGTTATGCCAATAGATAACTCAGGATCTGTCAAGGAGAAACTGAAAGGATGAGGAGTGCCACTTTCTATCTTTAGTTAAATGTAAGGTTCTGCAGCCTCATCAGCAGGACAGCAGTGACTGCTTTAAGACCCAAGGATTCCCTGCAAATGAGTTAGATTGGAGGAGGACATTGGTGAGCATATTACAAGACTGGCCTTTAAAGGTCCATGAAACTGTGAGCATGTACCAGCGTATTTGCAGGCTCCTTTTCCATGTACTCCTCTTGAGTGCTCAAACACAAACACAGCAAAAGCAACAGCAGTTACAGTATCAGTTCTTCTAGGGAAACATCACAGAGGAAGTATATGAGAGTACACTGCTAAATCTAAGTTTTTTCAACCTCTGGCTTGTGCAAGAAATGGTAACATTAAAAAGGAACACAAAACAATAAATGTAAGTGAAAGTAGCAGGGAAGCTTTTAAGACAGATAGCTATCTTACATAATGCACCTCATCCTATGCAGAGCTTCCTCATTATTGAGCCCTTAGATGTGCTTTTTTGCAGATCGCAGAGATGTCCCTCCACAACAAACCAGCTGAGAGTGAAGGCACCAAACACCACCCTCTTCCTTAGCACATCCCTCCTCAGTCCACAGTTAAAATAAGGAGGAAGTTTTACATGGGAAAATGTAAATGACTTACAAAGAGAACTGATGATGTTGGAATAAGCAGTTGCCTTGCAGGACCTGCGCTGCCTTTGACCAGAGAGGTTTTGGAAAGAAGTCAACTTGCCACACTTCACTTGCATCTCCTCAGGCAGAGCCTGAAGATGCTCCCTTCACTGGTTAGTGTTCTAGAAAAAAGAAGTTTCTCCACACTTAGCTGCCTTTCCAATCCCCTCTGAGGAAAAATTCCTAACACCAGATCTAGAGATTAGTTCAATTCTGTGCAAGTGAGTGAATACTACTACTGTGTTTTCTGACAGCAATTCCTAGGACACCCTCTGTAGACTCCCCTAAAAATGAATGAGCACCTGAAAGTTTCCATTGTTCTGTAATTCCCACTTAAAGATATAACCCGTATTTTACGCTGTGATTGACACAGAGAGGACTCTTACACCAAAACTGAAGATTAGAGCTTAAATACTCCTAGTAATAACAACGGAGACCAAGGGTGTATTAGAAGAATTATTTCTAAATAAATTCTTTCCAAGGCTTTCTGTCAGCCATTTAAAACATTATTTTGGGGTCACCCATGACCCACATTTCTTTAGCTGTGTCACATGCATAGATTTTCTTTTTGCCTTATTTTTCCAGCCTTATGATGCAAGAGTTAACACTCTGGTGAGGCCAATAAACAGTGCAGCAAATAGCACATTACACCTTTTCCAACACGAATACTTTTAAGATCTAGTGCATGCTTAGAATAATTTTTTTTTTTTTGAATGTTTTAAGCAGATGACTGCACAGGTTAAAAAAAAAAAAAAAGAAAAATTGGATTTTGAACAAATTCTGATTTGTGACTGCAAGACAATTTGCAGTGAACACCATCAGAAGCACACCGAGCAGCACATACTTGAGATCACACCCACCAGCCAGTCACGAAGTTTTCAATCTAACTTCTGAGCATCCTTGCGAATGGAGATTTTATTTGGGAGATGGAAGAGGAAAGACTTAAGCATATAAACGATTACTGATGGCATTCTTGTGCTGATCCTGTCTTATCCCTATCCTATATTTATTTATATGAGCAGCTCCCCCATTTGGTAGCTGAAAAGAAAACCATTTGGACACAGCTCATTCCATCTTCTGATCATCCAGTTTTGTTCATTTCAAAGTCACCATAGTTTAAGTCTTTTTAAGAGTAATGACCACTGTAACAGAGTTGATTGCACCTCTTCTTTCAAAACTCTGTCCTATCCCCAACAACAAAACTGCCCTCACCACAGTAGCCAAATTTCCAGCTCACCTCATGCTAGGAGTCTAAATAGGAAGGCTCAAGTGAATGTAGAGTTTGCACGGCTTGCATCTTGGACGACAGGTAGACTGGTTTACTGTCTGGTACTCCAAGGGAAACCCAAGACTGGAAGATGACACTGATTTTCAAAAGACTGTTTTGAAGGAATGACTGCCCTCTGTGCATAGAAGAGAGAAGTCATCAGGTCAGTTTCCCAACCAGAGCACATTAAGAGCAGCTTCACTGACTTCAGCAGAGCTACTTCCTTCTGTACAATGGGAGAGAAGCCTCGCATCAGGGAGTGACACACAGAGTAACTTGCTGGCTTCTTCAGTAGTTGGTCTGAAAACTACACCACTTACTCATGACTTTATGGCAGGACTCACACGAGATGTTTTGCATCACTCAGTTTGCAGAATGTGGAAACTGATGTAGTCAGTCTGACTTACATTTCCAGTGACCTTGCTAATGACTGGACCTCCAACACCATACCCCCAATATAGAATTTTCTACACTGGCTTCAGACTATTAACACAAACCTCATTCCCAAATAGGGTATCAGCAGCACTTACAAGATTATATTGATTTCAAAAATGGTATTATTTCTTAAAATGAGCCATTTTCTGGATATGAGAAGTAGGCTGAAGAAATGTAACAAGACAGAAAGCCGTTTATTTCAAGACACAGATGTTTAGCTTTTGCCTTGCTTATATTTCATGGAGAACATGACAGGCTTGCTAGGTGCAGAGCTAAGATCAGACATGTTCTACAAGCCTCTGTAGTAGAGAACTTAGATTTTGTCAGATGAAAGAGGTCTTGCTGCTTTCAGAAACACTGGAAACCCTGTAAAAAATGAGTTCCATGCAGTGAATTATTCCTCACAAGGTAAATTTTCATGATTTATTTCTTTCCAAAACAACTCACAAAGGCTCAAGCCCCCATAGTCTGTGGAACTGCAAACTGTGGTGATCTGCATGTTAACCACCATCAAGTTTTCACACCTTTCTACCATGATTGCTACAAATTTCACAAAGAACCAGCAAAAATTAAAAAAAAAAAAAAGTTATGAAAGATGGGTGAAAGAGAGCTTACAGCCTATCATGCTGTTTTGTTCTGTTTTCTGACAGACTTTGAGAAATGTGTATGCACCTTTATATGAATAAGAGACTTCATCTGTGATCCACCTTAAAAGTCCTAAATTCCTATTTTCCTTAAAAAGAGTTGTGCCATAGCAAGGAGATCTATTTCAGAACTTTTTGCTACTTACACCTAAGAGGTTTTCACTCCATAGTCCACAAATAATCATACAACAAAGGAATGATTAAATTTCTGAGTGAACATTAAAGGAAAAATTCTCAGTGTAAGCCAAGTAAAGAAAAATAAAATACGAAGAGTGGATTGCTCCCTAAATACTATGAAAGGTTTTAGATTTATCTGAAAAGTATATACCAATTATGAGAAACTGACACATCATCTCTCTCACCCACTTTTTCTAATAAATTTCATAACTTTAAAAGAGGGGGACAAGTGGGGTTTTATCACTCAGTGCTTTCAGAATTCCAAAGCAATAATAGGAAAGTGCTACTCTTTTTTTTTTTTTTTTTAATAAAGTAAAATTAACCTAATCTGAACATCCTCAGGGCAATAAGAATATTACTTTTCATCACCGCAAACCAATCCAACTCCTTCTCAGTTTTCAAAACTGCTTTTAGATTTGAATTTGAAAATTCAAGAACTCTTCCTGTTTTTAAATCCATTAATTACATTGTTTAGCCACATCATGCTGCTGGCATAGAGCATCACTTTAGATAGTGAAGCTGAAATAATTTCCATTTACTGTCAAATTCACTATCCATTCATTATCCACTGTCCAGAATTTAAAGATAAGTGCAAAGATAAGATGAGAAAATCATGTGCCTGATAAAAAAGGAAGCACTGTTTTTAAGAGAGTATGTTATATCTCTAATATATATATATGTGTGTGTCTGTATATATATCTCTGTATCTATATCTATATATATATACACACAGACATACATCTGAGGAGTTCTGGAAAAAAACTTCTTTCATTTTAGTCTTGGTAAGTAGATTTAGCAAGACATTTATTGACACTCCAGAGTTTTCAAAAAAATTGACATTTTTGCAAGTGGACTGTGGCTTCTAAGGTGGCAACCTGAAAGAAGTAAACCTATGCCCTTGGGTATTGCAGGTGACTTTCCATCATCGTCTCCAAAGCTGATGACTCCTCTTACCTAGTTTTTAACATGGCAGAGGGAGAAGAGGAAGACTGACAGTCTGTGCCACAACAAGAGAGCTGTTATTCACACTGCCGCAGGAATTGTTACTGCCTTTCATATTCAAGGTATGCTAGCACACTTTCCAAGTAATGAATTGCTTCTTGTCTGCAGGCAAAATGACAAACTGGTATAAATCTCTAGTGAGCATGTAGGACACTGAAGCCTGTTTAAGAATTTAGTTTTGCAATTTACAGAATATTTCTGGTGATTTCAAGGGAATATTAAGACACAGATCACTGTAAAGATCATATTAAGACAAGACAGCTACAAGAGGTGAGAAGTTCCCCATAGCACTATGATTTCTTTAGTACAGTAGCACTGTACCATTTGTATCTCTGGCCATCTCACACAACACAGTCAGCATTCTGCCAAGCAGGATGGAGAGATCTTAAAGTACGGGTAGCTTTCACTTTCTGTTACTTTTTGTGATGCTGCCTGGCTGTTTCCTTACAGTTATGGTCATTCAAATTGAAAATGAAGTCTTCTCATAAGTTATTCAAGCCTGTGAATCAGTCTGAGATGTCTTTCTATCTCTTGCACTGCTTGTGCTGCATAGCCTTTAGGTGCATCCCTGTTTACAGCAGCGCCAAACAACTCACCTGATTTCCCATGAACACAGCCTGATTTCACTGCCTGCCTCCTTCTGGCCCCAAAAAGGACACTCCCTACATGACAGAACTGTTCAGTGACAGGCAGCCTCTACCAATGCACAGGAATAGAACAACTTTCACAAGCTGCAAAAGAAGAGCGCGGCCAGATCCAGAGGAGCTGCTGACACCATGCTTCACTCCGTTATATTGGGCAGTGAACAATTCATTACAAATTTTTTATTTCATATGATGAAGAAAGAAGATGAAAAAGTGGGATAGTTGTTCATAAAGCATGATCTATTTGAAAAGACAATTGTTGTTTTGAGAAGACAATTGTTATTTTGAGATGGAGCATCTTCTATCACACCAGTACAGCCAGTCATAACATTCCTAGCACTTACAACAGTTGCAGGATGAGAAGCCAATGCACAGACAAAGCTGTCTTTCTCAAGTTAATGAATAACAACCAATCTTTTAGGACTAGATATTTAGACAGCTGGAACTGCATCACAGTCAAGGTGGTCAAAATCAGATACCTGAAGTCATGTTCCAAGTTCATAAGTTAGTAACTATTACTATTAATTGGAGACTGCCTTTTTTCTTTTTTTAAATATGACACCATTTATATGTCTAACTACCTTTAGTAGTACCTACATTTATGCAACCCTTCTTGAAACTTTTTCCCGTCTAATATTTCAGTCCAGAATAAACCAGCATCCTTATCTATCACTTACACGTACTACCATCTGTATTTGTAGTCAGATGACTGTACACTTTTGTATACTACAAAAAGAGCAAAATCACTTCCTTTGCCCTTCAAGGAAACTAAAATTAATTTCACTGATCTGCACTCAAGCATCTTTAATTAAAAGATCATAAGCATAAAAGTGGCTTTGACTTATTCTAATGTCCTCCTCAATTATTTATTGTACTCACCTTCTCACATCTGTGCACAGTTTTCTATTAGATGAATATAAAATACAAATATTTATGCACTTTTCAGTATTTCTAACTGCAGTGCAAATGTTATTAACTCCTTGACACTTAGGCAAATATACATATTAGGCAACCAAAGTGAGGCTACATGATGTTAAGATAGAGTGACCATGCTGAATACATCTACAAAGCCATCTGAGCTTTTGAAATGCTCTTTACCTGCCTGATACCTGAATAACTACAAGAAAGCTTCTTCGTTAGCTTTCCTAACAGCTTGATTCCCATACTAATGATTCACTGTGCTAAATCATAGCCTGGGAGGTTTCTCCTCCATGTGCAAGTATGACTGAAGTTTACGGGGCCTTAAGAACTTACCAGATGTGAATAGTCCCCCCTAGCTTGGAAAGCTCCGTTAAGCACTCACCAGTCTGTCCTAAAGGGCAATTGGAAGCAAGCTTCCAATTGTATTTCCCTGCTTGCATAGTTTACAAGAGATAAACAGAATCTAAAAGTTTCCTGTATCTATTTACATTACTTTTTGCACACAATAGTAGCTACAAAGCATTTGCAGTAAGTGCTATACAATATAATGCCTCTATGTACTGCATTTTCCTTTCATAAGTATTTCTCCAATTTCACTCTATGCAAGAACACATACTTATCTATGTAACAGAATGGCTCATTTCTACCCCCAAGGAAAATAAAAATAATTAAACTGGTAATCACAATCACATCTCTGAAATTTTAACCCAGGACTGCAGTGTGTCCACTCTATCATAAAAGATCTCTGAAAACCCATACTAAGTAAAGCCAGAGTTCTCAAGTGTGCAAAGTTAATAAAGCAAAACCAGCTCACCAGTTCTGATTATAAATAACCATCTTCTGAAGATGGTAAATCAATACCTATGCACAAACAAAAGTATTCCATGAAAAACATTACAGAAAAATGATCCTCATTTTATTACAGAAGATTGGGAGTTCTTCATTCCTTTTCTTTTTAGCGTGGATAGTTTTATTTGAAAGATCATGTGTGTTTTATCTGCACAGAAACTACAAATCAAACCATTAAGGGTTCCGGACGGTAAGTTACCGGACAATTATTTCCAAATGAAGGGAGAAGTTATATAACTTCATTTCTCTTCTTGGAGGGATGGGATGCATAGAGAAGAGGAAGGAAGGGTTTGTTCATGTTCTGAAAAACCGGAAAAAATCCTAGAAAACAGAGTTTACTGCAGTTTCTGCAAGACTTGAACCTTTAGCAAGAGCAAGGGACCACATAAAATACTCCTTTATTGCAGAAAAATAAAAAAAATCACTGAATTTATATCTCAGAATCAAGTCAAAATGAGCAAACCTTACTGAATTTAAATACACCACCATGGCATTAAACACAACAATCCCATGATGAATACATTAACCTACTAAAGGTGTACACAGAAAGGCCCAAGAGCTCTTGAACAATCCTTGAACAAAAGCATCGCTTTTGGAACATCCCATGCCACTCCTGGCACTGTAGTTCCAGAATGAGACAGAAAGGAGAGTCTGCTCTTCTGCAACGTGGACTGTCATTTACACCATCACAAGCAGTCTTTGTTAAATACATCATTAAGATGACAAGACAGATAGGGAGATATGTTATTATTTCAGTCAGACTAGCCAAAGGGAGAAAAACTACACTTTAGATTGCATTGTAAAGCATTCCTTTTAAAATGAACGCATAAATAAAAGCAAAGATTATGAAGCATTCATTGCAAAGACCTAATATTGTCTGAATTCATGAATTTTCTGCAGATGAAGACTGTCATCTCCCTCAGGCAATAAGCAAAATTAAACTTTGGTATTTCAAAGGTTGACTATTGGATTATACACCATTTAACCCAGTGAAATGTCAGATGAGACTGCATTTTAAATTTGTTCTTAAATGCTTTAAACATTGGGTAAAATTGCATTAATTGAAACTGGATTCATGACTGATTAAATAGGACATTGACTATTATTTTGTTTTCTAGGTTGGTTGACTACCAATTAAAAGACCTCATATGTAATCTGAAAAGTAGTGTTGGCCAATATCTTGAGATCAAAGCAAGGATCCAATCATTTTTGTTGGTCTTAAATGACAGCTGCCATTTCCACACTGTTATGACCAGTATTAGCTCTGTTTTCAGGATAACGAGTTTATTTTACATTGATCAGGATTTCGAGTTGTAACAGCACGCGATCTAGAAGTCAATCTTGGGTCAAAATGCATTCTCCAAGAGAGTTTTAAATCTTCCAGAAGTTCTGAAGGATAAAGGCCAGAAAACACTCCTATAAACTTTATAGAGAAATTAAGGGAAAATATATATGTATATACACACACTTTAAACCTTTTTTTCCTAATTTGTATTATGTGGTGGGATTACCTTTTTTTCACATTGGAAGGATCAGTTGTGTAACTGTTGAGCTTTTGCCCTGCTGCAGAAAACAGTATATATTTTAGAGTAGCTTATTATTATACTTGCATGCATTAACCATTTATTTTGATGTGACAGATGATTACTTAGCAGTAACAAATGCCAACTGGGCAGAAATCTAGTGAGTAAACCTGAATAAGAAAGTACAGAGGCCAAGACTGCACTAGAATTATGAAGCTTCTTTATTCTCAACCTGCAATTCACTGTCTGTCACCTTGCCCAGGTGCCAGTCTAAACCAAGTCACTCCTGAATGCTGATATTTATTTACCACCTCCTACATTCACTTACACCAGATGACGATCTAAGGTGTGCAAAACTGCCTTCCTCCGATGCCCTTTGTGCTTTTGTGCATATTCATCCATCTTAAACATGCTCTTTTTTTGCCTCTGCAGAACCTAAAAGCAGTACAACTAGAAGAAGAGGAAAAACACATCTAAGCAAGGATAAAATAGAAGAGGAAGTATGCTGGGCAGGAGGAGGCTCTGCAGCAAGGATAGCTTTGTCTTCTACTTGAGACTCCAAAAGACTCCATAGCAGCAGGAGACTTGTGCTCTTTCCTGCAAGTATCTTGACTGTAAAACTATAGCTGGTTGAGAAACCATGAAGAACAACATGCATGCTTCTAAGAATCTTTAGAATAATCCCACCTAAGATTTTCTCAGGATGCCTGCAGTCATTTAAAAATATCCGTTATAAAAATCAGTGAGCTGCAGTGAGACAGCCCCACTACCACCCATGCAGCTCCATGCCCCCATTCAGTGTGACACACATTATATGCATGTAGTTGGCCTATCATCCACACCCTGCTGCTGAGCTAAAAAATGCCCAATGCCAACATTTCACCATGCCAGTGGAAATACATTTTTTGGCTCATTTCCAGACGTTACACAACCTCACAAAGTGTTTTAAATAAAGAGTTATGGGGAGTGGGGGAATTTAACGGAGGTGATTATTCTGCTAACACTGAAGATGAGAAAGGGAGAAGAATGGACTTAAAAAAACCTAAACATTTTGCTTAAAATCACATGGATTTCAGGAGCTATGTTTCAAATGCAGAAATCATTATGACTGTGTTTTTTTTAACTGTTCACTTTGATTAAGTTTTAATACTACATTTTTCGCTGTTCAAAATTTCCTTGGAACTTATATAAAGATACAAAATACATGTGAGCCTTGTCCATCAATGATTTGTCAAGTATACTTATTTTTTTCTCCAATATATGAGATTAATTTCATACATTTTTTATGCTGTTATTAACTCTCAGCTACTGACACTTGCTTCTTTTCTCTTTTTTTTTTTTTCCCCTGCCTCTATTCAAAATAATATTTCTAAACGATGAGCTTTAAGTGCCTGCAGCCCATCAGCCAGCAGTGGAGCTACTGTAGTTTACAACAGCACTAAGGGGTCCTTTTGCCAGTTTCTCCAGGCCCTGTTGTGCTTTATAACCCTACACATGATAACGATCCGAAGTGCAGGATGGACCTGGGTCCCTGCGTGGCTGCTGCTATTCACCCCTCCTGCACTGCAGCCGTGGGTCGGCACTCTGCTGTCGAGGGCAGTGGGATTAGCCCCTTCCCTACCAAAAGGCACAGAGCAGTATTTTGCTAAAAGGGAGCAATTTCACAGCCTAACATCACTGGGGTAGCACTAAGCAGCAACATGTCCGAAATTAAACACCGTAAAAGAAAAAAAAAAGAAGTAAAAAAAAAAAAAAAAGAAAAAGAAAAACCCCAAACATTTCATGTATCTCCCACAGGAGATTTTCCCAGCCTACTCCTTGCCTGCCCAAACCCCCTTTTCTATCATTCCATTAACAAAGCCAAGGAGCTCACGCTGTGGCATCTCATCGGAGGGCACTGGAGTTAACAATGCGAGTGTGAGCTCCAGTGGCCATGGCAACAGTAGCTAATTCTTCTTCCCAATCAGGGTGGCAATTCTCTCCCATGGCTTGAATCAGTTACAAAACAAAATACTCTCAAAGACCTTTCAGAGCCAATAGCCTCGCAGCTAATCTGCTAATAGGAAATAATCTGCAGCTAATATACACATTCCAGGGCAGCAGTGTGTTTTCTTAATACTTTGTTACATGGGCCTCTTTCCAAAGAAAGCAGAGCAAAGAATAGAAAACAGACATTCATTAAAAATAGTACAATACTACCTGGCCGCTATTAATGCCTGAAACGTGCTGCAACTTGCATGGCTCTTAAAATGGTGATTTGGAGTGACAGCAGCCAGATAGACTGAGTGCAATGCAATTAGATCAAAAAAGTTGCATACAGTATTAGTTAGCAACTAGTTCATGTGAAAAATCAGCCTTGAAATGATTTCCACATTGCCCTCTTTTCATTTAAAGGATCTCTGAACAAAAACACTGAGTTGGAAAGAATGTGCATCAGTCTAGATGGATACACAAAACCAAATTCTAATAAATATGCACTTACACCATACTCATCTAACTGTGTGATAGGAGTTTACATACATTCTCCACCTGGCTTAAACACAGGAGTAAACAACAAATGGACATTGAGTGAGAAAGGAGTGCTGAAAAACTAACAACGAATTACTGATTTCGTATCAGTAACGTCAGGAAATCCGCACACCATGGATTAGTTTCAATGTAACAAGTGTAGGACTTCACTTCTGAAAGTCTGAATGTATTGCCTTCAGTGGTTTGTGGTTCAGGTGCAGGCCAAAGACAGGGTGAGCTCCAGCCTGCTTGGGATGTACACGATGCCATCTTGTATGTGTAATTCAGAGACGTAACCACTACAATTGGATTAAGGAGGTAATTAAACAAGTCTAAATGCTGCCAATGGAGGTGGTTGTCACAGGAAATAACTCTCTCAGTTTCACAACCATCTCTGCTCATCACATCCAACACAAACGATCATATTTGCACCACCAACACAGTACAAGTGAAACTAAAAGTTTCCCAGTGCTCAGGTGTATTTAGACTTTTCTTTCTTTTTCCCATCCAGTGGGTAAAGCCAAGGACACCTGGTCATTTCAGGTCACTTCACAGGCATCAAATAGAATTAAAAGACTGATTGCAGATTCTGGCAAAAGACTGGGAGAGACAGGAGTGATGAATACATCAGTGCAGTGCAGTGCAGTGCAACTGCATGTCTTCAACTATGACTGTAAAGGCAACTCTCAATCTACCATGATCTCAAAGTACCAAAATGTTTCATTTTTAGACCCTCCTGTTAACTTCTGAAACTTCTGTTAGTCAGGGCGACATTTCACAGGTTTCCTCTTGTTCCTAAGATGATTAATCTTCACTGTAATTTTAAGCTGTAATACACAAAAATTCTGTGTCTATATTTAATATAAAAGCTGTTTTATTTTAAATGTGGAGAAAAAGAAATGCATCTTTTCATTATGATCTTATTTTTATTTTATTGAAAACTGCTTGAGTACTAAAATGGGAAAAAGAAGGCAGCTCAATGTAATGGGCAAACAATTCTAGCAGCAAGAACATTTCAAATGTTCTGATTCAGAAATATTGTGGAAGTACCCAAGCCAAAGGCCCTTAAAAATGGTAGGTCTCGCAGTTCACAAATATGAGAGATACAGTTTAAGTAACGTTCAGAGCATCACTAATGGGGAGACCTTCTCCACATCAGGGGCCATGTCCTTTATAGGGAATTGCTTTAGTCTCTTATCTCAAGATTTCATGTCATGCAATCCGTTTCTGCTTGGTGCAGTATTCCCCAGGTAAGCTAGATGATTTATGAGAATGAGTGCAAATTGGTCACTTACAGATTTTTCTAATGATGGACAGTGAGTTCCTCTTGTACTTGGGGCATTTATAAGAGCTACTTCCTGCATGAGTTTTCTTTGAAGTCATCTCAGCAGCTCCTGCTGAATGCCCTAGGGCAGAAAGCTCTCAGGACAAGATCTCTTGACAAGGCAGCCTGTTTCCCTGAAATATCCAGGAACCTTAAATCTGGCTGAAACGGGCTGAATTGCTGACAAGCTTCTGGCTAAGAGCAGAAGGAGCCGAAATAACTGTACAGACATATACAAACACCCTTCTCTCTATAAATGCAAGAATAGGATTGCATAAAGCCACATTACTATGTATACAAGCCCAATGCACAGTGATAAATCAAATTATGCTTGACTTTGCTCAGAACAAGTAGTTTCAATGCTGATCTGCAGTTTATACATCAGCATTTAGTGTTTGGTGACAGCTATTTTACACAAACTAACCAACTGCACAATTTACCTTTTTTTTGTTTGTTTATTTTATCCTGATACTGAGTTTCAGTCCCATCCTCTGTTAAAACAGCCTGACTCATTCTGAGCACACTCGGCAGAGAGAATGAGATTTCAATAGTGGTCAGCACTAACCTACTTCTGCTCTCCAGCCATTGGCACAGTAAGTAAAGACTCCTTGATTTTGATGGGAGAAACAGAAGCAGGTCATTGCTGAGGGCTCTTGAAATTCCACCAGAATCTCTAAACAGGTCGAACATGCTGCAGTCTCACTGTTGTTTATCCCTGACAAACCCAGCCTGTGTGATATCTGTTTATCTTGATATATATTCGAACCAGCTGCTTGGAAGGAGACTGTGCAAATAGGCAGAAACACCACTTTTTTATCCCATTCTGACTTTCCCCCAGTTCTGGGTGGTGATGGTTTGGTCCAGTAATGTGCTTGCCTCCACATTTCAATTCCTGCATCCTCTCTGTCTCAGTGAGAAAGAAAAAAAAGCTGCCTGAGTCACTGTGTATTCCAAGTCTTTACTTGGTGAGAGACCTGAATGTTGCCCAGTTCTTAGAAAAAAAAAGAGGAGAGACAGAATAAGAGATAGAAATAAAAGCCGGAATCTTTACAGTTAAATGATTTTCATCATTGAAGAGTGCTTTTATTTCTCTTTAAATCAGTTTTTATAATTTGAGTTGTCATGACAACATGATGCAACACTTCACTGCCATGACAATCTGACAACTTTCAAAAACAGTAAGTGCTGTTTTTACTCTGTTTTTCAATCGCTCCCAAGGAAACAAGCTGTTATTTACTTCTGTGACGAAACTCATACGATATCATAATGGATCCAATGTCAAGAAAAATTAAGGCATAGAATGGGGGAAAGAGGGATGGAAAATGTGTTTTTGTGTACATAATTACTCCATAAAAAATACATCTTTTTTCTGATGTCTTATCCCAATTCACCACCACCATTCTACTCATTTCCACTTGTGAATTCACCGACTTTCTCCACAACCTGAGCTGCACCTTGATTAATCATAAGATCATAATTGACTCAAAAATGGCCTGTTTTCTTAGCAGACATTTTAGTTGATATTTTTATGCTTGGTTGTGTGCATTTGGATACTACAAAACAAACTGAAATAAATGAAATCTCTGTGTGACCATGAGTTAACTCCAGTGGAGCAATGTACTTTTAAATCCCATCAATTTATATGAGACTTGTGTCTAAATTCTATGGGGACGATAAATCCACTGGCTAACTCTCTTGTAGATGGAGCCAGAAAATGTTTCCAGACACTAGAGCTTGGTTATCTATATTATTCAGCTGTAGGGAAAAAAAAATCACTGGGATGGTATCCATTCTGTCTAGCAAAAATAATACTCAAGAGCTAACATGGACCAAGGACCACTCACAAAAAAGCAGAAGGGATGCAGCCACTTTGTTTTGGAAGCTAAGGCAGTTTAAAACTACTAAAATACAACAGCTGGTCTCAGCGGTATGGGATGATCTCTAGCAGTATTTTCCCTACTGGGATAGACATAGTCACTGTTTTCCTAGCAGCTTTTTTTTTTTTTTTTTTGAGAAACATGAAAAAGCCCACAAGAGTTGATATCAAAATACATTATACTAAAGGCTGACTTCACATAGGTGTGATGGTGGGAGGCTCTTTTAAAGCACAGCAATGCAATTATATAGCACTCACTACAAGATCCAACTTAATCATGAGACCTTGCTGTCTCAGTACAGGTGAACACCTGGACCCAGCCTCAGTGGGGTCACCCCACACCTGCCTCCTGCCCAGTCCCCACACCCTCTGCAGAAGCACCCAAGCCTGGACACAGCCAGAGCAGCAGTGAGGAACCAGGGAGACTTTCAGTCTGATACAACATCACAATATGTTTTGACTATCAATTATTGCTTCCTTAAACAAAACAGTACTGGAGCAAAAAAGCAGCAGTTCTTTTAGGACACTACAGTTGAGAGATTGCTGTGTGTGTACAACCACAACTCTGTGACAAAATCTTAAATATACATATATATATGTGTGTTTGTACATATATATAATTGACAAATAATAGATCAATATTTTAGGTATATCTGTTTTGCAGCATCAATATCTACTAATAACAAATGAATCATTCTATAGGGAAGAAAAAAGAAGCACACTCTCATGACTGATATTTTACCTAATTTAAAAATTTCATGCACTTTCACCACCCCATTCAGCCGTTTAGTGACTACACACGACAGGCTCAGATAAAAGTAAGCTAAACCAGAGGCTTCAGTGCTTTGCTTTCTTTTCTACGAGAGCTCAAGACTTAATTTGCAACCTGTCTAGAAGACAGGACTTCACTAGGAGAAACAAAGCACAGAGGAGCTAAAAATTGTCCCATCTGGAAGATCTCATCCAGCTTACATTTTTCTGTATGGGAATCTTTCCACTGATTTCAATATAACCTAAACCAGAAAATAAGAGAATTAATACACAAGCTCTTCACTAAAAAACCAAACAAACCCAGACCCACTCCTGCCTCCAAAATCCCACACAGTTCCCACTCCACACATTAATGTCTTTACTTATTCTGAGTTCCTGTTGACAGGAACAGATATAGCCTTTGTTTCCATTGGTACCTCATTAGCAAAGTAAGTCCGCCAAAACCCAAAGCGGTTCGAGATCTTGTTTCACAAAAGTTGCCTTTAAACACACTTCTGTTTATGTTTGTCAGTCAAAATGTGCTCGTGCTTGTTGTCATATAGGTCTGCAGTCAGGACTATCTTGACTGTCTTCTCCATAGAGGTGATAATCCAAAAAGTATCATATGAAGAGTTGTTTCAAATCATAAGCTCAGATATTGCCAGAAGGTGGAGAGGAGGCAAAAGTCACTGCAGAGCAGGAAGGGAAAGGGGGAATGTTGGAAAATCATCAGGTTTCTCCATGGCATAACAGTGACTTGAGTCAGAAACTTATACGCTGGGAACTTGCATTTTGACCTCAACATACAGAAAGTGGAGACACTCATAGGCACTATCCAGATGGTAATTTGAACTGGCTAGCCATAGTACGGGTGATAAATCATCATTTAACATGGCCTATGGAAAACCAAGGCAAGACATGAACAGGATGTGTGATGACACTTTGTTAGTACAAGAGAAATTGGTATGATCTGGGTATATTTTCAGACATTTGAATATCAATATGCAATTTCAGTAATGGTTTGTTATCAACCTCAGACTATTTCAACAGTGAATATCAACTCTTTCTCCTGAAATGTTCTTAACCACTTAGAGGAAGAAAAGGGAGATTTTTCTTAAACTCAACTCTCAAGAAATAAACCAGAAGAGAGAAACTTGAATAGTGATACATGGTAAATTGGGACACCCATGTCTGATTTTAACCTCACTTGTGTCATGGATCTGTTTCCTGTTGATGGCATATAACAGGGAGTTGCACAATGTACCAGAGAAATTTGTGGGCAGCATGATGATGATGATGTAGAAAAAGCAACACTGAAATACGGATTAAGCACAGGAAAATTTGTACTGGCTGAAGGGGGATGCTCCAGAAGTATGTGGGCAAGTGATTCATCAATGAGGAAGGGAGAGGCAATATCAGCTCTTGTCCTTTCAGAGCCTGTTAGTTTGGAAAATAACTTTCCCAACCTTCTACCCTCAGGCTCTTTCTTAGTTCATTTTGACAAAAATATTTACCTTAACATCAAGTAAACACAGATCTCAAGGAAATGTCATAAAATAATCTTTCCAATAACAAACTTTATCTTTACTCAGATGAATTGTATGAATATTCTTACATGCCATTTAAATCAACAAATGTACTCTGCACATTTTTAAAGGAAAACATAGAAATTCAGCACGTAATTTAGAGACTACTATCATTTAATTATTAAGGATTTTAAAATTACATTAGCATTAATTACCATTGCTCAGAAATGCATATATTCATTTTCTCTCCTATCAAATTTGGTTTGTTGGTAGTAATAGGCCCACAACTTTCCTTTTCTTAGGTGTCTATCTAAAGTATGCATGATATGTGATAAATACGAATCATTATTCAAGAAAGAACAAGAAAGAATGGCAACATCGCAAAACAAGCACCAGTTTCCCCATATTTTGAATAAGAATGCAGACCAGAAAAAAATGGGGTTTTTTTCCATAGCACTGTTATTGCACTTGATACTTCTGAACGTAAACTTAATATGTTAAATATCACTTCTATAGTTGTAATAAGAAGTATATATAAAAATACCTAAAGTTAACACCTGTCCTGTGAAACTTAGAATATTTTAGTATTATGTGGTTTGCTTTTTTTTTTGTGTTTGTGTGTGTGTGTAGAACAACACTGTGAAATATCAACATAAATAAACAAGTGTGAGATGTAGCACTAATAAATTTTAGTATGTGCATACACACAACTCATCCAAAGTTCCTCTCTGTACAGTATTAAAAGTATGACATCACTTTTCTGAGGGGTTTGACATGACTGTGCTCAGAGATTTCCTTTGCTTCTATTCTGTACTTGTTTCAGCCTGTACCATTTCAGTCATCCTGTTATAACTGCAGCTTGAGATGGAAGCAAAGAAGGTACAACATGGGCACTAACATACCACTAGTGTATCTTGAGTCACTTTTCCTTGGTTTTAAGGTCAAAAGCTTGAAGCGGCTAGAACTTGTAGTAAACATTCTATCTCTCAGCATTTACTGAGATTGGCAGCTTTTTGAGGCAACGTTGCATAGACTGTAAACACTTGGGAGTGCAAATGCTTTTTGTTAACATGTGACTCATAGCAAAAAGAGGACCATGTGCTTTAAGGGAACTATGGTAATATAAATAAATAAATATTAATCATCATCATTATCATCAATCTTCCAGCAGTTTCCTGCAAAATTTGTTGAAGAGGTAAAGACAGAGTGCTGCTGATCTGATTAAGGATTTCCTTCTTTTTAAACTGCAAGTCACTTAAAGAAATTGTTGTATAAACCTACTGCGTCAATTGCAATCAAGTTGATTGGTAAATATTAGCATGCTTTTCTATCACTGGAATTTGCAGCAGAAGCAAGTACATAGGATATATAATGTACCCAAAAAAAAAAAAAAAATTTGATTGAAGTTGCTTGAATAATTTCTCTCTTATCCCAAACTATTAGCACCAAGCTTCATCACTACTGAGATCTAAGGGCAACCACGAGCTCCCTTCAAAAACTGCGTGTTGCTGAATCTGTGTTTTAAGTCATGGGTCCAAGAAGCAATGTACTGAAGTTCTCAACCCTCAAAGAGCAATGAGCTAGGATGGGCAAGTACTGCATCCTGAATGCAGTAATCATTGTTTTGCCAGACTGGACATACTGGCAGTATAACACTTCTTTGTTGTAGGAATAGAAAAATTTATCTCTGTATATTTGTGCTCTCTTTTACTGGAACAGTTTCTAGCTGATCACTGAGAATTGCCTGGATGAACATCTTGGTACGGACTTGGATTTGAGAAGGAGCTCAGCTCCCACCAGCACCCCAAAAATCTGCCTACATTTTGATTGAGAACAGAGCAGAAACCCAAATTCATCCCCTTACCTAGGCATCCCTGAGCTATTTTGAAAATGTGGCCTTTATCCCAGCCTGTTGAACTGTACTCTGATTTTCAGAGAAGGAAATGATACCACGAACAGACATTCATATGCTCAAAACCTCCTTGATGCTTGCACAACCACCTCCTCTTGTGCTTGTCTCAACAGCAGCCATTTGCCGTTCTTTTTGCAAATTTGCACCTCATTTAAGGCTGACCTAGAACTAGGCAAAATTGAACACAGATTGGAAGTAAAATTTTATCTGAAAATGTAGACGGGGAAAAAAAGTTTGTTTTCAACCATTTGTTTTCAGCCACCCATTTTTTCATCCAACTACAATTCTAGCACTTTAGCGCTCCTTATACAACATTCCTGCAGGAAAGGAAAGGAACGGTCAAGTTGCCACCATGTCTGCTTTCCCAGGAAATACAGCTTGTCAATGCCTGTTACTGAGGTGCAACCATGCGGCACACCCATCTGGATGGCAGATACATGTTTCTATTCTCTAGACCAGTGTCGGAGCAGTTCATATTTAATGTGTGCGTGTTTCTGTGTGTGTGAGAACGGGTCATTAACCATTCCCCAAATTGCCTCCAAATTAACTAAGGCCATTACCTGGCAAAATGTCACATGATTTCAAAACCAATACTCTAAGACCGACATCTCCCCTGAAGATTATTTCAGTAAAGAACATATCATTATGTGAGCTTGAAAGTTAGGTCTCCCATGAGAGAACATTCCTTGATATTAGCCAAACCATCAGACTAACAAACACTTTCTATATTTTTAACATATGGATTACATTTGAACTGACAGTGAATTTTCCTCTGGACTGATACCCTGCCGCCTCCGTACATGGTTATGCTTATGGCGCTCTTTTAAACACCGCTGCCCTGAAATAAACTCCTACTATTCCTCCAGGATTTCACACCAGCCAATTTAAATATTTTAATAATGAGTAAAAAGTTTAAAATGAAGATAAAATACTGTGTCAAGCCACAGACAGTGCTGACAGTTAAAAAAAAAAAAATGCTTTCTTTGCAGCATCCATCAGCACATCTGTGATTGTACACTGTGTTACATCTCTGGATCGTTCCGGATTCCCTGTCTTCTACTCCTGTCTTTCCAAACCAAATCACTCAGGAGATGGGCAGACCAATAAGACAAACCAACAGCAATGTCTGCCGCTGAAGGTCCTGCTGAAGCTGGAAATGCAGTGGCCTTGCTTAGAGAGGTGATGTGCTGGCAGGGGCCACCACAGTCCCCACTGGTGGCTTTCTGGAGAGCCCCGTTGAGAGCTGGAGCTCATTGCTGAGCTGGGGCAGCACCAAGAGCGACGCTGCAGTCAGTACAAAAATGGGGCCCTCCATGGGAATGAGAGGCACTTCAGCACACGGGGATACCTGTTACAGCCTCCTTGTGCTAACAGAAACAATCAGCTGATAGCAAGGTGCTTTCTCTACTAGGTGTGACAGAGCGGGGACATGAGCACCACGCAGCCTGTGGCTCCAGCCCAGCAAGGAGCACCCAATCCCCATTCTGTTTGTGAGCTGTAACCAGGACAATTGCAGAGCAGCTTAAGTAACGCCTCCTTTCCACACATCTATGGCCTGAATTGTCCACAACTGTTTAGGGCTTCCCTCAGCCTTGGCTGGAGTCACAGTGCTGCACAACATTGAAGCTACCTGTGAGCTTCATGGGTGACTGGCACTCATCCAGAAAGACATTTCTGAAAGTCTTTCCATGGCTCCCTTGCTTCTGTAAAAAGTGTGGCACCATGGGCTGATGCTACACCTCCAAACTTTCATCTGTTCTTCGAGCTTTTTTTCAGTCAAGATAAAAAGCAGCTAATAGAGTCCCCTGACAACCACCACATCCTGGCAGGAGGAAATGCTTCGTATTTCATGGTGATTTGGGTTTCTCAGTGCCAGTCATTGTTTCTGGTTTTATGTATTTAATAGTAATCTGAAAACTAGAAACTTAGCAACGTATTTTGTAGCTGATTTGGTTGATAATGCCTTTTTTTAAGCTCTTCCTGCTTTAGGATAGCATGGTAACAAAATGAGGTGGGTGCACGCCATTAAGAGAAGAGAGTGAATTAAGCCAAACAAGAAAAAATAAATGCTGAAAAGGGGAAAAAAATTAAACTAACAGCAAGCTGATGAACAGATTAGTTCTATTTAGTTTCATTTTCCTGTGCCCTTCTTTTGGATAGTTCATTATTAACTAAAGTAAATTCAGCTTTTCACAGGAATTAGAAAAATGATATGAAAAAGCAAGTTAACTAAAATGAGCTGATACAATTCTTTTTTTTTTTTTTTCATTGATTCAATTGAGGGACTTTAGAGAAGGAAAATGAGAACAAACTACAGAATTCTATCTAATGAGAAATCTAACTAACAAAAATAGTTTTAATGCAAAAGGCAAATTAAAGAGGCCAAAAAAAAGCCCTCATTCCCTCTCTGCAGTGATGCAGCCTGCTTCAGTGAATATTGCCATGTCTTATAGCGCAAGTCTGTAAACATTCTGTGCTGATAGAGAAGGGTGCACTTTGCATTCCTTTCTCAATATGGTAAAGCTGCAACTTATACCTCTGACTTATCACAGCATTGGGAAACACATGTTTTCCCCTTATTTGGTAGCACAGAGCCTCTGGAAAGCAAAAGAGACATACTCACCAGTACCAACTGCGAGCAACCATCACAACAGACCTGTCTACAAAAGCTGGCATTCCACCTTCTTTATGCAGGATAGAAAGCAAAACTGCTGATGTGCCTATGGCCCACTCTACAAACACAGAGAGAAAATGGTGCAAGAGAGGATGGAGGAAGGGACTTGTACACAGCACTCAGCAGAGCTCTGAGTTCAGCCCACTTGGATGCTGGCTGCCCTGTAAGTCAGTGCCCAGTTTTCTGTAAGCAGCTCATAACACACCAAAATAAATAGTCAATATGTGGGTAGCTATTTTATGATGGAAAGTAGGAGGAGAAGTGCTGCATTAACTGGAACATTGAGCGTCACAGAGTTGCAATGCCCTCTTAACCCACAGCGCTTCCCAGGGTACACGCAGATGGCAATGCAGGGAAGAAAGGAAGGGCCATGCTGTTTTTTTTCTGGTAGATAGGATAAAGTTGTAGGACAGCTCTACAGCTGCACTGAGAAATAGATTTTGTTGCTAAAAATAAGGGGAGTAAAGCAGATTTTAGGAACCTTAGTACCCAACTGCCCTCCTAAAAGCTGTGTTTGGAGGTAACTAAACACCAGGGGTCTCAGGATTGGTGAACTTAAAGCTCAGAAATTATATCAGAAATATTCAGCTCTGAGAACAAGAGCAGGAAACTGAGGTTTGGCCTATCTGAGAAGCTCCGTACCAATGTTATCGTTGGGAAGCCCATGACCTGCCGGCCCTGCTGAGGTGCTGCAGCAGCATCAGCCTCCCTCCAGAACACTAGAACATCTCTTACTCTCCTCAAATTGAGTTCCAACTTCTAAGGTACAGCATAAAAGGAAATAATTTAGTGGGAAGAGTCACCATTTAGTGGGGAAAACTCTAACACAAAAAGGACAAAATGTTTTCCTTCCCCCCAAAACACTTTCAGCCATATCTCCTAGGAAGATCCCTAATCACAGCACCAGAGCCCAAGGCAGTTCAATGTGGGACGTGCAAACCATGGGGACTGGTAGAGAGCTACGTCTGAGTGGCTGAGTGCTGCCTCCTGCACATGCAAGCAGCTGTTACTGCGGCTGCAGCTGATGATGCCTTGTAACATCAGCTCATTTGGAAACTCCTGATGAGAGTGGTGCCAGGAAAGAAATGTCTCCTGGGGTCCAGCCCACACCCTAGCAGGGAGATGATTCTCCCTCCTGATTGCTGTTGTTGGCATCTGATCACTGTACTTGGGACATTTTTTAAAATCTCCTTAGAATCCTAAATTTAACTTGTTTCCAGTAGCAACGCTGGTCACACATATGGTGGGGAGAGGGGAATTAGGTTTAAGTTGAGGTGTAAGGAGGAGAAAACACCTGTTAGAAAGCTGCTAGAGAACTGCCCTTTCCATCCTCTGTGGATAACCTTTAGACGGACAGAGATGTCCTGCCCAGCAGTCAGTGTGATGCTGTTACTAACACTGTATAGCAACCATGTGCCATCTTGTCAGGAGTGGCTGGCAGGAGCCTTCTTGTCAGGACTTGTTTTGGTGGTGAACAGCTCCTACACTGTCCTCACAACAGTAACATTTTGCAAAAGAGGTATTAAAATGTTGTTACAATAAACTGATCATAAAGTGGATTTAAAATTCTGGTTCATTCCTTTTCCCTCAAACAGCAACAATGAACTTTGCAGACACCAGTTTCTCCATGCAGCTGTAGGAGGAGGTATTTTTAATACCATTTTCTGAATGGAAAATTAAAATGGAGAGCTAAGTGAGTTTTCCAAGGACACAGGTCCAAGCAGTGTCGGGCCCCAGAAGGGACATTCCTTATAAAGTTACTTTGCAGAAAATCACTGCCCCCCCTTCCTCCCTACACCCCACAAATTTTGAATACACGTAGAAACATAACTGCAGTGTTCTATTTTTTCTGTTTTCTGTTTCTAGATACTTATATATATACACACCATTTCCCATCACGTATCAAGTCAATCCCATTTCTTCAGATCTTTACTTGCTGAAAGACTGTTTTATAGAAAGAAAAGCAAAGCCAAACAAACATTTCTTTATGGGTGCTTTTGAAGAAAACAGCTACAGAAACATCTATCTGGCACAGGCAAGACAGAAGACGACAACCAAGGGAACGCATTCAAGAATCTCTGAGGATGAAGCAATTCCTACTGTTTTGAATTGCACACATGAACCCAGATTTGGACAATACTCCCTAGGAGGAGCTGCAGTGGGACATGCTGCACAGTGATACCGCTGCTGATGGTATCACTGTCTTACTGTTTCTGGTGAACTTCATTGCAGGAAGCAGCTATAAAGAGTTTACAATGACATAGCAGCCATGGTCTTGGAGAGCCCCTGGGGAATACAATGGAAACAAATATCCCCCCCGCAACAGGGAAGCATCATCAGAGTGTAAGTGGCTCTGATTGTGCAACTAAGCTAACTTAAACTCCCCTGTAACCAAATCCAGGTTTGCATCTACACACCTAAACCACTGGGAATTCATAATCTCCTGTCTTTGATATCTGAACCTCTTATCTTTAAAAAGATATGTTCCAGTGCAATCAGAATGCAGTGGCTTGATTCAGGATCTACTGTACGGAAAACCTGTAGCCATCAAACTAGTCTGTCATCACAGCAGCATCCAGGAATCTAATTCCTTTCCTTAAGATGTTAAAGTAACAACTATAAAAACACTTGAAAATGTTATAAAATGGAATGTGTCTTTTAATCCTTGTTAGCACTGGGGTTTTTAAATCTCATTTATATATTGCCATTTGCAAGCCTTAGTGAGGCATTCAGTAAATTAAAAAAGAAACAAAGGCAAGAAAATCCCACATCAAAAGACATTTTCATTATGAAAAACAAACAAGCCAAGGAAAATATCAACCACGGTAAGGCATGTCCATACATTGAAATACACCTCTTCAAAGAAATAAACTGCTGATTACAAACAACACTTTAGCAACACAAACATTACAAAGAATGAAGCTTGTCTTTTTCACTCTTTATCACAAAGCATAATGAATCGAACACTGAGATGACAGAGGAAAAGAGAGGTTAGTGATTCATTGTCAAATGCCATCACTGCACACAAAGCTTACTTCTTGCATTACTTCAAGGTAGCAAGTTTTTAAGTGTTGATTTTATTCTTCTAATATGGATAGCACAATACGGTGCCTTGGTTTGTCCTTTTGTGGGCAAGTTGATGCTAGTCACCCAGCACAGGCATTCACAGAAATGTTGTGCTCCCCCACTCACTGAAATTTATGCCAGTTGGATGTCATTAATAATATTCTCAAACCAGATAGCAGTAGTTACAGGAAAAAGATATAAGCAGGATTTCTTCTGTACGTGAATTTCTTCAATATGACCACAAGTGCCATGGTTTAACACCTAGAGCTTAATTTAGGCAGCATATAAAACATTTTCAGACAGATTCAAATATTTTTATGCACATATAGCAGGGGTTTATTTTGGGAAAATCACCATAGGAATGCAGTAAGTACAGTTGACACAACCTGCTTTTTAGTTATGATAAAATATGTTTTGCATTCATAGATCCCTGATAATGTTGTGATCATTTTCCCAGAACAGATGACTCATAGATGCTAGAGATTAGCAAGGCAAGTCAAATCACCAACACCTACCACCTTTTTCCATACCAAACAGTTATTCCTATAGCACAGGACTGTGAATCTCATGAAGCACAAGTGATGCCCATTTACAGAAGCAAAACAAACATTCCTGTCACTCTGTGCCACCCTGTTGGATCTCACTGGAACATAAAAGCGATGCAAGGTCAGGCAGGGGCAAGAGCTGGATAGAAAGATCGCTGTGCAACGCTGAGACACCCAGCAGGGTACCGCATTAGAGGTGCGCTGCATTTCTCTGCCTGTTTTCTGATCTCACACGGCCGAAATCACAGCCAATTCAGCAGAAATGGATGATATCCCAGGCCAGCACTAAACCAGCACCTCAGCATGGTATCAGGGGCTGCTCGTCTACTGGACGTCTCGCTCCTGGTTTGAGTCAGGAAAATATTCCACCACCTGTGATCATTAAAGATTCCCTCATGCTTTTGTCAGGGGAGGGTTAACCCTCCTGACCTGACCAGGTAATTACTTTTTACCTATTTAATTTCCACCTGGAGTTTCAGTTTCCTTACTTTCTAGCCCAAATTACTTTGTGTTCCTAAAGGGCGCTATAAGTCACATTTCTGGAAATGATTCCTGAAGAAAGCAATAGACCCTTTGGGAGTGAAATGTACTGAATTACTGAACAATTAAAAGTGTCTCATGTAAGAACATAAAAATTGTTCTTGGGAGTACATGCTATAAAATCATGATCATTCCCAGTTTCCATAAAGCCAATTCTGAATTTATAATGGATAAAGGAAGCACCATGCAATATGCCACCAGTAGACCAATAGCCAGGAATGGCAAATTCTCCTCTTATATGCAACAATTCAGCATCACTGTAGTTTCACTGGCTTCAGTTGCTTTACACTCATTTCACTCAGGGCAAACCAGAAACTTTCAGGTCTCAACAGCCTGACTATCTCCCTATTTATAAGCCAAAGTACAAAGAAAACACTTACTAGAAAAATGACAGTATAGTAACTGGCAGTCCCCTTGCAACTGTGTGAAAGCAAACACTGTAGTACTTTGTGCAAATATCTGCTTGAGGCTTGATCCAACCCACTTTTTTACTGTGAACCTGGAATTCACAGAAACACAAGCTGAAATTTATTTCCTTTTAATGTAAATTCCTCCTTTTTTCCCTTGTTTTGTCTGAAGTAATTTGAAAATGGGAGCAGCTTTGGTCCAGGGGCTAGTAAGCTGCAGCAAACCTTGTCTGGACTGGAAGTCTAGTCCAAACCTAAAAATCGGCAAGTTGTGCTTGTCCCAGCTCTAAGCCAGAGGTGTTACAAACTGCTCAAAAAAACTTCTGCAGTATCTGGGTGATTTTAACTCAGTTGTTTATATTCCTCTCCAATACACAAGAACCAGTGCAGGTACCTATTAATTGTTTTGTGATAGGAATTTAGAGGAGGGGAGAAACTCAAGCCAGAAAATCAAAGAAGCTGAATTCATTTCCATTTGTAAAGAGCTGCTTTACTGTCTGTCTGCAAATAAATCTCCTCAGTAAATAGCTCCAAGGTTGAACTAGAGAATATTGTATGGATCAAAGAATTCATGTCTTCCTGTGTAAAGTTAACAGGCCACAAGCTCACTTGTTTGTCTAAAACAATTAGGGCTGGTATGAAAAGGAGGGGGCAGGGACAAAAAATCCACAGCTGATTTTACTTTGCAAAATATTTTGGGAGGGGGGGGGGTTCAAATTAATAACCGGTCAGGCCCCAAAACAGTCTAATCTTTGTCAATTGGTGCCAAATTATGCAAGGTGCTGCCAATTCTGGTTGTCTAACAAATCAGTACCAGTGTACATCTAGGCTGAAGCTTGATTGATTCTGGTCATTATTTGGGCTGATCTCATTTGAACACATGGAACCAATATGCAGTCCAGATGTTCATTTGCAGTGAACCACTGAGTGAAACTACTCATCTACACGCAACTTTAATCCTGAAGCACAGCACCATAGCCCCATCGCTCCTCCTCACTATTGCAAGGATTCATCCAGTACAAAAATCTATAAAACATTCTGCTAATATTTCTGTCAGCTGAATGACTTTTACAGTACTACATAAAGCTGACAGATAATGCATGCCAGTCCTAATTTGAGAAAAACTTTTCTTTTGGGACTTTAACCATTGAACAAGCAAACAGATTGAGCAGTAACATTTATTACAATGCATAAATCATTTCCCTGAAACTACTATGGGTCTTGCCTGAGGGCAAAACTTCTGAGTAGCCCATGAATCCTAATATACTGGATAAATTACTAAATTGTATTGTCACTCTGCCATTTGCTTATCAGAAGCAAATTCATAAAGCTTTTCAAAAGTAATTTGACAACCTTTTTTTTCCCCATGTTCAGCCTTTATAAATATGTAATAGCAACATTTTTACCAAGAATAGAGTTTCACCTCATTTTCAGTCTGAGCAGCAGGGTTTATGATAATAATTTTATAGTCTTTTCTCCCATGTTAAATGAAACCACCCATTAATTCTGCATAGATATTAGACTAACTCTATTTCACTCCACCAGTATTTACTTAAGGCCAGTGTCCTAATCTACACAGCTGTTCCTTCTTCTAACAAAAGCTTACATAGAAGGACTTATGAACCTACATGCCACAGCAATATAAATGATGTGACTTTAGAGGGGACTCTCTGAATCTGACTTTCAGGCAGGTGAAGGCCCTGTTATGTTGAGAGACCTGTTGCAAAAGATCCTTCAAGTATCTAAATGAAATTGGAAAAGGAGAATCTGGTGCTTTATTTTGACAATGATTATGGGATTAGCGTACAAAGAAGTAACATTTAAATACTTTTGTCAGTGCAGTTTAAGGTGGGGTAGTTTTAAATACTTCCCTTATAAATGAACTGCAAATGAAACAAGTAATGTAAATAGTGAATCATTCTATAAAATTGCTCAACCACTCTTTTACTAACCTAAAAACCAGGTTCAAAAACAAGAACTTGAAAAGTAGCACTAATTCCCTCTTTACAAGTAATCAATAAAGTGATTGTCACTGTCTCTTTTTTACAGCTGTTTATGCTTTCTAGGGAAATACATTTATGTTTTAACTACAAAACCTAGATTTTTTTTTTTTTTATTTCTAACTTTTTCCCCTCATGACGATGATTCTGTACTCCAAGATCCATCTGTTTCCTCTGGCTCTTCTGTCATTTTGGCCTCAGTGGAGTCCTTTTAATTGCATTTAGCCTTCTCCTGGATTGTATGAGCCCATTCCCAAGGATGTCTGGTTTTCATCAGGTAATGACTATTAATTCTGGCTGCATTTCCTCCTAAATCTTGTTGAATGGCATAAAAAACAGAAGCCCTATGTCTTTTCTTGTATGCATTATTCTTCTGGAAATCACAGTTTTCTCTGAGCTTGGTCTGAAGGTTGTTTCATCCAGAGGCACAGAGACGGCCCTCACACCAGAGAATCCTTCCTCTCACTCATTATCTGTTGTTTCTAACTATTGATCTCACCTCTCCTATTGCCACGTGCACTTCATTCACAGAGCTCCAGATCATTTGCCAGTATTTGCATCTGCATCTGTAGCTGCTCCCTGCATCACTTACAGAAACATAGCAAAGCACGGCTTATGGTACTGCCACAGGTCCTCCTTTGGGCCCTACAAACCCAACCTCAAAGGACTCTGTAACTTAAGTAACATTTATAGGCTTTCAATTCTAAGCTAAAGTCTTGCTATGGTGAGTTTATGTGATCTAGTAACAGTTAATAGAGGAAGCATAATAACAGAACACATCTTAGTAAATGCAGTCTTGCTGTCTATAACTTACCTGTATGGATATATGTGTGTATGTTGAAGGACTAACTTTATTGTCCAATATAGCCAAAAGTGATTTTAATGTCTTAAATGACATGTTCGCTTTTGTTAAATAACACTATAATGACAGTGAGAACTATAAAATTATTTACGTTTTTAAAAAGTTAATATTGCAGTAATATATTCAGTGCTTAACCTGCAACTGATTTGCAGAACGGCAAAACATAAACCCCAACTTTCACCAGAAAGGATGATAATAATTTTGGTTTTTGTTATAGTTGGACAATGAATTAAAATCTTTGGGAAGTACAGGTCATAATACCGGATTTGGTCCACGTAGAAAATTCAGGACAAACTTGGCACAATCTTCCAGTTTTACTGCAGTTACATTACTTTACCATGCTTACCAATCAAGTTTAAATCCCCCATACCAATATTTTACTTGAGCTGCACTCTTCAAATCCTCCCACAGGGCTGCATGGCTTGCTCATAGAGAGGGCAGGTTTCAGCTGCCTGTGGGAGCGCAGCGCTGACACTGCCAGGGCAGAGGCTTGTCTCCCTTCCAAGCTCTACTCTCCCACCATTTTTACACCAAAACGATATCAAGATTTTTGTCTGCCCTAGCTGCTGCTGTAGTTCAGAAATCTGTTTGAATCCTATTGTGAAGATAATTCCTCTTTGCATGTTCCTGATTTTGATAAGCACACAGTATCTCAAAATGACACAAAAGTATTACCAAGGCAAATGCAGTTGGTTACCCTTGACTTGATCATGAATGATCTGTACATGCCATGAACCTACGTACATGCCATGACTTCCAATTTGTAAACATTTTCCCCTACAATCTGCACAGTTCCTGTTACTGAAAAACACACAGTTGAGTAACTCTGAAATCTGAGTTCTTGAATCAGCAACAGTGTATGTTAGACTGAACTACTGCATTACTAAACACAGAAGTTTCCACTACTTTTTTTACTCTGAGGAAGAAAATATACATCTACATCTATTTTTAATGAAGGAAAAAATATGCAGAAACATATCTTCTCAGACAAATTGTTTGAGAAAAAGAAACAAAGATTAATATCTTCACGTTGTATCCCCTTCTTCCTTTTTTTCCACTTCTATATTTCAATGTTGCTCTGCAGGTTCTTATCTTGACACGCAAGACAAAGAGTTAAACAAATATAACCTCGAAAGTCTCTACTTGCACCGACAATCATGGGTGGATTATAACTAAAGCCTGAATCAGGGCCCACTCATTACAGGAAGAGAAAGTGCTTTGCTGCAAGAAAGAGGGAGACAATCTTCCTAATAACGTACCCAGGGCACTGTCACTCTATCAAGAAGGCTATTGAATAAATCCTTCTTTGAGTTTTAGGTTGCTTTTGTGGCCATGATTTTCAACAGAGTTATGAAGAAGAGACTGAAGCTGGCATGTGAAGCTCATTTAATCAAAAGGACAAATATTTGATATAATATCATGTTTTCCATCCACCTCTGCTGGAGTTTGTACTAAGTGAAGATGGAAATTGGTTGTCTTAATTTAAGTTGAAAACTGCACTTTGCCAAGCAGAAAATGTTCAGTATCTTAAAGTGCGAGCATTAGATTTATAATTAGCAGATCTTCTAAGCAAACATCAATTTATGAATGAGAAATAAATAACAAACAGGCCTGAAAGGATTCTTTACACTTTGGCTTTTTTATCTGGTCATTACATGAAGGAACCTTGTCCTCCTTCTAATGGGAGAAAAGAGCATTACCAGAATGCTCTGACACCTTCTTCAGTCATTCAGTACCTTAGGCTTTTCTCCAGCACTGAGTAATCTGCTGCTCCTAACCCATAAATTGCAACCAGTTTCCTGGGAGTTAGTCTCCTGGGTTCAACAAAGTACTTCCAACTTCTTCAGATGACAGCATCCCCAGCTGTCAACTCCTTCCTGTGAAGAAGGGCTTTTATTAGGCTTGAAATTCCCTTCCATTAAGTCATACACTGATGTCTGACCCTGGCTCTACTCAGTTAATTCCACATCCACTGCTTTGGCCTTCCTCTGCCACTCGTTCACTCAACTGGACTTGCTCTAGTGCTGTCATTTTTCAACTTCTTGGTCTTAGATATTTTTTTTCTTCAGCACCAAAGATTTTTCCTGAATCCTTCTATCCTGTCACTTTATTTTAGTATGTCAAAATTATCAGAAATGCAGTTTCAGACCTTGAGATTATGATGCTTTGTTATGCAGCACAGTTAGACTCTTGGCCTCTGATTCTGCAACTACACAACATCCAAGAGGAACTGAACCTGTCTTGAGCTCTAAACTGGTTTTCCCTGGATTAAATGCAGAACCATTCAGTTTTTGGCTTAGGCCCCCCCTTTGCTGAGTTTTTCTCCCTCTCTGTGGTAAATTAAGTGCAATATTACAATATAGCTCAATGAATATGACATTTTTAGCTTTGATAACTAACTTCTTAATTTTTAATTAGATTGTTATATAGAAGCACTTAATGTATTTCTGTAAGTGACACCTACGCTGGCAGATTTAAAAAGTGTCTGTTACGATGTCAAAGTTTAATTAGCTTTCACTGCAAATAAAAGACATATTAACTTACTGTTTGCTTAAAAAGCCATATACTGCATGATCATTATTTTTCCAAAGGTGAAGCCACTAATTTTTTAGTATGGGATTTTTTTTCTCATTTACTTCATACAAAAGTCCCTTAACTCCTTATGCACACTGTAAATCATTTCTCATGCCTTTGACCTCATTACAAATCAAAGACCCATATTCAATATTAATGAAAAGAAAATTTATAGATAATTTCTATGGCAAATTTTTCATGTGAGAACCAACATTCACTGGAATGAACTTGCCATCAGTTGATGGCCTTTTGCATGTAGCTGATGATAGGTTATCTCTGAAGGAATAGGTTACAGTAATAACAGAAGGGTTTAAATATGCTCTTCTCAGAGTGTGTTACTTAATCTTTTTTCTATATAAAGAAATATTTGATTCATGTAATTGCCATAGGTGGCCAGTAGGAAATGTGTGGAAGCAGGGTAAATTAATCCAAAAAAGGATGGGTTTTTTCTGTTTCATATGGGAAATGACACAGACAAAACGGAACTGGGATGTAATTAATTCTCTGGGAATAAAAACTTGGATGACTTTGATAATACGTATGATCCCATAACCCCATATTTATCATAGCACATATAACTGGTTTCTTTTGGAAAAGTACATATAAAACACAAAAGTAATTTTGCAGTTTCAATAGCATAAGTACAGTTTTGCATGAACTGAACTGCTGTGGATGAACACAGCTAGTTTATGACCTAAGATTAAAATCTGGTCTATACACATTTTAATTTCATTGAAGCTTTTCTAAACCATAGACTGACCCAGAAACACAACTACTCTCATGTATATAAATCTCATATACACTGTATTTATAATCCATTATTCTAGGTTCACTCATCTCTTAGATGTAAAGTCTTTGTATTTTCTGCAATAGAAGTATTAACAATGAATTCTGATTGTTTCCTCTAGACATATCTACAGAGGGCAATAGAAAGCTGCAACTGGATTTCTATATTTATTTTAATAACAGACATATCATCTTGTGGTTTAAAATCGAATTGAATATTCTTACTAACCTCTCCCCCCGAACCCCCCACCGCCAGGGAAATAACTGAAGTACTGTCTTTTCCCCTGCACTGATGTATTACATTTGATGCTCTTCTAAACAGAAGAACTGTGCAATAGAAACAAAAAAAAACCAAAAACAAACCCAGAAAAAATACAGTAACATTCATAACAGTTCTCTTGCAATAAAGGAGAACATCTTTTTCTAGATGCTAATGCCCTAGTGGGACACCTGTTCTGAAAGCCAACTTTACATGTCAATGTCATAATCAACTATTAAGCTTAAAGGTACCTGAAAAACTAACATTGGTAAACACAATTTGCATAAACCCAAAAATATTAAGAGAAAAATAGACATATTTTGAAAACCTTAATTTTCTACGCTTTCATATGATATAAATTACTTTTTAATGACTACAGACTAATGTCCATTGAGCATGTGCATCCAAGCTCATTTTTCTGCAGCCTTCTGCTATTTATGTAAGAGGTCAGACTTTACATGAAAGGTACATTAATTATGATTAACAGATGATATAAAAAATGGCTAAGGGAGTGTTATCAAATCTAATAAGTCAAGCAGTTTCTTATAACCACATTCTGCCACAATGCCTGTGACACTGACACTGCTTTCACCTTGATTTACACTGTACAAGCCCTTTCTAAATACTGATGTCCTCTTAACAGAATGTGAGACCACATAACAATCCCATAGCAGTGCTGTCAGAACCACAGAAACCACCTTATGCAAAAAATAATTATATTGAACCACACAATATTCTTGAAGCATTCTTTCCAAAGTGTTTTAAAATCTGGCAATAATGGACGTATCTCTTTTATGAGACCTGTTATCTAACCACACAACACTTTCTGACAGAAGAACTAAATGGCACATTTTTAAAATAGAGGTTGATTTGCACTTATCATGGGGGAATAAAGCAGCAATGTTATCAAGTTGGGTCAAAGCTTCATATCTCATTTTAAGAGTCTGTCCCAAAAATGGAGGGAAGCATGGATCAAACGGTTAATTTAACGAGGAAAGTATTCAAAATCCATAGATCTTGGAGGTTTTTCAAACTGAGTCTGCAGCAAGCAATATGATAACAAAAAGGTTTGGTTTTTTTCAACTCTTGATATGACTTTAACTGTAGAAATTGGCAATTTTAATACCTTCCAACTGCATTGAAACCAGCACTCCACATTTGATAATCATACAGTAGAACTGTGTTTCCCATTTTTTCTCCAAGAATACAGGGTGAGGAAAAATTTGCTATGCTTAATCTCACTTAACACTTTACACAAACCAGTGGCAGGAGTGAATTAAAAGCATAAATTCACAGCCTCAAGTGACATTATTTTTATAATTTAGTTTTCTGATAATATTTAATCTTTTTACCTTTCAGAAAACTGTTTAGGAATCAATTTGGAAAAAAAAAAAAAAAAGAAAAAATCTTTCTCTTTTAGCTTCTTTACCAGAAAATTACTCTAAAAGCTCTAATACTGTCTCCAGGTAAAATTTTCTCACTTCCACCACCATGAGGATCATAAAGCAGGTCCCAGCGCCTGCAGAAACCTCTCATTAACTTCTCAGCCTGAGTCCACTTTGTTATCAGGGTTTTATTGTTCAACGACCCTGGTTAAATATATAAATTTGGATATAACTTTCAAACTGGCCAGAAATTATGGTAATACTAATGTTGCAAATTTGCCTGACAGAAATTACGGTCAAGTTCTGTCCTTTGTCTTTAGAATAATTCTATTGGAACCTCCTAGATTTACTTAGTTTTAAAAACTAGAATGAGACAAAATGAAACTGCCAAAGATTTGGAGTATTTTACACATTAACATTTGAGTATTTTACACATTATCAAGGTTCTTATTACCATTTAGATAGATGTTCCTAGCTGCTGTCTTAGGTCAGCAAATATTCAAATCACTGGAACAGATCTGAGTTCCACATGCTGTGGAGGAATGAAGCAGAAATGTATGTATTGTCTGGGGTGGGGTGAGGCGGGGGAAAGATTAAAACATCCACCTCACCTTAAGGCAGGGGAATGTTGTCTTCTGTGGAAAAGGCTGCAAGCGGCTTAAATCTCTCCTCACATTTTACACCTCCTTTCATCATCAGATGATCTCTAAGGTCCCTTCCAACCTAATTCATTGTATGATTCTATGATTTTAGGATCTCTCTTGGGCTGCCAAGTTTTCATTACCGTAATGTAAATGTAAATGAAAGGGGTGCTTTTAAAACAATTTTTTTTCCCAAGTTTTTTCACCTCTTTCTGTGGCTGCAAGGCAGAAGGAGAGAAGTGGACCATCTGTACACTACAGCTAGATCTTCACATAGTCTGACAGTTATTATTGCTATTATTATTAATATATGATTTCTCATAAATAGAACCTCATCCACATTTGAACACTGCTAAAATGAAACGTCTAGCAGGCTTGAGAAGACAAAGTACTTCAAACCAGCAGAAGATCAATTCAGAGGTAGGTGATATAAATGAATAAAGAGAAACAGCAGAATATGTTTTGGCACTTGTTTAAGTTACCTTGTTGCACGGAAAACTAAACAACCATGCTACTAATAGATAGGCTTTTTAATTGAAGCAGAAAGAGATACATTTTACAATTAAAAGAAAAAACTTCACAGATAAGTTTTTGTCCAAACTTATAGCATATTATGTATCCCTATTACAATATTTAACTCACTGCTGAAGTCACTATTTGATTTCAAAATAAAAGAACGAATTTCTGTATTTCTAAAGCATGACGTTTTGGTAGAATCCACTTTCAGTTCTCATACTGAGTTCAAATACACATCTGAAAAATTGACAGAGGCTGTCATACCCAGCAGTAACACTGTATGCAAGCCAAGGTCAAAGCAATATAGAAAGTTAAATACGCCAGTTCCCTGACATAAGCAAACCAAACCTCTGTTGATCCAGAGTATTTTCTTTGCATGTTTCATGATAAGCCATGGCTTACATAGTCATCTATTATGGTTATACTTATTTCCCATTTTTTGACATCCTGTAGTCTGGTAGACACTGATATTTAAACCAGTGCACCCTTGCCAAATGCAGCTGCTGTGTTATCTTCATAACATGCTAAAAAGCATATCTGCTTTGTTCCAAAGAATGCCTTGTAGGCAACTTGGTTAAAAAGCAAACATTGTTTTGCAGTGATTTAGTGGCTATTGTTAGTAGCCAGAAGTAAGAAATACTGCACTAGCTGAATGAAAACATGAAACTTGATTCAACTGGTAAAGATGCCAAGGAGAATCTTCTAAGGATTACAGAGAGAGATGGATAAGGCCATACTGAGGATTCAAAA
Organism: Anabacerthia variegaticeps; assembly: GCA_035583185.1. Classification (NCBI taxonomy): domain Eukaryota; kingdom Metazoa; phylum Chordata; class Aves; order Passeriformes; family Furnariidae; genus Anabacerthia; species Anabacerthia variegaticeps. Next base: position 136,049,471 of record JAWWEW010000078.1, read on the forward strand.
TCAGGAGTAAATGCGGTTGGGGGGAATAATACTTTGATGGAAGACACGTGTCACAATTCCTCTTTCAAACTAACAATCGTTCTTTTGGGTCAGCAACCTATTTAGGTGGCTTCAGTTGCAAGGCACCTTATGAATGCTTCTGAACAGTATTTTCAGAGAAACTGTAGCTGAAGACTTTTAGCCACAGCCACAGCCAATAAATTTAATAAACTTTATTCTTAAAATGATTTTAGTAGGAGAAAACTTTTCTCTCAGTACTAAATGTGCTAGTGTTGAACAATTTCAGCTCTAAAGGTTACAAAATCACAAGACGTTTAATACAAAGAATACACTAATCCCATTTCAATGCAGAAGCAGGAATTTAAAATTGTGTTTCAGTCATACTGCTTGCAAAGCAGGAACAGCAAGATGCCTTTTGCTATTATTTCCTTACAAATCGTGGTCAAAGCTATTAGTGTTCTCTAATGAACCTCCTCTTGTGTTGCTAAAAAATACACAGGTTTCTCCTTTTATCCCATCAGCCCTACATGTTGTATCTGTTAGCATTTTTCAGGTACCAGAATATCATTTATGCCAACCAATTGCTCTCTGTTACAGTTTTCAGAAAAGAATGAAAAAGTAAGCTGATCCCACAACTGAAAGACCAGTCTGGGTAATGTTAGAGATGGAGAGTCAACACAAAAGCCTTGAAACAATGAGGAAGCACTGGAAGGTCCACATGTTATTTAATCAGTGATAAAAACCTGGATGTGTCGCTTGTATCTAAAATTTGGATGGGGAAATACTCCTAAATCATATATAGTACATACAGGAAACACAGAAGAGTACTAAGAATTCACTTAACAGCACTAATGTCTTAGATTCCATTTCTAATCTGTGTGATCTCTCAAGTATATATATATATACCTTACTTTTTCAGTGAAATTAAATATGAAAATAAATCCACTCCAAAAAAAAAAAAAAAAAAATCTGAGAAAAGAAAGCAAGAGAGAAAAAGATAGGCAGAGAGAAAGACAGAAGAGAGAAAGAAAGACAATCGATATCTGAAAAAAATAACAAAGAAATTAAGCCAAATTAATAACCAGGTCAACCTAAAAGGCATCATTTAGCTGCTAGAAATAAACAATGTACCTAGGATGTAAATCAGGCTGTGTCATGTAGGCACTTATCCCTTATTTGTAGTAGTAAGTAATGAAGCCAAGCATGCGTTCAGACAGTTTGAGGCAGATGGACAGCATATGCTGGAAAACAAGCTAATGGCAGAGGCAGGCATATCTCCACAACTCAATAGTCAAAATGGCCTCAACAATTAGAGACAGTGAAAGATGCAGCATTTTCACACTTGGATCCTTAACAGGCAAATATGCAATAATACCTATGTGGACCCTGTGCATAGGTTCTTTCCGGGAAAACACGTTTTTTGGTTGTTTGTTTTTTGTTTGGTTTTTTTTTAGGAAGCAGATTAATATGGTAGAAGCTGCATGATTATTAAATTAAAACTGTCTTCTTTTTCCACTATCTTTTTTGAAGTTCTTATATCTCATTCGGACAAATCTACCTCTTCCCATTGCTGATGCAAAGGTCATTGCCCACAGCAAAATTAATGCGCAAAAGGAGACCCCAGTAACTTTGCTACACAGAACAATCACATTGCTCCACAGAGCAGCAGATCAGGCCAGAGTAAGGAAGGAAGGCCAGTTTGCTTGCTTTGATGTTTCTTCCAGAATAAGACAGTGCTCTCACATCACAGCTTAGCAAAGCCAGTGTCCAAGATCACACGAAAGCCTCATTGCACCTGAGCCCAGCAGAAATCTCAGAAGCAAGAGACTGAGTATATATGCACCTTACTCTTCTTTACAACATTTTTTCATTCAAGCATTTATACAAACTACTGATACCACCTAGAAGGCCTACAAGCAGGTCAGCCCTGATGCCTGAACACACACCAGGCAAGCTGAGATACAGGAACACCAATAATCCTTTTTTCACTTCATGGATACAGACAGGAGTTGATAACAAACTGTTGCCTTACACACAAATTCCTAATCAACTGTAAAACACCAAAGGGTTAAAAAAATTGCAGCCACAGATGAAACGGATGATTTTATATCAGTCAGAACAAGAAACATGAGCAGCAAATAGAAGTGCAAATTTTTGCAGGTAAAAAATGAAATAGATCTTACACTCCAGGAAAAAAAATTACAAAATATCAAAAATCCAGTTAATTAGTACTTCTTAGATACATCACCATAATCAATCAATGCTATCTTTGAAAGTCACATACTAATCTTCATGGCTCACAGCTATAATTAACTCTATTAATAAATAATAACAAACAAAATGCCTAAATCTATTTTTTTTTTAATTTCTCACAGAAGCCAATAAAGCACACACATTATCACACCAATAACTTCGTATTTCCTGAAGCAAATTCACAAAATATGTTTAATTATCTCTCACAAAGCAAAGTTTGAAAGCAGAAATAGAAAAGCAATGGTGTTCTGAATACTTCTACAAATTTAAGTAAAATTTCACAGAAGCATTTACTTCCCTATGCACTACCAGCCTTCTGGTGGTAGCTCCACGAGGCTTTCAATTTACCAAATACCTTGTTCTTGACACAAAGGTGATCTCTGGGACACCAGAGAGAGAAGGTTTTACTAGCAGCCTCTTCCATCATTTCAAACAGCATTTATGCAGTGTCTACCCACGGGCCTCATCACTCCTTTGCGTCTGTGCTCACGGCCATGCCACACTGCCAGGGGTGCACTGCTTTTGCAGCCAGGCACCATATGCCACTCATAGATCACGCAGGTGAAACTGTTCTTGGTTTCAGGTTCTAAAAGATGCTTGTTCAGCTCCAGTGTGTGTGTGGATCCCAGAAGCTGTGTCCTCTACCTCACTTAATCCAGCCAGAAAAACATGACAGAAAAAAACCATGCTCCTTTCCTGTGTTGCTTCCACTGTAGCTGATACTGAAACTGTGACTATATTAAAATTCCTCATAACCAACTTTCAGATGCACGTGCCTTGGTATCTCTCATATTTTCCAAGACTGTATTATCACAGAAGGTGCCAAGTGACTGCACTGCCTTTTCACCAGAGAAATGTCTCCTTGTTTGTATTAATAATATTCATTATATTATAATATATAATTATAAACATTATATACCAACACTGTATAAAATATTATATAAATAATATTAATTATGTTAACAATACGATAAACAAGCTAGTGCTTAAAATTTTTGAAAAGCTAATTTGCTTGTGTCAGTTTATTATTTCACAAACAGGACTTTTCACACAAACAATCTCTTATGTCTCAAAAGGAAGACAATAAGGACAACAAGTCTACTAAACCACAGAATTAGGAATGGCTTGTGTTGGACGGGACATTAAATACCATCCAGTTCCAAAGCCCCCTCTCATGGTCAGGGACACATGCCACTAGACCTCAGAGCCCCATCCAGCCCGGCCTTGAACACCTCCAGGGATGAGGAGCCACAGCCTCTCTGGGCAACATGTTCCAGTACCTCACCATCCTCATAATAAAGAATTTTTTCCGAATATCTGGTCTCAACCTGCTGTCCTTCAGCTTAAGGCCATTTCCCCTTGTCCTATCACAACATGCCCTTGGGAAAAGTCCCTCTCCAGCTTTCCTGTAGGCTGCCTTTAGGTACCTTTTAGGTAAGTTGCTAAAAGGTCTCCCTAGAGCCTTCTATTTTTCCAGGCTGAACAGCCTCAAGTCTCTCAGCCTGTCTTCAGAGGAGAGGTGCTCCAGCCCTGTGATCAATATGTGGCCTCCTCTGGACTCACTCCAACAGGTAAATGTCCTTCAACAGGTCAACCGTGTCTCAAAGCACTGTATCCACACCTTTTTTTTTTTTTTTTTAACACTTACAGACGTGGTGATTCCACCATTTCCCTGGGCAGTCTGTTCAATGCTTGACTACACTTTCAGTGAAGAAATGTTCCCCCAAAATAAATCCAAACCCACCCCTACTAAGTTCTTTTAGTTGCTAGTCTTGTGCATGGGTCTGCTATCTGCCTATATACAGACAACCATGTTTTAAAAGCTGGGTTTGCTTTTGCATTCTTCCATTTGGTCACATTTACAGCCTTATGGCCTGTCCATCAAAGAGGAAGAATGTCATCAACTTAACATGAAGATACTAGGAGCTCTAAATTCTCATATTTCCAGAAAAATCAATAAACAAAGCAAAAGTAGGAGAAGAGTGCTCCTAAAAGTAAAAGCCACAGGTCAGGAAAAAACCCGCAGCCACAGGTTATGCCTTTATTCTGAAATGGAGACACACATCTGCCTGGTTTTTCTAGGTTACTGAGACTCCCGAATGAGATATTCTCTACCAAGATACGATATAAACACGGACCATCAAAATGGACTGTGCTCTGTTTACTTCTCCTCCCATTAGCCAGTGCTAGAGATGGTGTGGGGAAGCATTCAGCCCCCAGCACCATGTGAGCAGCAGCTGGGAAACAGCAAAGGAACTTCATATTCGTCGTTTTAATGCAATCATATCAAATTGTGTTGAGTGATTTCTTCCACCCCTATCCCCAGTGTCATTTCTCAGTGTCCCAAGGAATCACAGATGGCAGACCAGAAAGTGTAGTCTGGTCATGTAGCCCATCCCGTTGCAGCAATGCAACTTTTTCCTTTACAGTAACTTATTGATGGTATTTGCAGCCAAGTCCGCTTTTAAACACTCCTACTTATTCCTCTGTGAAAGTGAAAAGTAAAATCAGTTCTGTTACTGCTGCTATATTTATTTATGACATGTCCTTGTAGTAGACATCAGAAACAATAAAGAGGAGGAAATGGATTCTGAAAACGTTTGGGACAGTTTTATAGAATATTATTGCAATTAATTCTCATAAAAATCCATCTGCCACACCAAGGGCTTGTGTTACCAGGAAACCATTTATAAAAGGTTCAGAAAGAGAAAGAAATTATAATATCCCTTTCCTCTCTTTCTCACACTTCTCAACCTGCCTTTCACAAAAAATAAAGAGTTATGTGAGCTTTTCCATGCAGAGAGCTTACCACGGGTTTTATGTGAAATAATGTGTATATTAGAGGAAATGCTAGATACTAACCCAAAATGAGGTTTTTCCATCTGAATGATGCAATAGTCAGTTCTATGCATTCTATATCTTGTCATAACATTCAAAAACTTTTGTATCCTGAAATAAACCTAGAAGACGGAAATGCAAAGCAACAATTTCTCTGTGCCTCATCCTTGTAATTTGGAGGTAGAACAGAAGGAATAGAGACCATTGTCCCTAAGCCCTGGAAAACAGCTGATGGTTCACATAAGTCTCATGGAAAAGGATGAATAGAAAGAGAATGTATAAATACAGGATAAATAATGAATAACTACGACAAAGCATTGCACACTTCTGCTTTTTAATTGTATGTATTGCTTCCTTTTACATCTCCACCTATTGCAGATTGTAGGCGTCTGACGCGCTGGAAGCGTAATGCTGTCGTCCACAGTCAGTGGAGAGAATCAGACACACCACCTGTCCAAGTGTGGGATCATCTTCTACATACGCCTCCTGTACCCTCATCTATTTATCATTAAGTGGACCCATTTAAGTCACTGAAATTAGACTTTTGCTACTAATATCAGAACATTATAATCAGGCGAGATAAATCTCATCCTGAAGTGTTCCATAAGTGTCACAAAAAATTTAACTGCAATTATTTTCACCAACCTCAAAGGTCCTCTCTAAATATTTGTCAGTTGTACTGCTGGATACCCACTCTTTTAAGGACAAACATCATGCAAGGCAGCTCCTCACTGCACCTAAATGCAGTCTTTTCTGTAAGAGCACTGTTGGTGTGGAGGTGAGAAAAGCAGGACTCACGTGCACCTGTTCTTGTCATGAAGAAGATGAGTTAGGAAAAGAAATAACATGTTGATAAGAAAGTCAAATAATATGCACCACACCTGAAATGTGCAGAAGTATTAGAAATAAACAATAAGGAAGTCACATTCAGACCTGCAAATTAATTCTTATTTAGATATTTTAAAAATACCTAGTAACAGCAGAATTATGGCAATTCTGGTATATTTAAATAAGGATTATTTACATTTCTAAGCAACAAGGAAAGACACTTCTTTCAGTCTATTATCCAAAAATATTTCTCATATTTATTGAGGGTTTTCTCTAGTTTACTGTCTAAAAGTACCTACCAGAAACATGAAACTGACCTCAATGAAGCCTCATCACAGCAGAAATTTCAGAGTGAACCAAATGGAAACATTCTTAACTCAGACAACTATATGAATTCACATTTCTAAATATTTTCCTTAAAAGCCAAATTATTTATTAATGCCATTAATGCCAGTGATCTTACATATGCTTCTAAACTACATGCAAAAATCAGAACAATTGGATCAAATTATGGCAGAGAGAAATTATGGAAGAAAATCAGAGCTACTTTATCACACACCTCCCTCCTCCCCCAACTGAAACCTGGCCAGAAACAACAATACCAGTAACATTCCTAACTGCAGGTTTCCATTATCTGGGCAAAGTCAGTAACTTGGTGCTAAATTTATGAGCAACAGCTTTATATCAAACAGCATGAAGGAGAGAATGACATCATTGTTCAGCAGAACCATGAGCACTCCAAAAAAGGGCAGAAAAAAATCAGGTAACTTGTTAGCAATTTATATGGCAGGGATCAACCACCACTGCCAGGTTTGATGGTTTTAGCTGAACACTTGTAACCATTGCCAGCCAGGAGAAAGAATTTTACTTCCTGCTATTTTGAAACATTTGAAGCCCCAGTGAGAAATAACTGGACATCAAGATAAACAAAACATAACCTGATTTGACAAAAGATCAGAGAAATGACAAAATGCTAACCAAAATGTCAGCAAAGAACATGGGTACTTGCCAGCATGACTAACAGGAAAGTTAGACATTAGGAAGACTACACAGCAGATTTTTTTCTGGGTTTGGGGTTTTTGTGCTTTCTTTTATTACCTCTCCAAATCTAAAAAGAGCTTTTGTATGTTCCTTACATTTCAGACCCTGCAGGGCCATTTTGGGATGTACCATTGCAGACAGTATGTCTGGCAGGAACACATCTGTGACCAGGTGCCCATTAAATCATTTCCTGAGCTGTTTTAGACCTCTTCTGAGGGCAGCTTGGTAGCATGCCAGTTCTGGTCTAAAATCTGCAAAGGACCACTGATTAATTGGGTTTTTGCTATTTCACTCTTGTAAGGAACTGCACTCCTTTCACATTCTTATGGGACTCCTTGTGTGGTTTCATTGGCAGTTGCAATAAATTTACCCCATATCTATATAAATTAAATGAGGAAACTAATAAACAGGAAAATTACTGCTATAGAAATGAAGCAATGCATTGATTCTTCCTAACAATCCTATTTTCGATTCACTCTCTTATCTGATGAATAATAACACCTTCATGACCCAACATCCCTTAAGTATAGGTGTCTCACAAATTCAATTGTTTCCATTAAGTAAGATCTTGTTATTTATCTTTCACTGTACCTAAATCATGTTTTTAATATACACAGTTGGCTAAATAAGGGGATAATGAATAGTAACCTCCACTGGAGTAAGAGCAGTCAGACATACAATCATAACTATACTTGCAGGCTGGAGAATCAAGGCCTGAGAAAGGCGGCTGCAGCACAAGAGGCTTCATCAAGGAGGAGTGAGCCTGCCACAACACAGGGTGCCAACCTGGCACAGCCATCCCAGGCCAAAGGAAGAAGAACAACATTGCTAGTTTGGACAGGAACATGTGAGATGCAATCAGACCTTTATGAGTCCTGAATGAAGTTTAGAAAATGTGTTACTTCAGTGACACAAACATCACAAGTCTAATTTTTGCTTTTGAAAATCTACCCTTTAAATTCCATATCATCTGTCAAAAACTTGACATTTGCTTTCAATTAAGGGCGATGTATTAGATATGCTCACTGGCCAGCAGTCAGTGAGCAACTGAAGAAACAGCTGTTGGGCATCTTGGAAAGGAAAACCATGACTTCTGATTTCAAGGGAGATGGAAGCCGGAAAACTCATAGCAATCTGAGCATCAAGCCTCCTATAATCAATGTATTTTTTTATATCACCAAAAAGTGACTGCAAGGATGGGTTAAATGTCACTGAGACTCTGGAATGGACTCCACGGTGACTGTAGAAGGCCTCAAGAGGCAAAGATAGACAAGCCAGTATCTTCAGGTCCGCTGTGTGACAAGAATATACCACACCAGAGTGACAGAGCAGCCTCTGAAAACCTGTCACTATGTAGGTTAGCAAGCATCTGGAATTATTGATCAATGTGATTCTTGCAACTGGACTTTTTTCAGGCGTCCAGAACACAAGACAAAACAATCTCTTTTAACATGAATACCATCAGAGCCCTAACATCAGAGCCCTGTTACATTAAAAATCCAATTAATTTGAAGTTTAGAATTTTTTCCAGGATAAGAACAGGGTTCACCAAGTGCTCACAGCACAGTAGAAGGTGGCACCTGTGGCAGAGTGCACTGTCTGTTCTCACTTCCTTGTTAATCTCACTCAGGTGTAATAAAGCCAGCAGTGAAGAGCAGAGGGAGCAGAGTAACTACAAGGGTTTCCCGTTACACACAACAGCTTGCAAACTGGGTGTGCCTCTGAAACGTGCCTGGTGCCTGAAACCAGTTTGCCTCTACGTCATGGTGAGCCCAGTCACACATGCAGGGATGCTCAGCTATTAACTATCAAAGAGATCTTCTTTCCTTCAGCTTGTTTGCAGACCAGGTTTCTTCAAGGCAAGGACACCTCAAAAGATCAGAGGCAGAATGACTCAGTAAATATAAAATGGGTCTGATGGTGATTTTGCTTCTCCTTAACCTTGAAAGTCACATCACAGAGTGAAAAGCACTTCTACAGTCTATCTAGAAGTCAGCTTGCATGCACAAAATGCTTCAATAAAAATGTACCGAACATTTCCATTACCTTTGACTGGCTTTCTATCTGTTCTTGGTGAGCTTCTGTAGCTGTAGAATGGGTCTGCTATTACAGAAAAAAAAAGAAGCAGTACCATAACAAGCACAGCTTCCATTTACATGACTAAAGAGGTTCAGATTTGGATCCCACACTTCTGCCTATTTCTGTCAAGGCAAAGGGGGCTCCAGCCATTTACACTACTATGGGACTGGTCTTGGTCAAAATTCAGCAAACAGGTGGGGGGAAAAATCAGCCTAAATAGTTATCTTTATTAGCTTTAGGAAAGCAGAAGAAGCAAGGCAGAGAAATCCTTTCTTCCCCTAAGGCCTTCCAAGAAACATGTCAGAAAAAGTGAAATGCAAAGACAAACAAAAAGAATAAAACAGCAATGTCACAACAAATAAAAAACCAGAGCTAGCTGAAAAACAGATGCCAGTGATGGCAAGAAAAAAAAAGAGTAAACTTTTACATTAGTAAGCATTGTTTTTTTCTGGCAAGTGACAACTGTGACCAAACTGATGCTTCCACAGTATGTTTAAAAGAAGCACTCCAAATAATCTTGAATACATGCATACAGTACTTCACAGAAACCTACAATATCCTCATTTGGAAGGGGCTTACAAGGATCATCAAAGTCCAGATATATAGATAAATATATACAGTTACGATACACATAAAACCAAAACACTGTATGCATTATTGTTGATACGTCCCTTACTTTCAAATACATTTTGTATTTGCCTACAGTTTCTCAGCCAAATTCATTGCAATCAATGGAAAAACTTCCATTGCTTTCAAGGGACTTTGGAAGAGAGTCTGAGAAGCTACTGCAAAACAGAGTTGTCAGCTATCTTCCTTGACCAGCAATTTTTTTTCTTTACACTCATAATTCAATTAATATCTTTTTTCATCCATGAATTTAACCTTATCAATGATGTTGTGTCCAGGCATGGGGACTACATTATCTCCCTTAAACAAACCGTAATGAAAAGAAACTTTTCCACCCTCGGGCATTTTTTTCCCCTCTTGCAGTTATGTCTGTGTTTCTTTATATTTTTGGCTTGGTTTGGTTTGGTTGGTTGGTTTTTGTTTTGTTTTGGTTTTTTATTCACTGTAAATCAAAGCTCTCCAGAGGAACTCCCTGGATTCTCAGTTTTGAATAGGGCTAATCAAGTTAACAGAGAGCAATCTTGCTTTTTATGTCTATCTGCAGATTCAAAATTCTTCAGAGCTCTTCAACAAAAATATTTTAGATCTTCAAAACAAAAGTTGCCAAGCACCAAGTTCATTAGTCTCTTAACTTTGCTTTAACTCACTACTGTGGCAGTGCACGAGGATATTGTGCTGAGGGCTTCAGCACAGAGCTCTTAGATCCAAACAAAGAGTTCAGTTCTCTTTGATTACATTAACTTTTTTAATCCAAAAGGTTTTTGGTGAAGCATATGTTCTGCATCATTAAAATCAGATATTCTGGCTTTGATCTTTAAGTTCTCTCAGTTGACTGCTTCTCCAAACTGCAAACTATTTGAGCTTTTGAAGTTATCTCTTTGCTCTGTACAGAAAACCTGAACCTTCAGCCAGATTTGATAGGGTTACAAGATAATAGCCATATACTATTGTATTTACTTTTCATATATTAAACTTTGCTTTACAAAAAAATCTAAAGTTTTGTTGGAAAAACCTTAAACACAATAATTGTAAGGAGAGAATTTTCTACACAGTATTAGATACTTAAGGTTTTAAGTAAATCCAGGAATACTCAGTTTCAATGAACACTATATTTTACACTCAGTATCTAGCAAAATACCTTTTTTTTTCCCTTTTCCTTTCCTTACAAAGTCAGTGAGAAGCTGGACAGATGAAGACAGGAATTCTGTGGATTTAAAGCAGTGGCAATGGCACACACTGATTGTCAGCAGCCAGACTGTCGCAGAAACAAGCTACTCCTCAGAGTTGAAAGCCAAAGAACAATTGCAGAAGTTGAAGTGTGACATTACAGCAAGATTAATTAAAGAAGCAGGGCCAGCTGAAAACAGCCAAGAAGGCCATTTGTCAGTGGACTACAACAGGCATTAAGTGGCTTCCAAAAATAGCAAGACTACTGGTCCCATGACATATCTCGGTCATTCTGGAAGGAAATACCCAGCCCAGCCAGAAAGCTGAGCCCGGAGATGTGGGACATGAAGCATCCAAGCTCCCTATTCCATTGACCGGATGTTAAAGGCTTTGGCTGAAACTATTTCTTTCTCAATTTTTACAAATAACAATAACAGACACAAATATTCACCCAGATGTAACAAATGCTAGTTAAAATGAGAGCAAAAAGAAAATTCAAAATGGAATTATTCATATTGATTGAAAAAGACATATCTGTGACTCCATGAAGGAGGAGGGTCACCAAGTCATTTTCTTGTGACATTTTAGCATGACACTGGAGGTGAAGGAGGTGTGATTGGATGTGAATGTTCATGAAATACAATCCACATACAGTGAATAGCTGTGGATTCATAAACTGGAAGAAAAGCACAAATGTTTTTGATGAAATAAGAGTAATTCAGCATTAAATTTTGCCAAATAGTATCTTATAAATGTGACATTTGTCAAGAATAGAAAATCAAATAAAATGCATTCCCTAGTAAGTCTTGTCTGTGCGTATAAGAGGAGTGACTATGTCTCTGTGTGTCTGTAAATAAAAAAACCCTACACATTCTATTTTAATTTGGAAAGTTATTTTCATTTCAAGCATTCTCTGCATGGGGCAAATGACTTCTGAAGATGAAAACATTTCCCACACATGCTTCATATCATGTAAAAAGAGAAAGATCACTTCCAAATCTCTCATTCATGCCTTCCCATCCCCCCTTTTTTCTCCCTGTATCTTTTTCTCTTTAAAAAAAAAAAAAAAAAAAAAAAAAAGAAAACCAGAGAGAAAGAAAGGGAGGAAGAGAGAGAGAGAAAGGAGGGACAGAAGAAGAGAGAGAGAAAGGAGGGAGAATGGGAGAAGGAAGGAAGGAAGGAAGGAAGGAAGGAAGGAAGGAAGGAAGGAAGGAAGGAAGGAAGGAAGGGTTGGAAAATTAGCAACAAATATTTCAGAATCTGCCCAAGTCATACAATCCCTAATTTGGATTGAATGAGATGAAAAGAAAGAGCCATCTTGTGAAGTCATTTCTACATGCCACCTTTTTCTAATTACTTCCCAGTAACAATTTAATGAGAGCTATAAAATATAGTGCATATCTACCACTACATTGTAGTACTCAACACTTCTGAAAATCAGGTATCCAAACTTAAAAGCTTTCTATAATGCCTGTTCATCCTAATATCTTAGCATATGAAAAACTGTACTCAAATGAGTAGTTCATATGATGTTTATGTCTCTGGTTCTAAAATTATATATGATGGTCTTAATCCAGCAGATGTTTAATAACTCAGTCACATTAAAGCTGATGAAATTCTAAACTCAAAAAATTCAGTAGGGTTTAATTGCAAAAACATTTAGTATGATAAAAGAAAATTACATAAGTTTAATATACATTTTTCTTGTCTATAATTATATTTCCATTATATACTTCCTAGATTAAGCTAAATCTATACTATCTAATAAACATAATTATATGAAATGTTCATATAATAGACTAAAGAAAGTAACAATTAAAAGCCCATAATTTAGTTACTCTGCATAACTCATCACTCTCAGAGAATGAAATATTGGATTTGTTCATTTACTTTCAGCCAAGCACTGAAAAGCACTCTTCTGTTTTCCTCCTTCAATTCTTTGTTTCTTTTGCTACCTACTTCCATTAAAAAATAAAAAAATAAAAAAAAATCTTGACTAGAATTCCTGTCTTGACACGGAACTTTATTGTGATCACATCAGAGTCTTCTCATAATAAGTTCATAAAGTAATATTAAATAATTAAAAATACTATTAACATGTTACTTCTTGTACTTAATAGAAATTTATAAAAATGATGTAATACTACAATATCTACTAAATATTTAACTTACATAACTATTTTTAGATTAATTTTTTACTACACTTTTGCTCCTTTTCCCAGTAGTACAGATGATAACTGTTTTCTGCAGTTTTAAAACCAAGCAGCTTTGAAGGGTATTTCTTGTCTGTATGCATTGCAGTGTTGCTCTCAACAAGAAAATGTATGTATATACGCTCTGTTCTGATAGTGCCTTCTCTTGCCTAAACTAATTCTAAAACAGCAGGGAAAATTATATTTAACTAAGCAATAATGATGCAGCCTTGAAGATACTGGAGGAATTGCTTAGATAGTATCTGCACACAGATAAGGAGGAAGCAGAAGAGTGATATGGGAAGAGCCTGTTTCAGGGGCAGTCTGCCTACAGGTCAGAAGAATAAATTAATTCTTGTCTTTGTAGAGCTTCCAGCACAGCATCCTACTATTTTACACTTTGGAGGGGGAGCAACTTTTATCCAATTAGAATGTTTCCATAGTTCTGGAGAATGAATGAAAATTAAAGGAAAACCAGAATCTGCACAGCTATTGAAAGCCAGTGGAAGGCAATTCCGTTGCTTTCAATGGTCTCCACACCAAAGCCTGCGTGCTATTTATGTGTTATTTATGAACTGCATACATTAGCTGATCATTTGTTCTCAGCTTATTCTTAATCCGATTTTACAAAGTTAATATTCATCTTCTAATGACAATCTAATTGCTTGGTGCCATGTTTACTAGTGGGAATGAACACACAAGCCATGTCACTGTAAGCTCAGGGGAACATTCCAGTGACTGGGAGGTTAAAAAATCCCTATCTGTAGAAAGGGAAAACTTGCTTCTTAACTCTCTAGAACAAATTATTTCCAGGTGCTGATAATTATCACTCATGGAGCTTGATATTCTGAATTCTACATCTAAATATATACTTGACAAGTTAAACTTTTCATCATGTGCAGCAGTTTCCTAGAGGCTGAGGAGGACAGGCTGCCGATGGTTGAAACCAATTTCACTTAAAATAGCAACACTTAATTACAAGTCTTATTGTTTATTTCTTTTCAAAGTATTTCAAATATATCTTTTTCCCAAAGGAAATAATATTGTATATTATTAAACAGATAAGTATTATTGCATCTGCTCATAAATGAGAATTGTGAATAGCCAAATAATTACTTGGGAAGCCTCAGAAAGGACTAAAAATAATAATATGTTCCATTTGGTAGACTTCCTGCAGTTAACTTACTGTACACACACACTACATACATGTGAAATTCACAAGTTTGCCTGTGTTAACAGAGATGCGACATATAGAAAAACAACAGATTCAAGCATGTTTAAGTGTATATTCAAGACATCCATGCAAGCCTTCATGCTTACACAGCCACATATTCTTATCACTAACCAGATAAAAAGTTATTTAAAGAAGATAAAAATGGGACCTAGCAAGAACAAATTCAAAAGAATTTACAGAAGCACCCTATAACTACAGTAGCGTTTAAGTTGTTGCCAGTTTTAACCTCCTGTGCAGCTTTCTGTAATCTTTCAGGAGCCTGCTTTTTGCCCATCTGGCATGCTATGAAAATGATCAGTCAATTAATTTTGAAGCAACTCTGACATAAGTTTATCTAAAAGGTGACCCAAGAGACTAAAGTGAACATTTAGCAAACACCATAAACATGAGTGCATCCTATACAGTATTCGAATGACACATAAAATCATCACATGGAGCTGTACCAGTCATTCTTATACTGGCTGCAAAATTACGGCTCTCGAAACCCTAGAAAGAGGAACCTCATGATCTACTGGGGCAGGATTATTTTAACGAACATGCCTTAAATCAGGAAGATGTCTTTTTGCATTAAAGACTGCATTACAGGAGGGCGAAGGTGCTACTTGTTTCCCCAACAGCAAACACCTGCAGACTCCAGGCTCTCAGTACCTGCAACATTACTAATGGTTAAATTAATAGTGGCAGGGCTTGAAATTGAGTCCACTTGATCTTAGGGTCTCACAGATTAAAGTATTAGTCCACTGAACCATGTTACTAGACTTCACTTTTTAATCTATTAGATACTTCCTTGTCTTTGTTCAATAAGCACGGTAGGAAAAAAAACCAAAATAGTAGAAATCTTGTAAGAGTGACAAGCAAACATGCACAAATTTCAACAGACAGCCTAAGTCAAAGGAAAAAAAAACAAAAACTACCAAACTGATTGTCTGTAAATTAAGCTACACTGGGCTGGCTGTGCTAGGCCAGATCTTCAGCTTGTAAAAATTAACAGGCCTCCAAGACGTGCAATTTTCATTTGTAAGGATGTGAAAAAGTATTTTTTTATTACTTTGATGCTTTCCATGCTCAGATGAAAACTCTGGGAGAACTGCAAGGAAAACATTCAATTTGTAGCTGGATAAAGTGATACACAGGCAAATTAAATGACTCAGAATCACACAAATGTTTGAAGGCAGAACAAAACACAAAATGTAGCACCCTTTCGGTTCTTCTCTTCCCACTATTAGTCTTTATGGACCAGTGTACCTGGTGCCTGAGGAAGAAATACTATTTGTTAAACAAAAGTTAGGTATTAAGCCTGCATGCACTTCATGATTGTATTTTGCTCTGCATTCACCTCACCTAATTCTATGGATTCACTGATACAGTCTTTCCAGGTACGTTGGTCGCAGGGGAATGAGAGGCACTGTCAGAGCTGAATTCAGACACCAGAGAGGTGACCAGTCTTCCTGAAAGCACCACCCATTGCCATTCTTTCACTCCATGCAAGAGAAACCTGGACTAGCTACACGGGTTAGTTGTCTATTACCAAAGAGGACAGTTTAGACCTGCGTCTTTTGCTCTATCAGGTGCTAGAAGTGAACAAAACATTATGCAAAAAGACAAAAAGAAGTATCTTTGCTTATGTGTAAAACTATGGCTTGAATTTCCTATTTCACCAATTTCAAAACCAGAAGCCTAAGAGAATACATAAACAAAGGCAGAGACCACGGGGGTTGAACAGCTTGCAAAGTGCAAGAGAAACGTAAAAGAAATCAGAGATATCACTAGAAGCACATACAACAAAAGAAATTCAAGCCAGAAACACCCAGAAGCTTATTTCCTTCATGATTCACAGACCATATTGCAAAACTGCAGTGAGTTGGCATAAATTTGTCAACTTAAGCTCTGGTAGGAAATGTCTGATAGTAGGACATCACCCTTAAGAGGGTAGAAGCAAATTGAATTAATACAAAAGGCAGGTGGTGAGAGGCAGCAGAAAGAGCTGCTGTCAATAATCGATTTGGTTTCTTAATTTTCTTTCACAATTATCTTTCTTTCTCTCTCACTTACTAAACCATCACATACCCTTCCAAGTCCCTCCTTGAATTGCATCCTTAAGCACCGTCCCCGGTTTGTCTGACCTTTGCTCCAGCACAATCAGCCCCAGTGAGGAACACCCCCACCACTCAGCCTGGGGCTGCAGGGAACAAAGATACGCTAGAGTAACCCCCCGTTTCTTTCCCATTGGATAAAACATTAAATCTTAAATTGCAAAGGATTTAAACAATGCCTTGTAACACATGACATCACTGCATTTAATCATCTTCAACATTCTTGCACATTTGCTCAGGACTTAAAAAGGAGAATTAATTTCATTTCTGATAACTGGATCTTTAAGATTTAATTGTATACTTTTTTTTTCTTTTAAAGGACCACATTCCAGCACCATTTCTTAAGATATTCTTAATACAATTTAGCAAAAGCTCGGTAATCCAATACTTATGAAATGAGCTGTCAGGCATAAAGTATGCCAGAATCTCTTAAGTCCACACACAGCAGGATGCAAACCTAGTAGCAACTGTACTGAATTACAACCAATAGGAGAAGTCACAGGTCACCGAAGCCACACAGAGTCCTGCTACAGCCAACAATGAAACTTAATGTACTTTCCATGTCCAGAACCATCCACTGTAGAGCTTCTGTAAAACAGATTAATGATAATAGTGGCAGAAATGGAAGCCCAGCCAATATTCCATTTGTAATTTGTCACAGTATCACACAATAAGACTTCAGCATGAATGTGTTGCCAATTTACAATTCAAATAAGCTTCCTTGAATTTTTAAAAGAATGGACTGCACACATCAGTCAGTATGATACAAAAATGCCCTGTCAGATTAATTTTAAATGCACCTTTTATTTGTTACTGTTATCTAATCACTATAATTATTTCTGATTTTTAAAAGAGGCGTAAATTATTAAATGAAATGCAACTCCTGATCCCTCACTGAAATGAGATTTGTTTCTGTAAATCTAACAGTACTCCCTAATTTACCCTAATTTACAATATTTTGACTTCACACTAGCTAGTTAAAGAGTAATATTTTCTTTTTTTTTTTTCCCGCAGAGAAAAATCCCATGATATAACCAGCAAAAGGAGCACATTTGGTTAGAGCTTTACGTAGGGCAATATTAAGGCAATAACAGATTTGTTTCATATCCTTCAAACACCTATTGATGAGGCAAGCATTAGGAAAAAGAAAATATTTCTTTTCGTAAAACATTGTTTACCTAGAGTTGATGAAATTCCTCCTGGTTGTGAAATTCAGCAGATGGACTATCAGGGGGATGCATTTGGCCTGCTGTAGACTAGACACTGTTTCTGTCGGAAGGTGCAGTGCTTTGATGATGCAGAAAATAATGCCCATGCTGTTTCTATGTTCTACTAAAAGGAAAGCCATTAAGATGGTAGTTAAGTGGTCAAGGCCTAAAATTAGACTTGCCACAAACGCCAGTGGCAAAAAATAGTATTTAAACTGTCATTTCATAAAACAAAAGTCACTCTGAGTTTAAAAAAAAAAAAAAAAGGCAAAAGGCCATAGCACCAAAAAATCCTTTCAGTACCTTAACATGTAACTAATTTTAACCAGAAGTCAGTGGCTCTAGTTGCTTGTTTACAGCTAAACATGTCTCACACCAGCTCAGGGTTTATCTCTGTATGACTCTTAATGGAAAGATGTTAAATCCTGAGCTGAGCTGCAATCAGAGCTGATAAGATCTAAAGCTGCAAAGGACAACCTGTGCAGCATTGTAGAAATTCAAATTAGTTGTATCACCATGAGAAGTTCCAGCCATACTTTCTAGAGATGAATTCAGCTTAAAAAGTTTCCCTTCTCTCTTTGCTATATAAAGCTCTAACTGTTCTTTTTTTTTTTTTCTACACCCCATAGCCTGCTGCTTCCCAGTTACCACCAATTGGGTGTTAGGGTTATGCTCCACTTGCATCACCAGAACAATCTGTCTTCAAAATAATCAAAGGATTGATGCTGGGAGTTCTCCAGGCAGAGACCGAAAGGCAAGGAAGATTAAGGGGAGGTTTATTTTTTGACCAGATCATTTCAAGGATCCAACTCATAACAAAGCCTCGAAAACCACAATGGAGGACAGGCGGTGATGTGGAGTAAGTGCTTGGGATGGGAGTGTCTTCAGGTGGCTTCAGTGTCATGGAAAACACTAAAAGATCAGGTGGATAGTTCCACCACAAATTAAATAGCCAATACAACATGTGATTAGGTTCAGTCACAGCATCTGCTAGGAAAAACAGAAGCAGTTCATGTCTTTTTTAGCACAGCTTCACGTACAGGAGTACTTTCTATGAGGTTTAACTGCAAAAGTCATAATATTTACCCGGGAAAGAAGTTCATTTCACTTATTTGTGTGTGCCACCCTAAGTCATGCATGCTATTTAGGGAAAGATGTTATTTTTCAGTGTCTTTAGGCAAGGCTACTTACAAAGGGACATAGCAAAGCATTAAAACCAGGAGGATCGGCTGGCATGAAGGTGAGCAACATGTAGCAATTCATTAGCCTATTTAAAATCAGAGCTGCTTTACTCCAAATCAAATTTCCAGTTACTTTGATACCTTTTTTGAAACATTTCTCCTTTTTCTAAGCTTCACTTGATCACTGATTTATATTTATAAACAGCTTATGGTAGGACAAACCTCTGAGTCTGTTGAATGCAACCCCTGAATAGAAGCAGAGGACATTTACACATGGGGAAAAAAGTTTTATTGAATCAAAGTGTAGATTACATACACACTGAATATCCTATATATTTTCCCAGACAGGATTAGTAACTAGGAACCCTGAAGTATTACTGCCAGTTCTGATCCTGATTATATTCTGTATACATTGGCAGGTCACATAACCTTTCTATCTCTGATTGTAAAATGAGGATATTACTTATCAGCCTCACAGCGATGTTGAGAGGATTAGTTAGAGCTAGAAAAAGGACATACAGTGCTTTACTAAGTAAAATCCATCAAAAACACATGCACAGTAAATAACACCATGTAATTTGACCTGGAATTTAATTCAGTTATAGTCTATGATAGTCAAAGTCTTTTGGATAAACAAAAGTCAACTTACATTTCAAGCAAAATGAGAACTAAACCTAAAATGGATTTTCAGTTGAGCTTCAAAAAGAAGCAGTTATTTTAAAGGGTTGTTCCTATTATCTCCGTCTTTCTCTCTAATTTCTGGTTCTAACTTGTGGTCATAAGGAGCAGCTCTGATATGCTGTAGGAAAGCTCGTTCTTGCAGTTATTTCTGGCACATCCTCCAGGTTCAAGAGAGGTTTGGGTAGCTTAACTAAGCATCTCAACTTTGGGATACTTCTGCAAACCAAGCCAAAGCCCATGGTCTTTGCCAATTTCTTATTGTAATGCTTTTATGCTCTCCAGTGTAGAAGGTTTGTATAGAAGAAAATTTTCCTCACATTACTTGAAAATATTGAAGGCAAAGTGAGTACAAGAAAATGAGAATTGCAATTCCCAATTCCCTGGGATGACATTCAACTGGAGACTGAAAGAGGGTGGAGTTCTTAATCTTAAAATTAGGCTTGTAGCATCTCCAGTGCACACCATCTGGAAACATAATAGTTTTTCAAATACCCTAATGTAACAGATGAAGAGCAATGTTATTATTTCAGGGCGAGGGAGTTTATCACTATCCAGTGAAATAAACAGGGCAGCTTATTTAGTGGACCAAATTCTGTTTTCTGCAATGCTTTTAACTGAAAGGTTTCTTTGAGGCAGTGACACAGTCAAGGAGAAACTGGCATTCAGGCTTGTAAATGACAGCAGCTTTGCTGCCAGATCTGAGAATCACTCTTTTCATAAATCCAAGTCAGAACTAAGGTGAGATTTGTGCTGCTTCTGTAACTAACTAAGGACAGTCTGATTCTTCAAGCAATCTAAATTAATGTCGTCACTGCTGTGAAAACACATGCTTTGGGGTTTTTTTCCCTTTTCTATAAGGTTTTAGCAACAACGGCTCTAAATCACAATTTTAAAATCTTTAGCTGTTTGTTACAAACTTAAGTCTTAGAAACAAAACAGAAGTAGATGTGCGGCCCATTTCACTAACACAGTCTACATCTGGAATTTTTGATCCTTTGCAGATAAGGACTTCCTCAACTTCAGTGGAGCTAATGTCATCCATCACCACTGCACTCAGTAAAACAGCAGTGAATTTTCCTTTTACATAGTTTTCTATCATAACGGATACATCAGTATGAAAATAAAAACCATTACTTTTTTTCAGTTATATACTCAGCTCCTCCAGCAACTTACCCAAAGCATGGTACTCACACAAGTCACTAGGACCTCACAGATGAAGAGGTCATGCAGTTAATCCACAGAAGAGGGCAAAGCTGAGGAACATGTTCTTATGAGCTGTGTTCCCCAAATGATAGCATACTGAAAGGGAACCATGCCCAGTGAAAGGTGTAGTTATTGACTGAAAGACTAATTCAATTACCCAGTGCAAAAAACAGACAATATAGAAAACCCTAAATCCACAGAAAAGGAGAAGAAAATTCATGTTTGCATATACTGCAAACATGTCCCCAAGCTAAATCTATTGCAATGTGCAATATAGACATGACTTGTACTAATAACCTATTTTTAAGTTATCTTTTGTTTAAATATGAGCTTTTATATTTAAGGTATTTGATTGCTTACTTTGCTGCTTCATTCTTCTTTCTCTCTTCCTCTGTTGGCAGATCACAGTTTGGCCTTCTGGGATTTAGTCTGAATGTGTTATAACTATTCAGTTCCTTCCTGCGAATGCCTCTTAACATTTTACTCTCTTTTCTGACTCCACAGTCTTCACATACTTGCCTAATTCTTGATCCCCTTTTTTCCCCATCCCTCCTCACTACACTTCTCATCTGTTTCCTTTTTTATCAACCGTATCTATTTACATGCTGGGTTTGAAATTTTCCCGAGGGCTGAATGAACTGTTTGCTATGTTGCTCTGATTATGAAGTACAACAGACAACAATACTAATAAAGCTAAGATAGGGTAATTCAAATCTGTTGAAGAAAAACTAACAACAACAGAACACAATGGAATAATCATTCCCTTAACTCAGTGATTTCCCTGCAGCAGAAAAAGGCTTTCTGGATTACATACAGAATAACCTTGGCACAGCTTCATATAAGTGCTGGGGCCTACTAAGGAAATGTTTGATATAATGCCAGCAATGGGCAATAAAACTGAAGTAAATCAAATACTAAATGGGCAGGACACAACTTTCTTTTAAGGCTGTACAGCACCTAGAGCATGCTCATCATTATTAGACTATTTTTTTCCTTAAGATTTCTAAAAGAAGTGTTAACTATACTCCTTTTCCATTAAGATATAGTTTGACTATTTCTGATCTAAAGTCACTGTTTAGAAATGCAAAGTAACAGGTCTTTCTTTACCAATGGTATAATACAATGCACTAATTATTGCTCTTACCTTGTAATTAATTTTATGCAAAACCAAGACAATGCATCTTTTGTTTATAATCTTGGAATTCAATGATGGTTTCAGTTAGAATCTTTTGTTTATACACAGATGGAATTCTGAAATTTGGTGTAGTGTATTCACAGTAATCTGAACTCTGCAGGCCAGATTCAGTTCTGTTGCAGGTGACTGTAAATCTAATTAGTGCTGATTCTGACAGGCACACTACCAGGGCAAAGAACAGAGTAGGCCGAACTTCGTGAAGTTAAACCCCTGAAAATAACAGATCATTTAGGCTAGATTTCTGTATAAAGTGAGGAATTACATTTCACATAATGATCTCTGTAGAGTCCAATACTTTGTCGGAATTCTTGCAGAAAGGCATTCAGTCTTCGTCTCACGTACCAAACAATGGACACCCACCTTCTCATTCCAACAGTACCTTTTCCAATGCCACCAGTCATCACTACTTAAGCGTATCCCATACTTCTCATTTGAATGCATTTAATTTTAACTTTCAAAACTACTGGCTTTTTTCTTTGCTTTCAGAACAAGCAGAGGAGACTGCTGGCTATTAGTATCCAGTATTTTTTTCCTGTGCAGTTATTTAATGCCATGAATCAATTCAGCTTTCAGTTTCCTTGTTGTTAAGGAAAGCAGATAATGCTCTAAAATTTCTGTTTTTCTCTGTAAAACACTTGCTTCACTGAATAATTATGTGGCTCTTTCCTGCTTGTCCATTCATTTTTATTTATTTTTTAAATTTATTTATTAGAAATGTTAGTAATTCTCTAGCTAACAAAACATAATGCAATGGAGCAGAGCCAGGTCTGGATTTGGATTTCAAACTATTTGTGATCAAACATATGAAGACATATTGTAGAGTCAGCTAATTGCATTCCAATTTATTTCCATTACAGTAATTTTGTCCTCTAAAAGGGTTGCAGAGAAAGCTGTATTATTTTTACACTGTTAAGTAAGAAAAGTGGAAACAGTTTTTAGAAAAAAGATGAAGACAGAGAGCACAAATAACAATGGATCTTTGTGTTTCAAAGGTGTTGCTGAATATTTTACTCCCCATGGACTGTTCATGGAGTTGAACCCATGGATCAAGCAGAGAACACGGTCCTAAATGCTGTCAGAAGAAGCCAGCAAGAAAAATGCCATTTCCCTTTTTCATTGGTCATGTTGGGCATGGCCTATTATCTTTAAATGGACTAAGCAGTTACTGTGGAGAAAAGAACAAGAATACTATCTCTACCCAGGCTTCTTACAGTCTCCAGGGCAAAGACTGTGAGACACTGCTGATAAACAAAGAAACTGCAAAAGCTAATGTCACTTCTCTGTAGGCAAGACAGAAAAGGCAAATATTTAAAAGTGGTCGTTCATAAATTAGGATCATCCCCACCCCCATTAACAAGGAAATTTTTCAGACAAGTAAACTCTGCCCTAGTAACACATGTTCAGAACTTTTTTACAGACTTATCACAAATTAAGGTCAGTGACTTTAATCCTTCCACTGTGATTGCCTTGTGCCCCAGGAATGCAATAGGACAGAACAGGCTAATGAATGAAAAACTCATTCGGCAGCAACTCGGATTCATTCATCCCATCCTGAAAAATCTACCTACTTGTTTATACTCATCTACTCCAGATGCATCCCATATCATACTGCTTCTCTCTTATATTTCCCTCTTTTAGGTCTTTCCTTCTATTCAGTGTAAGTAGTCTAGTTTATCAGCCGTTTTAAATCAATTTGATTCAATTAACCTTAATGGGGCTGCATCACCCCCCACCTTCCAGCCCACCGTTGCTGACAATGTCCTCTTCTCACTGACACTGAGTTGTGTGTTGAGAAATAAGCTGGTAGGACTCTGTATCTTGCCATTGGTATTGAGGTACTGCTCAGTTGTTTTCAGTTCTTCCTCCATAATATCTCCATTTTTCCATTTCAATCCTTTATCTTCATTTATATTGTTTAAAACTCATGCAGATATGTACCAATATCTTTTGCATTTTAAGAGCAATGTCACTCACACCCCATTTTATCTACACAAAACATATGTGCCAAAGAATACTGCCTCATTCATCATTCTGACCACCTCGGGTTTCCTTCTCTTCCCACCTACTCTTCCTCTAACATATAAAACTGAAAAATCTTTTTTGAGAAGGAAAATCCTTTTCCTTTCAAAGACCGGAATTGAACACCTTTGCTCTGATCACATTATTTTCTCACATTATAAAGTCTTAAATTAGAATGAATCCTCCTCTGAGAAGGTACAGTGACTTATTACGTACTGCAGTGCAACAAGTTTCTAAACTGAATTGCACCTTCTGGAAGCCACTGCAATTCCAACTGCGCACACACAGCAACAGGTAAAGACGACAGATTGTATTTTGTTGTGACTAGGGGGACGAATACACCTGTGCCAATGCAGAAAGGTAAATCCCCAGCCTACGATGGGTCAGGCGGGAAAGGCAGAATGCTTGGACTTTCCTCTGTTCTACTGAATGGGGAGTTATAATGCCTCTTTGGCTTCATTTTCTTACTGTCTCTACCCCTCACTCGACCTTTACAAACTGAGGAAGACTGGAAGTTTCCAAAGCTTGTAATTAAAAAATACCAATTCAAAGTAATTAAGATTTCCCAGGAAAATGTACAGATTTGAAGACTATGTTCACTGGGGTCAAAATGTAGCTTCCATGTGAGAGAGCCAGAAGAGGTCCATATGGCAGGAGGTGTCCTCAGCCACAGCTGAAGGACACTTGAATCCTGGCTCTTGTCCTACCCTGTGACTTCCACAATCCAGGTGAACATCAAAGTACATTACCTATCCAGAGAGCTATTTTTCACAATATGTAAGTAAAGGTAAATATTTAGGTTTTATTCCAACACAGGAAAAAAAGAAGTGAATCCTCAAAGTTCTTTTTGGTTTTTTCATATGGTCTTTTTGTTTTAGACAGCTATGACTTTGCTGTGACTTTGCAAGCCCTCTGAATAGATATGGTACCATTTGAGTGAGAAAATAAGAGTGGGGGGAAGCCTTTTATGCTTATTCTTCATACAGCCTTAAGAAAAAATCATCGTATCTTTTCACAGTTTTCTATTGTAGATTTTTGTGATGTTAACAGAACTTGGCAATGTAGATTTTTGTGATGTTAACAGAATTTGGCAAAGTTGTAACTAGATGTTTGCATCTAGAACAGATGTTAGTGTCCTGTGTCAGATGCAGGATACCTGTTACATTTCTCTCAGCCGCATTTCCAAGGTTTCGTAAGTATTCCCTCCACTCTACAACAGTGCACTGCTAGCCATGTACTGACCCATGGCAAATTTAATCCCAAGTGTTTTACAATATTTGAGCCTAAGGATTACTTACAAACTTTCTATTATCATATGCTTCAGTAAACAATTTAAAAAACACTGCTTAAGGAATGTCTTTATTCTGACATGGGCACTCTGGCTTACATGCTTAACATAAAATACAGTTCTGCAAGTAAGCTACCTTGATGTCTTTGGAAAGAGACAAATATGTTTTTTTTCTTGTGTTGACAATGGGAGCAGCTCGCTGCACTGAGCTGCCAAATGAGCAACCGAGAAGTATTTATTCATCTCCCAAAACAGATTATATTCTTAGCAAGAAAATGGTCACTCTGAAAGAAAGTGTGGCCCAAAAGTCACAGGCCTCCCTCTAATCTGGAGACCTGAGTCTGAAATAAGTGTAGAAGTTGTGAAGATATTTACATTTAGAAGTCTGATCCTTCTAAGTCACCTTTGAAAGCTGATTACTTGATTGTTCATCTCCATTTTTATGAGACATCACAAGTTCTTTGTTGTTGATGCAAAACTCACTGTTAGGTTACTGACAAGTGGCACTGAGCTCCAAAAGTATTATATTAATACACATTATGCTGATTAATATGATTTTTAAAAATTGATTCAATGGCACTCCAATTTAAAACTGGGAGAGATGACAAGGAACATAGAGAAAGGCAGAATTTAAGTTTGGCTCCTTCCAGCAGATCTGCAGTTTACAAATGGCAATGCCCAGGATTCCTATATGTCTCACTTTTTTATTTAACAGGCACCTTTGAAGAGTATCTCTATCTCATTTTTAAGCAATTTATGGTTTAGAAGTTATCAAGGTTTTATTACATCATAATGGCAGCAGACCCTGAAAAACTCCAGTGCTTTTCAGCACCTGATTCAGCTTCTAGGGAGTTTTTCAGTGTCATAGGTTTGGATAACCAAATTAAACCATAACAGCTTTTCCTGGGGTGGAGGGGGCAGGGAGGGGCAGGGGGAGGAAGGTTGTAGAAATGAGCCATTATAGAGAAATTCAGTGGTTTCCCCAGACAAAAAAAAATGGCATTCTCCACACAGGGTTTTTCACACAGCCTCAAGTCAAAGGGATCTCAGAAGAGACCAACTCTGCAGGCGCAAAGTACTCCAAACTTCAGTAGGTCTCCAGGACTCATAAAGGATAGAAGCTTTATGATAAAATCACCTTTTTTTTTCCAATGGTTTTCTGTTATCCCCCAATGTCCATGATGTTACAGCTTTCCATGAGAAAGGAGGCTGCTACAAGTGTTTTTCTGAAGCTATGCTGTAACCACTGCAAAGGAGATTTGGGAGTCCAGATTAGCAGTTTCAATGACTGAAGGCTGTCACATGGCTATTGCTTGACTCTTTAAGAGTCCATTCTGTGTTACCCAGCCCTAATGAAACGTGACAACATGAAGATTTTAGAGATGGCCAGGGTGAAGAGGACAGTTCTAGAGTAGGCAATCATTGACTTGATCCAGTGGGAAGATACAGGGCATGAGTAGAGGGGATCACATCGGTTTCTAGATGAACAGCTGAATTTACCAAAATAACATATGCTAAAATGTGTGATAAAAATCATTTACAGATAACCTGAAAGAACAAAACCAAATTATTCATCAAGAAACTTGCCACATCCTGAGTTTTCCGTTATACAACAGGCTTTCATAACCAGTTTCACAGGGTTTATCATAGTTAAATTGTTTCTGTCTACATTTATTTCTAAGTTGTGTGGGTATATTTCATTACTCTGTCAGAGAAAACTGAGTTTCTCATGTTATTCACAATGTTGAAGAGTCTGCAATACTATCTCAGCTCAAGCCCCCAAAAGCTCCCAATTCCATATAAATTTGAGGTTATTGATCCTAAGTACAACATAGCATTGCTATGTAAATACTGTTTCCCCGCTATGATAAACACTATCATTTCAAGAAGCCTCATTCAAAGCATTTTACTGTTTGGTTTTCCACTCAAATTAATATATTACGGTCGATAGCAAGGGTGGTGGGAACAAGAGAAAAAGAAAAACAAAACACCTAGTCATTTTTTTAAGAGCAAGTGAGAAAAATGCATGCTAATAAGGGCACTTATCATCAAAAAGCACTATAACTCCTAGAGGTTATTCAAGCGGACCCTTGAGAGTTCAAAGAGACAGAGAGATTATTAATATGATGATGTTTCCAGCTAAAATAACTGAAATGATTACTCAGGGATTGAAGAAAAAGCCATTCAGATAGATACTGTTGTACATCTTATCCAACAAATGCTAAAAATAAAATTCTGCAGAGATACTATAGTATAATGCAAACATCTTAAAGGGCAGCCATCAAATGAAGTTTTGTAGCTTGATTCAAAGACCATGTAGATTTAATTAATTTATTTACTCTTTGTTAGAGCTGTCCCACTAACTCATCAGATAAACAAGCTGGTCGGTTGACTTCATCCCACCAGGCAGTGTCAGTTTTTAGCAGGTGTGCCTGAAGGACTCTTCCTTTCTGCTCTTTGAATCATTCTGTAGACGCTAATGAGCATCCCTCTTCAGCTTTAATTATTGGTCCCTGACAAGTCAACATAATAGGAATCAGCTTAACCAAGCATACTCCCCAGTGACATGTTCAATTACTCAGGTTGTACTTCTCTGCAAGAGGTCTGAGGAGTTGCTAATTTAACATTGTCAAAAAAATAAACAGAAGTATTGGTTACAGTTTATCTTTTGACCTTTATGTCATCAAACCTAGCAAGATACCTCCTTCTGGAACGGAGCAGAAGATTAAATAATTAATATTTACTATTCTGATTTTACATTTAAAATAAAATTATTACCTGCAAAGTGATTTAAGTCCAGCAATGTTTTATGAAGAGACACTAACACTTTGACAAGTGTTTGTTGATGAGTGATTATAGTTACAAAACTATTTGTTTTTCAGTTTTATAAAATACAACTAAGCGGTACTATTTATTTATTCATACTTATTGCAAAAATAAAGTACCAGAATTAGTTAATTTCTGCTTTTGGCAAATACAAACAGCTATTTTCCATAACCAGAAATATCAATGTTAGAAATGTGACTAGGAAGCCTTTTATTTACTGAGCTCATTATTAAGAAATTAAATGGTATTTTGAAGGAGAGGGAAAAAAAAAAAAAGACAAAACAGGGGCAAGAACAGTCTCTGCAAAACAGTATTTTAAAATATGGTTTAAAATTTAAAAATATTTTAAATTTATCTTAGTAATTATTTAAATATTGAATATTTTAAAAATATTTTAATTAGGTATTTAGAAATGTTTTAGGACTACTTAATTTCACTGGATTTCATTCAAGTTTTGTAAAACTAAACAGAAATTATATTCAATTTTTTAAAGTCAAATTATCATAGATAACAAAGGACCTAGAACCTTGGCCAATCATGTCAGCCTAAAGTATCACATTTCTGGTGACCAGAACAGGTTTGTTGTGATCTATTTGGCTGGCAAAATGGTATTTTTCTGCAGAAGTGACCATATTGTCACTTTAAACATCTTCTAAATTTCTACAGGTAGAAATATAAATTAGTTTTTTGCTTTCTTTGAGTATTTAACAGGAGAAGGCTGAAATGTTAGTATCACTTTACAGAATAGTTCCAAAGGATAAAAATATTCAAAAGGTATTCAAAACCTCAAATTCAGGCTGAGACTCAAGATATACATATGCTTCTTAAAAATAAGCCCGTATGTTTTGTCATTATTTTTTTTTTTAATTTCAAAAAGTTAGGAAAGCAGAACACTTCAAACAGACAACCAACCCTAGGGAAAGCGGCAAAGAAAGGAAGTCGAATCCCCATTTAAGTTCCAGTGACAATAATCAGTATGATTTTGTATTGTTTCCCTTCTCAACATATTTCACAAAAAATAAAATCTGAATCTTGTAGTACTCAAACATTCAGGCCAAAGTCTACACTCCCTTACTACAGCAATGACCATTCCTCCTGACTGATTGTGCTATTTACCAAGCATATATTAAAGCATATGTTTGGTAAAACATATACGTAATGTATATGATGATTAAGCAAGCACTCATTTTATAGTAGATATCTATGCAAGCACCTTGGACCACAACTAAGAATTCAGTAAAAACACAAAGGACTTGGAACATGGAAACTACATGCACAAAACCCTGGCTTGGGTGGAAGCAAGACCACACCTTGCATCTCCTACTATTTCGTAACTATATATTCAACAACTTCCAACCTTTTGATCTTCTTCCATGTTTGTTCCATTGTTCTTATACAAAACCCCCACATTTGAGTATGGCTTCATTTTTATTTTTAGCAACATCCTTCTTAATAGATCCAATATATTTAGGTTTTTCTTTGTTTTTTTTAATAGACTTGTATAATTATTAAAATTATAAAAATGAAACTTGATTTTACTTAGATTGAAAGAGAATAAGCAGAGTTATTAATTTTAATGGCTGTTTTTTTGTGAAAGTGCATCTGTAGAAAAAGCTAGATGTCAGGCTCTATTGCTGGCGCTCACAGTAAGTTACAGGCAATAGATGATTCTGGACAAATGTTGAATATGCACCATGACAACCATACACAACAGCACAGTATAAATCCATAGAATCAGTTCTCATTTCTAGAATTTCTTCATAGATAAAAACTAAAATGAAAAAAAAAGAAAAAAAAAAAACACAAAACCAAAACTCCAAATCTATAGCCCCTAGAATAAAAACTTCACTGCAAGTAGTAATTCTTAGCAAGCCCAAAGTACCCTTGGTAAACAGACGAGATAAAAGCTTCTGCAGGATCCATGACATGCCCAACAAAGCTATAGCAGTTATATCAGTGTCTAACAGCAGACACTGAGAGTTCTGCAAACAAACACCATATGGAAGAACAGAAATCTGTATTTAACCTAAAGCTCTCTAATTGCCTGGGGTTTACACGAAAAGATCTTTCCAGCTTCACAGAAATTATTCTTCTGTTGTCAAGCTTCAGAAATCTAACCCTAGGCTCCATTTACTGCCAGTGGGAAGAGGCAATTGAAAACCTAAATATTGTCTGACATCTCCTAGAACCAAGTTCTCTCTTGATTACTCATGTGCTTTGGTACAAGGCGGTTGGAAATGAGGATACACTGTTGAACGACAAAAGACATGTCAGATACTTCCATTAGGGAAGGAAATCTATTTCACATCAAGCAATCATCCATGTTCCCAGCTAACTAACATTTTGGAAACAGCTGAAAATTAACTAGGTAAAATTAATTCAATTCTTTAGATTAGACACAGTAACTTTTTTTTTTTTTTTTGGTAAGCTTGTTTGCTTTAAAGTGAAGAAAAAAGATCCTTTTGCCAGCCTGGAGAATGCAGAATACATGAGTGCAGAGCAGAAAGCACATAATATGTAGGTTGCTTAGGTACTGACACATTACAAAGGAGGCTCTCAGTACATTTTCTTTATCACCATAAAGAAAAGTTCTCCAAATAACTGTCAAGAGTGGGAAGCTTAATCCACAGTGACTTAGTCATACTTTCAAATTAAAGGTAGGACGCTACACAGAAAGCAGTAAAAAGAATCACTCTTCTGGTATGTTTTCAGCCTTGGACAAAAAACAACACATCTTTCCAATTTTCAGGACAGGCTGACATGTCCTTAATGATTAGCAATTTTTCTTAATTCCCCAGAGTGAGAACAAGGCTAAGTAATTGTAAAAAAAAAAAAAAAAAAAAAAATCTGTTCTAGGATTGCTACATTTACAGCAGTGGATGAAAAACAATCTTTCACAGTATAGTCACTTGCTTAATCAACTAAATTAGAGGAAAATATGTCATGCTATCAGCTTGTCAAAAGTCTCTTCCTACCGATGATGCTACACCAGTAAGGTTAATTCTCCCAACAAATCAAACAGACCACATTCCTGTTTCTTTTGGTGACTTTTATATGGCTGAAGCAGGTCCTTCAAAGCTGCTGCACTGTGACCTTTTGCTTTCAGCAGCTGTCTGCAAAAGGGCCTCAGACAAACAGTTCAGAACCAGGGCATGACATGGAAATAAGACTTCACAGCCTTGGGCTAATGTGGCTCAGCACAGGATAAACAGTTTTTTGTCTATCTTTCAGGGTTTATCTCTTTTATGACTCATGTTGAGTAATTGTTTCCACATCCCTTTCTGTCGTAAGGGACAGGGAACATGCTTGTTCAAGACAAGAGCTTTACATGGAATTTAGGAGGAACAGGGCATAATCTATAGCTCTTGCTACTAAACCTTTGGTTGAATTGGCTTTCTTCTTCTCCATTTCACTCTGCCCCTCATGTTTCAGCCAACAGTCCAAGCTGGCAGCCGACTGTAGAACAGTCTATAAGAGGGCTCTGAAATTTGCAGTATGGCTGCCTGGCAGTGATAAATGAGAGCTCTAATTGATATATCTCATTTCAGTGCATATAAGCAAAATCACACACTGATAAGATACCACATAAAGAAAATGGGTGAATGCAATCTCATTCCTCATTCAGCTGACAGCAATCTCATTTTACTTTTGTTATTGAACATGAAACATAACCTTAGCCTGAGAAAAGAGGAATTTAAAATCTTCCCTTTAGAAGTTCTACCAAGAACAAGAACATTGCACTTACATCATACAAAAACACACCATGAAGTACAATTCAAGAAGCCAGGGTACCAATAGGATCTTATTTACATGTTCTACTGCTTTATTATGTATTTATATTATGTACATTGATTAAATCTTATCTCTTGATTCTATTATCATAATATGCCAGTTAAAGAAACAAACAATCTCCACCCCCAAATCTGGGGCAGTGCAGAGGGGAAGCACAAACCCACAAGAAAAGCGTACCAGCAGCATCAAACCACTCATACTGGAACTACAAGTTCTTCTGGTTCATTAGCCAATACTGAGCTCCATAGCAAAGGCAGATTTGATGATACATAACAGTGCTTTGTGTCAGCATGTGAAAGTCTATCACACACCATTTACAGAGACAGGCAAAAGGAAACGTGGCTCAGGGAAGAGCTGGGAATTCCAGACGCAGTCCAGGAGACATTTGCGAGGCTGATGCCACAGAACATACGCAACCTCACTGCAGGTCCTACAGCCTACAGTGTAATCCCAAGTGTCATCTCCCATGTACTGAACGCTCCGAAACTCTGTTTCTCTGCCCAAGCCACAGCATGGCTTTTGTGGCACTCATGTTCATACACAGTCTGCTAGAAATGGAGGTGCTGAATATGAAGACATTTAGGATTGGGAAGAAGTGTGAGGTCCTTCAGAGAGGAAATAACAGAACATAGCAACCTGGATAAATTGTCAAAGGTTACCCTCCTGTAGTTTTCTGCTGATGACCACATTCACCATCACTTTGCATGTCCAAACTCAAGATCAGATGTAGTACAATACAAACTCAATTATCTATCAATACCTGGTTTGATCTTCCCCCAAGACTACTAAGAAGAGCAAGTGAATCTCAAATAATCTGTGAAAGAAATGAGCGAGGGGGAAAAGGAGTCAAAAAAATGACTTTTATCAATTTTTACTAAAAGAGCTTTCATTATATTTAGAGACGGAAAGATATCCTGATCCTTCAGTGAAAAAAATGGAGAAGAGGAAGCTTCCAAAGAAGCCTGACAGCTGTTCTGCAATGCACACTCATACACTGCACCCATCTAGGTAAGAGATGTTTGCATGCTATTACTGATTAACTCATACAATATTTCACATGACATTTGCTCAGCTGAAGTGATTTTGGAGCAAATAATAAAGAGAATGAACAAAGCTACAGGAACAAAAGCATAGTAGATTAAAAGTCTTATTCCACATAAAAGCAGTTCTCTGTATCTACTTTTTAATCTTTTTTTTTTCCAATTCTTTTTTCAATCTTTTTCTATGTTATAGAATTGGCAGCATATGACATTTAGACAATAATTAATTTTTTCAACTAAGTCCAGCAGGTTTTGGTTACCCAGTTATCCATGTCTAAACTGATGCAATGCAGATGTACAAGTCAGTCCCTTTAATACCTACTTCATTAACAATAAGTTCTTCAGTGTGAAAGTAGAGGACTCCATTCCCACATAACTATCTAATAAACCATCATGGATTTTCAGAGCTTTCATATGAACATAGAAATACTATCAGATGTGTTAGGCATGACTTCTTTTCTTGCTCCAGTCCTTTTATATATGAGCACAGGGGTACAAAGCATCATCAGTTTAATGAAAGACAGGAAGAAACTTTTCTATATCAAAGAGTAGTAAGAGGAAGACAAACAAAGTACATACATATGGAAATCAAGAGCAGTCATGGCAATTTTTTCTTCTCACAATAGCCAGAAGTTCTCTACTATTTTAGATTCCTTAAAAAAAAAAAACAAAAAAACAAAAAAAAAACCCAACAAGAACAAAAGACATAGAGAACTGCCTCATTAAAAATACTGTTTCTTCCTCTTGTTTTTCCAGCTATTCTTTTTTTATCCTTTTAACAATTTCATAATGCAAGACCATCACACTTACAGTGCAATTGATCTTCTAGGATGAAACTATTTAAATTTGCTTAGACTTCCATTCATTTTATAGCTAATCTGGTCAAATGACATAAAGAGAAGAAAATTTGACGTGATGTAAAAAAAGTTAAGAGTGTGGGTGGAGTAAAGCAAACTGCAAGACGCACAGAGAAAATATCACCTTCCTTTAGCACGTATTTCCTTTCGCCAATGCACATGAAATAATAATACAAATAAAATAAGGTAGGTCTGTTCCTGTAACCTAGGCACCTATTCCTGGATAGAGAGTTATCAAACAAACTGAGAAAGGGCAGTTTGGTGGCTGACATGGTAAAAAAATGTAATGTTTTGAGTTCATCAGAACTTTCAGTACTACCTGAAAGAAAGAACTACAAAGCTTATTATAATATTTCTGAAATATGCCACCCTCAGTAAATCTGGATTGTTAAGGGACACGTTTACAGAAAATAAATAAATAAAAGTTTCATTCCTATGGTGCATGTATGCTTCAAAAGGTCACTTGTTCCTGTGTAGAGATGCAGCTGAGCATCTGCACCTAAGAGATACAGAATAATCTCCTTTAAAAGAATTTAATCTCTAAGAGAAATTTAAAAAATAATATGCATCCAAAAGGAGAAGGAAACAGAGTATATATGATGAAGAAAGTGCTCAGTGTGATGATAGGCTGACAGACCTCAACATCTACCTTCACCTTAAGGGACATGCAAAGAGAAATTGGAGTGTGTACACTCAATATGTTTTTGGAGCTGATCTCTCTACAAATGTCATGCTCAATTGCAGTAGGTATTTAGATACATTAGAAGTGAGGCACTGCAATGAGCATGCAGTGTACATGTTATTATGCCTGAATTGTGCTATCTATTTTCATTAGCCTATACAGCTTTAGAAACAGTGAATACTGCCTATGACAAACCACCTGGACAGATATACACACAGCCCAACTTAGTGAGAGTCTCACAGATTGAAAATAAGAAAAGTGTTCTGTTCATTAAAAGAAGGGGCTGGAATTCTCCCTAAAAAGCGGATTATAGTTACCAAAATTAATGGCTTCCTTTGTTTAGGAACACAGGGGACTTCATCAGCCATTCCTGTATGTCCTACAACAGTGTTACAATCCATCTTCTTTTATTTCTGAATAATATAGTTTGATAAAATGATAAAAAATACAGAGCGTTTCAGAAAACAGCATTCTTACCAACTGCAATCTCTCTTTTTTAACGCAAACAGAACCGGAGGTAAAAGAAAAGCAGCAGTGTAACTCTGTTGCAAACTATGCAACTGTAACAATTTTGAAGAGTCTTTTCCCTGCTGAGA
This sequence comes from Anabacerthia variegaticeps, assembly GCA_035583185.1. Taxonomy (NCBI): domain Eukaryota; kingdom Metazoa; phylum Chordata; class Aves; order Passeriformes; family Furnariidae; genus Anabacerthia; species Anabacerthia variegaticeps. The sequence continues at coordinate 136,084,391 of JAWWEW010000078.1, forward strand.
CACTGAGATATGAAGCCGAAAAGTCCTGGAAATGTGCAATCATTTTCATTTTACTACCCACAGACAGTAAAATGCAAAAAGACGGGGTAACATTAAGGATATATTTACATGCTGGGCAGTCCATCAAACTCAAACGGAAGCGAAAAGACTCAGGTGGACCCTCAGCACCAAAATACCGCAACAAAACCCTGGCTTAACCAAATGTTTAAGGATAGGTACAGTATGGCTAGCTAACGGAACAAATTCAAAGCAACTGTAAAAATATGTGAGAAGATACATATTTATTATATGCACACAGATTAAATGAGCACCATTTTTAAGCAACTGTTAAACGCTACACATGTTAACCACTGGCACTAAATTCCAGCTTCCCTCCATTACATCTTAATCCAAATAACATTAAAAATAACCACAAAATACATTAATTCTAGGGGCAGTGAGATAATGTGCATTTGTTTAGACTAGTAAGTAACTCTTAATCACATTTAATCTTTTTCTGAGTAAAGACTTTTTAATCCGTAAGTATTGTAGTTACTTGGTGTGACTTTATGAAAATGGGTGTATTGTCTCCCTTCTTTCCTCTCTCTACCCTTCAGCTGATGTTGGAAGGTCTTTGTATTATTAATAACAACAACAACAAAAAAAAATCTGGAATGCTTATATAGTGATAAAAAATGGATTTTATAGATTAATTTTTCAGAGACAATACCACAGTTCAATTCTCAGCACTATGGACGCCCATCTTGCAGAGCATATCCTGGCTTTCAGTTCTGTCCAACAGTCTCTAAAGCCGGAGCAACACTATGCAGCAGTTGTCAAAAGTGAAATCTAGCTATTTCAAACTGAATAAAGCACTGATTTAAAAAAAAAAAAAAATAACCCTTGGGTTATGGTTTGTTTCAGCTGGATCAAAAATTAATTTAAAATAAGTTCCTCGAATCCCTTGATTTCTGTAAACTGTGATAAAAATCAATCACAGAGCCTTACTGATTTACTTGTAGGATTGTTTTTTGGGTTTTTTTTAATACCAGTAAATGCAACACAAATTCAGTGGTTGCTCAAGGTCAGTTAATACTGCGCACTCTGAAAACATACTGAAACCTGAACTGTAGGGAGACAGACAGGGCAGGGAAAGGAGAAATGTCACCTATTTAAGTACTCTGTAGATATGCACAGCATAGTCATTCTGAAGAATGCCAAGCTGCCCTTTCTTTGTCTACCCATTACATATCATTAAACTGGACTTCTTATAGACAGCTCCTACTTTCATTAGCAAATATTAATATTTGCAGCCATTCATGAAGGAAGTAGGGATGGGTGTACCAGAGGGACTCTGATGGAGGTGAATCTCTTCTGTTTGGTTTGGTAGTCTGTTTGTTTTTAAAGAGAAGAATGAATGGTTTAGGAGGGTGAGATTTTTGAGTTTAAAAGTCCAGGTGATTTCAGGGCACTTACTGAAACCGCACAGATCTTGGAAGGTCTACTAAGAAGCTCTAGCCAGTTCAGACCCTGTCACACCCTGCATATGAAATAGTGAAAATAAACTGTCTTCTGACCAGTACGGAACGAAACAGAAAAAAGGAAAGAAAAAAAAAATAAAAAGAAGAAAATTGAAGACAAAAATAACTCCTCCTACTCCTTAGGAAAAACCTACTGAAAAGACTTGGCTGACATAAGAAGGCAAGAGAGCATTTCCTTCGCAGACTGCACAAACCGCAGTGGAACATAAAAGAAACTCATCTCTGACATATTCTCTAAAGCTCACCACCAGACCCAACATTAAGGTACCAGTAAGTGACCAACCTAATGATTTTGCACAGTTGCAGCATAACATTTACAGGATGTTGACAATATTGCACTATTTATCTTTAGTCACAGTGCTGAGTTGTTCTTTAAGCTCAGAATAGAAAACATTACAGATACTGAACAAGGTTCGACTGAGGTTTTAAATGCCGTCATGCCACGATGAATTCCATGGTCTGTGGGATTGCTTTACAATCCAGTTCAGAGGGGAACAAATCCCTGGTTGGGACTTCATAAATATCACAGTTAAAGAAAATTACTTTAAAATTCTGTACTAACATTAGGCAGCACTGCAATTAACCACAGTCTTAATTTTAGACTATGTCCTGCAGTCTTCAGATGAGCTGTGCTTTACATCAAAGGAAACCTCATCTAATGTACAACAGTGTGATCATGGGTTAGAGCGGCAAATCTGAACCTTCCACTCCAACCATATTCCTTCTAACTGTGTCAATCCTCAGGTGAATCCCAATTCTGCTCCGTGCTGAAAACAACCAGCAACAATGTCCTGAGGTGACAGCTGTCAATAGCCAAGCTCTCACCACACCAGTTACCACTGCTAATTAATAGCTCTTCTTCAGACTGTTGATGTACTGAAGCTCAACAGTCATGGCTGGCTTGTTAACAGCTATGAAATCTCAAACTGGCAAGAGAAAATGATTTGTTGCAAGGATGATGAATATGTTTAAGTCAATTGCACATTAGCGGGTTTTTTCCTCATTCTTCTCCTTTTTTGATAAAGCAGAATCTTTTATATATTAGCATGCCTTATCGTATACATTTTACATACTTTAAATTCCTATTTATTGCAGGTGTTTTATAGTAATGGTATTTCTGAACTTATGCAGCAGTTTCACTTCAATACTACAAAATTAAGAGAAAAAATTTACAATAACACAGTGCAGAAAAAATCTGAAAATTTTGAAATTGTTGTAACCAATTTGGTTGATAGGCTTTATTCTATTGAAAAAGCTGATCTGAAAATGTTTCAAGTCAGTCCACCTGTAAGAAAGGTATTGATGTGTACATGATGATGTATAACACTGTAGTCTCACAATACTGAAATCTTTATTAGAGAAGTGAACTGATACCTATGGCAACTGTGATCTGCTGAAGGACAGGAAAGAACACGATCCAGTTTACCTACTAAAGAAGCCCTTTAACAGTGCTTAAGAATGCTCTCTTCTAAACCACCGGGATGATTGCACTAATAGTTACAACTCCACCAGAGATTAACAGCTCATTCCAAGCAGATTTCCAAACTACATGCTTGTATCCACCCTGGCAGAAGCTTGTATTCAAGAAAAAATACTCTTAGCTTTGGAAAGGTAGTCAAGTTGGACATCAAATACTGCATTAATTTACTGATCAGTGAGTAAATAAGGCAGTTTTCATCTGCAGTTTTGCTGCTGTTGTCAGCAAAAAGTTTCAATTATCTGACCTACTGCAAACAAGTAGGCAAGCCCTACTTAATTTTCCTCAGAACCATGCTAGTTTTAATTAAAATTTATGCTATTGTTCCAAGAACTATGTACTCTGACATGGACTAGTATCTAACCTAGCGGGGGCAATTGAGGAAAAGGGGGGTGGGGAGGGGACTAAGCATTAATGCGTTTTTGTATTACTAAGAATTAATTAGGCAGCTGTAAAAGATAGGGAAGTGAAAAAGAAGAAAGTGGGGGAGGGGGGCAGAAGAAAGAAGAATTGAAGGGGAGGGGCAGAAAACAATGAAAGCCCTCTCCCTACACAGAAACACAACAATGAAAACAAACAGGGGTCTTCAGAAGGGAAGTAAAACTAATATAGGCAGTGGTGAAAGAGCTATATAAAAGACAAATATACCAGCCTCAGATAATACAACGGCAATTAGCCAACAGTTTAAAGACAAAAGTCTCACATCAAAAGGAAGAGGATTTTAAAAACATACATTATCTGACTTCCCAGCCCTTTTGCAACCAGGGCAATGACCCTGCAACAAGATCCTGGTGGCGGGCCACAGTTCAGAGGGCCATTTACGTCTTCTGGGTAAGCAGAGTTGGGGACCGAGCTAATAAATTATGCAAGCAAGGAAAAACATGTTATACACTTCGGCTAGCTTAGATCATGAGGAATTCAGAGCAATATGATCAAGAGAACTGTGTATCTCACGGGAGGAGTCTGACAGCACAACTCTGCAACTATATTTTGTATCCAATTCTATTTCCCATTTTAAAAATACCAGGGAGCAAAGGACAACCAAGTTAAAAGCAAGGAGTCTGAAGGGGCACAGGAAAATTTTAACTTTGTCATTTTCTGGTTTTGACTGCCAAATCATAATGCTTGAATGTTCCCTCACTGTAAGTATATATATTTTTTTATGATGATGATACTGATAACCATTATGAAAATTTATATCTCAAAAGCCTGGAGCAACACAGTAGATTTCAAGATTATTTCATGCTTAGAAGTTGTTTAACAAAATGCAAAGTGGTCTTAAAAGCATTGTAACTAAATTTTTACTGGAATTCACCAAGATAAGCATTTTATTTTTAAATGTATAATCAAAGCACAGAAAAGAAAGATACAAACATGCATAAAGCCAATCCTCATGGATCAACACCAATCCACATTAGGTTCTTCAGGAATATAAGACAACTGACAACATCTGCTCTGATTTTTGTATTTCACTCAGGGGCTTCAGATTGTACCTCCCTGTCAAGGTTCTTGGGGAATAACTGGCACTAAGAAATAATGGCCTTCAAAGTCTGTGTTTATTATTATTTTATTCCAACTAAACATAACATTTGGCAAAAATAGAGGACTCTCCCTCTTCCCTTTTCTTCCTTCCTGTCCCCTTCTCTCCCTTCAAAAACTTCAAGCCAGACACTGAAGTCAGTGGACCCATTAAATAAGGCACAGCAAGCCTCTGTGCAATGTGTCCCTTCTGAAGAAATTCATTTGCCCTGCCTGCTTAGCTGGAAAGGCAGCTTTTTGTCCCTCGCTGCAGGTGCTGCACTGCTTCTTGGTTTTGTGAAGTCAAAGTCCCCACTGCCTTTAGGCAATATTGCTGCCATTTACTGGCATACTCTGATAACCTGGGTGACTTGTCAAAAGGTATTCCAGCAGCCCCCAGACTCAAATCCGAAGTGTTTATGCAAACCTCTGTGGATCTACTTCCCATGAATGAATGAGTTAACCAAAAACAGCTCTACTAATGTACAACTGCTATTAATGTCAAGGTTGTAACAGAAACAGAAGAGTACAGATGTTGAATTCTGAATCTTACTTTAACACTATATGGAAAAATGGCAAAGAGGTTTCAATGGGCTTTTCATATACCAAGCCCTGAGGTAATACGAAAATGTATTGTTTCCATTTCCAAAGGATGTAACTTTCTTTAAAAAAAAACAAACGAAACCAACCCCCCCGCCCCCAAAATCGAAAACAAAACAACAAAAAAAACCACACACACACAAAAAAAAAACACAAGAAAACCCCAACGAAAAAAATTACCTTACGCAAAAGAAAACAACTACAAACTGTAAAGAAGGGAGGATTTGTTCCTCATAAAATGGGAGGGTCGCATATCTTATTTGCCTTCCTCTGACACCACTGACATCAACAACGAAGGCATGACTACATGCTAGTGTTTTGGTGTGTTTTTTTTCTTCTCCATTAGTTTTATAAGATTGGCTAGGATTTACACGAAAGGTTGTTGATTACCTAAGGCAAATAACATGATCAAATAGGCTAAATTAAAAGCAACCAGCCTCAACAAGCAAGACACAGGAGGTGGATTCTATGAATGACATACTCGCTGCTCTACCTGCAGACTGTAAATCATCCCAGGCTCACTTGACAGTGCCAAGCATAGGCAGAGCTGCATTAAAACATCGTGAGTCCAAACATTGGAGTTTTTTTCCGAACCATTAGACTCTTGGATGTGGAGAGGGAGGGTGTTTTTTTTGTATGAGTCCCCCAACCCCCATCCCCCTCTTTCATATTCAAACACTTGGGGCAAGGCAATTTGACACTGGTTTCTGTAACAAACCTGGTCAGGCAGGATTTCTCACACACCCTGCACAAAAGGCTAACCTCTCACAAAGTGCTTATTGGAGATTTACGTCAAGGTTGAGTGAACTGCAGCCAGGGAACTGAGCTCAAAACACTGTGTGAAAGGCTCTGGTGCTAATCACTAAACCACTGGGTTAGCTGGAGAGGAATTGGGGAGGGGGAAACAACAAACAAATAAAAAATACTCTTTGTAGTATATAATTTCCAATATTCAGCCACCATATTACTAGGGGCAAAAATGAATTACTTATAACTGAAAATTTCCTCTACTTATCATAATACTGAAATAGCTATACCAAAAGGAAAAATCAGCTTCTATATCAACTTGTAGTCCATATTTCCAACAATATTAAGGATGTCTAGGCAATGCTGTAACCTGAACATTGATCTTAGTTGTCTGGAGATATGTTCCAGAGAGAATCAAGTGTTGGATTTATTTACCACTGTCAGAGGTGAACTCTATTAGATAAGCAATCAGAATAAAGTGACTCACAAGCACTGACAGACCTCATCCAGGCTATGATAGCAGGGCCTTGTTAGAACACATTAACTAACTTGTTCTGTCCATCCAGCACAGACAAGCCACGCTGTTGTGTCTAAGTGTAAATTAATGCATTAGGAGTTGACAGTACATGTTGCCTTGTGTTCACTGCATTTGAAAAACCAACTAACCTTTTCTATCACTTATCTTTACAGTCTAGGTTAGATGTGGGTTTTACATTTAAAACAGTACATTCCACAACTGGTGCAGCTGAAATGAATTACAAGGGGAACTCAGATGTTCCCCAGACATTCTCTTTGGTCACCACTTATTCAGAAGTGAGTCCATATTCATAAGACAGTCCCTTTTTCTTATCTAAACAGTGACAGACATTTAGAAATTCCTTTCATAAAATAGGATAAGAAATATTCTAAACACTAAGAAGACTTTTCATTTTAAATGCTGCAATATCCTTCAGTAAAGATCTACTAAGATTCACACACTGCAATTTTTGCAAGCTATACACAGGCCACTTTCCTCCAGAGAGGTCACAGCAGCCAGACCTCTGACCCAGCAGAGCCCTGCCATTCCTCCTGCGGGTTTACAGTGGATGGGAAGGTAAATTGTGTTTTCTTCACTGTGATACACTGTTGCACTAAATTTGACCTACTATTTGTTTTGTAAATGTTTTAACATATTGTTAAAAATGCCATTATTTCTTAAAACAGTGAGTTTGTTACACAGACATCATATATGAACTTAATTAATCCAGTTGTTCTTGTAAGTTTATTCTCCCTAATCTACCCCCTCACACCACAATACAGGAGCAACAAGGAATGGTATAGCAGTTTTCCAAGTTACTGCAAACTCCAGGAGAGAAAGGTAACTACTGACTGAGATAAGCAGTAGTCACCAATGATAAAAAACGTCAACAAAAACCCAACCCCCCCCCCCCACACATAAGTTAATGTGTTATTTAAGAAATCAAACTTACCTTTTTGTAACTGCTAATGTAAAGATAGAAATGTTAAGAAGGACTTTCTTCATATTGCTGCAATAATCCCAGCTGCTAGCATTTACTGTTGCCCTGTAAAATTGGGGTGGAGAAATTCCCTGCTGCAATAAAAATGCCCATAAACCCATAAACAAAAGACACATCAGTTCCCTTAGAGAAAAAAAAAAGATACCATTAGAACAGCCCTTCATCCTCAGTGTGTCTGAAGGGCTTAAGGTACACTTTTGCTGCCTAAATATAATCAGCAACATTACCACACTAGTATCCTCAACAAACTTTAAAATGACATATGACCTTTAAAGAAAGATATTTTTTTGTCAAACACTGTATGTGTTGGGAAACACAAAAGCACAAATTGCAATGCAAAGTATTACAGACTGTTCTGTAGTGAAGAGGTTAAATCAACTTTAAAAAAGCAGTCAATCACGCAATTCCAGAATAAAGTAATTTTGAAACATCCAAAAATTACCATCTGAGCATATCTGGAGAACTCAACAAGATAGGGTCCTATTGGATGGTGATGATTTTCAATATGACTACATTCTTTTCAGTATTACGAGGGCTCTGCTCATTTACTGTCTTGTGTTTCCTTTAGTTTTATGGACTTCTTATGACCAGGAACCAATCCTTAACACCTCTACTTTCCATGCACAGCTCTGTATGCAGAGCCTGGCACGGTACCTATCACAATATCCTTGACAGCTTTCTTTTGCAAAAACCCTGTTTCCTAATGCCTGGTGCAGGATGAAGGCAAGAATTCTTTTTTAAGCATCTCAAAATACAGGTGGTTTTGTTTGTTCTGTCTTTGAATTACTGGTGCTTCAGAACTGGATAAGTTTAAGAGATCTTAGAAAGCAGTGTAGAAGCGGTGTCATACACTTGCAATAAAGAATTTAGAAGAGTCTGTAATGGACATTATGGCCTGGCTTCTCATTTTGCTTGGGTCATCTTCTGGCAAACTTCAGCATTTTGTAGAATTGCCTCACTTTAAAATACTTCTTTCATACCTGAGTGTGAAATGGTCTGGAACAGCTCAGACTTGCATATTTGAATTTACTCACCTGCTTTTTGCCTGTAGAATTATTTACACTAGAATTCCCCCAGATGAAACACACAGAGAATTACAGGGGGTCATTAATATCACCCAACTGCAGTCACCTAATTTACAGGACTCAATTAATAAAATAATCTTTCCAGGCTTCCTAAATTGTCAGTCAAGGTAAAGAGAAATTATTTGAGAAGGAAGATGTGCTTCTGCTTTGATTTGCATTCCAGAGGTACCTCTCCTTATTCATTGTGGAAGGAGCCTAAGAAAACTACCCTTCTTACTTAGGCATCACATTTAGGTTCCTATTAGGTGATAGAAACATTCCTGTAATCGCATACCTCCAACTCAGAAACTTTGCCCATTCTTGCCTCCAACCTGTGACAGTTATTGTATATAAAAAAGGTCAGTGAATCATAAGAATCCAGTCATGGAGTAGTTTTTTTTCTTTCTCTTTGAAGAAATCTATTCTTTTTCAGTAGTTGTCCATGTCCATCACATAATCATGAGCAATTAAAAAGACTCCACAAATCTGGTTTTAAAATTAGAGTGTATACTATGCATATAGTTTGCAGAAATCATCCCATGTACCCCAGCAACTGCAAGGTGCAAGTCATCTAAATGAGGTGATGAAAAAGTACAGTGGAGCTGAATATGAATGGGGAAACACCCACAACCCTGACCCTACTGACAGTGGCAGAGGAGCAGGAGATCAGTATAGGACATGGCTTAGTAAATTAGTGAAAGCAATTTAAAATGTAAAAGAAAGAAACTTAAAATGTAAATACATTGTTCAATTCTCAGTCCTGATGTTTTCATTCTTCCTTAGTCTAAGCATGTATGATTTGCACAGCCCTTGTGTATAAGAGAACCACTTTCACACGTACACAAGAGAAAAATATTTTAACTGGTAACACTGCTTACTTTACTCCCATGAAATATGCTATGCAGTGACTTTTTATTGCTGCTATAACCTGTTAAACACGTAGAAGTTCCTGGCCCAGGAAGATCATTCCTACCAATGACAGTCAGAAAAAACAGGATTTACTGTTTTTCAGTTCTCGAACTCTGCAATGGTGTTTCATGTCTTCATTTCTCAGCTGATGTTTCAGATGAACATCACCAAATGTTTAAAAGGAACATCAGGTTAGACTTTGCATTTCTGGATTTAAACATCTGACGAACTTATAAAGGGTAGAAAAATCACTGAATAATCACTCCAGAGCTCCAGTAAATTAAATTGCATGTTAGCAGAGTATTTACTGCACTTTGGGATAGATTCCACCGATTCAGAAGGAACAAAGGCATACATGCCATGAATGAGAGGTATAAAGAAAGAAAGAAAAAAAAAAAGCTAAAAGCTTGTCTGAGATGCAAAAAATCTTTATTGTAAAACTCTGAACGAAGCTTCTTGGGCTACCTTCCCTAGTTAATTCTTTGACTTCTCAAAGACACACTTTTTCTTCAAATCCCTTATTCCCTTATCTGTCCTGGCTCTCACAGGCTGGGTCTTCCTCACTTCTCAGTAGTTAGCCCAGGCAAGAGGATACACTCCCTTCTCATATATACACACACCTCATGTACTGAAGGAATTATCCCCAGTCTTACCCAAGTAAGCTCATTAGCTTTCCCTTTCCATCATACTCCCTTTTTCTGCTTTACAATGCTCTTTCATGCCCTCTGATTTATCTTACAAAGCTATCAGTCTAGCATGTCTTCAAATACACTTCCAGAGAATGACTATGACTGCTCTATGCAAGGACTGATTTGTACTGAAAATACAGTTTTCGTTTTCAATGGCCTTCACTATACCCCTCCTACAGAAATGTCACTCGAGAAATTTAGACACATATATAAAACAAGAAAAACAAAACTATTAATAAATAAATAATTATTCCACAAAATAATGTTTTCAGTTTTAGCTAAACCTCTCCCTTGCCTTCTTGATTAAAACCACATTAATATTTACCATTAACTGACGAATTCCATTTGGGAGACAGAAGCATCATTATCTGCAGATGTGCCAAAGTTTTGCTTCCTACCTCCTGTGATAAGGCTGCCATTCGAACAAAGCAGAAGCAGGCACTCCTTTCATTTTTATCACTTCCTGTAATTGCTGTGCGGTGGTGTATGCGTCTAGGCTCCCTTCATACTTACTGGAGATGAAGCCAATACAATGAATGGCTGACAAATATATAGCTCTCTGATTATATAGAAATATTTTTCTTGGATTTGGTAACTCACTTTTGGTACTTCACAATGGCGTTGTCTAAATTTGCATCGGCTCCAAGAATCCTAGACAGATAACTCAGGCAGAGACACTTCTATCACAATTAAATGAGACAAGTCATGCCCTGAAAGTCCATAGGATGGCGTAACTTCAGGAAGGTTGTTTTTCCCTAAAATCTAGGGATTATTTCCTAGAGCAGGAGTCACAGTCAATCCCAAAACTCTCATTTATTTCACTGAAATCAGGTCCACATCAGATAGGGTAATAAAATTATGTGGGACAACAGGCCCAGAGAGAAACCACTGCTTTTTGACCTGGAGACTCTGGAATGACAATTGCATGGCACATGGGAAAAAAAGGGAGGGCTTTTCTGTAATATTTAAATGTAAGAGTGATTAAAAATTATATTCAAAGCTAATGTCCCGGTTTGGTTTCAGGACTACAAACTTATTCTGCCTTTTTATTTAGTTTAAATGTTCTATGCCTGAAAGCAAGTTTGTGGATTTCTGAACACTACAGCAGATTTCATGTTCTGAACTTGTGTATTATCCTTTCTAAACTCATATTCCAGCTTAAATTTCAATGCATGTCAAATACAAGATGTTAAGAACCATCAGTGCAGTTCCCTGCATGCACATAGCCCTGTTCTGGCTTTCACCTTCTAACAGGGAACCTGCCATCTGCAGTGAAAGCCCTGTCTTCTAGATGCAATTTATAGTTCCCAGGCCATATTCAGACAGCTTCCTTAGAGGACTCCATCTGTTTTGAAGTTCTGAAACAATTTTTTTTTTCCTACTGCTTTTTCCCAATAACTTCATAAACTCTCTTAATGTGTCTTTTCAAGACCTTTTGTAGTCATAATGCCACATAGCCCTTCAAGTTATCAAATGAGAGCAATGTTCGTTAAAAAAAAGTCAAAATGCACACAAAAATATAATAAACTGATTGTTCATTTTTTCTTGCTATCTACAAAGCCAAATCAGACGTTGCTATTAAACAGTCTAATTTTTCAACAAGAATCTAACCATTTTTTAAATTTTTTTTTTAATTATTATTTTTATAACTTTGTACTGGCACAAAGTCAGCATATTTAAGGCATTTTTGCTCCCGGTGTTACTAATGAAGGCTAACTTGAATTTGTCAACAGTTTCTCCTAGAAAAGGATGAGGCAGGTCGACATTCTGCACATACTAACAAGAAAGTGACATAGCTATGCTAGTCATGGTAGAGTTTTCTAGAACATCCTAATAGAGAAAAAAAGGCATATATATTGACTTTCCCTTTGGAAATATGATTTATTTTAATATGTTTTCATAACACTTTAATATCTAGAAGTCAGTATAAAATAAAAATAGATGTATTTCTCGACGTCACCAAGTTTGTATAAGACTTACAGTCTTGATTATACAGATTTATAAAACGTATTTATAATTTTGTCCAGTATTTAAATGGCTCAGAAAGAAGAAATGGGAGGCCATCATGTCTGATGACTAATTGACATTGTTTGATTACTCATTGACAGATATTGAAAACAACCCTTGCTTTACAACTGGGATATCACTTAGAAACCAAGAGCAGATGAAGTACTTTTCACAACAGCAAGTTAATTAATGCAGTTCCATTCAAAAAAATCCTAAGGAAAATCCATACTCCTTTTTAATTCTGTCCTGACTACAGACACTACTGGCACTTTGAAGACTCAGCTGGTCTCCAGGTGGAATCTTCTTGGCTTAGCAGGAAAACAGGGCAGCAGAAGCAGTACAAGGGTGATTCAGCGAAGGCACTGGTCGGAACATCCAAAAAAAGTGACACACATAATCTCTACTGAGACACTTGAATAACTAGCATGAAGTGGACTTAAGTGCTAAAGGTCACCTGAATCCATTGACAGCAACTTACAGTCTGCAAATGTCACACAACCAGTTAGGATTTCTCTCCATGTGAAAATGGCTTTTACATCCACAGGATCACAGAAACCTCACCTGAGAGCTATGACCTCTTTACCCTTTAAAAACATCAAAAAATAAATAGCATTTCCTCTTCAGGATTCATTGAAGCAATGCTGAACAGGATCAGCAACAGGATAAGGTTATAGTGGAGAAAGCAATAGCATATGGTATATATATATATATAAAAACATATGGGTATTTTCTAGGATTATGTAGAACTAGGAATACCACAGTGTTATGCCTTTCCACAGTACAAAGACAAACCTTAAGACTAACAGGAACGGGTCAGGATGAACTATCGTTTCTGATATTTCACAAAGGGCAAATGCAACTGTTAAGTTTTTCTTTCTCCATCTAGAGAGGTATTATAAATACGTTCAAGAAGGCACGGACTAATCTCTTACATATACCCTCGATTCAATCTATCCCTCTCTCCTTTGACACCAACTATAGACTTCTTAGTCATTTCAGTAAGTTTACATTTTTTCTCAGTTAGTTCTAACAAACCACACTTACATGGCAGGGAGATGAAAGGTTGAGCAAGACTCTCAGGGCTCATGAGTGAAGTCCCTAACAAGACACAGCTGATCTACAGACAGACAGACAAAGATATCAACCATGTGTTGAAAATAAACAGTTGCAGTCAATTCTCTTGCACCAGGAAGGGGGGAACAGCGCGCTGGCAATATCTGAGCAGTGAGAACGATGTTGCCATTTCTCTGGACCTGCATTAGTCTGGTGATGGGAGTATATTGCTTACACAGTCACAGTTCTCATGTCTATCTGCTGTTCTCACCATCTTGACCTGACATGGATGGTTTTGAAACCATTTGTTTTTGTCAGAAGTGTGACAGCATCACAGTAAGGCAAACTGGTCTGCAAAAAACAGCTCCAGGAGACAAGAGATACGTGCACACTAGACATACAAAATTTCAGCTATATTTTATAAACCTTTCTGCTTCTGAACTACCTCATATCCAATGTTCCCAAAGCACTTTACTAATATTCATAAATCTCAGTGTTCTTTGGAAGCTACTGTATAATAAAAATATGCACCTACAGAAGCACAACAGGCAATTGCATTTGCCCCAAATCAGACCTAAGAGAAGAGAAGGGTCTTGGCTCCTCCTACCCCATCGATCATCTCCTCATCTCCTGCCAAAGCAGTCAAGCAAGCTACATCATGGGCTTAAAAATACTTACCTGTGAAGAGCTATTTAATACCCTCAGGTGAATATACCCTTCAACAGCAAGCTTACCAGTTTCTAGTAGGCAACACCAGACTAAATATCCAATATCCTCCTGATTATTGTGAAGCAGTATTTTTCTAAGCATTAATTTGATTTTTCTTGCTGCAGCCAACATACTGTAAATGCCTGGATTTTATAAATTGCATTATATGTTTCAAAGCATTTTATGAAATCCTATTAAAAAAACCCTCCAACTTTGAAAGGATAAAAATATTTGGATGCATACATCCCTATGTACGTCGTAAATATTAAAATTTACAAGCAGGAAAATGTTGTTTTCAATGAAATAGAACCAGAACAAAAAACAATGGGTCCAAATGCAGAGCAGATTTAGAATAAGTGTGCTGGAACGTGGCATAGAAACACAATACATAGACAGACTGCACATACTGGATTCACCTTAAGCCATAAAAAACAGCAGGGAAGCATGAAGCAAACCATGCAGTAATGGTACTACTACTAGTGGTTGCACTTGTGGTTTAAAGCCTTCTATAAGCCATCACAAGAGCACGGACCTAAGCTCTTACTTCGCCAACACTAGCCGAATTTTCCTCTTTTGCAGACTTGTTTTTGTCCCAGCTACCAGTTCCTATGCCTACATCTGCAACAAATGTCCATTGGTTAAGATGTTCCTACTGTTGTGATAACTTTCTGCAAGTGTAAATTGCAAATGTAAAATGGTAATCAACTCTCAATCATGGAAAACTTGTTATTAGTATAGCTTTTTTGTAATTAATTTAGCTTTTTTAAAATGAACCCATACATAACCACACTGAGAAAAGAGAAGGCACCATATTTCTTCATTATGTTTCCGTACTGTTCCTAGATTTTGCAGGTTATTATAAGGAATATCAATTTTCAGAAAAACAAACATATTTACAAAAGAGAAAACAGCATATTAAACAAGTAGCAATTTTCCATATTGTTTTCACTTCATGTGCATACAGAAATTCTTTGCTATATTCTTTACATCCTACACTTCTGGCAATTAATAATTCAACTGCAGCAGAAAAAAAACAGGCTGTGAATGCTTCACGAAAATGGACAAACTTACAGGAAGCACTAAATAAAAGAATAAACACTTACGCTTCCATGACAGATTGCATATTATTATTACTCCCAGAGACAACCAAGGCCTACGTGAAATAGCTATCACCAGCACTGCTAAGCCCTACCAAAAATCTGGGGAACAAACTCTGGACCTGCACAAACTATCAGGGCTAGTGAGACAAGGCTCTGACGGAGAAGAATCCAGAAAGTTCAAGTATCCATTTTTCCCTATGGAGAAAAGATTTCGTAGATTTGTTTGTTTGTTTGCTTGTTTGTTTGTTTGGTTTTATGTTGGGAATTGCATTGTTTTTCCTGGACTTTCAGGAGGAAAGGGAAAATTTTTACTAAAAAGTAAATGTAATTTTAATTAACTCTTGTTAATAACATTTAATGGTTCTTTTTCTTTTCCGAGCAAAAGAATATGCTTATTCCTGTCTCAGAAAATAAGAATTATGGTTATCAATTTATTTTTTAAGATTTAAAGTGGGTTATTTTCTAACAACAATATTTATAGGCTCAAATTACTACGGATATTTTGTAAACAACAAAAAAAATAATCATTATGAGATTCAAAGCAGATTCAGGTCAATACAGTGTAACACTTTACATAACAATCAATAGAAATGTCAATACAAACAACTACTAAAGGCACCATATGAGATTCCAATGAGGGAGGAGGGAATTCTTCATTTTCTACTTAGACGCCTTGCTTCCTTTATCAGCAGATGGCAAGCAAATTACTAGTTCAATCCATATGTCTGTATCTGATAGACAGTGTTTTACAAGTCTGAAATTAGTTTGAAACATTTTGAAGTTGGCCAGACTACAGAGAAAAACAGGATAACTTTGTCTATTAATGAAAAGTTGGTTTTGTCATAACAAATACTTCCACAAGCTACTACCCATCCAGACTCATTCAGTCGCTAATGGAATTGTACCCAAAGACATAATCTGTGTTTAACAGACTAACAATTTGTAATTTCACCCGTTCTCTTCTTCTGCTGTGCTCCAACATGTCTCCTTCCACTAGCTGAGGTTTACTTAGTGGTGCTGATGAAAGCAAGCGGGGCCATGAGAATATTTTTGGTAGGAAGGGTATCAGATCGCAAGGGCCATTTACGTGCACGCTGGTAGGCATTCCAGAGGGAACCTGTCGGAGCAGAGCCCGCACAGACCAGCACCCTGGCTCCAACCATGGCAAAGTGCAGATGCCAAGGAGAAGATTTAGACAATTTTGCTTAATCTCTCCCCATCAGAAAGCCTCCATTTGCATGGCAGACAATGTATATTTTAGGAAAAGTGGATCGGAAAGCCTAGACAGTTTTTATAACAAAATGAATGGTTTGGTAATTTTTCTTTCAAAAGAAAGCTCCAAATTTGGAGAATTATTAATGACTTTTACTATAGTAAACCATGAGTTCCACAAAGGATTGAAGGGGGAGAAAGTCAAACCAAGATAAGAAGACAAGAAAAGGGAGGTTGCAGCAAAGTTTCTTTGCCATGTGGTCAAGCAAAGAGGGAAGCAGATCTATACTGACAAGAGCTGACAGCAGGGGTCCAGAGGTGTTCACAGCCATGCAGAACACCAGGCATACCCAGCAGCTCTCCAGGCACTGGGAGCCCTTCACTGTGGAGTGCTGGATGGTGTTCCTGTGCACTTCCCAATGCTTACAAAATTTAATGTCTTTGCCAAGGACCTACAGAACCAGCATAGATAAAATATTTCTCAAGTCAGTGTTTTTAAAAATGTTCTTTCTTTACAACAGTGATGTACCTGGAGGATTGGAGTCCAAAATGGCTTATGCTTCACTTCTTAAGGAGGGTATCATTAAGAAAGCCCTCAAATACCTTTAGCAATCATTATAGTTTCACCCCAGACTGTCAGTTTGCTCACTGAAATGATGCATTTCAGAAGAAATTCAGTCTAGAGGTCTACACCAATGCCAGCTCAGGGCACTGAAGTTGAACATAGTATCTCTCCTGAGAGATACACAGTTCGGCATGAAGTTTGATTAAAACAAGAAGAGTCACTTTACAGAACATTATAACAAGAAACTGAGGGTCCAAATTTAACAGACATCAACTATCCTCTTAATTTTTTTAAGTCCCTGCATCACACATGCTCTGACAGTTCTTCATTGCAAAGACACCTCCCCCTCAACTGTTTAGCGGCCTATTTGAAGGCAAAGACAAATCAATTAAGGGATGATTAAGATTACACTGTTAAAAGAATGAAAGATCTGTTTAAAAATCCACCCAGAGTTAAAACTTCTGCTAAGCAGAACATAAGTTTTTGTAGTTCACGCTCTTTGCTTTAGAAATTAATAATAATTGTCCTACAAACCATCTGGCTAAATAACTACAGAAATTTTGTGTTCAGTGGAAAACTTTTTTTCATTCTTAATTTAAATACCTCATTTTTTAAATTTCATTCTAATTTTTAACCCAATTTAAAATTAGTAAACATACACATGTATGCATACAAACATACGTAGGTGCCAAGATGTTTACAAGCCTTGAAGCCTACAAGATTTTAATCATGTTTTCCATTAACTCTCCCCACCCCTTAAACACTGCATGAAGTAGGGTTTATGAGAATTTTAAACAAAAGGAAATATTTAAGTTTCTAGAACACCTCAGTAAAATATAAATGAGTTCCAGTAATGTGCTAAAAGGTACTGTGCTGTCAGTTGAAAGTTTACAGATGATTTGTCTTCTTTATCAGCTGCAGGGAGGAATGCCAAAATGAACACCATAGCTGGGTCCATTAACTGAATTGTGAAGAAACCCTTTTCCCAAAAAAACAGGCTAAGCTTATTCTGCACAATACAAGCTTTTAAAC
Organism: Anabacerthia variegaticeps; assembly: GCA_035583185.1. Taxonomy (NCBI): domain Eukaryota; kingdom Metazoa; phylum Chordata; class Aves; order Passeriformes; family Furnariidae; genus Anabacerthia; species Anabacerthia variegaticeps. The sequence goes on from JAWWEW010000078.1 coordinate 136,102,109, forward strand.
AAGTCTGGAATACACCCACTTTGGGTTGGGAGAGGAGCTGCCATGAAATATCAAAAAAAATATGAAGTACGACTCAATATTTTCTAACTCAAAAGCATAAATCCATGAACATTAAAGCAGTTACTATCAGAAAAAAACCTCTCATAAATATGTAAAGATATTATTCTCCATATGTCTTATAAAGGGGATAATAGTGGTATATTAAATTTTGCTTTGATTTGAAAGCTTTCACCTTGTGGTGTTTGCCTTACAGCCTTTTAGTCATGTACAGACTGGAGTAGTGAGAGCTTTGAAGTGCCCAACTTCCAGTGAAGTTTCTAATATTTTTTAATAAGTCTTAAAGAGGTCTGTGTGTGATTTACTGTAATTTCAGAACAAGCTCAGAAATTCACCCTAACACAAGGAGTTCCTTCAGGAAAGAATGGGAGAGTCATGTGAGCACACTATCACTGTTGGGGCATGGAGGGAGAGAGGCATGAAAATACTGGCAACATGATCAAGTCAAATTCAAAGTACTGTGTATATAAATTATGATACTCAGAACTTTAAGGGTAACAAGACAGAGTTTTGTGTAGATGAGATTTTTTTCAACCAGCAAATATAGTTTAAGCAATTCACAGCCAATTTTTATAATTGCAATGAAGCAGCTGTGATCAAACTCTATTTGTAGCATCATAATAAATTTGCCCCCCACCTACTAAAATTAGTTCTAAGCATCCAAAATTCCCATTTGAACATCTGACTGAACAAAACAGGCATTGCTACATGCCAAAAACTGGAGGAAATAGACCTAAAATATGCCATTTTCTCACCAGAAATTGTAGGCTCCCAGAATAACATGTGAATTAAAACTCATTTCAGGCTTGTTTACATTTCTCCTCATTCCCATTCTTAGCAAATTTCTTCACAAGTGTCCTGATTATTTCTCTTTTTTCCTCACTTTTCTAATTTAAAGACAATTTTCAAATCACAGACAGTCTTGCAAGGAGAAACAGCCGATAGCACAACCCATCTGAAAACGAAGAGGGTGGAATTTTACTCTCAGCAAGTGCTGGAGGCAACTTACATGATTAAAGACTGCACTGTAAGCCATCGTTAAAAGACTTCTTCCCAAAAGTGAAAATGTGCAGTTTGCTACCATACACATCAGAGGCACATAAACCAAAATGAGGTCAAAGTCAACCAAGAAATGCAAATGCCTTGCTCCAAAATTCCTGCTTTCTCCCCACTCCCCCACCCCCAGACCAAAGGAAAGAATAGAAATTTTAACAAAATTAAAATTATAATCTGTTTCTTCACTTTCTCTCTTTCATTGTTATTCTTGCAGAAGTTTATATCATCACACCCAGAGAAGTTAACCTGGAATATTGATTCAGGATGTCTGTGGATCAGGCTCTTCTTGGTTAGACTGCAACAGCACTGTTGCACGACACAGAATTTAACATATCTCTCTTCACTCCTGCCTTTTGAGATGGGAAATTGCCCTTATTCCCATTTTCCAGACAGAATCAGGCAACTGAAGCCTAGAGCAGCCAAGAAATCACAGGGAATTAACCATTTAAGTAGGACAAACATGATTCACCAACCCAAGATTTGAAAATCTCAGACAGCACAGGGATACAAACTCAGCAAAGATTTCCAAGGCTGTTCTCAAGCTGCCTGCAAAGTGCTACACAGCATGGGCTGCCACTACCCCATTTGTTTCAGAAACCTAATACTGTGCACAATGTAAAAAAAACCCCATCCTTGTTCCTCCTCTCATCTTTATGCTAAAAAAAACCCAACATCTTGTCTGAACTCTAAGCAATGTAACATGCAACATGGAATACATATATTTATAGATTTATATTGCATATACATATGATTATATCACTACAAACAAGACTGTAATATTTTCTAAAATGTATATAATGCTGCTAAAAAAGATGCTTAGAAACATCGGCAAGGACCTTTAGCCACCACAAAGCTTAATTTTAAAAACAGAACTTGGTGGAAGAAGTAAATGAATTATATTAAGAAGGAAATTGTTCACTAAATCAATTGGGCTACATTAGAGACCTTAAAATTAAGACTACTTCCAAGGTGACCATGTGCATATTCTGAAGAGTGTCAAGGTAACAAAAGACATTGCAGAAAATCTTTTGCACATCTCACACAAACACACACACACACACACACACACATACATATATATTTCTTCTTCAGTACGCATCTGTTCATCTAGCAGCTATTTTCCATGGTTGTCATTTTTAACTAGCTGTACTAACAACCCTAGATACCTCCAAGAAAAAAATCACAGAACATGTGTCTCCACTGTTTATTCATAAATCTCTTTTTAAATCTTGACCATTTTGAATTTGTTAAGATGTGGATAGCATCTGGATTCCTTCAAATCAATTATAATTACAATGCTCCCTTCTTAGTCCAATAAATTAAACATTTATTTGCTGTCTATCATAATATCCCTCCTCTAAAAGAATATATTTACTTTGTCTTTTAATTACCAGATACATGTAGAGGGTCATCTGAAATTCAGCACAGAAAGCAACTCTGCACTTCCAGATGCTAGAGGTGTCTTCACACAGATTTTCACTGTTCGGCATCATAGTACTTCAGGCAAAAATAGAATTATGTACAATCCTTGCCTGCACTCATCTATGAAATTTAATTTTCCATTGAAAATCTACACGTTAGCAGCAAGTTCTGCCCTCAAATATGAATGTATGCTTCTTATTGGATCCAGTTTGGCAAAGACAATCCTCAGTTTCTAAATACAATTGAAGCTTCCATTTCACTTCAGGTATACAATCTATTGCTAAGTAACTGGCAATACAGAACAATAATGGGGCTGTTTAATGATTATAGTTGCACTTAACTTTTCAAAACTTTGGTAAAGCTCAACTAATTCTTTAATTTAGTCATTGTGCAAGAAGCTGCATTTACTTACTTCCATTTTAAACAAGGCTTCCCATTGACAGTTCTCCCAAGTGTTTAGACTGAAGGGAGCTGCTGCTGCACTGTTTGCCTTTGCAGTGCCCACAGCTGCGCCCCACACCCCGCTGCTTTAACCAAGCTGCTGCCACTGTCAGCACAATTTGGAATTAAAAAAAAAAAATAAAAAAAAAATCAGGAATGTATTTGAAGACGGAAAAAAAAGTGGCTGCTTACCAGATCGGTCATGCCTACAAGAATGGCATTGCCTCGTTCCATGTGCCCAGTTCAGCACAAGGGATTCCAACACAGGCTGCAGGACGAGGTTGTTTTCAGGGACAAGAGGGACCATTCGGCAGCGCCAAGGGGCTCAGCCAAGCCTCAGCCCAGGCTGAGGGAGTCTCTGGCTTGACCTGCCACACACAGAGGGCTCCTGTCCAGGCTACGGCACAGTGCTGAAGGCTCCTTCTATGCCCAGACCCCCACTCAGCCTGCAGCAGTGGGAGCTGCTTAAGAGAACTGTACCCAGGAACCAAGGATACTCCTACCCTCCTGCCGAGTTTGATAGTGCCATTCCCCATGGCAGTGATGGCACAGAGCAGCTGCCTCACACACCTGGTGGTGTCCACCCACCAAACCAGCCCAGGTGCTGGCATGCGGCGTCCAGGTGAAAACAGTGCACAAACCCTTCTCACTCTCACCGCTGCTGGGACACAAAATACCAGATCTGAGAGAGCAAAAGAGAGATTCTCCCACCTGAACTAGAAACGGTAATATAAAATTGAGCTAACTGAAAGTGACACTGACTGTCAATCTGTTTTGGCCACTCGGTTCAATACATGCAAGCACTCTTTTGTTCTCATCTGCATTACAATCTCTCCTATCCAAACACAGCAGCTTGGTTTAAATCGAGAATTATCTCAGTTCTCCCTGCCTGAATCACTGTTATTGATCATAACAACTTCAATAAACCCTGTTGCTTACGCAGCGGCCCGGGGGCCCATACCCGTCTCACCAGCCCTTTGTTCCACATACTGATTCACCTTTTCATCAAGGATTTTGACGTAGCTGTTGCCCTTTCACATTATTACTGTGCCCCACCCAAATAATGATTTTATCGCTTAATTCTCTTCTAAACCACATTTCGTACAACGGAGAAAAGGAAAAAAAAAAAAAAAAGAAAGAAAAAACCCTATGCCCTGCTGGGTGGGTAAACATGGATGAGGTGGGGTTGTCTCACCACATGACAGACACACCCCACACAAAAACCAGAAACATGCCTTTCATTGGGCAGGTTAACATTTTTCTAAAAGTTACTTTCTAGTCCTATCTGATCACTCTGTCAGGATGAGTAATGCAAAACATTCAATTTCTTGTGGGTTTGGTTCCAGTAGTTACTAAAAGCAGCCAAGTACATGTTTGTTTCTAAACTACTTGAAAACCTTCAGAAAGTTCCTGAGCCCTTCACCAGCGCAGGGATTTTACCCGCCTGGGTTTTGCACTGTAAACATGAAGCTTCAAACCCATTTCTCTTCAAGTCCTAACTTTATTTTCTCATTTTCCTTGTTGGAGGATTCTTGTAATTTTCCAGGATGTAGTTATATTTAAAAAAGTAGCCCACTGCCTCCCCAGGCAGAGACTTGTGGAAACAGGTGCTTCTAAAAAAAATGAGAGACTTTGGCAGCTCTCTGACCTGCCAGAGCTCTGTGCATTAGTAAGACACAGTGCCTGCTGAGTTCCCCTCAGCTAATTAGAGGACCCGTATGGCAATGAATGGCCTTGACTATAAATACTTCCTGAAAGATCTCTAACAGAGTCAGAGGAAATGGGAAAAAAATGAGATGCAGCTACAGGGAAACTATTTCAGATGTTTCTTGTTTAAAGGGTTGCTTTTTTCTTTCTCAAAGTGGCCTAGGGATAAGATGCAGCATCCAAGACCTCCAGCAATTCAAATGTAAGAAGTGTGATACAATTATATGCATTAAATTTAATTCTGTAGGTAAACCATTAAGATGCTGCTATCAAAAGGTGGTTGGAAGTGGGACAAAATGTCAAAGTGCACAAAAATTTCCATCTGTCACCCTGTACTGACCACTGAAAAATTACATTTAAACCAAGATCCCACTCAGTGTGCTTGAACCTTCTCGTGCTGCTGCTCATGCTCCTGCTAAAGGCAGCAGCAGCAGCAATACTTCTACCAGCATCAGAGAGGCAGGTTTTACCTCAAAAGTATATTATCCTTCTGGCCAAGAATTTAATGTTTAGAGAAGTCTTTTGGAAATCATAAATGCCAGCTCAGCAGTTCCACTGCTTTGCATCTGTCTGGCATCCAGCTCTGTGGATAACAGGAGTCAGTACTTTATAATAGGAGAAATAATGTTTTGCCACTAGGGATTGTGTCTGATATTTACTACACTGGTATTAAATCAATTATATGTAAATTTAATACTTTCATACCAATTGCTTATTTTAATATTAGCTCTGTCAATCACCCATGTAGGAGAATGCACAACAGAGAAAGGGGAAATGACTTTTTCTGATTTTCTGTCTCCCCCAAATTTAAAGCCATACAACCAGCTTTAGACAGAACACTATATGAAGTATCAGAAGTGCAAATACCACAGACAGAAAGAAAATAACTCTTCTTAAAGTAAATGGAAACTTTCTTGAAATGCCGTGATTTCCTGTAGTGTGTAAACAGTCTGATCGTTATAGTGAAAATAATCTCACTTTAATAGAAGAACTGATTTTATCCTTTGCCCCATATAAAAAGCTCATAGCAAAGGTTAACGTAACCTCAGTTAGATATTTAATGTTACAGCCTTTAGTATACCTTTGATAAAAATCAACATTACCTTTGCAATAATGTGACAAGCTCTCTTCCTTTGACACAAATCCCTCCATCACATTAATTATGATTAATATACAGGAGTCTCCTTGCTGTCTGCAGGTCCACGTAGCACGACAGGACACACTAATCTATGTTATTCTGCATCTGCAATGGTTAAACTATGATGTGCATACCAACACCTTTAGGTGGGCTAACTTGGTCTGTGTATAGGTCTGAAGGCTCAGGCTACAATTCCCCACTTTGTGGAAAACTTTGTTCTGCAGAGTCCACACATACCAAAAAAGGACACTTCATTTAAAATCAGTTTAGCAAAAAGTTCCTGCTGTCCAAGATCTGTGCTGTCAAAGCATTAAACAATCTGCCTGGCCTGGAGTCTGCTGGCTGCCAATGTGCTACCCAAAAAAAGGAACATTTTTGCATCTCAATAGACCTTCCAGTATCAACAAATCTTTAAACTATAAAATCAGCTACTCTAAGGAAGAGCAGAAATAATGTCTACATTGTACCATGCTGAGGTACATTTTTGGTAATTCCCATTTGCAAAACATACTGATTCAATGTAAGTACAGCTGCTGGAAATATTTTAATAAGAAAAACAAATTAAAGCTACTCACAGAAGTGTACCAAGCCCCTGAGAAAGATTCTGTTACACACACACACAGCTTAGAAGCACTCTCGGGGAAAAAGGTGTATCCCCTGCACATGTGTCTTTGCACACATGTGGAGTTTGAGCTCTCACCACTGCACCATTCCCAGCTCCCGAAAGGTCACGAGCAAGTCGGTCTGTTAGAAATCTTACCCTAATGACTCCCACAAATAATCTACTGTAATACAGAGTCTGGGGAGGGACCACGGCCATCATGCATGGAAGGAACGCAAGAAGCAGCATATAAATGGCTGAAAGCCACTCCAAGTAATTTCCAAAAATTTAAAATTATCCTGTATGCACTGGGGATTTCTGTGGGCCATGGTATAATTTCACCCCTTACCCAGTTCATTTGTCTTGTCTCTGATATTTTATCAAAATGCTAATCACTTCTAAACTTGCAGTATCAACCTCTATCCATATGAAAAACTATGAAAAAACCTGATCTCTGCTTTGCCTTCCCCCAGTCATCAGGAAACTAAAAAATGAAAAGCACACAGTATTGCTGCTACTGTCAAATAATTATAAATCATTTGTAATAAGCAGAACCACTTTACAAATACTGAACCAAAGGGATGTCTTAGAGATTTTTTTTTGCAGTTCCTTTCTCACAGTATTTATTCACTGAGTAATCCCAAATTTTTGGCTTCCTCTGTGTCAGTCTTTGGAAGGAAAAAAATTAAGGTGTCCACAGTGATTTTATTATACGTTTGGTTTCCTAGTCACTAGTCGTCCTGGGATACAATGTTTTGCATGAGCACTCATTATATGATACCAGAAGGATGTATTGATTTAACGCTTTGCTTTCAGAGAGGACTAACTCCTACTAGCTATTTCACGTTAGCAAAGTAAAAGTATCCAAAAGTAGTTAATAAGGAGAGACTTAGTTAACAGTACAGAGTGTACTTTTTTATTTCAGAGAATTACAAAACTTTGCTCTTTTAATAATGGAAGGCAAGTTCTTTTCTGAATAATTTCTAATTCTGTCCAGCCATACATATCTGTACGTCAGGTAATATTTGACACTAAGCTCCCAGTGGTCGAGCTGACCATCATTTTGTCTTCTTATTTCCTGGCTCCAGTACTGCATCCCATAACTCTGTCTACAGAAAACTAAGTCAACAGCAAAATAAAGGAGTTGGGTTTCTATGATCTTTTTCACAAACCATGCGGAAGAGGGAACTAATATCACTCACAGGATCACACTCCCACACCTCCTATCCTTCAGATCACCCCTTACCTTAAAGAAGTTTCAGTTATCATTATTTTTTTCCTTTAGCCATCAATCATTATGAAATATGTAAGATTAGGGACTCTGCTTAGCAGATGAAAAAAGTTAACCTCCTTCCTTTTTTTTTTTTTTTAAATATTTCAAACTGACAAAAGCAACTTGCCCAATTTTCAAGAAAAGTGAAAATTAAAATATTATAACTAAGGAAAAGACACAGACAAATCTTTGGCACAACAGTCCAAAGAGCAAGGCAACTAATAGGGTACACAAAAGTAGTTCCTCTTTGAAGGGTGTTGACATGGTTATCAGTCAGTATAGACAAAATCTACTAATAAATCATTAAAAATAAAAAAATGGTTGTACAGATTTTAAAATGCAAAGAACTAATTTATATGTACTCAATACAGAAAATTATTTTTTTCAGAAAAACATGGAAATTACAGGTTCTTCTGAACACCCAGAAGTGATCAAAATATTTCCAATTTGATACAAATAGTAATTTGAATGTAAATATCAATATGTATATGTAAGTATATATATGGATAAGTATGGGTAAATATATATATACATACTAGTGTCTTTGTATAAAGACTTTTTAAAAGTGTCTGAACTTATTTTTGAAAAGGGCATAAGAAGCAGCCAGTATACAGTTTCTCACTATATATTCATCCGTGGCTAGAACAGATAACATAATGGCCTTATTTTACTGCTTACAAAGATTTTAGGCTACAGCTACCAACCAAATTTAGACCAAATTATAGAGCTGATTCTGCAAATGTCCCTTTGCAGATTTTTTTTGAGTTGGGTTCTTTTTCATTCATTAGTAATCAAAAAATAAATTAAAATTATTTGTATTCTGATAAACCAGAATTTAAGTGGCTCCTGTGGCCAATATGTATGTGCACATCTAAGAACCACTACAAGAACTGAAGTGGGATGTAACTAGCATCATATGTACAGCACAAATTCCACTGCTAGACAGGTTTATGTCTACATTTTAATACATATTTCCTAATGGAGGACAGAAATATAATCCTGCCATCCACAGTGAGCACACACCCAGGTTAGCAACAAGGAACCATCATACTGTAACTGCTTCTCATACACTTAAAATCTGACAACAATAACTATTCATGACCTGTAAGGTACAAAAGTCTGTCATCCTCCTAAACTGCATGCAGGGTTTAAGTGACAAACATGTTGTTTTATAGTTAGAATAACTGCAGCACTTTTAAGACCACTAAGTTCATTTAAAAGAGCTTTTAAGACTTATATGTATACAAAGACAGACATACCTATGTATAATCTTAGGAGACCATGGAATAAAACATTTATCTTGCCTTTTTCATCTTCTGACAAGTTACAGTAATGGATGCTATGGTTATAAATGTTCAAATAAAATACAATAAAGGAAACCAGTAGATCATCACTTCCATTCTGGTGTTCTTTGTCTGCAGACTGACCTCTCCTTCAGAAAGTTTCTGTAAACTCTGATAGGAAGCAGCTCCTGAAAACATGCAGTGATGACTACAGGAGAGAGGCAATTATTTGTCTCTCTGTTCAGCCCGTCAGAATTCGAGAGCTTTTCTAAACTAAGTTTTCTCTACAGTGGGAGAAACATGCATCAATGGAAGGGGAATCCCTTATATATAGGCCCTTTTATTTAAAAAAAAAAATAAAAATTGGACTTATTTGGTGTAACAAATATTTGCCTTCTCTTATCACCCAAACTCCTTCCTTTTCTCTTTTTCAATTTTTCTTCGGCTTCTGAGGCAACCAAAGAAGTGTCAAAACTGATATGTAATTATTTTGCTTCATAAAAAAAAAAGCGTTACTTTTTATGAGTATTTAACTAAGGTTTCATATTCTTAGATATGTAATAATATGAAATCTTGTTTAAGTGTGAACTGTCACACCACCAAAAAATTTAAGAGGTGATTAGTTGTTTTAGTGTAACAGATGCGCAGCCTTCTGGGGTTCTAAACCTTCCTTCTTCAAACGCATGACCAACCTGCACAATTAGCAGGAATGATCAAACAAAATTCAATCAGAGATAAATAGCACAAGCAGAAGCACTTCCTTACTACTACTACATCAATATATAGACTGTTTTATGTCACCACTTTGGAACATTTATCTGCTGGTTTAGCTCTGCAAATTTGAGTCTTCCCTTGAATTTTTATTTTTCTTTTAGTTTGTTTGTTTCCACGCACTAAAAGAACCCCAGCCACGTTAATCCAAATCTGAAGAAATAATTTTCATGACTAACTAAACATAACATACATGTAATCTTAAAAAGTGAGTAAAAAAAATAAAAAATAAGACTTTGTTTCCTACCCGTAATAAGGACTGGGATTCGTCCTTTGTCTTGCTGTCCCCGGATCCAGAGTAGGGCTGGGTGAGCTGCCCGGCTTTCTCCGCTGCTCCGGCTGGCACACCCTGCAGGAAACCCTTGCTCTCCACCGGCAAGCCGTAAATGGGCCTCGCGAGATGGGCAGCCTCGACATTTGGACTATCCCTTAAAGGCTTTGGCTGCTCTTGGCCAACAGACACTGGGGTCAATAAGCCCAGACTGGTCTGTGTGTATGATGGACTCCCCCTCAGAATGTCTGTTCCTCTCCAGGTCACATTGCGAAGATCATCACTGGGGCTGTCAGTCCAGCCTTTCTCCTTGAGCACTTCCTTATCTTCTATCTTTTCCCTCTTCACTATGCTGTCAGATATGGGCTCCCCCATTTTGGGGTCTGGATTAATCAGACTGTAGACCTTGAGGTCCATTTTTGGCTCCTCCTTGATAGACGAAACACCATGACTATCCTCCCCATTGGCTGTAGTGATGTCCATCTCCTGACAGTGAACAGTGTTGAAGTGCTCTAGTAGTGACTGAGTGTCAACAGCTGTGAAGCTGCACTGACGGCATTTGTAGCAGTTGTGTACTCTCCTGGAAGAAAACAAGCACATTAATGCGAGAGTCTCCTCTTGGCCTTCCTGATCACAATGGTTTTACCTGCCAAGATTAAGAAAATAAATCTAACTTGAAGTATGGTCCCCTCTAAATAAAGCAAGCAGGTTTACTTTGGTGTCTTATACAACAGAGGGAAAATTCAGCTTGTTTTTGCCCCCACACTTTGCAATGGCCTCCTATCATTCATTCACATTCCACTGCATTATTCTACACTTTATAAAATTTTCACTAGAATTTTGTGGTTTTCCTCTTCACTTTGCTGCAATACACTTTTCACTTTCTACTGCAGTAGAAACACTAGAGAAACATATATTTGTCAACCACAATCAGATAGTTAGGACAGTTGTCTATACTAAAAAATCCTCACTTTATATAATAAGGTATATGTTAGAAAGTTAAATTGTTTAAAAAATTCCTTTACTTCCCACCAATTTCGTACACTTCTGCTTGACAAAGATGATTTTGAATGGAGCTCTGGTTAACTTATGGATAAGTATACAGCAAAGGACAGAAGACTTTACACAACAGCCAGTACTTCTTAGTTCTCTAACACATTTTAACACTACTTGAAAAGATACTGTTCTAAAGAAAAAGCAAAACAATTGGCCGTGTCACTACAAACTGCGTTTTCCTGTCAAATACAGATATTCTTGGGTAGGAGCTGTGGAGCAGTGTGGAATAATATGCCTTCCTGTTTTTACTCTAAAAGCCTATATAAAGTACTGCATTACTAAATTATGTAAAGCATATGTTACTATATGAGAACAACATGTTACCCATTTACTGTATCTATCATAGGAACAGAACACTGTTTATGAGCTCTCTAACGCCACTATGAATAATTGTTTATAGCACAGGAGCGGTCAGAGCCCTCCGCCAGGCTCCGGGCCCCACTGCGCCCGGCATCCTACCAATGCAGAGCAAAATACCGTCTCTGCCCTGCAAAATGTACATAACTCTATGAGAGCTTCTCCCTACAGACACGTTCACACATCCCCACCCCAGGCATTCAGAGTCACAACAGCATCTTTAGCCAAGCTAAAAAATTAGTCTTTTGCTATCCACACAGGACAAAACTTGTATGAGAAATCTGTTACTGCCCTGACAACTCCAACTGTTTGAATTAATTCTTTTAAGGCCAAATCTTTGTCTCAGTGAAGTCGATGGCAAAACTCCCATTGACTTCAGTAAGAGCAGGATTTGGCTCTTGGTGCATCTGTAGAATTGGAATGATACACAAAATGTCCCTTTTAGACTATGATAGTTTAGAAAGGACAACTTGCCAAACTTATTAAACCCCCTTGTCTTCCTTCTTTCCTTTTGTTGGAAAAACAAACCATATGTTATTTACATTGTCTGATTTTCTTGCAGTTGTGTCAGCGCGAAGACATGAGTACATATTCAGATTCAAGCCTTTTAGCCCTTGTACAATATCAGTTTTCTCTTTGTCATTTTCCCTACTATTTTCCCTATTTATATTCATTTTAAGGGACTAGATGGGCTCATTCCATTATGCAAAAAATATATTCAGCTATTCTCCACACAGCCTTATGGCAACCAAATCTACTTGCGGGAGAGCAAGATGTGGGTTAAAATCCTGCTCTGGCTGTGTTCCTTTTTCTTCGTTCTACAATTGTGTTTTATTAAAATCAGCTTGTCTCTCAATGCGACACTAATATATTCTTTCTTGCAACTTAATTCTTTTCTAAACCAAGCTTCATTCTCTTCTGAGCTCAAAAAAAAAAAAAAAAAGAAAAAAAAAAAGAGTGCTATCTGATCAAAACAATTTTATAAATACAAAAAGCCAAGTTATAAAGAGGGTCAGCCCTAAAAAGGTGGGATACCATCAGAGAAGTCCAAGTTAGACAGGGGCTAGTTATCTTAAAAGCCAAGTTAAACAAGACACCATTTGGGGCTAATGGCTCAACCACGTGCACTCCTCATGTGAAAGTTTATCAATCCTTTGGGACACTACTTAGCCCTAAGTGTCTCTTGTTTAACTTGGCCATTTCAATAGCTAACCCCTCTCCTAACTTGGCTCTCATCTACAGATATCACACCTCCAAACAGCTGATCTTTTTCTGCTTAACTTGTCTTTTTTTTTTTCTTTTTCCATTCCACAATGGCTAAATGTTTTTGATCAGGAGCCATATACACCACAGGAGTGGTACCACACTTTTGAGGACACAAATAAATGCCGAATATTAGATGCAGTTTTAACTACATGGCTGAGGCCCAACTAAAATCACCTCTATTACATTAAAGGTTTGTTAATTTAAATTATTTCTAATTGGTTTAAAGAGAGTCATACAGGCTTTCCTTTGTTCTTGCGTGAGATTATGATAAGTACTGTGATATGGAAAAATCGAGGAGTGACTTCAGTAGATAGTAACCCAAGAGACTTTTTTTTTTTTTTCAGGACATATATTTTTCAGTATGCATTAAAAATCAGCCACCGAAATTATAAATCTTCATACTTTGTATGGGTTTGTCCTGTGTATTATTCCATCCCCAAGCTCCAAAACATAAGCTAAAGTTTGGAAATGTCCAAAATAAGTCATGGTCCCAAATACTAAACTAATAACTATCATCAGCTATTAGAGAACTTTTGAAATTGGAAATGGAAACTTAATTATTTCCCAGAACAACGCATAAAATGTTTTCTGTGTTTTCACTCCACCCTGATAGCAATCAAAGATACAAGTTGGCAATGTTTCATTTCTCTTTTACTAGAATTTAAACCTACTCCGTATTTCTAAAAGCCCAAGTTACATGTGGAGTTGTGCACAAAGCACTTCAAAGCTAATCAACAAAATTTTAAAAATTCCGGTTTGCAAAGTACACAAAGAGCACTCTTGTGCATTACCTCAAAACGACACTTTACAGCTAAACTACAGTTATAGCATCTGAAACTCTGAGTTCATCACATGCAATACCATGTATTGGTACAGAGCTGCTCAAAGAAGAGATGTCTGAGGAAAATCTCAGTCAGTATGGAAGAAAGTGACATAAAAAATTAAGAAGAAAACAGCATTCGCCTTTTTGTGGTATTGTTTATACAGCATTCAAGCAAACTAACAGCAGGTTCAAGCCAAAAACTGACGTTCTCTGCAATATGGCACTGGGCTGGCAATGTCATCCCATCCACTGATGTCACTTAGCATTTTTATTTTCACTACAAGATAAATCAAAGGTTTGATTATTTGTGGATATTAAAACATTTATAGCCCAATCCCAAGATTAAATGTCAAGAAATTAAGGCCAAACTTTTGCTGCGGTTACATTCTGACAACTTAAAAAAATCCTATCATTATTTGTACTGAAATGTACCTGAATTGGGTACCGTAAGACCCAAGGATTTTCCTTTGCAAAATCCTGAAGTTGAAGAGATTAGATAGGGGTGGGGGGGTTTGATGGATTTAATGTTCTTTATTTGAGCTTCCAGTAGGCTGCGATACTCCTAACACTAGCCAGTTGTTAATTAAGTCTTGTTGACATACTTCTAACTAGTCTGAAGTATTACAAAACACCATCCTCTACAAAACAAGTAGCTTTTTTTTTAATTACCTGAAGACAGTCCTAGGCTCTAGGGCATAGAAAATACTCTGGATGAAGGTATGGCTGTCATATCACTTCTATTTTTTTGCATGTTTTGAATTTAATTATGAATATAATTATTCCTATAATTTCTCATGAAGAAACAGGTTTATAAGAAAGTTTACTTTGGGGATGGATGCTGCACTCAAGCTTGTGGGAAGGCAAAATACTCAGAGGGAAAGACAGCAAGCAAAGCAAGCAAGAAAATTCAGCGGAGGGTCAGAAAGGAGAGGAGACTGCGTAGAGTGGAGAGCAAGGCTGAGATGAAAAGGAGAGCAAAAGCCATTGGCAAGAGCAAGCAAGTTCAGAGCAGAGAATTAAAGTGTCAGGAGGATGGAAAAGGTCCTCCTAGCTGCTGCTGCTCTTCACTGAGCAAAGAATCCTGCTCTGCTGCAAAACCGGAAGCTGGCAGGCCTCTATTTACACTTTTACCCTCAGTTGGCTTCTCTGGGGAGTATCCCAAAGGCTCCCCATAATCTGCACATCTGAGACCCTGCTCTGGCTTCTGCTGCCTGAGAGGTTGACAGCTCAGCCTCAACACCCCTGTCCCCAACACCCCCATCCCTGAGGCGCAGCCCTGGCACTGAGAAGGCATGACCTCCAAGCACTCCTTTGCCTTTTTGTCCCTCTGATTCATTTATCTTTAAGAGGTAAGGAATTATTTAGTTTGAAATTAATTCGAAATTAATTTCTAATAAGAACCCTACACAACTGTCATCCACATTTTCAAAATAATTTATTAGAAAAAAGATTCTACACCACTGCCAAAGCTTTTATTTCGAGTCTTTATATTTTCTTATTATATTTTGCAGTTTAATGAATCATTACTCTATCTTGCTTTTAAAAAGAAGTTTAGAGGATTTTTCAGCATAGCACTGATCAAATGCTTCCCATCAAGTAAGGATTTCCATGAAAAATTCTGGCTTTTGCAAAAATGAGAAAATTAATTGATTTTTCACATCTTTTAGCAAAATTAGAAAAAGAAACCCACTTCTGCAAGAAGCTGCTTTGATTTTAAAAAAAATATTCAAAATTAATTATTTTGGAGCAAGCAGGAAAATAATCTCTAGACTAAGGGATCCAACATGCAACATTTCCCCAAATACTGCTTGATTTTTATCTAAATTAAAAGTGTTGGCATGTTCTCGCTCATCAGAATACTAGAAAGTTTTGAGAAAAACTAAGCTTCCCAATGAACATGAAGATGATCAGATTCCTCAGAGGTATAATGGAAAATGAGTAGTAGCAGAATTAGTGGAAAATGGAGGCCAATAAATCTTCTAGGGATTTATTTGAGTAAGCACATTTTAGTGAGGTTTAAATACAAGTAAACTCAAGTGCAGTGTGATTCATTGACTTCAAACTTAACTGAACAGCTCTCAAATAATCATGTCAAGTGTACATATGCGTTTCTGTAGACAGAAAACTTGGAAAGAACTGCTTTTGCAAATTCTAATACTGTTGCAAATACATGGCTGCAAAGGAATAACACGGGGACACAGAAAATTTTTAAGCTAGCAAGACATAGTGAAATTGTAGACGAAGAGCCAAAAGGAAGCAAAATAAAAAATAAAATAAATTAAGCATGTTGTTCAGGCATATGACTCAAAAATGAAAACAGAGCAGACAAAAAATACATGAACGAAAATATGTAAAAGTAGTGTCTAAAGCCAGTTCTAATACTCCAGATTGTCAAGTCTAAATCTAAATATGTGAACAGCAGCAGATTTTCTTTTTCTGCCACCACATTAATGCTTAGTATTATGCTTACCATTAATTACAATCTATTCTATGTTACAGATGTTCCACTTTTTAAAATCTGAACTATTCTGTATTTTTAGTTCCTAAAATACGAAAAGGGAAAGAAAACATGTATCTGATACATGGAGAACTTTTTTTTTTCTTTAAAAAAAAAAAAAGGCCTGATAATAATAACAGAAACAGAAGCTATAATGCCTCATAAGTTTCAGCTCGATAGAATGAAAATTAAGTTATACATAGAAAAGCCATAAAACCCCCTGATTGATGTCTGCCATTACAGAGTACCTATCACAAGCCGAACTACTGTGATTTCAAAAAAGATGCACAGTGGGGGGAAACAGCAGCAGTACAAGTAGAAAAGAAACAAAATTCAAATTATCAAGGAGAAGTACAGGAGAAAGGGAAAGAAGATGGCATTATGGGGATGTTAATTACACAATATCCTCTGAGTACTTAATAATGTCATAGACTGGATGGTTAACAATATATTGTTTGAGTGTCTTAAACAGAATAGCCTAGTTTTAGACAAACAACTTGATATTCAAATGCTTAACTCTATGTCTTCATTTTCCAAAGTGCAGATCCCTGTGCCAACTTCCAGAACTGCAGGATACTGAGCCCTCCAAAGGTGAAGCTGCAACTACCCCATCTCAGACTTAGCTCTCAATTTTGAAAGTCATGGCTTCTCCTTTCCTTGGGAAAAAGGATCCTAGCCCGGCATGCTTGTTAAAACTTAAATTACCAGCTGCAGCAAAATAAAAGGTTGGGTTTTTTTCAGTGAAGGAGCCATTTCAATCTTCCAGTTATTTAACCACTAAAAAAAGATCGTTGCCATGCCCCAGCGGCGGACAAAGTGCTGCCTATGGAGTTCTTCAGCATGGCTCAAAGCTGCTATAATAATGCTTGGAACTTAGATACCACTTTTCATCTTCAAAGCAGTTTACAAACATTAACTAATTAATCCACACAACATCCCTCAGGCCCACTTGGATCAAAAATGGGGCATTGCATGCTGGGACCTGAATCCTCCGTGGGCCCTAGCTCCAAATTAAAGATGAGCAATCTGCGCCTTTTTTTTTTTAAATAGACTCCTGATACATTGCCAATGCAGCCCTCTGTTGGGCAACATTTGGATGCCCCCAGCTTTAATCTCTATTAAAGTATCATGCCCCAGTCTGCCTTTGTTAATTTTGGATGTCTTGGAATCTATTAAACGTGGCACAGTTTCTTGAGCTTTTAACAAAGCTTTAGCTTTGAAAATGCATCTTCTTTTGTCTTCATTCTAGCTGGCTTTCACGAAAAGATCTTTCAGATGAGATAGATACTGAGTTTTCCGTTGTTGTTGACGCATTAGCCTTAACTATTAACATATTCAGCATGATTTTCTAACATTTAACATCGCTTTTGCAGCAGCAAATAACTGCTGCTCTTTACAAAGCCTATGAGCCACCTCCTCCTCTGATGTAAACTGGGCTGCCAGTTTACAACAGCCCAGGAACTGACCCAAGAAGTTTAGCGGGGAGTTGGCTGCTACTATGACATTGTGTCAGACTGAGTCAGGAGACTGGCTGCATCCACCTCCAAATAGGAACATTAGCATTTAAAATAAATAGAATGACACTGTAAACCAGCACCACGAAAATAAGCATCTGCAAAAGGATCTTGGGGAATGACATCAACAGACAAAAGAGTGTCTGCTCCCAGTGGGAAACCAACACCAAAACAGCACTGGAATGCTCTTAAACTAATTATTACATTGCTGGACTTGGGAATGGAAAATACTACAAAAAGGTAGTACATTGAAGCACTGTTATGGAGCATGAAAGGGTTCACAGTCTATCTTGAAAAGTAAAGCCATTTGTGTTCCCTGACTGAATGAAGATGCCAGCTTTCTTGCAAAAAGCCTAAACTAAAATAGTACCTAAAAGATTCTGGGTGGAAAATAGTTGACCAAACCTCAAATATGCTGAAATTTCAGCATCTGCACACAAATCCAAATTTCTCTCTCCTTTGCACAGGTTTAAATGTATAATTAAATCCACCAACTTAGCTGGTGGTTTTCCAAAACAAAGTGGATGTTGGATTGGACTCTGGCTGTAAAGATTTATATCTATACACATTCATATTTTGATTTCCAATTTCCTCAAATGTTTGAGGAATGGTGACATTTAATTAAGAAACTATGGGAGGGCTGTTTGTTTGGGTTCCAATCATTAATCATTTAAAACTTCACTGTACCTGTAGTGTCGGGAAATCTCTTCTTCCACCTGGGTGGTAAAGTCACATTTGGTACATGAGTGTTCTTTGTTCTCCTTGAGCGTCAGCGGCCCCTCTGCCCCTGGCAGGGTGTTTGTTTCTGGTTTGACATCAGACGCTTGGCCTTCGTGTGCATTCTCATAGTGAAGCAGGAGAACATCCACGTCGGGAGTGGAGAATGAGCACTGATGGCACTGGTGTTTGACTCTAGAACTTCCTGTCACCCCTGGAGACAGGTGCAAAAGCAAGAGAGCACAGTGGGAACAATTACTTTTTCTGCAAGCAAATGGATAAGTAATTTCTCCAAGGTGCTTTTCTGGGCTGCAGAGGCCTCGGGGACAGAACTGACAGTGCTTAATGGTACATTTATGAATGTTGTGTAGCTGCTGATAGTGACGGAGAAGTGGGCCCACGACTATTACATCTGGGCCATGGCTCTTTGAGTACCTAAAGTCACAGAACTGACAGTTGTAGCTTGTCACCATGCTGTCCTCTGCTCCTTTGCTAGTCAAGTCTTTCTTTTTTGCCACACTCGCACCCTTTTCTGTCTTTGTCACTAACTCCCCATCTGCATTTTTGGCTAGATCATTCTGGTTAATGACAGATCCCCTAGAAAGCTTATCATTCAGATCTGGGTGAAGGCTTCCTGCCTGGCTTCCCCCATGCTGTTTGCTGTAATGTTCTAATAGTTTCAATGAGCTGGACGATTCACAGCTGAAACTGCAAAATTTACACCAGTAGTAACTGGTTGTATCGGTACCATTTTGTCTAGAGGAATCTATTGGCTTGATGGGCACCGAATATCCAACTGGTGTATCATCTCCTGCTTTTACAGTGATCCTGTCTTGCCACTTCCCCAAGTCTCCAGAATCACATGGTCGAAGAGTAGGACTGGATTTATTGGAGTTTTTCTCTGAAGTTTTACCAGAATCAGAGGAGGGAAGGGCTGCTTTCATTTTGTTTGGGTGAGTCTGTAAGAAGTGTTGCTCTAGTTCAGTGGAGGAGTTGCCCATGTAGGTGAAATTGCAGAATTTGCAGCGGAAGTACTTGGTGTTGCCTTGGCAATCTGGAGTTTTCCGCCCAATTCCAATAAAGGTTCCACCTAAAGTAACCTGTGAATAAAGAATAAGGTCATTTTAGCTTCAGTGTAGACTTATTCAAATAGTAAGGAGTGGGGAGGGCGGGAAAGAGAAAGCAACTAATTCATAAGCCTCTTTGATTAACCATCACCACCATTTTCATTTGTACTACTGTAGTAAGATAGCATACATATACCCTCACATATTTAACATTTGTTGATGAAGATTTTTTAAATGTTTCTTATAGCAGAATATATATTCCATATGAATAATATATTGATTTGGGGAAACTGAGTCACACACACACACACAACATGATCTTAGAGCTCTCTGACTATTCCTTCCTTCACTAAATCATTAAATAATGTCATTGATAGAAGATCCAATAACGAGTTCCTGTATCTCTGAACCCTTTGACAGCAGACTTTGCTGGTAGTCTATGCCAGGTGTGAAATAAAAGAATGGGCCCTCAGCCTTATTCTTTTAATACACTTACATCCCTTAATCATATTCATGTTTAAGAGTCCGAGTGAATTGCTTTCTAAATACAAGCAAATTAAAATTAAGCTTTAAATAACAAATTCAGTTTGCTGTGTTGGAATATGACCAATTCTTACAAAGGCTATTCCTACAGGAGTATCCAGTATCCGCCAGGATGTCTTTTCACAGAGCCATAGTGGTTGATGTCTCAAACAAGAGGCAGTTTTCTCAAGGATTACTCACTGCAGACATTCTCCAAGGAAATCTTCTGTTCCTCTCATGCACAGAGCTCAATTTAGTAAAACAAGGATGGAAAAACTACAGTAGAAAAATGGCATGTGGTAAAGAAACCAACCACACCCAAGTCCATGACATCACTAATTACACACACACAAAAAAAGGTAGGTCTACTTAACTGTTCTCATGATGTCTGAGCAAAATGCTCTGCAGGAAGGGAAGGCTGCTTCCAGGGCTGATGTTATTAAAGCCTGTGTTCTCACAGCAGGCAGGCCTGCCCTTCCCAGGAGAGCACCACACCTGCCCCTGACATCAGGGGGAGATTTGCTGCTCCTGTACAACTGGTTTGAAGGCCAAAGAAAATCTCTTGACAAAAATGTCAATTTCCAAGGCTTCTTTTCCTGAATAGCAAATAGCGTACAGCATCCAGAGAAAATTCCTCCTTACACCCAAAGTCCACAGCCATTGACTCCTTTGCCATCTCCCAGTCTACACCATATGGTGCAGACATGGGGGGAAGCTTTGTTGCGACACATTCACAACTTTTACACCCAGAAGATGCCTTACAGGGAATATAAAATTCAACCTTGCAGGGTTTGATTTACCATTCTCCCAACCAGTAAGTGTATGACTACATTTCTGCAGGATTCAGTTTTAATGCATTAGGCAAATGGCGTAATTATTTTTCTTCTCAACAGCTGTGCCATAAAGAAAGCATGTGACCACTGTTCATTCAGTATCACACCATACGGAAAGACTCAAGACATACAGAGAGCATGAAATGTAAACATTTTTAAATGCATATAATATAAACGCCTTTCAGGCATTTAGCTCAGAGAATGAGATGCTGTTCTTTGTATGCCATCAGAAGGAACATGTATACTGAGGCAATGAGTTGCTAAACCATGATATAATGAGCTGCTGCTATTCAGCCTCCAATTTTTTATTTTTTTTTCCCTCAAGAAAGCACAATTCCGATGCACTGGTTAAAACTTTTTCTTAAATAAACTGAAAATGGCTTTCTGTTTGTTTAGGAAACATATCTCATTAGGCAATGGTGAGTCAGGCAGCCAGATCACTAGGACTTGTCTGTAAAAACATTTGCACATTAAATTGGGGCTCCATGTTCTGCTATGAAATTATGAATTTGAAGAGGTTCTTTGGAAGAGGGATGTTTTAACAGGTCTTCTGCAGCGCAGGAGTTATCTCCCTTTATTCATTTTATGACACTGGAGACAAAGTCACGCTAAGCCTGATCTGACTGACAGCAGTGGGATCTGGGCCTGCTCCCCAGTTATCTGACACTTCAGGTCTCCATCTACTGCCTTATTTCAATGTTCAAAGTCTCAGTGGTGTTGAAAGACAACTTAAAGAAAGCACTGATGGAATTATGGTAACAGTAAATAACAGCAGCTCACTGCACGATTGCATAAGTTGCAAGGTGATCCGGTTTCGCTCATTTAGTTAGATACGTATGTTTATTCTATGTATGCACAGAAAACTAGCCAAAATGCTTTACCTTAAGTGGCTCTGATGAGTAAATACATCCATTACTCTCAGCTGTCCAGTCACAGTTACAGACAACAAACCTATTTTGCAGACACTTTGTAGATACCAGTTAGAAACTGTGAGTGACAATAATCCCATCTGCTGTTCATTGCTAATTACTTTTATTTCAGAGCATTGGTAAAACATATTATTAGTACTAGCATTTTCTACAATGGACTGTAAATCATATAATGTCTATAATTCTGCTTAGTGGCCTACATAGCAAGTTTGTGTCCCGTGCTAATACATCCTTCTCTGCATCACAAGAGGATAAAATAGAGCTAAATATCCCTGCACTATTTAAGCTCTTGCAATGTGGGAAACACAATCTTTACACTACTGGAATGTAATTGATTACCAGTTATTGGTTTGGCATTTCCTTGAATACCTTGCCACAATTCAAAATAATGCATTGCATTAGACCATGTATGTGAAAGATAATACAGGGTGATCTTAACATTATTACACTCAAACCTCATTTTTCACACCTAACAAAACCTACTGAAAGCCTCCTTAAGGGTCACCAGCTAAGGGAGAACTGAAGAAATTGGTTTCCATGCAAAGAGGTTGGGAGAAGCATTTGAAGTGATGGTATAAACTGAAGCTGTTTCAGCTTTTAGCCAGACAAATCTGGAAGAAGCCCACACACTTGCAGAACTGTGGATTCATGCACTTTGCTCAAGTCTTGGCTTGACTTTCAGATTTTTCAGTTACATGTTGTTATGTACTGGCCCTGAACATCTTCACTGGATATGCCATTATCCTTAACCTTCTGCTGTCTCTGACCTCCCCTAAAAGTAAACAAGAAAGAGAAGGAGCAAGTGGAATAGATACATATAGATATAGATACTCTAGAAATCAATATTCACATTTCTGTGAGGTATCAGAAGTGATGGCTTCCTTTATTTACTCCTCTATTTCATTCTGATCCCAACAAAACCTAATCCCCTGCTTTGCCCTGACAATTACATTTCCTTAAGTAGACACTCCTCCCCAACATGAAGAAGAAACTAAACAAAAGCAATGCTAAAATACTGCAATTCCGCTATAGCAGTGAAGTCCAAAGTGACAGCCAACATAGTGAGTGGCAGTCACAAGCACAGGTACAGCTTGCACTAGAAATGTAGGCACAACTATAGATCAACAGTTCCCTCAACAAGCACAGAAGAAAATTAATCTTCACAATACTCTTTTTAAAGTGAACCAAACATACAAGTTTGGTCTGTGGAAACATGATTAAATTCCTTCCTTCACTGTCACTTGTTTATGAAACCTTGGGATTATCACTTATTTCAGCAGCACCTCAATTATGGTATATAGTTGGTATTAAATTATTATGCTGTATAGAAGGAGACAGCTATTAGAATAGGTTCTCCGTTCTTGCTCTTGAGATGGTTGCACTGATAGTCTTTAAAAATTGCTCTTCAAAGCCATGTCTCATTCTGGTATTAAACTGAAATATACTTCACAGTAAGATTCCCTGAAACTCAAAACTCTTAATCATTAAATTTATTTATTAATGGGAAAAATTGTCAAAATCTAGAAGACTGGCAAAGAATTTACTGAAAGGATTGAAGCCCATGTGTTAATACAACTAACCTATCTCCTCATACACCACACGCATTTCCAAAAATAAACAGAAAGAGGAGAAAAGATAACATGATAATTGACAATGTTTCAAGATGTATTTTCTAAAGTATGTTGGCAAGTACTTCGACAAAGCTGTGTAATTGCACTATATGTTTCCAACAGATATGTCTATGTGACTTTACTTAGTCAGACTGAAGACAATGATTTCACGGAATAGATGGACTTGGTCAAGGAGAAGTACTTTCTTTTTCTTAAAAAATGAGACTTTGATATTTAATCTGCCCTCGATCCAAATGCTACCCTACTCTATTCTCCCTCCTCCTTTTCAAAATTAAATCCTAAATTCCATTATGCCAAAGCAATTTATAAATACTTCTTACAGAAATTAAAAAAAAAAAATCACCAAGGAAGACAAAGTCTGCCAGCTCCTGTAAACATATGCTTTACGAAGAAAGTTCTACCAGCAGAAACTATATCCACATAAGAGATTCAACTGCAAGGCTTACATGCATAGAGTAAAGCTGTTTTTGACCCCTGGCTTCTTCTGCAACCACTGATTAGAATCCATCTCCATTGGAACATCAAACGTTAATAACTCTTTTTTTTTTTTTCCCCCCTGCTTACCTGGGTTACATCTTTGGCTAATCAGGAGGTGAAAGGCTCCAGATCCCTTACCAATCTCCTGAGCCATCCAGTCTGCCTTTGCAATTACTCTTAATCTTCTAATCCTAAAATATTTTCTAATGCTCTTGTTTATTCATTTGCTTTGTGCAATATAGCATCCAGAACATTTTAACCATCCCACATTTATGAAGTTCTTCATGTCATGCAGGCCAGAACAGATTCCTGGCTTTCATGCAAGTTTGTGTAACACCACCCAGTTCTCTAACCTCCCCTATCGAGAATTCACTCCCTCTCACTTGCTCTCTTTCTGCATGCAAAACCAGGAGAAACTTCAGAGTATATTCTTAAAACTATTTACCATGCCGTGTTTAATTTATAGGTGGAAAGAACTGTGTTGCATAAGTGATGTGAAGGCTCAGGGCAAACTCCTGGCTTTCTGGGCTGTTTGTACTTACCAAAACAAGAAAGCAAACTATTGGGTCACATTCATTCAAGATAAGTGCATTCTTGAGATTTATTCTGTTGGCATTGAAGCCAGTACCATTTTTTGACATTAGAATTTTAGAAGTATTTTTAAAACAAAGACTCTGGCAGAACAATAATAGGACTTAAATTAAGGTCAGGAGACCAGATGTGCAAAACCAACAAAAGTAAAAAACAGAAAATCAAGACTTCCATTTGCTAACTAATGCTACTAGACTTAATATCTAGGACCTAAAAGAAGTACCATTCCTTCTATTCTGTGTAGATAAAATTACCAGACAGTTCCTTGACTACTGTAAACTCACACAGCCTCACAGGCTTAGAGGCAAACTCACACTGATTTATACCCAAAGAAAGCTGGTTTCCTTTTTCCCCAGCAGCTTTATTTTTTGAACTGTCATCCTTTCTGCGGTTTAGCTTAGCAGTTTATGTCTTTAAATATAAGTGTGACTATTACTAGTCTCACCAAATTTCTTTATTAACCTCTTTTCAAACACTACCAGATATCCCTGCAATAAGGTAAGGAACATCAACACATTAACAACTTTGCCTCGAAGGCTGTGAATATACATCACATCAGCTGTTCCACAGAAACTGTCTGGCTGAATAATATTAGGGTAGACTACTTCTCACTGAAAGAAGGCTGGAATAGCTTATTTCTCTCACTGAGAAAGTCAGTGTTCCCAGCTGACATGCTGTAAATCACTGCATATCATTCTGAAGAGTAAACTTGCTAATGTCTCCATAGAAATTATATAATAAGACCTTCTACTACATATATCATATAAATCATTCCATATCATCTGTGGTCAATATAAAAGTGAAATGGTTATTTCATGTGCTTTTTCAGATAATATTGATAAATATGCATGTATGCAGAGATGTATATACAAAAGAAGTACATATATGTATGCATACACACAAGCACATGCATATGAATTTATTTCTACATGTCATTTGCCACTATCAATTTCTCTACCTGCCACCATTTCTTTTTCACGTCACTTGTTTAAAAGAGATGACTGAATCCTGTGCTTCTAAGAAGTGACTGTCTCAGTGTGCAAGGCAGTCTCCAAGCCTGATCATAAACCAGAAACAAGACTCAAAAGAAACAGGTATGCCCACATACAGATGCAACACCCAAGACAGCTTGACTGCCTTCAGTTTAAGCAGGAAGTCCCCAGGGAGAGTCTGCAACGTGTCTGACATGAAATAGGCCTTCTGGGACATCCCACCTTCATGCAAATTTTGTTCTAGCACACCCTCCAAGATCTAGTATGGCACAATCTAGTCCAAGAGATCGGGATACATCATATCCAGCAACAGTTGTTCAGTTTATTTAGATCTAATTCCTGTTTTATGGCCAATTGAGCCAAAGTCAGTGAGACACACAATATAAAATTTGGATCCATTTGGCTAACCATGTGAGGAAAATGAAATTCATTCACACACACATTTCCATTTGCTCATGTATTTCACTTATGTATCCATGTCACCTTCTAAGAAGACCACCTGATGACAAAGTTCAACTTTAGGAAGGTTTGATATGTGAATAATACAAAAGAAAATGTTGTACTTGTTTAGGCCTTCAGTCTGTAATTCTCACTATAAGAATATTACTCACTGCAAGAGTCCCTTTGCCAAAACTACCAAAAATATAAATCGAAACTTTATCATGAGAAGCACTGCTGATTATACCTGTACTCCTAAAGACCCCTACAGTTTTCTTTAGTCTTACCTTCACAGCTTCATATTCAACCAAACTGCTAATATGAGAGTGGAGGGTAAAAAACAGAAACCACTAATAAAACCACTGGTTCTAATTCAGCTTAATCCAAGTTAGACTGGGCTTCACACTGGTGACACACATATAACAAGAACAGAAAAATGTCAAATTTGATATACTGAAATCCGGACCACTAAAAAATACTCATAGCATAACACTGTGTAGGCACATGGAGCTCCCCCGTGATTTATAAAGGACACCAAAGGAAGAGATTTGTGCACTCTGCATGCGTGGGCACTTCTGGCACTTTCTAGGGCACTGAGCAGCCTGCTGGCTGGACATTCAGTTGTGCTTTGGGTTGCTGTGAAAATCCTGGAAAAGGCATTACTTAATATAAGTTGGTACCTACATACGTGACTAGTAAGTCAAGGGAGGTGATTCTCCCTCCCTACTCCGCTCTTGTGAGACCCCCATCTGCAGTACTGCATCCAGCTTTGGGGCTCCCCACATAGGAAGGACATGGATCTGTTGGCATGAGTCCAGAGGTGAGCCACAAAGCTGAACAATGGGCTGGAGCACCACTCCTGTGAAGACAGGCTGAGAGAGTTAGGACTGTTCAGTTTGAAGAAGAGAAGGCTGCGGGGATACTTGATAGCAGTACTCCTGTGCCTAAGTGGGCAGGAGAATGCTGGAGAGGAACCTTTTACAAGGGTGTGTAGTGTTAGGACAAGGGGTGACAGCTTCAAATTGAATGAGGGTAGGTTTAAATAAGATATTAGGAAGAAATTCTTCACTAGGAGCATGGTGAGGCACTGGAACAGGCTGCCCAGAGAAGTTGTGGATGCCACATCCATAGACGTATTCCAGGCCAGGATGGATAGCGCTCTGAGCCACCTGCTCTGTTAGAAGATATACCTGTCCACGGCAGGAGAGGTGGGAACTAGATTATCTTCAAGGCTTCCTCCAATGCAAATCATTCTATAATTCATATATGAAAAAGCATTAGGCTGAGTGGTATAGGAAAATTCTTATAATATTGTATGTCTAGAAGCATAGAAGAAAAACCTGCCAATAACCTCTCATTAGTCTGTGCGGTAGTAGATAATGCAGTAATTTAATCTTTTTTTTTTGTTTGTTTGTTTTTTTCCCCAGGAATACTGAAATACCATCAAGAAATTTAATGATGGCTTTTATCAGTTCACATTTTTTCAGAAATTTGTCTTCTTGTATGTCTGTCTAGATTTAAAACCATGAAACAATCAAAATGAGAAGGCTGGATTTAAAAAAAAAATAAAATAAAAAATCGTGGTTTTGTACATTCTGAATCTTTTTAATGCCTGAATATAAGAGGAGGTAGATCTGTGCCTGATCCAGAACCAGGACCATCCTGAGCAGGAAGCTTCTCAAAGTTAGCAAACACAATATGAAGCGACCATAAGAACTGCTGAGCACTGCAGTATGTCTTTATTCATGGCTGCATGAATACCCTTCTCCCTTGGGACATGCCATCTGAAACCCTCACCTGAACGCAGACATTTCTGTCCTTTCTTTGAGGGACACTGTTCTCTTTTAAAGCGTATCAGGAAATGGGGTCACGCTCCCTTTTATACAATAGCCTAATGGCTTGAACACTTGTTCAGGAAACAGGAAAAGTAGGCTCCTTTCCTTTCTCTGTCAGAGAGGATCCAATCTTTCTTCTTCACCCTTGCTGGGCATGTCCTATTTATTAGCTATAAACTGCTGTGTGGAAGACAACATTCTCCAACCTTTCTGTTGAAGTTGTCCCATTCACTACTCCTAAAAAACATGGGGGTTAGAGACTGCTTACTGCCTATTTGCCAGCAACTTGCCTGTCTCAAGATTTTTCTATATACATTAAAGAGTTGTTAGATCAAACACAGAAGCTGACTTAATCATATAGCAGCAAAGGCGTTAGATTTCAGCATCATAGCAGTTAATTTAGTCACATAAATTTTACTTTAAGTGAAGTCGTTAGATCCAGTAAAGTCTACTGCTTCAGGCACATCCACAAAGCCTTGCATAGGCTCAAATATTCAGCAAGACAAAGCTGCCTATAGAGGTTGATCAATTAACTAAATGTGGAGAAAAAGTAATGAGGGGAATCAGCAAAAGTCGATTCATTGAACTCACTTCAAATATTATTCTGATAAAAGCTGTAAAGCTGATTAACACATTCCCTGGGAATTCAGAGATGTGATAGTGAATGTTTTCTGAAATCTATACTGGCAAGAAAGTTAATCTCCCAGAAACTGCTCAGTGATTTTACCCAATCCTATGGAGTTTATTATAACTCAAGGAACCAAAAACCTTTGAAGAAAGAAATGGGAACAAAGAGTACAGGAGATTTTCAAAATAACATTTTCAAAAAAGACAAATAAATCTGGTTGGATTAAACTTTCAAACCAAGTAAAAAGCTACACAGTAGTAAGGCCAGAAAGATTGGATTATTTACACATTTCCCAGCCAAATCCTCTTTAGGTACTACAAAACACAGTTCCAACATTTGCACACCTGGATGTGAAACCAAATGTATATCCCTAGTTTTGCTGACTACAGTACCAAAAAAAGGCCTGCTAAAAGCTGGGTTTAGGGTCAGGAGGGTGTCTTTTGGCTGTGGTTGGGGTTTAATTTTCTAGAACAGACTTCACTTCTGTGAAATAAGTCCAAATATGCATTTGATTTCTTTCTTCCAAGCCCTCAGCAAACGGACCACATCCCTACATATCTGCAGATAGGACAGGAGATACTGTTTCTTCCTGCACTCAGACATATTCCTACTGCTTTTCATTTGCTTTTGCTATGAATGCAAACTATGGGCTCAATAGCATCACTCACTACCACAAATCTTCATATACCATGGTCTCCAACTGGCCACTGGGAGCTAGATCATCTTCATCTCCTGGCTTCTGCACCTAGGTCCCTGTCCTGAGACTATAAGTCTATTGATAACTTCCAGCCCAGCTACAATAGAACACTTCGTTAAGTGCAAGGGGATCAATAAATCAGACCCTACGCCCGTTCCATTACTATTTCAAGTTAATTACAAAGGGATTATTTTTGTTTAGCCCAGTATCTATACAAAATAATATTGTTTACATGAAGCAATTATTCCTGTTCAGTTCCCTCTCTGTGTTACACAAGAGTTTGACTGAACCAATTTTAGCTGGAGCGCCAATCGATACGATCCATTGTTGCAGCAGGAGACACCAGACGTTAAGATGCCTGAGAAAAATCCCCTCCCAAATAGATATAGTAGCAATATAAACGTGTGGGTGCAAAGGGGATTTTCGAATGTTCTTTTACTGTGTTTATGAATCACACAAAGCTGCTCTGAATCAGGGGTGCAGGGGAAGAAAACATAAAAATATTAATCAGTTAGTTATCTTCTGACATGTTCTGGATCAACATCTGGTTCATGTGCAAGTGCTGTAGTAGGGCATTTGCCACAAAAGCTTGTTTAATCCCTTCCCAAATTGGGCAGGGAAAATTAGCACTCTTACAAATTAGGTTTCCAGATCCATTTTTTTTTTTTTCATTTCAAATAAATTGCCAACATTGTATAGGCTGTCTGTTCTATTTTGGAAAATGTTTTTAGTCTGAGAAAAGACTGATCTGAAGTAGATTATCTACGGGCTGTTTCCTACCGCTTTCTGTCACCCCTGCAGTATCTTACCGCCAGAGATTAGTAGACAAGTATAGTCTCAGTTCAGCTGTTTTATTTCTCCTTCTATCAGTTCAAACTGAGATAGCTCACACATCTGTTTTATTTCTGAAAGCACTGCATAGGAAAAGTGTCCAGCTCATTCTAATCAAGCATAAACTTTCCTATAAATAACTAAGGACCTAATGAAACAATTGTTTGGAGGAAATGAAAGTGTGTTTAGAAACTCAAATTCCTCTATACTGTATGCCTGAGCTGTTCCAGTTTGAATGTCTTCCTGACAGCATGGATCAGTTGCTCTAAGATGCTGTCCCTGGAGTCAGCAAACTGAAACTATAGCAGGAAATCCAGGTATTAACATCATACTATGTGCTAATTATAAACCATCATTTCACAATCTGACATTATTCACTTCTAACCTCTTTTAACTACATCACATATTTGCTTTCTAATCACAGTTTGACAAGAGAGAGTGCCTGCCATGAGACAGTGCAGGGATCTTTTAATAAGACAGCAGTTCAAAGACTGCATCTTTTACTCATAGTAACGACCTTAGTTTGATTTGCTGCTCCACAAAGAAGTTGCATAGTTTCTGAAAAAAGAGGAAAAGTTTAAATCATTTAAAAAGATTCAAGTTCCTGACTTGTTTTTTGGTTTTGACTTCTTACTTGAAGTTAGATGTTACCCATCTTAACCTGTCTTGCAAAATTTCTTTGCTATAGCTACAGTTTCTACAAGCATTATTAAATACTTTCAACCTTCTACCTTTCTATTTTAAAGTACCCTGGAGTTTTGTCTGGTCATTACTACAAGGTTTGTACACATGCAGTCATTTGAAAATAGATGGACATTTGAGCTTGTATTGTACGCAAACTTTTTTTTACTTTCTTTTTCTTAAAACCTGAATTCTTGTATCATATAGAATACTGAGGTATCCTACTGCATGTCTCAGCTCATTCTGAGGATTTTTTTTTAAGCAGCATCAATTCTTTTTTTAACTAAAACCTTTTGAGTCCACTCTTTCATGGTAAAAAGAAGTTTGTGGGGTTTTTTTGTCTGTTTGTTTTTTCCAGAAGTATCGGTACTTTTTTCCCTGCTTCAACTAGATGAGCAAATGACTGAAGAAATAATCCTTTCCTTACAGGCTTACTAATGTGAAGGACAGCATGGATTACTGTTCCTTTTGAAATGTTTTAAATACCCATTGTGTATCCTGTTTTTCTGGCACTAGACAACTTCAGAGCTGCCAAGACTTGCCATTTATTTTATCTTAATAAAGAATCAATAAGCCAAATCTTGACTCCCAGCAGCTGATAATTTAGGATTACATTTTTAATTTCCAGCTGCTGTCTTTTGTCTATCTGGTTGTTACTTTTCATTATTATTTGCTCTTTTCTTTCCATGACAGCAAATCCTTCCGATATGATTACCAATGCAGCAGTTTGCCTATTTGCTGAATAAGATCTTTTGCCATTGATTACCACAATGACTAAATCGTACACAGAAATGTCAGTGGTCGAAAGGCCAAATACTCCTCTACTGTACAAGATGCTCAGCAGACCTGCAGAAAGCCTGGCTAAAATAGACCAAAAAGAGTTCTTAAGGCTTAAGCAGGTTATATGAGACACATTAATCACGTAGGTCGGAGAGTCTTTGCAAACAACCAGCTTTGCAGCTGAGAAGGCAGTTAGCAGAAGCAGGGAGGCTGGGAAAATACAAACCTGCACATCGTAAGTCCCATTTAATAAGACAGGCCTCTGGGAATTGATGTCCTGCAGCACCCCTGAAAGCACAGTGCGGTTGACTTTCTGGAAGTCTTTGGAGTGGCTGAATTGCACCATGTTGTGGAGAGCCAAAATTTTAGTGTCGAGCTCAGCGTCCTGCCTGGTGCGGTTGTGCAGTCCTAGGTGGTACTTGCGGAAGTGTTTGATGAGATCTGTGGGGTCGTTCCCATAGTAACCGTACCCACAGATGTTGCATTTGAAGTCCTGAAGCTCTGGAGACAGAGGCGCTGTATCTGGGTTATCATTTACCAACAAATCTGCTTTTGATTTGTTCAGCCTTAAACCCCCATCTGAAGGCACTTGTGGGTTTTTTGAGGCCATGGGGACCGGGCTTGAGCCTTGGCCATCAGTTTGACCACTTTGCACTTGCACTGTTTCATCTGAAGCTTTTGGCGACATCTGATGCTCCTCATTTGTCTCTGCTGCATCTCCTGACGGGGTACAGACCACATCTTGGGTGTCATCTGCATCTGATTTTTGAGGAGACTTCAAGGGCTCACAGATTCCCCCAACAGCTGGAGATGAGAAAGCCAGCATATTTCTGTCTGTCACCTCATCATGAGGGAAGGATGGAACATTTCCTCCCTTATTGTGGCTTTCATAATTGAAGCCAGCCTTTTCACTCAGCACTGAGCTTTTCAAGTCCTTTTTAACGCTGGAAGATGGTTCTTGGACATGCATGCAAAGCTCCTCCTTGTTATTTAACTCTGCTGCATCACCCTGGTCACTGTTTTCTTGCATCTGCTCTGCAGAAAATTCTTTTTTTCTTCCAGTCTCTTCACTTTCAGTACCTGTAGACTCAAGGGTCTGTACCTCACCTTCACTAGCAACGTTTCTTAGAGGGGGGTTCTTTTTCCGGACCATATCTACCACAGAAAAAGAAATAAGAAAGAAAAAAAAAAAAAAAAGAGAGAAAAGGAGGAAAAAAAAGAAAGAAAAAAGAAAAAAAAACCCTATAGAATTATTCGAGATATATGAGATATATAATTTTATATATATATATATATAATGAGATTACAAACCTGACACTTTTTTAAAAGCATTCTGAACTATATGACTACATTGAATACACCGACTTTTCAGAAAATGTTTGTCAAACAGGTTTTTAGACTATGCAGAAAACAAGAATTTTTAAATTAAAAAATAATCACACTGAGGAGGAACTTAACTAAAAAGAGAACTTTAAAACCTACAAAAACACTACCAGGAGAGTCAGTGAATTAGAAGTTTCATTATCCTTTGAGAAGATAAAGGTCTGGCAGAAATAATTTTAAATAAACAGTTCTTTTAAAATAATTTTAAAAAACTAAGGGGAAAACCAAACCTCTGCAGTCTAATGTTCATACAGTGTGCAACTACACAGAAAAAAGCTTTGCAAAAATACATCTAAAAGACATAATCAGAAGTACTTAAACAAGTTATTAGGAAGGAAACAGATTTAGGAGAGTAAGTAACTTGAGGTTTCAGAGAAAGTATTTTTCCTAAGCAGGTATCAGTTTCTCTATAGCAAAATTTTCCCCTCCTACTGCCCATAAACTTCAAACAGGGTTATATGGATATTCTACAGTCTGGCCCCACAGTACATTATTCATGTAATTAGTTCTATTTGCCAAACAAAGAGAAACTAACTTTATTAGGAAACCCGTTGTCAATAAAATTTTACAGGCCTGGACCCAGACATTTGACATCATTGTGTGGCTGAGTTGGGATCTGCCCTGAAAACACCTGGAATCCACATGGATCTAATCAACCAGGCCTTCCTCTGCTCAGTCCTCTTTGCAGACATAGCTAGTGCTGCTAAATCTGCAAGTACACTTCCAGGTTCCATTTAAGAAAGCTGAGACAGGACAGCAATAAGGATCAGAGAAAAAGGAGGAGTCTGCCACTGGTGAGTTAGCTGCTCACTCAACAGGGGAGATTATGGAAGGACAAGTAAAAAGCCTATGCAGGTGTTAAGTCAGATTCCTCATGCACTATACATATTCCCATTCCCCAACCTACTTATAGAAAATACATATATGAAACTCCCCTGCTCTCTCTACTGCGTGGTTCTGGATTTGATATTCATCACCAGCTGGTTTGATCCATTTGTGTTCACATGCTAGCTATGGGCAGAAGACAGATGTGCTACAACTTTTTGTATGCTCTTAATCTTTCCCAATGCTGTATGCAGAGATGGATCTTTCTCTTTGCCAAATTGTGTGTGGTCTGGTGGCAGCAGCTTGCAGTACCACACATGAGATGTGAGCTGCAGACTCAAGTCTGAGCCCCCATTTCCAGGCCAGCCATGGCTGGGCCCTACAAAGGCACTAGAGATGTATATTGCTCTGCAAAGGGAGGACCACCTGGCGAATGTGGAAGCAGCACTGATGTGCTCCAAATGGTGCTGTATCCAGACCTTTAAAAGCTGTGGATGACCTTCTCAGAACAGTACTTTGAGAAGTATGGCTGGGGACAAGGATTAAAAATAAAAGAACAGGCATCTGTACATCCTCTTATTTACATCTGCTCCACATGAAAGGGCACTCCATTCTCTGTTGATAAAAACAGACAACTTCTTAGGGGAAGTGTTCAACTTGTGTCTTGGGCTGGCTCTGTTGTCTTTGTGGTTGAGCTGATCCACAGGCAGCATGGGCTACAGCAAGACAGCTTTCACACAAAATGCCAGCTCGTGTTACAGGAATTTTGACACTCTGTGTGGTCTTAATAGGTTTCTTAAATGCCTACTGTGATTCCTTGTTGTAGAAGACACGCATGCTTGGGAACCAAGTATCTTGTCTTTAATGTCAACCACACCTACCAGGATATGTATGCACTAAATTTTACTTTCCCCACCCCCCCCCCCAGTAACTTCTGAACCATGAAGTCGCTCAGAACTAAGAAAAAAGGAAGATTTTCTGTTGTAGTAAGAGAACTATTACAATACAGACTCAGCCTACTAAAACAACACACACACATATATAATTCAAGGTATAAAGATAGTCCTCAGCCTTTCAGCATTATTGCTTATCTGTGGGACTTCATGAATGGTCTTGGCTAACATAAACTAAAAATATCTGCAAGCATCTCTGGTAGGTGTTCCACTAAGCCTGTATTTTTCTTCTAGTTACACCTCTCAAACCGTTTTTAAAACAACTTCTGTTTAAATACAGTTCATGGCAGAGGATAGAGAAAGAAGCCCTGACTGCAGAGTGAAGAAAAATCAGAAATCAAGAAAGTAAACATCATGACTGTTACCTCAGTCAAAATTAAACAAGACTGAATGCAATGTTTTAAAATGTTTTTGTTACAGATATTTTTGGCAGATAAGGAAAGCTTAGAGAATTGCTATCTTCATAGCAACTGACAAAAGAGAGTCAGAAAAAAGGACAGGAAAAAAGTCCCCACAAAGAAAGGAAAGAAAAATCTGGACTGTATACAGGCTAACTGGACAAGAGATCTAGATACTTTGGTTCAAATTTTCCCATTATATTTGTGAGTCTGTGTGTGTTAATGGAGGGGGGAAAAGAAAAACATATCTACCTACTAGAGCTTTTTCAGGCAGTATTCTATACTTGAAGAAAGGAAAGAAGATAACATTGATTTAAATATAAAAACTTCCTTAAGCTGAATTTCAAAGTATTTTCCCCTTTTTTGCTTTTAGATTTTGAAAAATCATCTGTCATTTATTTGCTTGATATCCACTCAAGGGGACGGTAAGAAAAGACAAGGTGGGGGGGGGCTCGCTTGTCGCTGAAATTCCACCACTATCATTTTTCAGAGACATATTATGTAAATAAAACTACACTGGCAATATTCCTAAGTCGAAGAAACCATCCCCTAGCAAGTCATAAGTTAGATACAAAAAGAATATAGCCACTCTGAAATTATTATCTCTAAGACAAATAACAGATTGCACAATGTTTTATTGTGTGCCAAGAACGTTTTTGGTTAACAATTTGACTTGAAAAAATAGATCACATACTTGTAAAATCATACCCAGCATTGACTTCATAAGGCATGTGGCTTTAGAGTGCTTTTTACAATTATTAATTCTATTAGTCAACTAGCAGGCAGGCTAATGCAACTGTCTTAGAAGATGCACGGAAGACACAGAAGACATTTTGAGAGCTGATCTGTGTATCTGCAAAACAAAACACAAAAAAAAAAGGTTTTCCTTCCTAAATTATGCATTCAAAATATGGTTTTTACTTAAAAACATTATTATACCTATTATACATTCACATGCATCTATTACTGGGCACTTTACAAATAGTGACTGCTGTCGTCTATTTCACACAAGCATGAGAAATCCCATAGCTGCCTTCTGCTCAGACACACATGCTCTTGCACACATACACACACACATAAAGAGAGACAAAAAATATCTCAGAGGTAATGTTCACCAAATACAAAGTTTAAACAAGTTTAAAGTAACCGTTGAAAATGAGCTGTAGAAAAGTGTTTTAAAAATTCACATACATTAACAGATATTGTACATCATAATGGGACTGGCCTAATGGGATGGATAATGGTATACAAATAACTGATTCACATCCAGGCACTGCCATCAGCAACTGGAAGTTATCATCTGCTGGCTGCCTCATGTCCCACTTGAAACAAAACCAGTGGTGTTACTTTCATTGTTAGCAGTCAACTTCCCATATCTCACAAATGCCACCGCAACAGTAAGCACATTTGTTGGGTGTTAGTAAAGAAGCCAAGTAATGAACAGTCATTGGGACTGAACTACCTTTTCACCATTGAAAAGAGTGATCTTTCCAAAATAAAAGAATTACTAAGCCTATGATTGAAAGGACGTCTCTAGTTGAAGAAATCCTGGATAAAGTCCAGATTGCAGAATTTGTCTCTGGGCTCCATAATCCTGAGGTTTGTATCTTATTTTCATCACACTGAAATTACCTTTAAACCACATGGAGCTTTTTTTTCTAGCTGATACAATCACTCACAGCTCTTTTAAAGTAGAAATAATAATAATAGTTATACGCACTTTCCCTCAAAAACAGCCAAGGCTACTCTACATGACTCATGCACCTGCAAGATACAGACTTTCCTGTTCAACAATCACTCATATCAGTTTATCCCTGGAAACAAAAAAGTGGAAACTTCTGCTAGAATCAGTTTGTAATTCAGGATAATGAATTACCATAGGGACTACTGTACTTCTTAAAAAAAATCAAGAAGCAAATTCTGGTAATCAATAGTTTCTCATGGGCGGTGAAGATAATGGCTAATTACCTGCTGATCATCTGCTCCCACAACAGGCCGTTGTTATTGCTCATTACTTTTACTGAATTCGATGGCTTGTCATCAAAACCTGTTGCAACAGAATGGTTGTTGCCTGGTTCTTGTGCTGCAGGTTTAGGTCAGATCTTAGTCATATGCTGTTTTTAACAGAATAATCCATCTAGAAATATGTCTGAATTTTATGAGACGCCATCTACAAGTAGATGCACAAGCAGACGAAGAGCAAAGCAAATCAAGGGTCTATGAAGACTGTGATAATATCAGTCAATATGCTGCAGCAACAAAAAGTTAAATGAAAATACATATTTATATTCAAGACGCTCAAGTAGGACCTCTTTGTTAAGGGATAGTAAAATTAATACTTTTATACTCATATATATTACACACCCACACAAAGACATATAATGCACATACAGCACTTGAACATCAATCATTTTGCCAGAATAATGCAGCAAAAAATCATTAACTCTCAGTGTCTCAACTTAATATATGTCTAATACTTACCTATCTCAGAGGAGTGTTGTGAGGCTTAATTAATTAGTGACTGTAAAGCACTTTGTGATCCTCTAATGAAAGGTGCTACATAGCACAAAGTATTATTAAAATCATTAGGACCACAAAAAAGCCCTGTGGAATTCCAGCCTACACTGTCTGTTGGGGTTGGGAGTGATCTTATTATTAAAAGGAGACTGTCAGACTAATTTTCATAATTTTTTTCAAGATTTTTTTTTCCCCTTTGCTGTTGTGATAGCACTTTAGTAGCTAGAAATTTAATCTTATCATCTTAATAGCATACACTCATGTAGTTTGTTACTGCAGGGCTAGAGAAGAGAGCAGAGCTTTTGGCATTCATCTGGCTTTCCCTTTTAAGAAAAAAAAAAATAAAATTGAGAGACATATTTTGACACCTTCCCACACTCCACCCCAGCAGGACAGCCGATCATGTGAGATTGCAGGATACTCACTATAGCTGCATGGGAAAATAATGCTGTGGTTTTAATTTCTCTCCTTTTTTTTTTTTCTTCTTTTTCACACACACACACACACACACACACACAGAAAGAAACAAGGCACAAAACAAAATCCAGTTTATTACACATAAATAGCCTACAAAGGCTGTCTGCTGTGCTTTATATAAAAACCCCTTAATTGTTCAAAGTGTCGGCTTCTATCAAGCACATAAAGTCCTAACCAATCTGGAGTCTTCTCCCCACTCTCCATATAACAATCAAGCAGCTGTAAGGCACACGAGCTCCAAAGCCAGAAAGCTCCTGTGTTGAGAGACTGAATTTCTGGGAAAGCATCTTGGTGGCGGGCTCCGTCCCTGGGGAGTCACCCGGCACCCAGCCCTCCACCGCAGCCCGTCCCACCGGGCTGGCCCAGACCTGTGCAGAGCACAACCAGAAAGTTAACAAGCTCATTAGTACAGTCCACAGTTCAAAGACCTGCCTGTTTTCTAATTTAAGAATTAAAAAAAAAAAAAACAAATAATAATCTGTAAATACATTGGAAACTCCAGGTGAAATTGCTGCCCTCACTGAAAATTAGATGACACTAGAGACAAACTACCCCAGACTCAGACACAGTAGTACGAGACTGGCTGAAGCTTCTACCTTTCTGCCTTGTCTTGTGGACACTTGCACACTGAAATGACAGAAGAAAGACATGTACAAATTCACATCCCCACCATCTCTGACTGGGACACAGCGAAAGGCAGTGATATACGATGCTTCTCTCCCAGTTTTGCTTGTGTTTCTTGAAGCAAGCCTACCAACAAACAACCAACATATAGCCCTAACTTTTCTCTGCTGAGAAGAGAAGGGATAACAACCCCTTTTGTATATGGAATTCAAGAGTTCTCAGGCCCTAAAACATGGGAGGACAGAGTAAGTTTAATGACAAGCAACTGCCTCTTCAACAAGACCGTGTCCTACCCCATTTGGCACCAGTGTCTTCAAATACACCATACAAGAGAGGCAATGTCATAGCTCTAAGCAAATCCCAAGTTCCAAAGGAGTTTTTATCTAGACATGCTTTTCTATGAAGCCCTAAAAACTCCATGTCCACTCTTTTGTGCCTGAAATTGCTAGGGTAGAACATGCCTCCTAGTAGCAATAAAATTTGGCAGGATCAGCCACTGTAGTTTGGACAAAATGCATCTGCATGATATTCTACACTTTGCATGCTCCACTGAAATTATGATAGCTTCATCAATCTAGAAAGTGCAAGGAGAAAACCATGCCTTATACGTCATACTAGTAGAGAAGCAATATAGCAAAATGTTGGTTTTCACCTCCTCTCGTATTCTTCTATCTTTTCAAACTCTTCAGTTTAGTACCTGATCACCAATTTGCCAAGAGCTGTTTCTAATTTTTTTTCCCCACAAGTCTACAACAAATAGAAAAGTAAAAAGTGCTGCAGTCTGCTCAAACTTGCTCCTTCCCATTTACACCTACTTTCCCAACATCGATCATTCTCAAATCTCTAAAGGTGCACTTTTGGACATCTTAAATCCTGTTCAGCTACAAAGTGCCGTCACCTTCAAACAACTATCATCAGATAAATCTCTTACTAATTCACATTGAATTAATTCAAAATGCTCTTTTCTATTACCTTATGCTTCACAGCACTGCACACATCAGTAGTCATCCAGCCACTGGAATAAATCTAACTTTTTCTACGGGTATAAAACAGACACTTGGCCATGTCAGAGAGTTTAGGAGTGGCATTTTGAAAGAGATAGTTTTAGCCCACTTCCAGGCACTTATTTCATTTTAAACTCACTACTGGCGTAATTACACATACACTTTCAGGAGAGCCTGAAGTCAAAAGATAACGTGTCTAAAGAGGTGACATGGGTTGGAATTTTATGCCATCTTGCAAACAAAATAAAGAATTCTAAAACTGCTTTTATTTAAGGGTTCCTGAGCATGGCAGTGTGCTGCTCTGCATTTCTTACTGGCCTGCTGCAGAGAGCTTTCTCCTACCTGTCCGCCACTGCCATCCATCCAGGATGGGAGAGCCCAACAAGGCAAGATTCTCTTTGCCCTGGCTTCCAATCAAGTACCTAAAAGCACTCTGTAAACATGACAACCTATTAAACCTCGACAAAGCTTGTGAAACAGGACAATTAATATCACTGCCATTTTATGGATAAATAAAATTATCTACAATAATAAGAAATGCAAAATTCAGTGTTCAAGGCGATGTGCAGGCAGGCTAGTGACTGAACCTGGTTTCTCTAGATGTCCAGGACCATATCCCTCTGCTGTATGTATTTCAGAAGAGAACATCACCCTAGCACTTGGCAAAAGGCCAAGATCCAGTAATTTAATAAGGTGCAGAAGGAGCACCTCTGCAAAAGCCTAAATGCTCCAATTTATCATGACAATTA
Organism: Anabacerthia variegaticeps; assembly: GCA_035583185.1. Taxonomy (NCBI): domain Eukaryota; kingdom Metazoa; phylum Chordata; class Aves; order Passeriformes; family Furnariidae; genus Anabacerthia; species Anabacerthia variegaticeps. Next base: position 136,142,221 of record JAWWEW010000078.1, read on the forward strand.
TGGGATAAGCTGACATTTTATGTGTATGTAAATTAGTCTCTAAAACAGCATTAAAAGGCTGCACTTTCAGAGAATATTGTGGCTTTGCTTCTCTGTTCTGCATTTATCTAAACTCAGCTTTATATATTAAAAGTAGTTTAATTTTTATGTATTGATGCTGCTTTGCATGCTTCTCAATCTGCTGTTACTGTACCACAGAGAGAATCCAGCCTGATTTGTCTACTGCAATAAAATAACTGGTTTCTGCCAGGACTGACACCTCCTATGAGAGCCCTGCCATCCCCACTGAATCTTCTGGTTATTCTATTAATTTGCTGTCATTACACTTTATGAGATGTAGAACATTTCCTATTAGATAAGACCAGAGGTCCATTTAGTCTGGTGTTTTGTCTTGGAGAGTGGCCAATACCAGACCCTTCAAAGATGGTTCAACTGCCTTTGGACAGATACAGACTCACCTACTGCTGTGAAAAATAAATCACTCCTAATCCTCAACGCTTAAGACAGTGGCTTGCTTTCTGGAGAGTAAGAGGGTTAATTATCTCTCACATTCTATGATCTGTTTTTAAAGAAGTCTTGTATATGTCCACTTCCAATAAAAGTGCCCAATATCTATCTGAACACTACAGTGATCCTGGTATCAGTGGTATCTTGTAGCTCTCACTTTACAATCTAAATCTGAAATTAAAAAAGAGGAAATGTTTTAAGTGTGTTGAATTTCCTTCTTGACAATGTAGTAGTTTCTCTTTAACCTTGTATTAGCCAGAATCAAAGATCCCCTAGGCTGTGGGCACATCTATCCTATCCCCACTGCTCATCCTTTCTTTAGGGCAAACATCCGCTGCCTTGCCAAACTCTTCTGGTAGGTGTGGCAACCTCATATGTTTCAATTTCTTCTCAGCCTAAGTAAACTCAGTGTTCTTTGTAATCCAAATGTCCTTTGAAGACAATGGGAGTTTAGGGTTTGCAAATGACTCAGAACTGAATCTGAGTTGACTGTACTGGCACAGGCAATCACAGTGCTACCTTGAGATGAAGAGTGAGGAAAGAAGGTGACCTCCTGGCTCCTAGGCAAGAGCAATCAGGTATGGATACAAGAAGTGACTCATTTGTTCTTTTGCGCTAAGAATACAATGGACTGATCCTATTTCCCTTGAAGCTAATGGCAAAAGCCCCACTGACTTAGCAGCAAGACTAAGATGTGCTGTTCCTTTCTGCCAGGTGAGGTCTGTGATACGAGAGAAAAGCATCACAATTCCCTTGCACAAAACCTCAGTCAAAGGGAACCATAAATTACCTGGAGAAGAGGAAAAGATGCAAGGGAGATAGACAATGGTTTTGGCTGGTGTTCCAGAAAAGTTCAAATAATTTTCTTTCCAACTAGAGGCAAAAACCTCCCATTTGAAATGAGGCTGAAATTTCAGAAAGTGGGAAGGAGGCAGAAGTCTACAGCCTAGACCTGAAAGAGCCATATTAAATCATCACCGGAGAGGGCATTATTGCAGTACTTTTCCAGCCAGACTAGAATCAAGATGAACATGAGTTTGCAAAAATGTCCTTTTTTTTTAACTTTTTAGAAAAAAATTGGCGAGGGTTTCCAGACACAAGTTACATATGTAAGAGAGGGCAACCAAGGGCAACCGGAGTTGAGCCCACGTACATCAAAGCAGTCTCTGGCTTTGGGTACCTATCCAAGCTGAGCCTTCAAAGGTTCTGATGTTGCCCTATTGTTTAGCTTGAATCTTGTCTAAGCTTGCTCAGGAGAACCCACATTCAGAAGTATGGGAGAAGGGAAAAAGAACACACATTTTCCAAACTGTAATTTCAAAACAAAACAAAAAAATGTAAATCTACATGCTGGAGGGTAATACTGGTAAGCGTGGCTAGCTATTGTTGCTCCATGCTTTTCAATTTCCATATATTAGCATTCATTGCTGACATTATTAAATCCAAAGTTATTTGGATGCTTTGATCAGCAAATTGAATCGAGTCTATATATGATGTACCTATATTCACGTAAAGTTTACAAAACTATCATATTTCCCTATTCTAACTCTTTCCCCCACATGCTGTGAGTTTCCATATATCCCACAGCCATACATTCCAAACACAGGCTATTTTATTTGGTAATTTATTCAAGAATTTAGATAAAAAGAAAAGCAATGAAAACTGTTTGGCAATCTCTATATAAACAGTTTCTACACATTTGGGTTGAATCATCTCATCTTGACATGTTTGTGACAGATAAAACTTTCATCACCAATATGCCCTCTTGACTTGGAGATCAGGATACAATGGGATCCATATTACAAAATCTCTTTTGCTCTTTCTGGCTATCACAAAAATTAACATCACATTAAACATAAGCAAGTCAGAATTTTGGCACTGCTTTCCTGCTCGGCACAAATAACCCCACTCTCCATTGTGAATGGGGGAGAAACAACAGCAGTGGCAACCACAACAAAAGAGTGGATTGTGTGTTCCCTACACAAAACAGAAAGCTGTGCCTATTCAAGAAATCTTGGCCATTTGTCAGAAATTACAGAACTGATGTTGAAGCCCAATATTAGCTCTAGCCAAAGCAGTGGTAAATTACCTTGCCTTTGGAATCATCCCTATTAACTAGGAAAGACTCTCTGTTGCAGCACATATCATATGGTCCTCATGAAGACTCAGAAACACTGAGCCACTTTCTTAAGACAAAACAAAAGTAAAATGCAGAAAAAAAAAGACCAAAGTGAATGCAAATGGATTCACTGTGAGTGGTTTGTCTATTATTTGCCCTTTTTATCTCTTATTTATGTTTCTTTTGAAGCTGAGAAATGAAGTGAAATGCCGATGAGAAAGCTACTCTTACATTGCTTCCACTGTAATAATTTGTTATGAAACGGCTTTAAAACAGAAGCATTTTTCAGATAGCCATAAGAATTGAATGCACGCATTCACTGAGGAGTATGATTTCTGATTTACTCATTCCAATTCTGGTCGGAAAAAAGGGAAGGAGGGCGTAGAATAAGGAGACTCCTTGAGACTCTGCTGATGTGGCTTTGCAGCAGCTTCACGTAGTGAGTGCTGGCAATCCTTTAAAACTGGCAAGGGGTGCCAGCGTCAGCCTGCTGACTGCTGGATGAATATATATAGTGCAAATAATTCTGTTCTTGAATCAGTTTTTGCTGAACTCCCACATAAACTTTCCATGGGAAAATCTCGTAATGCCTGCATAAGTGATTTTATGAATCTAGCTTTCAGCTTTTGATAGAAGATTTCTTACGCTACTGGGCTTTGATTCTTTATTGCACAAAGGGGTGGTGCCAAAAGCCCTCACATTAGCCCCAACCATACAGACATCGGAAACTTAATTTAAGCCTTGGCAATTTGCCAGGATCATAAAACACATTTAAGAAAAAATATTTTATTTTTTTTTCCTGAGCAGTAAATAAGTAATTTCCAGAAACAGGGTGACAGAATCTGCACACAGCAATGTATACACAGGAACTAAAAATACTGACAGAATTCAAATAGAAATTTTCAGTCTGTGGAGACAAACAGAAGCTGACAATTGTTTTTTCCCCACTGAAGATATATTTTGAATAAGTTGGATGCTGTATCTCTTTCCATCAATAATACATCTAAAATGTTCCTTAAAAAAATATAGAGCTACTTCTCTAAAAAAGTTAAAAGAGGCCCAACCACAGATTACACTAATCCTTTCATTCTCAAAACCCCCCTTCAAGCAAGCCTTACCACATTGCTCCTGTCTTCCTCCTCAAGCTGCCCTCTTGCCACCTCAGTTCCCAGTTCGGTTCCTTACCAGTTTTAAGAAATATCCAGCAATGATATAGGGCTGATTTGTTGCATCGGGATGTATCCCACAAAAATTGAAAGCTTTTGCCATGTTTTCTCTTACAAAGAAACTATTAAAGCAACTTCTGGGTTCACTGGCATCTTGGAACCAAAAAAAACAGTCCCAAAATTATTTGCAGAGGCTACAACACCGTCTTTGAAGTAATGTTGAAACTTGTGCAGAGGAATTTGGGATGTACCTGAGATCTGAAGGTGCGGGCTACAAATTAACACAGCCAATTAGGTGGAGAAGCTGAGAGTCCAACACGGATGGGGTAAGATAACCACAACAGAATAAAAGGACTGCCAAATGTGAGCCAGTTGGCTGAGTATAGATCCTGCTCAGCTAGCTGGCCCAATCAATAATGTGTTGCTGTTTGCTCTCCCCATGCCAATCAATCCAGGCTAGGTCTGCTTCTAATTTTCTAGTCTAGGAATAGCTTCAGAACATCCATGATTGTTATTTCAAACAACTCAAGAGATAAATGTTTCAGCCACACATGAGCGTGAAAATTCTTCCCAAAATGGGACTACTCAAGAGTAAATAATTACTCCTGTAACAGTTTGATCTGATAAACCACAAGACATAAGGCTGCAAAAGTGATCTTTGTACCATCAGCAGTCGGGAGACAATCCAGATTCTAAAAATACTTGATTAACTGATACAGGACACAAAAACTGTGGTAATTCTGTAGAGAATGTTTCACAATAGATATAGCAATTTTTTAGGGATTAGTATTAGCTATAAATTTCTTGCCCACTGAAATCTCGTACAACTGGATTTATACTGCAAAGATGTCTTCCTTTGAAGCAGACACAGATGAAATCAGAGCCAATTAAATTTAAGCATCTCTTAAACAATTCTTTTGTTAAGCAGTATGTATTGAAAGAAAAAGAATTCATGAAAGGAATTAGAAATTATCTTCATAATTTGGCCGTGGCTTCTCTTCTTGTGAGTAATGAGAACAGCCCAAGATCACAGACAAAAATCTTAGTGCCATAAGACATTCATATAACCATTTGTATGTAGATAACAAGATGAACATATATATGCATACATGACATAACGAACAGAGACTGGAGTAAGCAGATGTATTTGTGATACAGATGGCACTTGGGTCTTCCCCACCATGCCAATCTACTCTTCAAACCAAATAGAGAATTGAGTCTCCCTTTTTTAAAAAATAACCTTTTATATCATTGAATCCCATAGCATCTTGATAGGCCTTGGCCCATTAATGGAAAAATAATTACTCTTTATGACTCCCAGATCTAAAGCAGCAATTTGATTTCCCATCCCATTACACTCCAAGTTGTTGAAGCTCTGGATTTCCTTCGAGTCTGAAACAAAAATGCCTAACAGCTACACTCATAATCCTCACTCTTCATTTGCACACAGGGGAACCTACACATTGTTCTCATTTTGCCTGCTCACAAGATGGCACGCTTGTCTCACGTCTCATGTCAACTGCAAATAAGTCTGTATTACACTCAGAGCATCAAGGATAATTAAAGGTTGGGCACGGAGGTGGTAGCAACACGCTCCCACACTACTGATGGTGCCGGCAGTGCTGCAGGTCCATACGCCTGTGCTGTGGTGCCTGACACACAGTGTAGGCACTGACCTGCTGATTGTCACTTCCCAAGTGCGGACGTGGGAAGCAGTGCGGGCTTGGAAACTGCAAATCCCAGAAGAAAAGAAATGTGGCTTCTCTAGCCCAAACTGAACTTTATCTACCTAGAACTCTACCAGCCTACAAGCTAAAGGGCTTTCGTGTCAGTTAGCAGTACACTGTAATCTGGGCAACATATACATACTTGATGAGAATCTAAAATTACTGAAAATTACCATCTCCCTTGCATCTTTCTAACAGCCTGACATATCGGTGCCTAATGTCTCATTACGTTTCAATTTGAATCATGACTGTAAATCACTGGAAATACAGAAGAATGAGAGATAAGATTTGTGTGGGGGAAAAAAAAGAGGATGCAAAAGAGACTGGACTTTAGAAACTATGAAAATATTAACATCAGCAACTGAAACATCACATAAAACTGAGAAATGGCAAGTCTACAGTAGGTAGTGGAATAAAGATCCCACAGTTCACTCATCACAGGTAAAGACTTGTTTGAATTTAAAGAAACATTCTTTTTTCTTCTTTTCTTTAAAGACAAGTATAGGGAATAGAAACAATAGGAACACTGCTGTAACTATTGATTTCACTTGCATTCTAAAAGCTCTATACTATATAATACTATAAAAGCACTACCAAAACAGATACACCAACTTTTATTTTAACTGCTGCAAGAGCGTGCAAAGTCAGGGATTTTGTTTACATGGCAGGCAAGTACACATATTTAATTGTACACGCAGGCCCTTTGAGTTAATCTGTGTCCTTGTACATGTAAGCAGGTGCTAACTGCTTTCTGCAAATCCCTACATTTTGCCCTGAATTCACAACATCACAAGACATTTTGGTCCTTGAACCTGCCAAAAATAAATACATCTTAGGCTGTACTGGAAGTGGCACGTGAACATTGGAACCAGGATTCAAGAAGTGAGGAAATGTCAATGGTTTAGGCATAAAGATGAGCAAAAGGAAAACCATTGTGCAAGGTCACAAAACGCCATAGCAATGCTGTGCAAGCTGGAAACAGTGAAGCCACAAGAAAGCACTAGGCACTTCTCACTGTCAGGTGAACTGCTTCCTGTAATTATAAATATATAGAGGTTAAAGTAAGCAAATTATCAAAATGCACTGATAGAAAATGAATTCCCAAAGACTACTCAAAAGATTAATCAACAACAGTCTATCAGCACAAGCTACTGTGGCAACACAGAATTTCTGAAGCAGACAGCCTGGCATTTACTTGCTTTGCTACATGAGAAAAATCCAACATCAGATCATGGGTACTCTAAACTGTGGGATACTCTTCTGCAGCTCCCAGCGCCAAATGCACACCCTGGCAACAGTTTCCTGACTACACATCAGAAAATCTGGTTTGGCACCATTCTCCTACGCATTTTGAACTCCATCAGTAGAACTCAGGCGAACAGACGAAGCACAACATGTGCCATCCAGCAGATCAGGATTGTGGTGCCTGGTCTGCAGGAGAGAATCAGCAATTGCTCAGTGCTGGTTTCTCCTTTGTACAAGCACTCTGCATTTCAGCAGTATTAGAGAGGCACTTTCTGCTCTGGTTTATACAGCCATTTTTCATTATTATTTTTTTTTTGTCCCATTAAATAAAATTTATTAAAAGAGGAGGGGCAGACCTATGGTTAGGCAAGTAACCAAGGACTGAGAAATGTTTCTTAATTTCCTTTGTGTCCTCACAAAAGCAGCATCATACACTAACCACTCCCACTCCAAAACAGCCATATCATGGCTATGTTTACAGTGGTTTTGTAACACTCATCAAGAAGTGAGCCTGGTGTTGAGGTCAAATGACAAGGCAGAGACTGAAACTACTACTTTATTCTCAAGTCACTTCTTTCCATTTGAACTAATACATCAGGGTCTAGAAGTCTCATTTTAAACAGCTGCATCACAGATGAGCTAACAAGACAAATACCCAAGTGAGTTTATACAGAAAATACAAAGGAAACCGGATGATAACAAAAGTTTTGTGGTATCTTCAATCTGGAGAAGTACAGAGATATCATACAGCAAATTACTGAAAATTCTATTGCAAGTGGCAATGAAAATGAGTAGGGAAGACTGCATGCTCTGTAAAATACCAATCCCTGGCACCTTAATAACTGTAAATTATTTAAGAAAGGAAAAAAAAAAAAAATCAGAAAAAACCCCAACATGGTAGTTGATCACGAATACACACCCAACCAAATCACTATTTTAAAAGGCCTGATGTCTCAGGCAAGAATTTGAGCATTAACAGGTAAGTAATTATGTCACAGGTGACACTGCATTAAGAAAACTATGTAAAGATGTTCAAGAAAGATTAATTTTAACAAAAATTAATGAAGATACAGAAGATGTGACTCTTCTTTACGTGAATATGCAAAGTGCAGCTCATTTAGACTAGCAACACAATTGCTAGAAGCGCATAAACATCAGGGAGGAAAAACTTAGGATCCATTTGGCATAAGAACAAATAGACTAGCCATGATTAACTTTGGGCTGAAAATGAGAAGGAAGGGTTTTAACTGACAAAGCAGTGAGGCTATGAAACATCCTTCCACCAGACGCTGTGAAGGCAAAAAAAAAAAACCCTACCTAATTTTAGGATAAAGGTAGGTCACTTCATAAAAGGGATTACATACTGTGGTTGATGTTCAAAGAGCTACCCACTGCTCACAATTCCCACAGAAGTTTAGGACATAAATCCACTTTTTCAGGGTATGTACACTATTCCTTAAAAATGTATGTGCCAAGGGTACTGTTTCCCCAAGAGCAGATGGGGTAAAGTCTATTCTTTGTCTCTATCATTTTTTTGGAAATAATTTTATTTTCATAGTGACCTTCTGCATTTCATTTAAGGCCATTAATTTTAAAAAGACACTATCTTCTGCCTTCAAACTAAATGCAAGATACGTAATGTTCATTACTTGGGCAGAAGGAATTGACTGTAGCATTACAAACCTTTTGTCAAAAAACCCATCCTTTCCATTTAACTGTCTCACCAGTTACTTATATGTGTGACTGTGCCATACTCCAAACAGGCATTGCACAGTTCTGTTTTTTAATTTGGAGGCAGTTTAGTTATTAAAAATGCAATGAGAAGGCAATCTTGAGCCCTCTACATAGGTTTCACGAAAGACACACCCACGGTTTCCAGCACTGCTCTGCCAGGACAATGTAACCAGAGCTATATTTGGCGGGGGGGGGGGGAGGGATGGGGTCGAAGAAGTTAAAGTTATTTTCAGTAAATTCTACACTACGTTTGAGTGGGACAATGGTCTACAGATAAGATGCATCTACAGCGAGTTCAGGCATTTTAAGACTACACCATGCTGATCATCTGGTCATCAAAAAAAAAGATTTTTTTTATTTGTGCAAGACAAAACACTTGTTAAAATTATTCATGTTATTTTTTTCCTAACTGAATCTATTTGGATGAAATAAAATAGGTAACAGCTCTCTCTACTGAAGAAAATAAAAACTTTTGCTCTGATTCAAAGGGGACAGAATACTACCTGTCTCCCTGACCGGTCTTTGGGCTGTGACATCTCTCCAGCTTGTTGCAACACCCCTGTTCTCACATAATCCACAAGCAAAAACAGAAATGGCAACAGATGGCTATGTTCAGAAGCCTGATGTGGTCAAACTGACCAACGCAACTCTTACAATTCCTAAAAAGCTTTTCATGGGGTTCATTTGGCCTTGACCAACCTTCACACATTATTTTGGTTTATCTGTGTAAACACCAGGCCATTTGTTCCAAGTTTCTTCTTTTTCCACACTAGCACAATACATCATTATTGCTTTTTTTTCTTCCTGCTGCACTGAAATGCATTTAAACATGTATTTATTTCTGGTAGAGACTGTTTGCTAGAACCAAGGCTCTTGGATAATCCTCGATTTGGCAGTCTTTTTCATCATCTCATTTCTGCCTGACATAACACATGAAGTTTGGTTTTTTTTCCTCCCTGGAAATATATTGGTGTTTTGCTTCTGTTTGTGAAAAGTGGGAAGACTGAAGATTTCCCCAACTAAGCATACAGAGTAGAGGGTAACCCTGATAGAGTTCAAGGTAAAACTTGGTGACTCACTGAGTCAAGCAGATCCAGGAGCCAGAATCTGAGGGTGCAATTTCATGACGGGCTTAAGCCCTGTTGGCCCTGAAGAAGCCCTGCCTGTAACTTCACATCCTCTGCGTGTCCAGGCCCTGCCCTCTGCCTTCACCCACACTCTGGACAAAAATGCCCTGTCCGCATCCCGGAGCTGGCAGGAAGCCAGTCAGACCATCCCTTCTGGTGGCAGCTCAGGCATGGATTAAAAGAGCCCAGCTCCTCTCTCCTTCTCTGCCTTTGCAAACTCAACCAGCGCTGGAACTATGCCAAGAAAGGTTCACAGACATCTGAAAAACCTCCAGTAGAGTCCAACCCAAAACAGCATCCATTCCTCACCCAGAAGCACTGCAAGACAGGTCACCACACTGAAGGCCATGGGCCAAGGGCCACAGTCCCAGTCTGCCCAAGGGTGAGAAGGAAACAAGAAGGCTGCGAGCAGCCTGGGAGCCGCCACCCACCCAGGCTACCTGGCTCCTGCACACCTGCAGCCCTCCTTGCCAGCCAACAGGGAATGCAAAGCCATCACTGATGGTGTGGGTGAATGAAAATAAGCCAGGTCTTAAACGAGGGACTGGTTAAATTGTCTTTTTTCAAGAAGCAGGGGGGGGGGGGGGAGAAGATTTAAGGAGAAAATAATCTTTAACTGTCAGGAAATACATGTGCTGTCTTCAGAAAAGCAAAATCATTATTACAAGCAAACCGATTCATTAAATAACATGCAGAGGAAGATTACAATGCCTTCCTTGTCATTAAAATGCTTTGAAACTATACTTCTGGAAGATATGCTAATGATATTCAGCTTTTGTATTACACAGCAGAAGCTACGCTCTGGGTAGAATTTGGTGCACCGTGTTACACAGAAGTTCAGGTTACAAAAGCAATTATTTGTTCACATTGACTATAAACATGTTTAAAATGCACAGAAAACTGGCCATACCATATAGAAACCAGATATAAGGGTGATGAACTGGTTCACACCAAGCGATACATTCCCTTTCCACAAAGGAATCCCATTTTATGAGTGAGAATACTATCTTTGGCATACTTTTCTCCAAAATAAAGTCTCCTTGCATGTTGAAAGTCTAACAATTTTTTTTCCTTTATGTCCTCATCTGAATACTAAAGAACAGCACTATCAGAAATAAACTATCAGTGCATACATATTTACTTCTTTACCAAGCAGTTCAAGGAGTATTTATTTATATGAAATTAAGTGCTGGCATATTTTGACCAATTTACCTAAGTCCTCATTAAAAACAGCAAAATTCAGGCTCCAAAACCCACTGGAATTGGCACAGTCAAATCTATGTGATTTATCAGTTTCACTGCCACAGTAATTGACTTGGTGCATTTCTCTGCTTGGTTCTCTCTGTAAACTGTAAGGAGAAGTCACTAACAAACAGAAATATAACACTATTTTTATTGCTTATCTCTTTTGCCTTGGGTTACATCAGTAAGTCATCCTCCTCTGTCAACTTGACAAGAGTCTTTTTGGTGTTGACCTTAAAAGGACACAGCTGTGACAACTTTGGAGGTTTTTTTTCTGTTAATAGTTCTCAGCTGAATACTTGTTCTTGGTAGTCCAGGGTCTGGCACTGTTTTATCCTGTGAGTAGACTGAGCACAAAACTTTGGACATTCAGTCCAATAGTATCTTCCAGCCTTTATTGCAAGAGGCACTGGAGAAGTCAGAGGTAGATATTATACTGGCAAAGCCATGATTAATTACTAGAGGTCTTCTAGATTCGGTCTTATTTTCTTAATGCTCTGTAATTAATTAATATAAATACACATCCTTATTTCCACAGCCTTTGCTCAAGATATTAAGAACTCCAACCCCTGGACTCAATCCCCCCTGGCGTTTTCTCTTGTGTTACATAAATAACTGTGGCTGACTCTCTCCAAGTCCCAGAATCAGAAGACCAGGATCAAAAATCTGCTCAGGTTTTTAGACTAGAGAAGGAAGAATATACTATGAATTATATACTATCAGTTTGTCTTAATACAATACCCCAGCCAGGGGATATTTGGAAAACACAAAAAATACTTCGGTAATCTGAAAACATCACTTAGTATTTCTGCCATGCATCATCCAATAAATGTAACACATTACTGATTTAATGAAATAATATGACTTTGTGCCAAATGCATCAGAAAGTAAAGAGAAACAAGTAGATACCATATTTAAAATTCCGTGCACTTTTTGCACTGGTGGTCACTTATACAAATATAGACGTTAATCGCAGTAATTTATACACTGCCAGTTTTAATTGTGATTTAAATTGGCAGACCAAAAAGATCAAGATACACATGCAATGAGGTTAAAATAAATTATTTATGTTTTCACTTTATTTCTGAAAAGTGAAAACTCGGGAAATAATTATTAAAGTATGTCAGCTGTAACTAAATGTAGTTGTTTTATCAAAGGAAAGAGTCTTCCTTTGAATAGTGACTTGTATACCTTACATCTATATGCACCTAATTAAGCAGTTACAGGGCTAAACATCATCTTTTGTGTTTACGTGTGGTTTTACGCTGATACTTATTACAGATATCATTCAATGTTTTCTATTTACTAGATAAGAAAGTTGGGGGGTTATGATTTATGAAAGCTGGAATTATATTAAGAATCATTAAAAATCTCTAATTTAAAGCATTGCTCATCAGTTCAATGATGCCCACGGTGTGCAAGAAAGAAAAACGATGTTTACAAAATGAGTTTTCCATTTGAAACTAATTTAAACAAAAAATTGCACATGAGTTTTTCACCATATAGTTGTTCCTCCAATTGTTTTATCACATCGTAGAGGTAACAAATCTCATCGTCTCACTCTCTATTTTCATACATGGAATGGAAAAATAAAGGAAGTTTTCTGCTGCTTTTTTTTTCTTTTTTTTTTTTTCATTTCTGGTAATATTTGTTTTGAAAGTGAGAGTCACTAGGCAGAATGTAAAATGGAGAATATAGTGTCACTGCACCATCATAGGAAGCCTCTGGCAAAAGCCCATTTAATCACTTCCACAAACTGGTTCCAGGTGTTTAGCTAGCCGTTTCCACCAGGATTGTTGTGTGCCATTACTTAAAACTTTGGCAGCAAATCGGTAAATACACACAATCAAACAGTACATAAAGCTCTGTAGACTTAGACCTTAACACAGATCAAAATCTGAAAGTCCTATTTCTAAAAGGTAAATATTTAAGTCTTTTTTTAAATATAGGTTTCTCTATTTTAAAGAAAAACTTTTTTTTCCTGAAGTATTAATTATTGTGTACCTTTGTTATTCATATTAGATTAGTTAGGAGTCCAGCAACTCTTTTAATATATACTGCAGCAGTTTCATATGACAGAAATATGCTTTAATATGCTATACATTAAAAATCAAACCACATACATGATGCTACCAGTTTCGCTATGCTCCTGCAAGTATCTGCAACATCAGACTATTATCCATGAGATGATCACAGAAGAGAAAACCCTAACTGGCAGAAGTCTCAATGGGCTTAAACCAGAACAAAAAAAGTGTACTTAATTTAGGAGCTGAAAGTCTGTCTGCAGTTTGGCACATACAGCACATCACACCATGTAATTTTATAAAAATCAAATAACTTTGCAAATCACTTCAAATGTTTCCTTTCTCATTGGTTTTAATCATGTTTGAAAGGAGAGAAAAAAATTACAGGATGAAATGAAAGCAAAATGTAATGATCTAGGACCATAGTTCTCCTGAATGAACATTCCTACGTTTTTGGATCATGGACCACTGTCAAACTTCAAACATAACAGAGAACTACTATGCAGCCTTCACATGAAACTTTTAATTAAAACCTCTAAATGGATGATATGATACTGCAGATCAGTATCATACCATGATTATATGCGTCTGCAGACCACAATCTGGAAACAAATATATTAAAGGATTAATTTTCCAAAAGGGAATGCTAGTCTCTGGGCTTCTTGGAATACTCATTTTATAGGTTGAGATATTACACAGTATCTTAGCAGGCAAGTATCTTAGGAGCTCCATTCTATGCATTTTTCAACAGTACAAGTGAAAAATACAAGTTTCAGACAGGATTTTTTAACGAACTATCCTGGTACGTACTTCCCTATCTAGATTGTTGGGTTTGGGGATTTTTTCCACACAAACTGACCAGGCTCACACCCCCTTTACAATAAAGTACTCAGAAGGTGTGGACGACAAAGTAATTTCCAAAGATGTTCCAGAAAGGGCCAGCCTATGAACAGCAAAAGCTGTACTTGCTTCAGGTCAGGCTTACCACTACAGAATGCAGAACAGAATTTTGGAGTTTATGGACATACATCTAGTATTTGTAATACAATATAAAAAAGAAAATTACGTTTCATGTACATGCCCATAAAGGCGTTCAGAAGGAAGGGCAAAGAAAGAAAAAATATTATATCCATTCCAATGGCTTTATCTAAGTTGTTCTGTTTGTTGGTTTTTGGTTTTTTTTGGGTTTTTTTCTGGGGGGAAAGAGGAGAGAGAGAGACGATTATCCTGAAGCTGGAGCCGGACAGCCTTGAGTGCTGCTTTCTGCCCGGTACGTGAGTGACAGCGCGGGGGGAAGAGTGGTTAATCACCGCGTTCTGGGAACCGGGCAGGGAGAGAGGGAGCAACTGCTTTCCGCAACACTTCCTGCGATAAGGCAGCCAGCGCTGGCACACGGACACGGACACACACACGCGAGAGAGGCGGCTGCGCGGCGCGGCGCTCCGTGCGCCTGCGAACGGGACCCGCAGCCCGCACCGCCGGCTCCCGCACCCCGGCGCGCTCAGACCCTGCAGCCCCGGCCGAGCGCGCTGCTGGGGCGCGGGACCCGGGAGCGAAGGGAGGGGAGGGGAGGGAAGGGAGCGCGCCCCGTCCCGCCGGCGCTCCCCGGGGATGCTCGCTCGGCACTCGGGCCCGGAACCTCAGCGCTAACAAAGGCGGCCGGGCTGGCACCCAGCACAGCCGGGCTTCTGCTGCCTTTCTTTTTAAGTGCGATCCCAGCAAAACTTTCGTCGCTCGAAGTCGGCGCGGTACCCTTCCCACCCCGTTCCTTCCCAAGGCACTCTTACTAAGCCTTTAAACACTCGCAGAAAAAGTAAACGAGGCAGGGGAGGCAGGACAGGCATTAAGGCCAACACGTCCCGTATCATCCGATAACTTCCCCTTACATACCCAGTACAATGCGGGTTTGCTGATCACAACTTTTCCACTGTACCAGAGCCAAGTGCAAGCAATTACTTACACTTATGTAGACTTTTATACGAGATAACAGTTATCTCTATTGAAAAGGCACAAGCTGGATTTTTTCCTTTTTTTTTTTTTTTTTAAATTGTCTTTCATTACCAAACTGGTTAAAAACAAGACAAAAGGGTTTCTGTGCGAGGCACTGGCTACCCCAGCCTTCCGCAGCCCCACACGGAGCAGAGCAGCAGGCCCGGATGGATGGACAGGCGCTGGCGGAGACCAGCCGTGCCCGCCAGCCCCACAGCGGCGGGCCGGGGGCGCCGGGACGGGACGGGACGGGACGGACGGGACGGGACGGGACGGGACGGACGGGACGGGACGGGACGGGGGTGGCTGCCCTTGGGCCCCCCCGCCCGCCCCCGAGCGCAGCGGCACGTCCCGCCCCGCGGCGCTCCAGCCCGACCCAAACCACTGGGGTCCAGGTAAAACGAGCCGTATAGAGCCAGCCTGCCCCCACCAGCCACGTCCCCTGACCAAGATAAAGGCAGGAGCAGTCTCCGTATTTTCAATGCAAATGAGATGCAGCCCGCAGGCGCTCATCAAATTGCCAATGCATTGGGGATGTCCCTGCTTTTTAGCTTTGTTTCCACATGTGCTGAAAGTTGATGAGTGCCGGTCGTGTTTTTCTTCCCACCACCAAAGGACACAGCACAGATACAGAAGTAAGAAAACCGATGTTCTATAAGTAGCGCTTACAGACCAGATGGCCGCTGCCAGCATCTTGCCAGTTGCATCAGGGAATCTACCAGTGCCGTTTCACTGTTATTTCTTCTAAAATTCATGGTAGATAATTGTAACTCAGAGCCAGAGTATCTCTGAGCAAAAGGAAAATATACTGCATTTATGGACACACCATCTGTACATTCACGTTTTAAGCAAACCTATCTGACCCTTACACATTTGAGGAAAAGGATTTCTGCATAGGTCTGCCTGTGTTTATAAACCAGGGGCATTTTACATGCTTCAAAAGCATTACTTCATGGCGAATGAAAGAAGGTTCCACTGCCTTAGTATGAACTCACCACACATGTGTTTAAAACAGATATTAAAAACATGATTCACTGTAATAAAGACATCCCAAACAACTATTTGAAGTGATTCAAAATACAACATTTGGGAGTGGGGAGGTGATGATACAGTGCACTTACCTCTCCCCACCCACCCTCCCCCCAAAGAAAATACAAACTCCAATAATAACAAATAATAATGATAATGGCACATATTTATACTTATTTATACTTTATGCAGAAGTACAGCAGGGTTCTTAAGATTAGGTCTCGCTTTCAGTTTCACTCACTACTGAACTAGTCAGCTTTGCTTTAAAGAGGTGTGGAGTTACAGAAAGTGTATCAGCAGTTACAAAAAGTACCATTGACATGTTAAAGAAAGAATAAACACAGTATCATAACCTATACAGGGAAATTATAGATAAAACTGAAGTTACGAGTCTAACATACTTCTCAACAAATCTTTTCCTCCCCAAAAGCACGACAGATATAGGAACAGGAGCTCCAAATACTTACTAAACTTATGCAGAGCAATAAATGGGTATTTGTTGCAAGCCAGAGGAAAAGGAAGGAGCAAATTTTTCATGGAAGCTTCGTATCACATAGGCTGCACATTTGCCTCATTCACATTCTCCTTTCACTGCACTCCAGTGTGAAGAAGGCAGCCTTAGCAATATTCATCTTAGAAATCCAAAACATTGCAGAGACCACACTGCAGCAACAGATCTGCTTCACATGCATTGACATACCTCCTCAACATCTGAAAGAAATTCCAGCTCCAGTCAACCCATAAGAGACATGTTGCCTGACTCTACCTTGATGGTATTGTTTATGAAGAAGATGATTTACACACTCGTAATGATTTAAGCAGCTACTTTGCATACATTACAGAGAGAACCTGAAACATGTGACCTGCTTCACAGGGCAGGATTATACCTCTGTTCTTGTTGTGTCATGTGCAACCACATTATTTAGTAGTTAAAGACAAGCGAGCACTCTGGTATTCCATTGCCCTCACCATGCATGCAGCGCGAGAGGTTCAGCATGCCTCTGAAACCAAAGGTTAGCCTCCCAACTTCTAAAGATAGACAGTTAAATAAATGATATAATTGTCAAAGGGGCTCAGTCAAACCTACCACATGGCTCTGCCCACTCAGGATTATGACGTTTGCTGGCAGACTTTTTAGGACAGGAAATCTTTCATGGTGTTAATACATTCGTAACAATGATCATATTCTTAGGGACCACTCCAATACAAACTTTCATTAGCACTCACACCGCCTCTTGCAAAGCACTGAGAATCTATGCGTGATCATCATCAGCTTGGAATAAACAATAAGTATTTTAAACCCTCTTTTTTTGATGTTTTTAAAACAAAGACAAAAGCTTTTCAGAAAAATGAAAACTAACATCTGAAGAATGTCTGGGCTCAGCCTGTCAGCTCCTTCATAATTTTGAGTTGTTTTTATTGATCCGTACACTTCTTATGCACAACTTCATTACTGCTTTGATAATTACAAGATAATTAAATACAAGACAGAGCAAGTATCATGCTGGGGAATCATTTAGTGAGTGAACTGTTGTGCTGAAAAGTGGAATTCTTTCTGTCAGTCACAGCACAGTGATACCTCAGTAATAGACGCCACAGGAGCTATTTTGGGGATGATCCAGTGGCTTACCAGAGACACGGAGGGCAGCAGCAAAGCATAAGGTTCAGAATGCAAGAGAAGTCTCCTCACACAGGCCTTCACGCTTTGCAAACACATAAAACAAGTTCACATGCAGGTTTACATCAACTTCAGAGCAAGTACAGCATTTGCCATATAATATGTAACAAAAAAAAGTCAATGCCTAACTGTTTTGATTTAAGAAAAGAGAGGGAAACTGGTGGGTCGAGAGGGAGGTATCTTAGCAGCACCAAGGAGTGAAGGCACCAAAGCTCTGGTCACAGATTTGCACTGGCTCACTAACACTGCAGTTATTTAGATTCTCTGTGCCCTGGCTCACCCATCAGTACAATGGGTATAATACTTCATCCTGTCCTTAAGAGGCAATTACTGCTTGTAAAATACTCTGAGAACCTTGATTAAAATGCACAGCAGCTTTGAGATAAGTATTCCCTCTGAAAGAGCAAGCAAGCTGGGTTTTGATGGTGGCAAGTACTACCTGATGACTGCAAAAGAAAAATAATCATTCTAAATGTGCCTGACCAATGGACATCTGTAGGTGGACCCCTCCTGGAATTTTATTTATTTCCCTTATTTCAGTTACTTTGTGTATATTGCACAGAGGAGCAGTGGGAACTGATAATTATAAAGCTTTTGAAATGCCCTAGTATTTTCACCAGACCACAGTGGGCTGTCTTAAAGACTCTGATGCAGAACTATATGTAATTAAAAAACATAATTATTTGTAATACTCCTCAAGCCCTGTTTTCATTAAGGAGAGGGAAAAAGAAAGACAAATCACTTTAAATATGAATGCTTTATGAATAAAGAAGATTTTTTTAAATTGATGAGCATTCATTTTCCCATACAGTCACATAAAGTAGTTCATGTAAAACATAATTATCAACGTTTTAAACCACATTTTCCCCTTGAAAATAAATAAATAAGCACGCCAAAATCTTTTTTGTTCATTAAGAGCCAGATCCAGCAGAAAACATCTGCAGACTTCTAGACCAAGCAAGCCCTGGAAGGCCATGGGTACTGGCTGCACCTCCTGCCAACCTCAGAAATTTGGCTGGTTCAGAAAGATTTAAACAAAACAAAAAAAGCCCTGAAGCTTTACATGTCTGGGAATTGTGGAACTGCATTAGGTTTATGAATAAAGAATAGGGGTGAGAAAAAAAAACAACTCCTTTTAAAAAGGAGATCACTCTCTCTCCCTCTTGTCCTCCACCATTCTGGGTGCTAGACAGGGGCTCCTCTCCCTCCCCAGGGACACCACGGATATCCACAGCTGCAGCTCAAAACATGGGGTCCACCTGCATGCCCTACTGCAGAGGAAGTGGGGGTCCCAAATCCGGCACTTGCCCCCACTTTGCACATCCAACAAGCACCCGAGCACCCAGCTCCCAGCCATGCTCCCAGATGCGTGGTAGCTGCCACTGGCAAACCCAGAGGAGCATCCCTGGGCTGAGAGCCAGCCTGAGTTGTTCAAAGGACACTGCAGGGGCAAGTGCTGCTCAGGGTGAAGAGTCACCCTTGTGAAGGTGGCCAGGGGACACAGTGGTCTTCCCTGAGCCAGCAGCCTCTCTATCCGCATGGAAGGACTAGACCCTGTGAGCAGCCCAGGATTTCTACCACGGGCTTGAACAGGCTCCAAGGTGCAGCAGAGGGAAAGAGCCTCAGCTACCGTAGGCACCCAGCAACACGCATTTAGATTTTGGGCTACCCTGAATATGTGTATGCAAACACCACAGGGGAACTGACAGCACTGGTGGGGCTGCTTGAAGAAATAAAGGAGAAGTTTAGGACGAGGGCCCTGCTGCTGCAGCAGATAAAAATTAAAGAATCTGCTGGTTGTGTAGCTGCCACATTTTTTAGACTTCTGATAGAAACAATGGCTTTTTCTGACCAGCTCTTCACTACATCCCCCTTTGGGAAGCCAAGAAGCCTCCCAGTGATTGAAGTCACACCTTGTCTTCTGCTCCACTCAGAGGACCAGCCTGTGTTTCAGATTGCCACCCAGCTCATCTTGTGCAGCTAGCCCTGTGCAGGAAAAAGGACTGAGCAGGTATGAAAGACTAACTAACAGTATGCCCATGTGTTCTGCTTAAAGCCATCCCAAAATTTTGGTTTCACAGTGTTCATTTTATAGACACCTCCTCGAGAGGAACAGCAGCTGCAGTATGCTGCCTTGGTTAGCAAGATGTGATACACGCAAAGATATATACTGGATATATATTAGGAGAGCACAGAGGGACTCTGTGCGATGACCATATAACTGCAGACATTCTGCAGGTGTGTATTTACAATACTATTTATATAGTGCTGAAAGTGGACTACATTAATATACAGTGTGCATGATTCACTGTCATTAGTCCTGCCTTCAAATAATGTGGACCCTAAGATAAATAATACTGCTAGAGCCTCTCCCATACAATACACAGGCTTGTTAGTTTAGTTATATATACAAAATTTCCAACTGCAATTAGAAGTTCTTTATAAATTATAAAAAGTTCTTGAAGTGAAACCTTAGTTTGAGTTGAAATGAGCCAGCTGACATAAAAAAGCAAACTGAGAAGCCAAAAGACTTGTATTTAAAAAGCAGAATAAATTGGATATCTTAAATAAATAGCATTAATCTGAACATGCAGTAAAATAAACCATGTATTTTAACAAATACAAATACAATAGATACAAAAAATAATCATATTTATCGTTACAGCTTTATATACCTGTTGGGTTACTGCTTTCAAAGCCTTAAGAAATGTTCCGGTGGCTTTGAATTCAAATGCACTTTCCTAATTCTAAATCTGTGAAGGTGCTCTTGTGGGAAACACTGGATTTTAAATTAATTTATTTTATTAAAATAAAAAAGCTTACACAGCCTCAGAAAAAAATAACCAAGTGGCAAAAATCCCAACTGTGTCCATTCAGCCTTTGATTCTGTCTTTCCCTTAGTAAAATTATTGCCAGAAATTAAGCTAATCTTTGCAACGACTTTTTCATCTTTCTTAAAACCAAGGAGTTTAACTAGCAGTTCTACCAATCCTGATGCACAGTGCACTATAAAGATGAGATCCTTTTCATTTTTTTGTCCAGGTCTAACATTTAAGGAGGGAAAAAAAAAATAATAGAAAAAAAATCCACTGAAACTCTAAATTCTGCCTACAAAACATCTCAGTAAGACACCGAGATAATGTCTCATAAATCAAAATAGTAGCAGTAGTACCATCTGTAAACTCAGAATTAAGGAGTCAGGGTTTTTCATGCAATTGTAAAAAGTGTTTTAAAACAACTTTTTAAAAATCTTTTTTAAAATACTTTGCTCATTCTGTAGCATGGGCACTGAAGGCTATAAATAACTGGATCAGTAAGTAAATTCACCATCTCCTAGAAGAATGACTTCTGAGGTAACTCAAGAAAGTAAAAACTGAAGAGCTTGCTGCTGGTAGTTAATGGGATAGTCTGACTCCAGAGTCAGAAAGAGCAAAATATCTCCCTTTCATTAAAAGGGTACGGAGGGAAGCTTTAAAAGGTACACAATTAGTTAGCTTTGCAGTGATTAATTCAACAACTGCGAAGCCAAAAACAACTTTAGGCACTTAACCATGAAACTGTCAGTTCTCTATGCTTGACGATAAAGCATCCAAAAAGTAAACATTACCTTCTGTGTTTTTTCTATGTGCATATTCCATCATGAGAACACAATAACCAAAAAATTACCAGGCAAGCTCGGCTGAGACTTTTTATACCTTACTCCCCCTAACACAGAAGGTAAGATGTGCCCAGATTCCACTCTTTTTCCTTACTGCCAGCTCTAATAAGACAGTTCATACTATTCCCTAAAACCTGACAGAAGGGATTGAAAATCAGATTGAACACCTTGTCCCCAAGGAAGCAATGAGTTCATCACGGTAAGGGAGCTTTAAGGATGAGGGGACCCTTACACTAACCACATCCTACCCATACCCATGCAAAAGCAGGCAGCAGCTCTTGCACAGACCAACTCTCCCAAGAAAGCAAATGGAAGCTCTGCCCAAGTGAGGAATGCAAAAGTGTATACTTTATCATCTCTTTTAAATAAACTCCAAAATTGAATGACTATTGAACAAATTGAAAAAGGGCAGGAAACTGACGAACAAATTAAAAGAACAAATCAACGTATTCTCTGACTTGCAAGTATTTAATTTAAGCACATTCTTCTTCCAAACAAGATGCATATGAGTGTTTTGATGGCTGTTCATAATCAAATGTGTCACTCGCAAAATTATAGTATTCGAGGAGAGTACCGAGCAACCGAAAATGGCTTTTGCTACGAGTATGTCACAAGCCCGTCTTTTAGTTACCTCAGAATTGCACACAACCTCGCTTCATTCCTTCACACTGTCTGCATGCTGGTTGCTTCACAGAAATATAACTGCAGTAATCTCTACTTGACAGTAAACAGTAATCAGTAAACACTATTTACTGAGCAGATACGTGCCCCTGCTACTCCCTCAGTTTACCTATCCACCATCTCTTCCTTCCACTCAATCCCCTGGCTCTCAGAAAATTTAGAGGGGGGAACAAATAAATACAGGTAGTGAAACAGTGAAATCCCATAGCTGGCAAGGTTTTCCTCTTTGAATGGACAAATTCTTAACTCCACGTAGCTCCAGACACTGAAGGATTAGATCCTAACCAGGGAAAACACATGAAAATGGTAATAAATATCACATGGTAATCCACAGGAACTTTGGTCCCAATGTGATTTTTCTATAGTCCTACAAAAAAATGGCATTACAACATCCATAATCTCAGCTCATATATCAGAGCACTCTCTCTGTTTTCCTTGCCCTTCCTTCTCTCATGTAGCGCATTTTGAAGAAATGTCCAAGAAAAAGTACTTTTTCTGTAAAAGTAAAGTTAATGCAGTTCCATTCCAAACTGAAAGCAGCACAGTAACTCAGTGAAAACTATCACGGACCATCACACTGCAAAGAGATACAGGTAAGGACTGCAGCGTTTATGCCAGCATTACTCTGGTAGGCTCTCATCTGAAATTCCTTCTGACAAGACAAAGGAAGTCACAGTTTGCTGGAGAGAAAAAATAAATAAATTGCATTCATATGCAGTAAGGGCACTTCATGTCATAGCGGATTTTACAATATCCTAGTTCTCCTTCTATTCAGGCATGTGTCTTTTGGGCAATAAATTCTGAAGACCCAAGAAGGTAAAACTTGCTTAACCATGAGTCTCATTTCACCCAATAAAATAAATTCCACAGCTGCTGCTTCTTTCTCCTGTGAATAATTTTTAAGCTCCTTCCCATTGACAACTAGCCATTGTCACACACCATGATTGCTACAAAAATCTTTTAAATGCCAGCTTTTCAGATTCTTAATTTTGTCCTATTCAGGTAAAATGTTTTGCATCAGAATGTTCAGCAGAGCTGCCAGGTCATCTTTGTTAGTAAAGATTTTCACATGCACAAATAAAAATTGAGAAACGACTGAGGAAAAAAAACCCTTAGACAAACCCATTTTAAATGTTCCTTAGATAATGCAGTACCACAACAAATCTCCAAGGAAAGCTAAGCTGAGACTGCCATGAACACCAAATAAATTTGCACCACTGGGACATTTAAGGTCCAATAAATCTTACTTTCCAATGGTTTTAAACTCCAGAAAATAGTTTTGCAGCTCTAGACTCTGTCTGCCTACAAGCTATTGACTCAGAGCTGCCATTTGTGAGAAATATTTTCAGAATATACTCATGTTTGCTGAACTACCAAATTACGAAAACCTTTATTAAAAAAAAAAAACAACAAACCACAAACACACATATATGCATACAAAAAAACCAACCAAACAAGTTACTTTCTTTTTCTCTTTGCATGAAAATGCTCAAGAAAGTTCATCAAAAATGCCCATATTTCCAATTCAAATTCCTATTAATTTTTTTTAACTATTTCATGTCGCAGTCAAAAATATAAAGCCAACAACTAATTGCAAAAAATCAAATACAAAACAATAACATTGATCACAGAAGACCCAAGGGTTAACATCAATCTAAGAATTCACACCATTGTGCAATTTATCTGATATTGTTAAAAATATTGACAACTGCTGCAAAATAAATCAGATGATATAGAAAAGCATTTAATTTACTATGCTGCAACTTTCTGCAGTTTGGTTATATTAAAAGCACATTCTGTGTCTGATGAAAGTCACTGCTTCCCTTGGCCTGACAAAAATACCTTGATGCCCATGACATGGCATGAAACCTGGTGACAGCATTAGAGCCTGCTTCCATGGATAGACCTGTGATATGGGGGCTTCAGTGCTATCTCCACAAGCCTTTCAGAGAGAAGCTGGCGAGGACAAGATGAAAGCAGTGGCCACAAAGCCATTGAGCAGCAGCAGGGCTCAGAAGCAGGTGCACTTCCTAAACCTCCTTTTTTTTTTCATTCCCCTTTGGGAAGTGAACTGTTTTCAGACCACAATAATAACTGTTAAAGGTGACAGACCAAACTGTGATCCTGCTGAAGGGCAGCTTCACACGGTGAAATAATCGTTGACCATCCTGAATGGGGCAGCAATAAAACTAGGATGCAGGCTTACTAAATGTTTTTACTATGTCCTGAGTCCAGGGAAACTGCTGCAAAGTACCAAACTGTACCAAAGTGTAGCATGAAACACCAAAAATCACATTTCCTGCTAAGTAAGCTGCAACAGAATGACAAACTCTCCCAGTTAGGATCCCATCTAATCCTACATGAAGCTAGCAGAAGTTTTGTCCTTTCCAAGTACAGCGGGAGATCAGGGCCATAATCAGAGATGTTTAATCAATCTTTGGTCATATCTAAGTTTCTGCTAGTTTGGCAGGCAAAGCAGGTTAGATTCAGTTTTCCAAAAAAAAATCATTTATCAAAAAATCAAACCATCCTAAACATGGGACAGAAAAAAAAAAAAAAGATAATCAAGGTATGCTAAGCTTTGTTTTCCTGCTAACTAACTTCATGTCATAAACAACAACTCAAAGACAGTGATGCAAAATGGATTCTTGCCTAGATTTGTAAATTTTTCCAGGAGTTGTAACATCCTGCATTTGATGACATCATGAAATGAGCAAGTAAAAGTTGGTTTTCAATTTGTTCTACTTTTCCCTCATTAGTGTCTGTGTCAGAAACAGAATAAGAACCCTCATTAAGTCACATTAAATTCTTTAAACTCATTAAGGGCTCAGAGAAAGAACAATACAAACACTGGTGTTTTTGTAAAAAAATTATGCAACACAGATGGACTTCCATTTCCATGTATTTTTAGGATGAATGTATGTGTATACAGCAGCCAGAGAGAAAGCGATATGCATGATGGACAAATGGACAGAGTAACAGAGACAACGAGGCAGAGCATACCTTACATATGACAGAATGATACCTAGATAAAAGTGGATTATGTAAGATTACTTCTGACCCAATATTGATGAAGCACTTAATGCTGTGTATCCTGAATTACAGCAGAGCTGGAGTCAGTGGCGACTGCACATTTCTTTTCAACTAACTATTCCTCAGGACTTTTTTTCAGGGAGAAGACAACCTTGAGGGCCACATAGCCAGCTGCAATCAAGTGGCAATCAAAATTTTTGTCCATGGACTACTTTGATAGTGGCTGCTGTAGCCTAGCATGCTATCTGATTTTAGTTGAAGATACATCTGCTGGTCATGCATATGGACTTACACATAAGATAGAGGTGTGTGCAGAGTTTCAACAGCCTTGGAGAGTATCTCTGGGTGTGCAAAGGGTGGGTATTTGTTAGGAGATTTATTGTAGCTGAATGACTTAGATATAGGTTGTTGATAACTTCTGATCTTACCCCCCATAAGAATGGAAATATGAATTCAATGCCACAAAATTATTTACATTCCTACAGTATGCTCAAAGAACTATTACAGGATTAATTTAATCCATTACAGTGTGATTTTTTTCATGATAGATGCAACATTCAAATAAGGAGTTCACCTCTAAAGAAAACTCCAGATCTGAAGAATGTAGAAGGAGACTAATTGGATGGCATAAATTTCAGATGTCTGTAGCAGGCCAGAAAAAGAAAACAGTATATAATCTAGATGGGAGACCTGAGTTACTGTTTCTTCCTTTCTACCACATCACAGCTGAAACCAGAGGTGGGATTTTTTTTTAGTGACAGCCCCCAGACATGAGCATCCAGAGCTGAGTGCCAGGGCAGCAGAGGCAGGCAGCCTCTTCTCACGAGCTCCCCTCTCCCATTTCTCTAGCAGAGGCAGATACAGTTTACCTGCAAGGCACATGGTAAGGCTAATCTAGTTTCACAAGCTTTTGCCTCAGGTATATGGGGCAAGGTTTACTTTATTAATCATGTGTGTGCATGCGTGTCCATATCTATTTGTGCAGAAGAAGGCTCAGCAACAATCAACATGTAGTGCATTTTTGGTTTTTACTCTTGTAGCTGCAGCTGGCCAACGTCTGGTGAGTGTATTTGATACGCCTAACAATAAGAATACTAAAAAGAAAAACAAACTACATTCAGATTAGGAAAGTGAAATTGGAGTTATCTTTCATTAACTGAATTCATGAAGCAACATTTCATCTGCGTAGTAGGTTTCGGATGATGTTCCACATAACTCACAGAATTTGCCTGAAGAGTGGCATGTGAGAAAGTCAAGAAGACTCATATGTTAGAAACACTGAAAACCTTCTACTCCCAAGGAAAATTGCTTTATCCTAACTCATTTAACTTCCATTAAACCACATCTGAACATAGGAACTTTAGGCGATACTTAACTTCAGTATCTACTTCAAACTTCTTTTAGATAAATTGAGATTCTGGTTTCTAAAATAATCCATTTAAAGTCACTGGGATGTCCAAAGCAGTCTGCAAGGTATTTGGCTAGGCAGACTATATTTTTTTTTTTTTTATAAATTAACTACTAGCAAAAATTCCCCTGCTTTTTTTTTTCTTTTGTGAAACACCAAGCTGAATGTTTAATTTTTTAAGTTTCAGTATGTACTTCAGACTTGCAGACTTTGCAAAGTAGGTCAGGAATACCCAACGGATACACATTTGAAGGCTACAGACAGCAGAACACACCATTTACGGCTTTGTATATACACATACATACGCATTCTATATAATATAGGTAGATAGATTCAATGATTTAAACACATTACATCTATACCGTCTGTTTCAAGAACATTCAGATATTTACACTGTTAGATCACCACTCATTTTAGACCTATGCTAGTGCCAGCTGCCAAAAAAAGGTACACAAATCAAAATATGTTACCTTTGTTCAAACAATACTGCTGTTCATTATAAAATAGAAACTGTCATGCTTAATCTTCCAGGAACCAAGAACTGGTACATTCTTGGATCAGAGGTGGCTTGAAATGGTTTGAGGCAAAACTGAAGTACATCGTTTAAGTAAATTTTGCTGAGAAATGTAAGTGCATTGATGATTTTTAACATCATCTTTTACAGTCTTTTTCACAGGTATATTAGTAAACTAGAAATGCTGGAATACTTTCAAAATACATACTATCAGCAATTTTTCTATAACATTTTTACAATATCAAATTATACATTCCCTCCTGCATTGTCAGCCTTGCTAAATGTAATGGGGGATCCGAAAAGGATGCTTGAGAACAGACGCCAGGATAAAGTAAAACGTACCTATGAAAATTACATGTTGACTTTGACAATATATCAAAACCAAATTTTTCCTTGAGCATTCTCAGTATTATCTCAGTACCCAAATGCCTACTGTGGACATTATCCTACAGGCTGCGATTTTCATTTTCCATAGAGATGAAAAAACTGACAAAAGCAGCATTCAAAAATACGGCTACAGCATGATATAGAGAAATACAGGAAAAGGCGGCAGAAATGCCTTAAATTCTTCATAGTTGGACCTTTTTTAATTCATGTTTTAACCTGGGAAAATTTAAATTAAAAATAAGTACACTTCACTTATTGAGGAAAATCTCCTTTACAGCATTATGACTCGGGGACTTCTTCAGATTTTTAAGACTACAAAGGAAGTATTTTACAATTTCATCTTTAACAATACAGAATATACAGTATTCATCAGGCAAACACAATCTTACTTACAGACAGACACACACAACTCTGCAGAGGCCAATCCTGCAGCTTTTACTGAATCCAAAAGACCCCCTGACGTCAATGAGTATTTTTCAAGAATGAGAATTGCAGGATCAGGCCCCAAAAGTGCTTATGAAGATGAGATGTTACTTCAACAGATTGAATGTTAGATTAAATTTAAAGATTGAGGCAAGACAAGTCTGGGGTTTAAACCCTAGGGAGGATTGACATTTAAAGTGTTGCCACTGAATTATAGCTCTCCACGTTGGGTGGGGTAACCTCCTACTGGGTGGAGTGTCTCCCCTAAAGGAAGGGAAAACTGGCACAAGCCAACTCAGTCTTTGAACAATTTCTCTACTTGCCAACTTATGAAGTCGTCCTGACGTCAACTTCGTCAAGAAAGTCTATTGCCCAACTCCGTCTTTTACGGTAGAAAGTTTGCTTGTGTTCAAAACCCCAGCAGACGTAGAAGAGAAATTAAGGAAATGAGCCAGAAAACCCTAAACAAAATAAAGAAATTAGGAAAGAAATGTGTATAGACTGGATTTTCTTAAGTAATTTTAAAAAAAATCCTTTTGTTAGGTTTTCTTGTTTCTAATATCAACTTAATACAAATGGATACAGATAGTTCAAAAGTATTACTAAACATTTTAAAACCTGGTTTACCTTTAAGACATGAGGTGGAGAGCACAAAGAAAGTCAATACTCCAAAAGATAGGATCTCTCATGACTTCTGCAATGCGCAGTGAATATTTTCCCAATCAGCATCACTAACAGGTGTAAAATATTCCTCTCATACTAGGAAAATAAAGCATACCTTTGGTGGTATGAATATAACATACTATTCCTCTCTAAATCAAAACAAATCGTTTCTCCAAAACGAGTCAGGTACTGGGTGAGAGAAAAGGAATGCTGGGGGCAATCAAATAAAACCAGAACAAAACAAAACAAAAAAGGATATAGCATCTCAAAATGCCCATGGGATAAAAAAAAAAATAAAATAAAAATAAAAATCAGAAAACAGTTTAAGTTACCGTAACCTGAAATGCACCAGCCATCACAAAGAGCAATTGGAGAAATCCAGCAGAGCTCAGCAGGAAAGATTTTTAATAACAGATTGAAAAACAAGAATAAAAATAACTGCATCAACAGGGCCTTTCTTCCTCAGGCCACAAGCCCGTTTTTACTTGAAATTTAAAAAAATTGCAGTTTGGCCACTAAAACCAATCCAGAACATTATTAAAAGTTAAAAGCTACCAATTACTTCTGTCTGTTCTTTTAAAGCAAAGTTTGGCATTACGTCAGTTGGTTTAAAGAAAACAAGAAAGAGAGAGAGAAAGAAGGAGAGAAAGTTTCCTGCTTGTATAAATTAAACCACCAGGGAAGGTGTCTAGCCACTTGTAAAGCATTTATTACAGGTTTTTAAAGGGGTAGTAACATTTTAAAAATTAAATATTTTAAAATAAATGTAAGGGAAAAGAGAAAAGACAATCTGAGCCCAAAAGGAAAGCAGACTTACGAGAAATTAGACATGCATCAACTGAAGCTAAGAAAGTAAAAATTACTATTAGGACTAAACTTTGCAATTCAAAATAACTATTTTCAAGGCAGAAATAATCTTATTATAACTGCTGTACTCACACACATCCCCTATGTGCATGGAAAAGTTCCACCGAACTTCACAGGATGGAACCAACTAGGTTCTGTAGAAACGTCCTACAGAAGTGCCACTCGTGGCAGCTATGCAATTTAATGAAGAATTTTCTCTCTACAGGTTTACTAAATCCACATACAGAGATCCACAGCAGGAGTAAGATTCCCTAGTTAATGCATCAGGATCATGATAAAAACCACTGAGAGAAGGATTAGCAAGTTCTACTAAATTTTAGATGCATTTTTCACCGTTTGTGTTATTAT
Organism: Anabacerthia variegaticeps; assembly: GCA_035583185.1. Lineage (NCBI taxonomy): Eukaryota > Metazoa > Chordata > Aves > Passeriformes > Furnariidae > Anabacerthia > Anabacerthia variegaticeps. The sequence continues at coordinate 136,171,790 of JAWWEW010000078.1, forward strand.
TAAATTTTAAAGAACCACTTTAAAGGTACTAGAAAACAAGAATCTGATAGCACAGAACATGAATAAAACATAATGGCTATTAAAAAAGGTTCTTACACACAGCTGCGCCAGTTCACCTAAATCACAGTCTTCTAAACCCCGTGATGCCAAATCAGAGACTCCTCTGACTCCGGACAACACATCAAGTGGAATGGTGTTCAGTTGTGCAATGCTTTTGGTGTATGACAAAATGTCCACTGGGGACTTAAATCGAGACCAGGGTAGCTATCCTCCCATTGCTCCGTGTTTCATTTGAGCCTTGGTCTGCATGACAGGATGTCAGAATAATATGCCAGTGCTTCTCTCCCCTCCCCGTGCTCCTCTGCCCCAGCAGCGTTTCTTACGTTCTGGGCACGTATACAACTGGCAAAGGAGCCATGTTCTGGAAGGCCCTTTATTGATTAGGTGCAAAACAGCATAAAGAAGTGAATAATAAGCACAATCTGAAAAATGTAGTCGCATGCCTTGCCCTTGTAAACATTTACTATTTAATGGTGTAATTGTACTTTAATCCTTCACATCATCTGATATAACTCATTGTGTTTTTCTTTTAATTAGCAAACACACAATCCAAAAAAAGCAAAGCCCACAAAGTTTGTATGTGCCATAAAAACTGAACTGAAAACAGTTTTAGAATAATCAAACTGAATGTAGTCTTATCTTTTTAAGGTCAAAAGAGAACTTCATTGGCACGGGTAGGAAAAAGAACTCCATAATTCATGACAATACCAAGAAAAAAAGTTCTTCTCCTTCTCCAGGAGGACTGGAAAGGGCACTTTTATTTATCTTCTGGACAGACAAAAGTAATAGAACCTAGACCAGATATGCTGTAATTAATGTATCCAAAGGTCAACAGGCAATGGTATTTATACAATAGATGTGTGCACATTATGCTGGTTATAGTATTAATCACCACTATTTGAAAAATGGCATTGTTTTCTTCCTAAGTAAGAACTTGAGAAAGTTTCAGAAACAGAAAGGAAACTTTTTTCTTTCTTTCTCATACCTGCCTGCTATTCTTTTCAACCAATTGTTTTTTAACTCATGAGGTGTAATATTTGGGACAAATATACCTGAGCTTACATTTGCTCAGGATTGCCAAAAACAGACCCAGACTACCTCACTAGTTGTACTGAGGAAACTAAATTAAGCAAGGGCAAACACCAACTGGAAAGTTGTCAGTTTATTGAATGAATGGCTTCATTTTACACACCAGTTAGAATACTTTAATCAGAATATATTTCTGTTCAAGGTTGATACTTTTACTACCAGGTGGCAGTTTGTTTTAACTGAAACTGTATTAAAATTGTAATTTATTTCCACTTTACTTTCACCTAACAAAAAGGGTTGTCAGATTCCCGGACTATCATGTTCAAAAATATTTAACCATAAACTTTCTTACAATGTTACATTTGGTGTTACCCACAAACATTTATTAAAGTGATACTGCCAATGTGGCTGCAGTTAAGATCTGAAAATGTTTCTATTAAGAGTATTACATTAAAATATTGTCAAGCGTTTATAAGAGACATAAATATTCATATACATACGCCCCCCCCCCCCCAATCTCAGAAGGAAAGTTCCACATAAAAAGAAAAATTTAAATACATACCAAAAGTTGTCTGTTTGCAATTACAATTTTGGGTTTTCCCTAAATGTCTTTGCTAATTTTTTAACTCTTTCACACTGTAATGTAAAATAGTTTTATTTCAAAGCAGCTGCCTGATAAAGTGCTAAAAGAGGTAATTCACATGAACAGAAAGTAATTAGTCATTGTTTGCACAATGCTTTGAAAATATAAAACCCGATGTTTCAACTAGCATTAAAATATAATGATTGGAATACACAGATTTGACAAGCAACAACTGCATCGCACACTCAAGTCCACACAAAAGAATATTACGCTGTTATTAATGCACTATTACGATATGTGAGTAATGACCTTCTTTACACTCAGCCAGAGCATACATGATAATAGTGTACACTATGAAAGTTTCCTACAAACGCTAGACAAGACATTATAGAAAATAATTCTGCTAGGGATTCATCAAATATTGCTGAATTTACTACTGATAAAAACAGAAGGCAACCCACAAAGCTACCATATAAATTACACTAAAAATATAAGAGGATAACCTGACTGCATCGTGTTTGATGTCCAAAGAAGCCTCAGATCTCTGAAGCTGTCATTTACATTTTTGTCCTTTATTAACATTATGATGAAATAAAAAAGCCATACTCTCACAGGCAAAGATTGCCCAGTGGTATTTAGAGTCTGTTTTAGAGAATCACAGGCAAAACACGTAAACTTAAAAGCTGATGCAACTTTGCCCTTTACTTACTTTGTTGTGACTACGTATATGCAAAGTTTCAAACAGAGAAAGTTATCATATGTAACAAAAAAAAAAAAAAAAAAAAACCAAACCCACAACCAAACCAGATGAGTTATTTAAGTGTTTCTGTTCCTGCAAAAGGAATGCCAAGAATGAAGATGGATACTGATCAC
>JAWWEW010000078.1:136177664-136224863 GCA_035583185.1 Anabacerthia variegaticeps
CCGGGCCGGGCGGGCGCGGGGGCCGCGGGGACCTGCGCGGGGCCAAGGCAGGGATGGCCGCAGGCCACAGGCGCGCCCCCAGCGCGGCCCGCGGGAGGCGGCTCTGCCCGCGGCTGTCACCGGGACCCGCCGCTGTCCTGCGGGATCGCAGGAGGGCAGCGTGGGGAGGGAAGGCGCGACCCTGCAGCTGCCACCCTCGGGACAGCGCAGCTCCGCGCGGGGTCTCCCGCAGGTTCAGTGTGACCTCCCTGCCCCGTCCCCCCGCCCGTGTGCGGGCGCTGGGGCGGGTGGGCAGGCAGTGCCCAGGGTGTGGGATGAGCTGTCCCGTTACCGCCCGCTCCTTGATGCCGGCCGCAGGTCAGTCCCGAGCCGCTCCTAGAAAACCCTCACAACTTTTCCTCCTTGTGCAGAACTTTTTCAATTCGAAATATTCCTATTTCCCCCGTACTACGAACTGCTGGAAGTCTGCATGTTAATGTAAAAACTCTCTCCAAGGAGAAACAGTACATAAAAGGTTCCTGTGAAAGGGTTTTAAAATCCCAAATATAGTAGGCGTTAAAAACTATGTAAACATTTGTTGGGCATTTGGACACAATTTTTCTGCAGTTAGGTGACTTTATATGGTGTGCTTTTCCTCCCATGCAAGTCGTTTTAAGCTGATTTCACATTAAAATAGATGTATTCTTCTTGGTTGCAACTACTAACGCATTCTTCAAGGAAGAAGCCGAAAAAAAGTTAAATCATTACAGTTCAGGAGATGAAGCTGCTTCCCCCCAAATGTTTGAAATTACATAAGTTTTTCCTTGCAATTTCACTCTCAAATACATGGTGAAATGTAAAGCATAAAATCTTCAGAGATACATGCTGACGCAAATGAAACACTTCTGTAAAACGTATGGCGTTCACAGCCCTCGCTCCAAACTTAAACATTCTTCATACATGTTTAGTATAATCCACTGGCAGATTTGTAAAGTAATTGCTCATGTAAATCACCCAGTAACACATTTCCCCCTTAAGTTCTTTTGTAGGATTGTCTGATAAAGCCCTTTATGAATAGAAAAGCAATAATTCACATACAAGAGGTGAACTTGTCATGTTGAAAATGTAAGGTAAAATATAGTTGCACGATGAGGCACACACAGTAGGATCCCTGACGCAGGGAAAGGAGAACTGACTGATTATGTGTGGGACTCCCTCTATACCCTCCCGCAGAAAATGGGTTCGGAGCAGCAGGGATGTTTATATATGGAATGCGAAGGAAAGTAATATCAGAATTTAAAGTTTATTACAAAGTCTGCCTTGATACTTTACTCAGTAAAGTATCAAGGGGCCATACTCAGTAGCACCTCACTCATATGCGCACAGAGAACCTTTCCTGGCTTCATAAATTTACTTTCTCTGAAGCTGCAAATGCCGTGGCTGAATCACAGTCAAAGAGACAAGTCACTTCCACAAATTCTAGTAAATGCAGAATTGTGAAAAGCAAGTGGTTTTGTCCCATTCACACCAATTCAAATGTGTTCTCAGCAATTTTGATTTTATTATTTTTACTATGTCAGCCCCTAGTGACTGTTCACTTGGCATACATCTTGCATAGGAAGGGTTAAAATCGGCAGGTATTTTGTCTGATGACTTGGCTAAGCATCTTACAAGCAAGGCTTGAGTGGAAAATATTTAAACAAGGGTAATTTCCCTTTACTTCTCTGTTCTAGTGAGACTTATTAATGTCTTTTTATTTTAAACCAGGAAATGATGCCCCCCACATCTTAAATCTCAGCCAGTTCTTATGTGTGACTGCAGCTTTCACAGATTTTATTCACATTATGACAGGCACTCTGTGAAGATCGATAACAGTGAAAGCACAGGTTTCAACACGTGCAAAGCTTGATAACAAACACACCTTTTTTCACCTGTAGAACGGTATTAGAGAGGTGTGTTTTTGAAAGACATAAGACTCTCTGTGCATGCACTTTTAAAATGAAACCGCAAAGCCATTCATAAGCAAAGATGAGAAGGACGAAACATGTCTTCATAGTTTCCAGTAGACAACTCTAATGAAATACTCTATCTTTCAGAAACAGTTTGTTACTGTATCTTTATTAAAAATGCTTTCATGATGCATTCTGCATTTCAAGTTAAAATAAAGCAGATCAAGAAGATGTCAATATCAATCTGTTTATATTCACCACAAAGAACTGTAGAGAACTTAATAAAGGCAAAAATATTTTCATAAACTTTTTTTCAGGCAAATTATTTATTTATGAAATAATTTACAAAGAAAATTTTTACCTCATGGCTTAGATACATTGCATATGCTTGTGATTGCCACAATATGTTGAGGCTCAAAGGCCCATATAGACTTTTTTTTTTTACTTTTTTTTTTTTTTTATCCTAGCAGGAATATTTCAAAACAACCAACTAATTCATGAAGTCATACGGTAATTGTTTGACAGTTGTTTCCAATATAGAAAAATAAGTTATGTATATTGTTTTCATTCAGATATTTGTTGATTTGTTGTTAGAATCCTTTGACGTTGACATGTCACAAATTGCATTAGGAGAAATATTGGAGATTTATTTTCATTTATTATCTTCAGTTGTCAAACTTTTCCCAAACCCCTTAAAGCGGGTTTTATTTCACTTTATTCAGAACTCATAGTTCACATGAAAGTAGGTTGTTGTTGAAATAACAAGTCCAGCTTTCTGTAATAGATAAGAGCTGCGGAAATGAAGGAAAAGCAGCAATACCAGAAGATGCAGAGAAAGTGCTGCTTTCAGTGAGAGGCATGAACAAAGTAACTTCTAAATAATCCTCCGTGGTTTTTTACACTCAGGCACATTCTCCATTGAGGGAGAATACAGAGGCCAGTCACAGTTGCTTCTTGAAGGAAAACAGTATAACAGTCATTGTTTATCAAGATGACATAACATGCCATTTTTGCCTTTATTGTTTAATGCAGTTTCTCTTGTAGTTTACTCAGCGTAGATACAAAGAGGGATTAACAGTTAAGCATAAGCATACTTGTTTTACAATTTCAGCCTTTTAGTGCATAACTTACTTACTTAAAGTACTAGAGCCTATAATCACAATGATTTTACCTGATGGAACATGCATTTCAGAAATATAATCCAACTGTTTACCCTAACACATCATAAATTGCAATTCTTTACAAAAACCTCAGAGATTGACATCCATTGCTCTTAAATGCCTGCTGCTTTAGCACACATCATCAAGAAAATATTTCTGTATTATTCTCCCTCCAGTTGGTAGTATATCACATGAATTCTAAAGACCATTTTCATATACTGTCCTCAGTAATGAGCATTTTGAGAAGCATTTAGTTATGTGTCTGAGGCACTCCAATGCAAGTTTCTTGGGCTCATAACCACGGCAACTTGCAGGATTTCTGCAGACCCGCTTCTTTTCCTTGCACAACTTTTGTCACATGAAATCATCGGGAAAGTTTTGTTCCCTGTCTTATACCCCACAAAAAGTCAAGTTTCTAAACTTCATTGTGTGCCAAAGGCTAAAAGCTACCACTGATTTTCAAAGAAACAGGACTGGGAACCCTAACGATGTGGCTGAAACTTCTCTGAAAAGAGATTATGCGTTGTGATAGACAGGGCAGCGCTGAGAACAGCCAATGAAACAGCATGCAACACAAGAGCTAATACCATGGCATCATCCCAGATTCAACAGATGTTTTCTAGGGGGATTGGATATCTGGTAATGGGAAACGGAACCTTTCTTTTCTATGTCACTGGTTTTAACAGGCCAGTAGTGATAGAAAGTCAATAATATCCGATGCTTATTTGGTAGCTTTCTCCACCACGTGGTAGAAAAATGTCCTCCTGATTGTAGCACACCATGGCTGGCTGGGACTTACCAGCACCCCGGTGGCACTGCCAGCAAAAGGGCCATACATGGAAATGGCTGGAAACCCTTTTCCCTGTGAGCAGTCTCCTAGGTAGGGACAAGGAGCACCAACCAGGCTTAGTCTGTTCCTGCTAGTGGTGTGTCTGCAGATAGTTAAATAACTCTGGCAGCCACAAAAGATAATTTATCACTTTACACTATCATAAAATCTACTAGAAAATTAAAAATGCTAAAACACCAGACTCCCTAAAATCATTTACATGCAGGAATCCACATAATTGTATAGATTTTGATCTTAAAAATGCTGTGTAAAAGGCATTCATCCAAAGCTCTGAAAAGCCTCACATGCACATACACATACATATGGAGTAATACATGAGTGTCTCCCAACAAATATCAATAAAAGAGGTGACAGCATTTCTTCCCACATTTCAACCACAAGTTCAGCAAATGAAAACAACCTTAGCCCCCTGTCCTGTCATCACCCCCTGCCAGACAGAGCCACTACCTTTCCCTGCCTCAGTTCCATATTCATCTTCCCCCCAGCATTTCCAGCATTTCTTGTGAAGGTTGATCTGGATCAGTTCAAAGTGCACTGAAGTCAATGCGGGAAAAAAAATAATAAAAAAAAAAGGCTATAAGTGAGTTTAGTAGTTTTTACATTAGGTCCTATATGCAAGTATTTTTCAGTCTTATTCCTAAGGTTCACTACTATGAAATTACACTGTTTTGGACATAATAATATTGAAACTCAGTACAGTATCTCCTAATATAAAGCAACAATTCTACACAATTGAGGTCTTTGGCTAAAGAGGAGTTTTCTTTCATTTGATTTCTTGTAAATACTTTTTTCCATTTGTGACATCTCACTGTGTTCAAATCTTTATTTTAATGTGACAGACTACAAGCAACATGCTTTTATTGCAGAAAAGATTTATTCGCATTGATACTGATGCAAGTTCTCAGGTTAGGTCTGTGGAAAGAAAATATCTTACAAATATATATGTATATTTCACTCTGCAAAAAAGTGCACTTTCCATTCCCTTATGAACCTCAAATGCATAGCCACAATATATGGCCCAGGACGTGCAGTAATAGCACTTGGGAATCTCAGACACACAGTGCATTGGTGAAATTACCAAGATGCTGTCACTATTTCCAATTACAAATGGAGGGAAAATCACACAAGGTAAACAAGGCAATGTAACACGTGGTCTTTCGCGGTCTCTGTCAGTCTTCAGTACAGGAGGACACACAAATAACTACATTCAACCAGACACAAATAAATAAATTCCACCAGACTAATGTATCTAACTTTCAGAGCATTCAGTGTTTTGTGTAAGGAAGAGCTTAACCTTAATGTGGCCTTGCTCTCTGTATCATAAGCCAGTCCATTTTGTAGGGATGTGATAAACCACTGCATTCTAGGGAATTTTTATAGCAAACGGGAGAAAGAGCAGCATGTTCACAGAATCACAGAATTACAGAATGTCTGAGGCTGGAAGGGACCGTTGGAGGTCATCTGGTTCGATCTCCCCGATCAAGTAGGGTCACATACAGGTAGTTAGCCAGGACCTAGTTCCTCCGTTTAGAGACTCCATGATTCTCCCATAGTATACATGACTGCTATAACTTGTTCCTGATCAGAGACAACTTGAAGAAGCTTTCTTACCTGAATGAGAAGTGCACCCTGACCCACTTTCTGTCTGACCTGTGCATAAGAATAAATACACATCCACAACTCTTTTAATGGTTAGTCTTTGGAAACAGGTAACCTAACAAGAATGCCACCTTGATTAACACTAAGGCTTGTTGACACCAAGATTAATATATACCACGTCCTTTAGTTGTGAAATGGTAGTACCAGTAACTTTGTTGAAAAACAGGAAACAACTGTAGACATCCTTTAAACTTATTCAGGAGTTTGCTTCATTTTCCTCAGTGGTTATCAGTCTTGAAAGAGGTTTTCTCTGGAAACATTTCTTTAGGGAAGAGCACATCAACCTACACAAGCAGCTGAAGCCTTAGCTCACTTGGTTTGGCTCTCTCACTTAGAAACCTCGTTTCTGTTCGTGCCTCTCACTCTTCAGGAGCTAGATCATGTGTCCGTACACAAGGTTTTACTAAGCACAGCGTGAATCAGGCAAAAATAATGCTGATGGATCAGCGTTCATTTACAATTGGGATCTTGATGTGGTGAAGTGCAGATCATGACCCAGAAAACACGTGTGTCCTTGTCTACTTCAATGCCTGGACAAACTGATCCCACAGAGGGTGAAAAAATAGTCTTTACAACTTCAATTTTTTTTTTTCTCCTTCCTGACTATTGCTTTTAGCTCCTTTCATTGCTCACATGAAACAGACAGTTACCTTATGACATACTAAAATATTTATCAAGTATCAAGACTTATTTAACAAGGGCCAGAAATACCAGTAATAGGCTGGTGAAAAACCTGAATTTGTTTAATTTTCCTGTATATGTTTTTTCCACTCAGTGTATGCATGAATAGAACAAAAAAAAAGAAAAAAAAACTAAGGCAAAACAAAACAAAAAGGAAAAAGAAAAAAAAAACAAAAACAAAAAAAAACCCACAAACTACTCAAACCAGGTAACCCATCCCTGACCAATCCTGATCCTATTGGTGCTTTAGCATTGCAAAATAAACTGGTATTATTGACATTAACATACACATTGAACCTAGGAACATTAGCCATTTTTAAGTAAGGGAAATAAAGCTATGTACTACATTATGACTAATATATGAAAGAATCATTGATACAGTTACTCGTAAATAGAACATTTGGGATTAATAGCTTTATATTTGTGGAAAGAGGCATCTCTTTGAAAGACTGATGCATAGGATATAGGCAGAAATTAATCTGGCCTATTTAGGAATTAGAGCAGTAAAAACAAACACAGAGGATTTGAAAGTTATATCTAAGAAAGCCATGTGACCTTCATGAGCCCTTAGTCACAGAAGCCAGAATGGCACATAGGAGGTATCCCTGGAGGTAATCGTACTGGTGCCCTATTTCTCCTTGTCAGCAGCTAGGGACCTCCCAACAATCCAGAGATGCAGCAAGGAAGCTGCAGACTGGGATGTAAATTCAGATAAGCAAATTCAGCGCACTGAAAAATGAGCTATTTTTTGATTAATTCAGGTTATGTAACACAGAGTGACTCCAGACCAGCAATGGAGTGTGTGCTCTCAAGAGCAGGCACAAAGAAGAGAGAGTGACACTTTGGGAAGTGTAGAAAAAATACAGGTTTTGGAATTTTGCACATCACTATTTGATTTTACTTTAGCAGGCTTCACTGAGGGTGTGATTCAAAAGGAGGGACCCAAGTATGAGAACAGAAGTGCCTGCTTGAAACAAACTTGAAGTATATTTTTTACAGAGATGTGTGTACCTAGGCTGCTAATTATGACAAGCAGCCCAATGAGGCTGTCAGGCAGAGAGAAGTAAACAAAAGGATGCATCAGACAAAGTAGCACCTCTTCTATAGGAAACTTTATGTATCATTGAGATTCTTGAAGAGATGCATTTTAATACAACCTGCATAAGGACAAAGTCCTTTTTTCTTTTCCCTCTTAATGCCATTCTTGTAGATATGCAAGTGTTAGAAGAAAAAAAGGCTACTTGGGAAGGGCTCATGCATAGCAAATTTGTTTTCCCCCTTCCCCATCAACTGTAATTACAACTATTCAGACAAAGCTGGTTTTCCCAGTAGGACTGGCTGAAAACGCACTTCATTTACATGGCCTAATTGGGCTTTTTTGGCCAAGGTTGTTCTATACACTGACACTAGGACTAGGTACTTAACATTGAAAAGTTTATTATTGTGGTGTTGAAGTTAGGGATTCCTTTACTTTGAAGTTCAAAAATTCAGAATGAAGGTGTCTCCTTTAGCACTGGTGCTTCAGTAGTGTGTAAATGCATAAGAATAATATTGGTAATTATCTTAGCCCCAAACAGTAAAGCGTCTGCAAATTAAAATAATTTTATTTTCTTCTTTCTCTGTGGAAAAAAAAAAAAAGTGATATAAATTCTATTGCAAGAAATGTTTGTTATATACTCTTGTGGCCTTCAGAAATCAGTGAGCAGATGAGCCGATTTACTACTACTACTACTACTACTACTATAAAAGCAGTTTCAGAAAAAATAATTTTCTATATTCTGGTATTTGCATTATGTAAGACTTCTTTATTTTTATTGTTTATTATTTTGTTTATAACTGTCTTGCCTGATTCAGCAAGGCACACAGTTCATGAATATGTATCTTATAACCTTTTCTAAGCCAAGTGCACTGGTTTAGTTTCAGGGCCTTCCATATTGTACATGTCCTCTACAATCAAGAAAGGTTTTGCACAGTCATCAGTGCAAACCCAAGCCATGTCTAGAAAGAAAATTTACATAAACATTTCACCAGGGTTTAGTGTAGACAAGATTCCTGCTGCTGAACCTGTTTTTCTGCATATTAAATGGCCACAGTAATTAGAACATAAGGGCTCAAATCCACAAAGATATTTGGGTGCCTAATTCTCATTAATTTCAATTGAGAGGTGGCACTTACATCTCTTTATGGACACAGAAGACACAGAAACCTCAAGAATCTTATCTGTTCTAAAACCCCCAGAGAAATATTGCTATCAGCTTCCTCAGAGCAGCAGGAATTTTTTTTTAATTTCTGATGAAGGTACATCTTAAGCACAGGAAATTATACGATAACAATGGAGACTGTATTTGTCTCTCATCTCCTTTCCACCCATCCAGCCATTTTGAACTGCAGGAAGTTCCTGGATCATGGAGTGCTTTAGGAAACTCAAAAAAGCAAAATATTCTCTGGTGACTGCTGGAAAATGAAGCTGTCAGCTTATGCTCTTTTATGGTCTGATAAAACCCCATGAAGCCACTGAGATGAGCATGGCTCTATACCCCTCCCTAATTCTCCAAAGTAAACAGTGATCACGCCTCACACCTCACACCAGACCTAAATCCCTAGGACTGAAGTTTCTCGATTGTCCCAGCCTGTGCTGATGTCCAAAGGCTGGACCTGCTGTACTGTCCTTCTCCTCTCAAGTCACACATCCATATTGCTTTGTTCATGCTGTGCCAAAATTCTTGCAACCACATTGTAAGACATAAAAGGGAACTGATCCAGTAGAAAAAGACCTTTTTTCTCTCTTTCATTAATTGCCAGTTCAAAAACACAGTATCTGGGTCAGGGAAAAGGGTGGGATTTCCTTCTTTTTTTGGACTTTGTCAGGAAACAACAGCTAACCTTTGGAGGCATGCCTCCAGAGCCACTTGTGTCGGCAATAGAGTGATGGCTACCATCAGCTGCCCTTGAACATATTTCTCTTCCTTCATCCCTAACTACTGAAGAAGTCCAGCCTCTTCAAGTGGGGCTATTTGTGTGATATGAATACATATCCAGAAGTAGATGATTAATCACAATCTCCCCACCTTTCTTCTTTAAGCTTCAGTTTGAGCTTTGCCTTCATATGCTGTGCAACTATAATGATGCTTGCTAAATGTTGGAAATACAGAAAGTATATCTCCCAAAGATAGAGCTTAAAGCCAGAAGAAAATATTACAAGCTTTGTTTTGTCTTTGCATTATTCTGGCCACACAATGCTCAATACTGGCTGTGCCAGGCTATAACTGCTGTGTGAAGACAGTATATTTTTCTAAAGATGTCTGTCTTGATTTAAAGACTTCCAATGTTGAAGGATTCACTGCACTTCCAGGTAAGTTGTTCCAGTGTTTAAATTCCACCATTCTTTATAATGTCCCTGACACTTCAACTTGCAGTTCTACTTTGTTTTACTTTATTTTATTTTGGTCTAGTGTAGTTTATTGATCTGTTTATCCTCTCCTCCATGTATGGACTTATAGACCGTAGTTTGATTGCCAATTACCCTTCTTTCCCATAAAGCAAGCAGATGAATTTTCCTTTATGACTTACCCTGGATAATTTCAGTATCTTTTCTGTGTCTTTCATCATTCATTTAAGTACTTTTTGAAGGAGAGGTACTACAACTGGTCAAAGGTTAGACTTATTCGTTCACTTGCAAACTCTAGTGCTTTTCTTACCTCATTTGCATTCTTAGTGCAAATACTTACTTCATAAGTATTTGAGATTCACATTTAACTAATGCAAACATTAAATATCTGTCCAAGCAAGAACACAGGGATTTACTTTTTTTTTTTTTAATGTAGACATATTTGCCGACACAGAATTAATGTTTCAGAATCACTTCTCACTCTTTGTAGACAACTGTTTTCTGCTTTGGGCTTTTTTTTGTTTGTTTGGTGGTTTGGGGTTTTTTGGGTGTTTTTTTGTTGTTTTTGTTTTTTGGGGGGTTTTGGGTTTTTGTTAGAGCATTAAGAAGCTTCTTGTGGTTTGTTTTCTCTGATTTATGTGTCGAAATCAGAAGAAAATCTTTCAAGACTTTGAAAATTACTGAAATAAGCACAGCATATTTCATCCTCAGACTTCTCGTGGCAAAAGCCACACTAGTATAATTTACTAGAGGCCTTAAAATTAAAGGATTTCCTTTCTAATGGTAAGAAACAATCAGTCATTAGTTGTAGTTTCTGTCATAAGCCTGGGCAGCAATATCACTAAATAGCAGAATCCCTTTTTTATACTGACTATTATTACTTGGCCTTTAATGAGAAGATCTGAGAAGGATTCTGCATGCTGAGACACCAAGTTATAATCTTTCAAATGAAACCAAGAAAATAACTATTCTCAGGGCAAGACAAATCTGCAGGCACTAGCTAGGTTAGTGGCTATTACACTTCACACTAAATCTTGAATATGATAGATAGGGAGCGGAATGGAGGGGAATATTGAACAGCAGAACAAACTGTTCCTCTTGAACATCTTGAGCATCTTTCTTTGCACTCAAGCCAAAGTGAGTTGAAGTAATTTACCCCTCTGAAGGAGCCAAAGGTAAGGTTGGCACAGTTTTTCTCACCATGAGAACTTGTAAGCCAAGACACCAGCATTGAGCAGGCTCACGATGAGAAATCCAAATGAGGAAGAAAGGAGAAATCAATCCATGCATCCATATGCTGCAGCAAGAGTTGGTCTGCAGCAGCCAAGGGCTCTGCCTGTGGCATTGCACTGCAGTGTCTGTTTGATGGAAACAGCACTTAACTCTTGTCACACGTGGATATGAGCTGCTTCACAGACAAAGGATCCATTTGTGCGCCAGTGTCAGCAGATTGCCACCTCATTTTGTCCTGGTAGTCAGCAATTGTGGATCACCCCTCTGCTGGAGGTCTGACATAGCTGATCAAGATGCCAAGGACAGTTTCCCAGCCATCCCCACTGCTTAGACCAGCTCCTTCCAACATCTGACTGCCAACAGAAATGTGCCCCAGCATGAAACTTTCGCTGTGGATGGCACAAAACCCACAAGCACATCTCTGTGCCACCAGGTTTCATTCCAAGCCTCTGCCATCCCTACAGCAGCTCTTAGCCAGTCAGTCTCAGACCTGCCCAACAACAGGGGCTTGGGTGGTGTTGACTGAATGAGTGTTTCTAGTTCTTTGCAGTTTTCCAGGGTATAGAAGTTAGTTTTGCAATAATTTGAAGTGGGCAAGGATCGAAGGTCTTTGGCACATCAGTCTCTATTGAGGAAAGGGTTCCTGGAATGGCTGGGCATTCAGGAGCCATAGGTATCTGCTATCAAGCACACCAGCCCAAAACGTGTTTGTGTACACAGACACAAATGGAGGGGAGATCACAAACACGAATGACAAAATGGGCAACAGTTCCAGTGAACAGATACAGACATCAGTCATTGAAGAAAGTGCCATGCTAGCACAGTGGCACCTTTGGTAACACATTCATTTTTATGCTTTTCTGATTTTGTTTGACTGGGCAAATATCTTAAGAAACTTTAAAAAAAAGAAAAGTTTAAATGTCAAATATAAATTGTGACTTATTTTAAAAAATATGTATGTTTCAACGAGCTCTTTGACCTTAAAAAGCATATTTTGTCTCATAACCTGCTTAAAGCACAACAAAAAGTAAAGCTGCAGCTCCTCACAAACAATGAAGGCAATAAATACAGTAAATTGCTGTTTTATGTGAGACAATATACTAATGTTAACTGAAGCTATGGAATTAGAAAGCAAATTCCCTCTGGGAACAATTCTCACACCCCTGTTTTGGAAAGAAGCAGAGGTTACTTGTAAATAATTTAATACATTTACTTCTGCTAGACTGGACTGACAGGTCTTTCATATACTGAAGCTTTGCTTCTCTGATAATTGCAAACTTTTTGTACTGAGAAAATTGTCAACTGCAAAGGTCTGCACAGTCACTATAGGACCATCTATTTACATACAGATGTGCTATGTAACATGATATTACTAAATTTAGCTGTCATGCCAATCACCATTTAATAGTAATAATATTCCTTCAGATCTACTTCTGTTTATGAGCATGTATATAATTTCTCATTCAGAATCACATAACGATGCCTTAGCAACTTTAACAGTTGCCTACATGGACAAGCAATAGAAAGGGAAAGATACATTATTGTCTGTGTTTATTTGATGCTGTTTAGCAACTAGAATAAAAAAGAAGACAAGGCAGCTGAGTCTGCAAGCACAGCATGATAACCTCTGCTGTGCAGCTGTACAAAAGAACCAGAACAGAAAAAAGAACTGCATAAATTGTGTCCCCTGTTACCTGCCTCAGAAAGCTGTCTTACAAAATATTGGACTTTGTTCTTGTATTTGTTAATACTTCCACTTCATGTCTAATTTTCATGCCATGTTTCTACCTTCATTCACAGTGTTGATATATCTTCTCTCAACTGGAAATATAGATTAGATATTGAGATAATTATAGATTAGATTCAGAGTTTGTAGAACTTTCTTTTTTCGACTCCAAGAGTACAGAGCTATCTTATTGAATGGCTTTTTCTAACTCCCTTTCTTTTGACTTAATCTTTCTCTATCAGCCACTCAAATGAATCTTCATATGCATCCTATGTATCATCTATCCCTAACTTCAACTTTCATGTGCCTTTCCTTTATGCTGATGACTCTCAGGCACGAGGGCTACCCACAGATTTCCTAAGACTCGAGTGGAAAAAGACTTGGAAACTGGTCGCTTGACTCAGAGATGAACAGTAAGAATTTTGGCACTGATTCTTCCCAGAGTTTATTATTCACAGTTGCTTATTCCCTGAATGGTCAGGGCCAGTCTTGGAGACCATAGGCACAAATCTGTCAGCATTTGAGAGTCTGCTCTAATCTAATTTGTAGCTGTGCAAGACTGCTATTTAGACTGGTCTTTAAGTATCTGCAAGCCTTGCTCCAGTCTCAGGAGACAAGACTATTAGGAGTGTTGTGAAATAGCTGAGTAACCGTAGCATGTGGGGAGGCCACCATTCCCTGCACAGCTCTAACACTTACCCTTCCTGTGGAGCTCCCCAAACCACTCCCACCGGTGCGGGAGTTACTACTTCTTCCTTTGCTACTCACTGCAACCCAGAGAGCTGGAGAAAGATCTGATGCTACTGCTGTTGCTGGTCTAACCCTCCCACGAATTCCAGCAGGGAAAGACAGTGAAAATTATCGGGGAATGAGCTGAATCAGCTTCTTTTGTATTGATGCCATGGCCGCACCCACTGTGTGGCCAGTTCCACCCAGCACTGATCAGCTTCTGAGTAGGAATTGGGGAAGGCTCGTATGTTTGCAGACTTCCCCCCATGCAGGGAGGGCAATAACCTGAGCCTGGGAGTGAAAAGACTAAATTTAGGTCTCTGCCTTGGGTTTCTCATAGGCAAAAATTGGATCTCACCATCTCCATGGGATCCCAGAATGAGACTGTAAAGGCCTTCACAAGCAATAGAATTGTGATGTGCAGATGCTGCTCTGTTCAGGATTTACAGGAAACTGGCCAGTGGTGGTTGGTGCGGGAGGGCCCGGACTTGCAAATTCCTTGGTCAGTGGTCATGTGACACATTCTTCTGAAGACTGGGAGAAAAGCACAAACCTCAATGCATTCACCTCGGGATCTGCCTCTGCAAAGAAAAGCAGCAGCCCAGCAGCTGACGGCCCCCACATTTTACGCATATAAATGAGAGATGTTTGAATGTGATTCTGAACTGTGTTACAACCATGACCCTAAAAGATCTGGGGCACATACGCTTGAGTACGATCACAATGTCTTATACTTTTAATACTTTAAAATTTGAAGAGAAAAAGGTTGATGAATTGCTTCTGGACACTCATCTCGAGTGTGTGATGCCAGCTCAGCAGCTATTGCCATTTTCAAGTTGCAGTATCTTTATCTCTGGGGCCCCACCCCAACAGGATTTGCACACAGCCTCTGAGAGGGGAGGAACAGATACCTGCTTCAGGAGTGCTCAGGGTATTAAGGCCTATGTAGCACCCAGCGTCAAAGAAAATAGCAACAGCATG
The DNA here is from genome assembly GCA_035583185.1 of Anabacerthia variegaticeps. Taxonomy (NCBI): domain Eukaryota; kingdom Metazoa; phylum Chordata; class Aves; order Passeriformes; family Furnariidae; genus Anabacerthia; species Anabacerthia variegaticeps. Next base: position 136,192,000 of record JAWWEW010000078.1, read on the forward strand.
TTGAATAACTGGTTTGATGTGTATGCTTCACGTAGGTTAATATAAGTGGATCATCACCCTCATGTTGTTTCCTAGAAATGCCCTGAAATGGGCACATTTATGGTGTTCTGCTGGTATCAACAATCCTGCATTCGTCAAATACAGAACACTGCTGACACTAGTGTTTTACCTTGTGTCTGATTAAAGGAATAATCAAACTTGAACTGGAGAGAGAATTGGTTAGACTTTAATTTTTGCTATTTTAATTTATATAGGATCTGTAATATACAAGGACTTGCTACAGAGACAAGAACGAGACATGGAGAGAGTTTTCATCTCACAAAAAGAATGGGTTTCATAGAGGGGCACTGTGATGTGCCTGTTTGATATACGTGATCATGTATTAAAGAGGCTTTTGAAAGTGTTCCTGCTGCAATTTACTGGGTATCAAATTATATATATGTGCTTATTATGAGAATAACATGTGAGTTTGCCTATAATCATTGTAGCTAATATTGTAATACCTGGAAGAGTAAATGTAAACACTTCTCAATATACTTTCAATGTTTACTTTGTTTATGTGAATGTACTTCCTGTATAGTTATGGATATTTTCATCCCAGGAGTACATATGGGCCTAAATTTACAGATAAGCTTAGTCTCATCAGTTCTACTGAACTACTGGAAATTCAGCAAGTATATTTTTCTTATAGAGGAAAGAAAAACATTTTGAATGTGAAAAAGTAATCATGCAACTACAAGAGGTAGCAATCAGGGCATGAAACTCAGAAACTCTAGAGGCCCACACTCAAAATTAAACAAAGTCTTTACTTGATTTCAAACTTCTAGCTCTATCCAGCCTGCTAAGGTCTGGGACAGTTCATCTGATATAAGGCTGAATCATGCCTATATTATGGTGTTTTAATTATTACATCTCAGAGTTGTCACAAGAATACAAATATTCTGTATTACCAGTTTTTGCAGTCAGAAACATAAAAGCAAAAATCATCTATAAATGTGAAACCTGAAAATATTCAGATTTGTGCATCCAGGGTAAAATATTCCTGGAATTTAAGAACGGCATTAAATAAGTGATTATCTAATACACAACAGCAATATGGTCTTAAGTATTTTTTCTGATTTAATTCTTGTTTCGTCTCCAACAGCTGTGGTTTAGTAAGGCATCCAACCTCGATAAAAATAATTCCTGTGATAGAAGCTATACCACAACACTTGGCACTCTGTTCTAATGTTAAAAACATGTTCCATATTTCTCATGGAATTTGTTTAGTTTCTCCTTCCAGCCATTAGATTGTGTTATGTCTGCTAGACTGAGAAACCCTTTATTATCAAATTTTGTTCTCATCTGTATGTATATACATATATATTTATATCAAATCAAATCCTTTATGTTCTCCCATATATCTTAATACTCTAGGAACATTGAGCTCTTCTTCACTCCACTAAATCATGAGCAGCAAAACTAGGCACAGTAATTCCAGTGCAGTGGTAGTTTAACCTTGGCAGACAAAGATTTCCAAAATAGCTTTTTGACTACAACATCACTGTCACAACTCTTATGAGGCTGACTATCCAAATCAACCATCTAGGACTATTTCAGGCATGACCTCAATTCTTTATGGATTACTTTCCTTGTTCTTGTGTTCACAACATTTTGTTTTCCCATCCCGAAACATTTTGGTTCACCATAACTAGCTTACTAGGTCATTCTGTACCAGTGGCCTGTCTTCTATGTTATTTATCTTTCTTTCAATCTTTGCATCATCTAAAATGTATGACTTTTTTATCCTACATAAGAAATTGCTAAAAACATTATAAGCAGTAGGCCAAATTAACTGATGGTTACAAAGACTTGGTAAAATCAGACTTGCCTGATTTGTTAGTACAGTATCAGCTTTATTTTAGTCTGCTCTTTTTATCCCGGTGTTTCCTAGCCAACTCTTTGAAAGTTATTATATACATGTTATTTGGACTTGCTGATTTTAAAATGTATAATTCTGGTAGCTCTGTTTATCATCACTTTTCCTCACTCTTAAAGTGGAAAGTTTCAATTAATATATACCACTAGCACATATTTTTCCTCCAAACATAAACCATACACACTTATTTAGCACTTTTGCTCTTTCTCTATTGGTCTTTTTTTTTTTTTTAGTTATCTGTCAACACTGTCATTTTGATTCCATTTGCCTTCAATATTCCTAACGTATTCTTTTGTTACCTTTTAACTGCCCTGACTTGTTTTCTTCCTGACTTCTTTTGCTCTCCACCTCAAATTTTTATACTTCCTAACTTATTGTCACTGCTATCATCTTCCTGTTTTTTATTTTATGTCTTTTTGTGTAAGGAGATAGACAGATACATACATTTTGGTAAAAAAAAAAAAAAAAAAAAAAAAAGGATTATTTTATATTATTATAATCTTTACAGAAGATTGAATTTCCCTTTGACTCAAACTGCTTTTTTTAATCCTCTGGACTTCCTTTTTGACTTGGAGAGTGGCAGAACCACTGGTGGAGTCAAGCAGTAGAACAGCTTCTGGAATAGTAGATCAGCTTCTACTGCTTCTTAGTTATTATTTGTGTTCTTCTGTTTACTTCCATCCCCATTACAACTTCACGTACAGAGGATTGTTTTCCATGTAGAAACACTCTTGGCAGCAGGGAAAAACCAGCAGGGGAGCACTAATGAAGCAGAACTATGGTGCAGAACATGTAATTAGATGTGAATTTGTAGTGTAGTATGGCAGCAGAAGAGCATAACTGACGGAAGTATCAACTATGCAAGAAGACATATAGTGTAACATTGTTTCCCTATAGCTCTGGTCTGACCATGGACAAATCATCACAACCAGTCTTGGGCACCTCCTTAGTAATTTAGAAGGAATTCAGAGAAGAGTGACAAAATGATTACATGCTGATCAAATAAGACTGAGGCTACCGACACGTGGAAAGAGCTCAAGGCTTGAGCCTGGAGCAAGTTGTACCATTGCAACTCTATACAAAGAAACTAGGCATGATTATATGTACACAACACAATCTAAATACTTAACTCTGGACTGTATATCTACAGAGAGTTATATTTAAAAATTTATGTTAAAAGAATGTTCAGATTGCAAAATCAAGCATTCAAGTGGTAGGAAATGCCAGCACAATTTTAGCTTTGTCCCTTGTGAATATTCATGATGATACAGCCTGTAGCTGTATGATCCATCAACGATGTATTTTTCCATACTCACATCCTGACTTATGTTTACCTCCATTTGTCTGATCCCTGTTTTGGTCTTCTGCTTGCCCCAGCTCCTGCCTCCTCTATCTCTTATGTTCTTCTCCCTCCACTCCCTGGCACTTCTTCTGTTTATCTATAATCCTTGCTCCTTAAGCATCTCTTTTTGCTTCCTTCTTTTAGTCTTCTCTTAGCATTTCCCACTTTCCTTGTCTCTCCACATTCGTCAGGTCATTCTTCTTTACCTCCTACAAACATCATAGCAAATGGAATGCTGACAACACACAAAAGCCCTATTTCCTGCTCTCATGCATGATATTCAAGCCCACAGAGGCAAGAAAGGTGGGACAAAAATATAAGAGCTTTTTCTACCTTTTCAGCTGTCTTAAAGCAAGATCAGCCATTCAAAGGGAGGCATAGTTGTGTCAGAGCTCTGTTGCTGAGCTTGCTGAATTAAGGTAGAAATTTTGAAGAATGTAATCAGCATAACAAGGGTCTGTTAAACCTGTGTAAGTAGTGAATTTTTTTTCCCCTGTAATTGCATAGTCTGACAGAGATGTCAGGGGATGACAAAAAGCATAGCGCTAGTGCTAGGGGTCATCTTGCCCAGAAACTAAAAGTCAAGTGCGTGCTGCAAAGCATGTGTCTGTTACAGCTCCTCAAGAGAGAATAATTTATTTTATCTCTCTTGTGGTGGATTTTCTCCCCTTAATCCCAGACTTAGGGAAGGCTGACTTGTGCTGTTCGGACTGTACAAAGAAATAAGTTCAAGACATTCATATAGAGACTAAAAATTTTGTCCAGATGGTCAAAGGCCAACATATCAGCACGGAACAAGACTAAAAAGAAGTAATGGCAACCATAACTGTAGACGGCTCTAACAGCCCTACCCTATACCATGGAGAGAAGAACTGGCGACACAGTGGCTTAGGGGAAAACATAACACCCTACAAATATCTGGCAAGTACAATGGAAAGGATGGACAGAAATTATTTAGGATTCCCTGAGTGGAAATTAAAGCATGAAACAGTGGTATGAAATAAGCTCATATGGGAACTAATGCAAACCCTTTAAATTTTTTTCTGAGCAAAAATATGAAGTGTAGCATGGGGAATATGAAGTGTAGCATAGAGGAGGAGTTGGGCTGGATGATTTAGTAGAACTTTTCCATCTCTTTTTTTTTTTTTTTCTGTAATTAATGGTAGAAGATTTACCAATTACCAAAAAGAAAAAAAAAAAACACAGAAGCTCCCTCACACTGTTCATCCAGTCCCTCTGTGTCTCATTAGGTGAAGACTCTGTTCTCTTTATATATGAGAAGACCAAATGTATCAAGAACATGAAGAAACATCTTCAGTCTATAAAAAAATTGTAGTCTTTAGTGGTTTAGCTGTGGACCAAAGACAGAGAAGCTTCTTCCTGTACCTGCAGAAGGAAAATTTAATGGAAATTCACATGCAAGAAGATTAAAAAAAAATAGGCAAGGCAATACCTTTACTGCTGTATAATTTATGCAGTCACTTGAGAGGAAAAAAAAAAAAAAAGGCCAACTGTATTTAAATGGTTGCATTAGAAATAGACAGGATTATAGTTTACAGCTTTTATATTGCTTCTACACTTTACAGAGAAATATATAACTTTTCAGTGATAATTTAAGGATTTAACCTCTAATCTAATCTTCTAGGTGAAAGAGCCTTTACTTCTCTACACCTACATTCTTTTGGATGGGTGAGGACAGCATGAAAAGTATCTCCTAAAAATTAATAACTTGCAGTCTGCTCAAGTTTTCCATCTCACTCTTTCCTTCCTTCCCTTTTCTCTGAGACCCTTATTTTATGAAGTTAAATAGCTTAGAGTGAAACAGTTTACACATTCTTAAAGGAAATTGTTTTCTGATAGCAGGTTCTTTATTACCAGCTGCTTCAGGTGGAGACAAATTCCTTTTGGGGATTAAATGCATTTCTAAATATTATCTGACGTAACTCTTACAAAAGGCTATACTCAATTATCTGATAAGATACATGATAAAACTTCTTATGACCTAAAGCCACAAGAGACTGGGTGAATGTGGGACTCAGAGTGTGGGTGAGAGGCAACAACTGTTTCCCAAGTGGCCCAGGACTAAAGTAACTGGGTCCAGCATGGGTACAGAGGTGATTGCCAGCTGTCAGTCACTGCTCACTTCCACCGAGAGGACTAAGGTTACTTAGGAGGCCCCACAGTAGTAAAGCCACTATGCCAGAAAGTCCCTACATGAAGTCATGCTTGAATGTGTGAACACTGTAGTGGGAGCTGCTGATCTCCTCTCCCTGGTGACCAGTGGCGGAACACAATTAAATAAAGTGAAACCAAGTCAGGAGATGTTCAGACTATTAGGAAAAGGTTCACTAAGACCATGATTGGTCACTGGAACAGGTTTCCCAGGAAGGTGGGCATGGCACTAAATCTGTCACAAGGGGGTCTGGGCAATACACTTAGTCATATAGCTTAGTTTTAGGTCGTCTGAGGAGCAGGGAGTTGAACTTGACCTTTATAGGTCCCTTTCAACTTGAGCTATCCTATGATTCTATGTATGTTCATCGAGCATTATAGGTTGGGCAGCCAATTACAAGACAATAATAGTAATCTATTGTTACAGACAAACAGGAGTTATATTTACAAATCTTATACTCTGAGAAGTTTGAAACTACCACAGACAGAAAAATAGTAATTATGAAATAATAAATAATCTTATTCTGACTTAGATGTGGATGAAATAGCTCTAGGGCTTCACAGACTTCCTTCCCACTTCCCAGTAACTTCCTCAGCAGTGGCCATTGTGGTGGAACCTAGTGGTATTTCTCAGTTTTTCATTGTGCAGCTGCTGTGAGCAGACTGCAAGCTTGAGACAAAGTTTATTACAGAAGCCCCCCTGTTAAGTCACGAGGTGCAGAAAAGATCCCCTTTCTGTCTAAACTCCTTCTCAGAGAGAAGCCTAAGTTCACCTGGGTCCAATCTGAAGACCAAACTTTGTCAATAGTTTATGTGTAAAAGACTATATAAGTGTAACTGAACCTTTATACAAGTTTGTCCCACAGGATTAAGGATGGCAAACTATATATATATATATATATATAAATATATATGATTTATTATGATAATGATTAGACAAGAAGATCTTAATCAGAATTATTTACTACAGAGTATGGGAGCTCTAGCTATTATAATATAGTACAATATGAAGCAATATTGAAACAATTACATTAAAACAATTGTATTAAAACAATTGTATTAAAGGTAGCAGAAACAATTATTAAGTAGCAATTGATGTTACTCACCCATACCAATGACTAAGGGCAATTCTCTCTTGCTCAGCCTCAAGGAGTAACCTTGAGGGGCACTCCCTTTCAAAGGGGGCATCTCTACACATACACCCCAAGAAGGCATATGTTAGAAGACTCCGCCATTAAAGTTTGGGATGGGCTTTCATAGATTCATAGTCAGTCACATGTCTCCAGGCCAGCTGTGTCAGCTCAGCAGCTTTGGTTAAGTTATCCGTAGTATGTTTTTTTTGGTCCTTTATCTGGGTATTTTACCAGGTCTACCATATCTTATCTCACTATCAGGATGTTTAATTTTGGGATTCATGAGTTAGACTAGTTCCAGCATTATGCAACACCAAAAGCAGGATGACAGCCCCTTCTTCATTTACCATTGATAGCTTTGCAAATAGGGTATTGTTTGTTTCCCCCATTCCAAGCAGAGCATCTTGCTACAGCAACATACCCCTTTCAACTGGCCTGTGTATCACCATTGGCAAACATGGCATAGGATTATTCTTTTCTGAGTTCAGATCAAGTCCAAATTTATTGCTGAAAAAATGAACCTTTGAGCATTTTGGCTTAAAGGTTTTCACTGTCTCAAATTCCATGTTCTTCTGTTTCCTCTAACTTATGAGCTTTCCTTTCTGTGTTATTTAAATATGCAGCTATACATGATATAACATTCAAATTCATATTTTACTTGTAACTGCTACTCTGTTTGCCAAAAGTACTTCTTAAATCCACCTTCTTCCACAAAGCCTCTCATCTCTGATCTACATAAAAAGTGCACATCACGTTAATTCAGATTTATTAAAAAAACAAACTTGCCCAGCTATGAGATTAACACATATTCAGATTACCATATGCATAGTTTGTATTTAAGGTCTATCGCAGAGGTTGCACATTCAGAATCTTTTAACTTTGTTATCTTCTACACTGAGCTAAATAAGTGTGATTCTAAAATTATTATAGTTGCAAAAGCCTGGATCCTGAAGCTCACATAGTATCCTCATCAAGGCAAAAGCAAGTAATATAAAAGGAGTTCAGAAAGAATAAACTAAAACATTGACTGGAAAATGATGACTTTATATTTCCTTTCTCTGGGAATCAAGAAGTTACAGGTGAAAAATCCAAGAGGCAGTTTCAGGGAAAGAATTGTTTCTTATCATGGAAGGAGTAGGTTTGTCTCACGAGGAGAAAGAAGCTTGTAGCTTCCTTCCACTGACCCTTTATATTCATGGGTGTTTCATACTTCCCATTCCCACACTGCCACTCTGCAGGGTATGGAGTGACTGATGTTGGTTGCCATCCATGGGATGCTCTTATTGATGAAATACCATAGGTGTGCAGAGACAGGACCAGGGTGATTTGGAGGGGCAAATTCCCTGCAAATATTAAAGGTAAGCGGAGGTGGGAATGGATGGAGAGTTGATGTGTTTCTAGTTCCTGCCACTTACTGTAGAAGTAAACATTGGAAGTCCAAGCAGGTCTCCCACTTCTTATAAGTCATCCCAGATGAAATTGAATCTTCGAGAGATGGTGGGATAGGCACCAGGATCTGAAGAGGTGGATGGGAAACTGTCAGGGTCCTGTGCCCAGCTCTTTGGAGCAGATGAGCACAGATAATAGCGGCTGTATTAGTACATGAGGGAGAAAAGTAGACCTGCTACACAGTGCAATCTTTTTACCTCAACAAATAAATCATAATACAAAGACAGCAAGCCCCAAAGGTCTTTTATTCAGGTGTTGTAAGTTAAAAAAAAAAAAAAAAAAGTAATTTATCTCAGGTAGACTTTAAATAAAAGGTTCTTGGAAGACAACTCAGCAAGCATATTTAACATTAATGGGATTGGGAAGAATAATTTATGTACATTAGAAGAAAGGAAGACTGAAAAATCATAAGAACTGAACACAAGCCAATTCAAAATTATTTAGGATGTTGTACAAGTTACAACAGTACATTCCGTGACTTGTAGCCTAATATCAAATATCTTGAGGAGTCTTTGCAAAATCAAAGACCAGACACTGCTCAGCATGTTAGATCTATGATGAATATGAATCAGTTTCACTCTCTTTTCAGCCCTGACCACCATTCCCATGCCAATTGACTGAAGTTAAACTACACAAATTAAATACAAAATGAGAACGCAGTAAATAGTATGCACTCAAAAACATGTACCTTCAAAAATGAACATGAAGTTGCTTTTCTTCCCCATCTCTGTTCCTCACCTAATTCTACTCTGCCAGGTATCATGTCGTATTATATCTTTCCTCGGGCCACGAGACAGTAGACTTATACTTTATTTATCTGTCAGAGAGAGGCACACCTATAGTTTAAAACTCAAAATAAGGCTAAATTTGGATTCTAGTCCTATTGCAGAATGCCACCTTCCTCAGTAAATAGTGTACTTGGCAGTAGGGCAGTTTCTTTGTATTTTTTTTCCATTGGAGAAAGTTGCTGTTTTAAGGTACGTTAGAGTATTAGGCTCTGATTTAGAATGATAAATAAGAAAAATGCTGTAACTAGCAAAGTTCATTCAGACACATTTATAAGAGAGTAATCATCCTGTGAATCAGATTTTCAAGAGATATGTTAAATTTTTCATAATCAGGAATCCTTAAGTCAAGACTAGAGGAATATCCCAACTCTGGTACAAAACCTTAAGCCTAATGCAGGAATAAGCTGGCCAGAGCTGGTGGTCTAACTTATGCGGGAAAGCAGATGTCATGGTGTTTTTGTGTGAATTTACTATCTATGAAAAAGAATGGTAATGGTAAAAATAATAGCATTACAGCAATTTAAGTAGTTAAAGTTACACACCAGAGTCCAGAGTTAGATTATATAAGCACTTGGTTTATAAGGACACTAAGAGCCAAATGGGTTTTGATGGACTCTGTGCACAATATCCCTTAGCAAACAAAAATTAATAAAGGAATTTATTCTACATCAATCTCTGGGAAAAAAAACCAAACCAAACCAACAAATAAAAAAACCCCAGCAAACCAACAAACAGAAAATAAATTAAACAAGACTGATGAATGAAAGAAATTTACAAGTTCCAAATGTTGAGGAAGCATCTGTTTGCAAAGGAAAGAAAAATCCTCTTCAGTTTCAGAATGTAGTGGGGATCCCTTTTCCATCACAATTTAGTTTTTCTTCAGAGATTGTGATTCACTAGAAAATCGACTTGGTACTTTTTTCATCATTGCCAGTTATAAAACAGTATTTTCCTAATGAACATGATCTACTATGAGATGAAGGCAGCAAAAGTTTTAGAAAAAAATGTTTTACTGAAGATAAAGTAGGAAGTAACAGTCTATGGAGAGTCCCAAAAATGGGGAGCTTTGGGGTAGAAATTTCCAAGGCAGACATTGCTGTCCCAATGTTACCCTCTCTAAAACCAGTGGGAAAATAGAGCGCTTTTTTTGAAATAATGTACTTTAATGAAAGGAAAGTTAATCCAGGGAGAAGTGTTTATGATAATTAAACCTTTTGTGTCAACTACCCCAAAACTTTTCAAGTTTAATAGTGCAGTAGTAGACGACCATCATCATTCCCAGAGCTTTTCTTTGTGATAATTATTTGCCCTGGTTTCTGCTGCCTGCCAGGTTAAACCACAACATTATTATAAATCTGTACCCTTCCCTTCAATGAGGATGAATTTTCTTCATCCTTCGCTTGCATATTCACTTTGAATTGGGGTGCATAAGCCTAGGCAGACACTTGGAAGAGGCATGACACATCAGATCCCCCGTTAATTTTGTTGCACAGAAAATATTTTAAATTGAAAACACTGAACTGAGTACTTTAACATGCAATTTGGTATCTCCCCTTACTCTTTTCACAATCCCTTTGAATTTCAGAAACAAACATTATTACTTGAACCCTGTAAGAAATTAATTTCCGTTGCAATACATGCTATTTCACTACTTCACTGATGTCAACCTGCCCTAATGCTGTCCCTCGTATCTACAGCCAAGTGAGACATCCCCCAGACATAGCTACCTGGGCTGGGTAAAGCACCATTGCTCACGTGCCATCTGCTACTTCACCGGAGGATTCCTGCACAGCACCACTTTGTGATTATTTAGCCTTCGTACAATACCAGCAAATCAGAAATCATGCACTAGGAGGGAAGTACTGCTCTTATTCCCTTTTTACAAGCAGAGAAAGATGATAATAATTTGCAGAAGTGCTCATAACTATTATTATTTATTATTTTCACTGTGATAGCATCTATGAACAGCTTGTGGCAGAGCTGAAAACAGAATCTAGCTCTTGTGAGCTTACCAGTCAAGTGCCAAAACCACAAGTCCTTCCTTCCTCCCACACTGCATGTATTTGTAAAGAATTATGCTTTTTTAAAAAAAAATTTGTAACTGTTACAGCACTGTTAACCCCCCCACATCACCCTCCACAATATTCTGATGTGTATTTGGTTTAGGAAATTAGTTTTTAAGGACATTTTCATTATATTTTTTTTCCTCTAGATCAATTTAATGTTTTCTCCTTTGAAAAGGCCATGAATGCAGGAAAATAAATTACCACAACACACTTGCACATTCAAAGCAATTACTCATATGCCCATATTCGCACATTCATATGCACGTAGTCACAAAACTCAACTTGCAGAAAACATTGATTTCCAGGGTACTCTCGGCTGGTGACTGATCAAACACAGAAAGCATTTAAGCTCTCTCACAGACTACAAACACAAGTAAGAGGAAGTGAGGAAAAAAAAGGAACTAGCAAAGTTTCAAACAATGGAGTCAAATAAAAAAGTCTTTGTACAGTTTTTTTTTTTACCATGATAACAACAAAATGTACATCTTTTAATTTTTATTCCTGTAGAAGCACAGGTTACTGTGGATCCTGCTTCCAAAGTCAGAGTGGGAAAAAAGGGCAGGAAAAGGGTTAAGTGAGCCAGGATAGGAGGAGTCCTTTAGAGCCTGTTAAAATATGTAAATAACTTTTCTACTGAATGTGACTCTGATTAAACAAAGCCATTATTATTAGCTTTTAAAAACTGTATGTCTGAAATATACCCAGCAATTTGCCAAGTAACGATGCTGAGACACTTGTTTCCTATTCTTCTCACTTTCATCTTAGTTTTCCCCTCTTCACTATGCTCTTCTCGTTCTTAACTTTGGACACCATACTGATTAACCCAGCGGAGCCCAGGTCCATGACTTGTCTTCTGGAGGCTACTGCAACATGAAGTGCATATATATAGCAATAATAGCAGTCTCCAGAGACTTCCCACTGGGCATGGTGCTTATTATCATGACTAGTCTCATTGAAGTCAATGACACTGCTTTCTTCCAGAAGTAGTTACAGTGCAGTTAATGGCACTCTTTGTAGTGTCAACACCACACCCTATGAAAGTGTTTAAAACATCAGGACTTTATAAGCTATTCTGGCCAGGTAATCTGTCTTTATTTGTCATACTGAGCATCACATGTGATTATGACATGATGTATTACAAATTAGAAATGCAGTAACTTCAGCTGTTAGGTGTAGGTTTTTTCACTTTTATAGTTGTTTCAATCTTCATAGAAACATAGCAGTTATGTTAGAATTAGGACTCTAAATGCCTTTTTCTCTAACTTATCTATGTGTGCCTAAATCTTGTGAATATTTTTCAGTCAGACTATAGTTTGGACGACCATAATAGGACTCCTGGATACAGTCAATTCTTCAAGCATTGTGCTACTTGATTCAGAAATTCTAAAGATTTATCCATCTTTGAAATCAAGGAGAAAAAAAATATTTTGACATCCCTTAGTAAAAGAGAAACTCTCAGCAGGGCTTTTTCATCCATGTAGATGTGAAGAACACACTGGAGCTGCAATTATGCCCTAAGTGACCTCAGTCACTCAGTGTTTTTCTCGACCACTATGTGGTTCCCTTTTTTTTTGTAGGGAGAGGTGGGTGGTGGGGAAAAAAGAGCTGAGTTCTGATAGGACTGAGTGTTTGGCAAAGCAGCATGTTTGTTTCGGAAGGACTCCCTTGCACAAATATGAGTGATTTACAGTAAGGTGTGGTGGCCAAAAAGATTAATGAAGAAGCCAGCAACTCTCCTTCCTTCAGCAATTTCAGTGAGAATTGAACTACCCTGTATGCTGGGAGAGTATTTCTTCAAGGTAGTAAAGCAGGATATGACATAGATTTAGCCAGATGGAAGAGCCACCTACACAGGTCTTCCTATTAAAGGAATTGACATTCTGGAGTAATGGAGGACATTGTGTTCTTGTATGTGTGTGTTTGAAGTTGAAAGTGCTTCAACCTGTGTGTATACAACAGTGTTATAGACATTTAGGAATATCTTTTCAGGTGCTTAGAGGTTCCAAAATGCTGCAATGAGAGGAAAAGGAAAATAGATAGAATGGCAGGTAAAATGGTGAAGGGAGGTAAAATTGGATAGGGTGGGTCCAGAGAACAAGACAAGTACACTAAATTATTCAAGTGACTGAAACTATACCCCTGTAATAAAGCTCAAAAATAAAAATTGCACAAAATGATCATACATTCCTGATAGAAATTTTTCTCTTTCATTAAAAAACAACAAAAAGTAGCTCAACCCATGCAGATCCAGTGAGAAAAACAAAGCAAAATAGAAAAACTTTTGTTTCGATTGATTTAGGTTTGCTTAGAAGTATTTTGTGCCTTTTCTGAGGTTCAGTTGTAGCAAATCCTAAGTTTCTGAAAAGCAGGGAATGCATGGGCAGATCTCTCAGTTTAAATTTTTGAAACCTGGGGAAATCAAGTTTTAATTTGCCTCCATCTGTCCTACTCTCAAACACTTAGCTGCATAGGAAGATCATCACATCAACAATTTTTGAAAAACAAATATTTACAGTGCCTTCATCCTTCTGCAGATGACTCAGTCTAACACTCTTCTTTCACTTACCAGTCTGTAAACCCACAGACCACATATATCTCCTATCTGGCTGCTGACGATCTCAGTACCCTACCACTAACGTCATGTACACATGACAGTGCAGAAATGAGGTCTACAGGCTCTTCCCAGGTGCTTCAGTATATTTTTCCTTTGATCATGAAAGCAGCAGTCACTGACAGGGATTCACATACACACCCAGAAAGACACAACGGCTCCCCAGACATCTCTTACCACAGTCACTGTCCCCCCTGCTCCATCCTATCCTTCTGTTTCTGTACGTACACCTCATACACTGAAGGAAGCAGAAAAGCCCAGGGGCAATCCCCAGCAGCTATGTACGACTTCCAGAGAGCACAATTAGGCTGCAGAGACATTTCATTTAACTCTTTGCTTTCCAGTTTTCCAAAGTCTGAATTTTCCTGTGTCCTTGTTGTGAAGTGACACAGAAGGCATTTTCTTAATTAATAAACCACTGTTTGTCTTTCAGTAAGTGTATTAAATATTCCAGGGAGTGACTTTGTAGTGGGTGTATTCATCAGCACATTTCAAGTCATCACTGCAGAGCATGTGCAGAAAGCAAAACATCACATTCAAAACTCGGAGTATTTACCGCATGAGACTGATTTTGAGTGTTGGGATAATTTGATTACTGTGTATTTTCAATGAAAATAGTTCCAGAATCTTGGTGGTGCTTATAAAAGTACTTCTAGTGTGTATACAAATGAAGCATCTATTCAGAGTTTGAGTGATAAAGACGTGTAAGAGAAAGCAACTATCTCTTTTCAGGCATAAGGTGCAAATAGAGCAATAGATAAAATAGCTGAAGTAAACAGGAATTAAATATTTGTTGTGGAGAGCTGGGGCTTGTATTGTGTGATAGAAAAATGCAAAGATGTGTTGTATAGCACAGCCAGTATTTTTAATGATCCTTCATGGAACTGTAATGGCATATCTTGCACGAGGTACTTGAAGATCAATTAATAGTTAGGATGAAAGGGCCAAGAATCCGCTCCGTCTTACTGCCCTGAGGCTTTGAGTTCAGCGAAGAAACACAAGCCTTGCCAGTAAACTTATCATCCAGAGCTTTGCAGCTGGCAGTCTGTGGAAAGCTTGATTTAAAAGCTAAGTCTCAAGGTGTGCTCTCAAGCTCCCAGTATGTTCAAAATAGGACCAGGTTCAGGTTTAGACATGCCGTCAGCAGGCAAAGGACTGGGCCTGCTCCTGAGGATGCCTAGGAGCTTCTCTTGGCACATTTAAGTGTTAAGGAGCATAAAAGTTAGGAGGCATGTCTAGCCTTTGAGCCAGCTGGAATACACACTTGTCTCAGCAGCACATTACCTCCACAAACCACATATACACCGTTTCCAAATCAATAAAAAATAAATTCCTTTCAATCTCTTGTGGCAACACTTCCTAAGACATTTTACTGAGCAAAGTAGATAGTGCATTTAATACTTGATTAGTGACAAACCATTGTCAATGTTTAGGATAGCAGAGTAAGTGTATGTACAAGGTAACTGGAATGTCAGAAAGTAGGTCCTGAACTAAAATGATCCTGTAGATGTTGACTTTTGGGAGCAGTGGGCAGGGAAAGGCTGCTGTGCAGTAAGGCCGAATCTTCCTGGCAAGCCTCACAGCTGATTCCTACAGAAGGTAATACACTGCTCAGCTGTGCAGCACAAGTGGAAAGCTGTGAGCACTCAAAGCAAACAAATTCCAAAACTCTGCAATACCTACGTGTCTGTAAGGAAGAGGTAATTTCAAAACAAAAGTTTATCTCTGCTGTAAATACTAGGCACTTAGATACTGCCATGAAATGATAGCTGTTTGAGCCCACCAATGTGCGTTTACATGCAGTGGAGAGCAAATATATACGGCCAACCTGAACTATTCAATGTAGCACATACTTAAATTTTAAGAGAAAATGCAATAAAAACCCCCATGGTAGTTATTTTGCTAAGCTCATGACTCTCCTTATAATTGTTATGCCCATGTAAAACATTCAAACTAGACTTCTAAAAGTGTAAAAGGCAGCCTAATCTGACTGAAAACAACAGTTGACGGTGGGCAGATTGCATTTGCATACCAGAGAATGATCCTCTTTTCCAGACTATTTTGTTCTTCTGGACAGGGTGCCACAAATGATAGGTATAACTGTTAGTTTAAACAAAGCTCAGTTTAAATTCAGATGCTGAATGTGCAACCACACTGTGTATCAGTGTACATGTAGGGGGCACAGTCAGAGGATTCTTTCCAGTCCTTGCATTTGAACTTGATGGAAAACTCCATCCTTACTTAAAGGTTACCTTAAGGAGACACTAATCTCCGTGACTGGGTAATTATGACATTTTGTATATCTCTAATAAAATCATGTGTCTTTATTTTCAGCTTTAAAAGGAAAGTATTAAAGAGCCTTGGCCACAGAAAGCTTTTTATGAATATGACCCTTTGTCCAAGGTAACTATTGCACCAGGGAGTACAGTGGCATACCTGTTGCTTAATTTTAGAAGGAAAAAAGGTTTTAAATTTCACAGCAAGAGAAAATATTAATATCTTTACAGGGAATAGTTTCTGAAAATAACTGCTAGTGGAAAAAAAACACACAAGCACCTGGGGATAGTACCTAACATTCCAGGTGCATTTTTAGTTGAATACTTTAATTTTTCGTCCCAACGTACCTATTCTCATAAAAAACAGATCTCTGTTTTCTTTTTAAAATTGTGTCATTACTGTTTTTACAGTCTTTCCAGTTTAAAAACAATACAGAAACTACCTGGCATTTCATTAATTTATGAAAGATGTATGGACAGGAAAAAGTAATTATTGGAATACATCCATTTTCTAAGGCCAGATGAATGCTTTAAAACACAGATATCATAATAAATAACACAGAACAAGTGTAAAATATGCATGGTGGAAGACAATAAAATGTTAGTATTAATAGGAATCAGTTCCCAGTTGCAACCGTTTTCTAAGGAGTATGGTTAGAAGTTAAGCATTCTATATTCTTTGCTTATGTCAAATTTGCCTCACAGCAGATATTATCCCACACAAAAACTCTAGCAATAACACCTTGAGATCTCCAGGGATCATATTACCCTCTTGAAAACATTTTGGGGTTTTGCAAAAAAAAAGAAAAGAAAAAAAAGAAAAAATTGACTATCTCACTGAATTGAACCTCAAAGGCTTTGTTGATGTGTTAGTTGACCATGTGAATGTGGTTTCCATTTTAAAAACAAAACAAAACAAACAGACAAACAAACAAAAAAAAAAGACCCAAAACACAAAACCTAGATTAAAGCATGAACAAACTGTCCATTGAACTTTAATGTTTCTTTGTTGCTTTGATGGTTAGCAGATTTCTGCTTCATAGATTGCCTCCTCCCCATACATTCTAAAAGTGAAATGATACATTGTAATTTGAATGATAATTTTGTTTTGATGATTTAATTGATAACAGAGGAATAAAATCCCTGTTTTTCTCTGACATGCAGATGATATAGCTACATTTCTTAGTAAACATCTGTATATAATTAAGGGATATTGCATTAAAACTGTTTCTTCCTTACCTTTACCCTGGGGTTTTCTTGAGACTTTGTAGGATAATCCCAGTTCAGGAAAGGAAAAGTTGCCTCTTGTCATTCAAGGATTCTTTATCATTACTTTTAGCAATTTAGGTGCCAACTAAAAGTTATCTGCCCAAATTGTTTTTAATGACGTCAAGACCAACCACAGCACACCCCCCCTTTTGTTACCTTTCCAAGAATCTTTGCAATCTCATCAGTTTATCTTAAAAAAGAAATCCTGTTAGCTGTATTTTAGTGCGCAAAGGGTTTGACCTGATGTGTGTATATATTTTTGCAATACCATGTGAAAGATGACACAAATATTCAGTAGGATCACTTCTAATCCAATTGTTTTATTGTGCAGTAATGTCATATTTTTTAAGAGTTGCACATCTTTGTATAGACATGTAAATCAAAAGCAGACCAAGGATTGTTCAAACCTGCTCTGCCTATGTTGCACACAGGCAGTTATTCATTCAGTTTATCAGCCATAAAAATAATTGCACTACACTCAAAACTGACTGACATCTTTTATATTTTTTAACACTAAAGTGCCCTGGTAAAAGAGAACATTGTAATACAAAACCCGGATTAGTAGAGAATCACTACTGTAAATTAGAGTGTTTGCAGAATAAAACAGAGCTGAAGAAGTTATAACTTTATATTAAAAGATATAATTAGAGTTTTGCTTCCCTTTCTTGCCTATAATTCCTTAGCAATATCCTAAGTAGAATGTCTATTCCCAGACCTGCAGAAAAGTCCAGGTGAGTGCTATTGTCCAAATTTACAAATTTTCTTTTTTAATTGAAAAGATTTCATTGATGCATGGATTTCTCTTTCACATGCGGCTATAATGACTGGTAACTTTTAGGGAATAAACAAATAGTTACAGGAGAGTGCAAAGATCTCTGTGTGTGTGTGTTTGCAGAATTCCTTCTAATCTGGTTCTCCTTTCTCCACCAGCAAAGGAGCAGTTACAAGGGAAATGCAGTCTACTGTCAATAGACTTGCAAAAATAACTTTAAAAAAGTTGGATGTCAGTAGAATAAATAGAGTATTTGACTTTATTTTGTGAGAATGTCGTTTGAAAATATTGCCCTTTGACATCAGTGATGCTGCTTTAGAAGTTTTTAAAGCATTTTCCCAGTATCTAAAAGCCAGGATAAATCTTGTTAAACTTCCTGTGTATGTTGTTTTTCTTTGCCATATTATATGTAATAGATCTTGAAACTTGCATTAGCTCACATGAAAGTCCCAAGGTTCTTGATCATCTGCTAGTTTTTCAGCAGGAATACTTCCAAGTTTTTTCAGTAGCAGTGGACTCCAAGAAACTCTCTGTGTTGCTGTTTGATGGCCATTCCAGGAGTCAAAACCATCATCAAGACTAGACAGTGATCTTGGCAGTATGGGCTCAGACATGCTGGAGGGTACCCTTAAGAGCACATGGGACCCTGCGTGTCCAAGCAGGCTAGGTAGATTAATTCCCTACCAAGTATGCCCAGATAAATAGCCTACAGGTTGATTGAGAAGCCGTCTGTCTTGAGAGGCAGCCAAAGGCAGAGGATCTTAAATAACAGTGTAGTGCACCTCTGCTCAGGGTGCTCAAGAGACTACTCCGTCTGGACCATTTTACCATACCATAAGTTTCTTATGAATTACTATATGATATCAGTTTTCACTTTTTTTTTTTTTTTAATTTCACACAGAAAATCCAGTAGAAGAGAGGAGTACATGAGGTTTATGCAAGAAAAGAAGAGCCTACTCATCAATCCTTATCTTTGATTCCCCTGTCTGGACTCCATGTACTTGACAATAGGTCAATAGCATTGACCATCTCAGCTCAGGAAAGGGTCCTAAATGTGTAGCACCAAGGAGTTACATTAATAACCACCACTTAACTTAGTCTTGTTCCCTCAGGCCAACTGCATGATTACTGACAGACGTTTTTGCACGGTGCCTGTTGGCATCTATATCTGGCCTATGAATAAACAGAGAACTTCAGTTTCCAGCACTGACAGTCCCTCATTCCTTGAGAAGCTTGTTTATTTATCACCTCATTAAACTAAAGAAAATGAGCAAAATATAAACAAATCAAAGTTTTAGGGTATCACAAGGGTGGTCTTCTATTGCTATATAAAGAAAATGCTGCAGAAAGAGGTAAGCTTTGAACATGTAATAGGCAGAACTCTTCTCTAGCCCAATTTACCTTATTCTTGTTGCTACTATTATCAATCTAAATTTAGAGAAATATGACAAGATGAAAAAGGAAATTATATAAACAAGGATTTTGACTTAAAAAAAGACACACTCTCCTTCAGTAAGTGCACATGTAGTTCAGTATTTCTCTTGGCAAAGTTTAGGCATGTCTCTAGTTAACAAATGTATTCTGCTCTCAGCCCTTTTCAAGAATTATATTTGATGCTCGATGCCAAATAACTTCTTTAACTATTAATAAATAACTCACAGGTATCTTAGTGTGCGCTTGAGGAATTATGCTAATACTTTCTATGCTGGAGACAAGGGAAATTCCCCCCATGAAATTTCTACTTTTGCTGGCAGGTTCTCTAGGCTCTGCTTTAAGAATAGGTTCATTCTCGCTAAGACAGCCATCTAATCTCATGGAAAATCTGATCACCACCTATCTGCTTCTTGCTGATGCTGCTGAGAAAATTCCTGTTGACTCTGGAATGGGAGAGATTATGGATCTATCAGTTTTAGAGTCTGGTCTAGCTACATTTCGTCAGCTTCATGGTAATGAGTCTTTGCAATTTGAAAAGAACAGAATAGTCACTACCATGTGAACCAAATTACACTATATATTACATGCTACCTAACTAACAATAAAATATTTTATAGGTAAAAAAGAGCATTAAGTGACACAGTGATTTTTCATGTGGCTTGCAGAGAAGAAAGAATCTCTAAGGCATACTTAGATAAATTATACCCCAAATCTCAAGGTGTGTCTCTTATTCAGAACATTATTTTTAGTGGAATAAATTTTTTACCATGTTTTTTTGAATCTATTTCAAGCTAGTCCCTTGTAAGAGTACTTTGTTAATGCCACAGAGATTTAAATGCCTGTTATCTCAATCACTTCTCCTAACACTGAAGGAATTAATCACTATCAAGTAATAGCAGTAAGTCCCTTTTCACATACTATTTGCTTCCTACCTTTCGTTAATACAATAGAAAATTTGTGGGGTAAATTTCATCTGAAGTTAAAGTTTGGAAAGAGAGTCTTTTAAAAGCAAATCTCCCCAGAAAGCAGCAGTTTTTAGGGTGTTTTGATTTTGGGAAAAAAAAAGAAAAAAACAACCTGTTTCTTGATCACCACTTTCACTGTTAATATTCATTGTTAAAATCTCACAGAGGAAGAGAGAGGAACTCGCAAAGAGAGTTGCTGGAAGAAGGAAAGCCTGAAAATCCAGATGACCCTTTTGTCTCTACTTTTATTTTGAAGATCTGGTGCCTAGAAACCTTCTTCTCATTTCAAGCATCATTTTATATTTTCCTCATTGTTAAAGTATTTATTTTTCCGTATGGATTTTCTCCCAAGAGATCTTAGACAACAGTGTCTCAGCTTGCAGTTTTGGCTCTTATGGCCCATGGGAATTTCAGCCCTCAATTCCAGAGAGTGCTTTAACCAGGAAGGGGAAAGTTCTGGATGAATTTGCCTATTTCTTTCCCATGTAACAGCTTGACAACCTTGCCTCTGAGAATTGTCTGCTGGAGTCCGTTTCATCAGTGTTCTGGAAGGGATGATCAAATGAACAGACTATTATGCACACCACCTCCTTCTCTTCTTTGTAGACTGTTGTATAATGTTAGACAATTCCACTTTACTACTTTTATATATATTTAAAGCTTTTCCATCTGCAGTTTTTGTTCCATTGATGATGGTTGTTCTACCATGTTTTTATTACTTGCAATAGCACCTAATTTCACATGCTTACTTAAGAGATCAAACATTTTTCTTTTTTCAAGGCTTTGTGTTTTTTATACAATGACTGTTGCTGGTTTTTATTGCAATGGGCCATTCCATAGGTCCATTAGGCACCATTCTTACCTGGTGCTGCTCTCATCACTTCTGTTTTTCTTTCTTTCTCCCCTCCACCATTATTACTTTCCCTATACTTGCCTCTTCTGAAAATCAGATCTTCCGAGTTTCACCATTCCTAATTCCGAAGAAATGTTTGTCAACTTTGCCAGCCTGAGTCACAGAAATGTATGTGATGTCTATCCATGGAAAAGAATAAAAATCCATTCATAAGCTTTCCCATATAGGCATCTCAATAACCCAACATTAAAAGAGTTTTGTGTTAGCTTCAGCTTTTGAGGTCTGTCATGATTTGTCTTCGTCAGAATGTACTCAATGGTAATAAAGTCTGAAGATGGTTATCTTCTTGAATTGTAACTACCACATCTTTCTTTCACATCTGGCAACAATCTTTTAGCTAGTCACAAACATGGAAGGTCATTTTTTCTGTCAAATTGTCTGATTGTTAAATGTCTGGAGTAAGGTTGAGTTGGAGTTGTTGAGTGAGGTTTGCTTGCAGTCCTAGGTTAGGGACAAGTTGCAGAAAAAATACTGATGTATTTTCATTTTCCACAGGAACAACTGCAGAGAACCTTTCATGTCTCAGCCTGATTGGCTGTTCATATTTACAGTTATTCAACAATCAATAAAATTAAATGTGAATTTTTCTGACTGTTTTATCTAGGCTGGTCACTAATGAGAGAAAAGAATGCAAGAGATATTTGCTCACTGCTGGATATAGTAAAGATCAACTTTGTGAGGGACATTGGCAATTACAGAGTTTTTCCTCCTTTCCCTTTTCATTTGGACAAGGTCCGCATCTATCCATGTTTGAATTACATTTAATCATTAGATGTGCTTCTCTACTTGACTGTTGAGAGTACAAGGAAAACTCATTTTGTATTTCATAATGAGAGGATGTAAAATTGCTTTTGGTTCTAACTACCCCTGAGATCTGTATTGACTCATTAAGTCTCAAGGCACAAATGTACTGAAAATCAAAAAGTGAGGGATTTGTAAATGGGAGGGTAGAGGTATCGGTTCAGTTTTGTCCATAAAAAATGACCCAACTTCTTACAAAATGTTTCTAGAGGTCTGTAGCAATGTTAAGCGAGACATGTCTGCCAAAAAACAGTTTTTTGACAAAACAAATCTTGATGTCTCACATGCAGGACAGTCCATCCACTTGGGAGTTACTTTGTCCATTCTTCAATAATTAGTAAAGCTTTGCTCTTGTACTGCTTACATTTTAGTGTATTTTGAGTCTCAAATATATTGTAACTAAGGAAGAACTGTCCACCTCTTCTGGCAAACCCTATCTGCTTTACTTGGGGTGTTTTTATCCTGACTACAGTAGAAGAATAATTAAGAGGACTGAAATACTAATTACACTTTGTCATCATCACATTTGTATCCAGTGCATTTCCTAGGGAACTCAGAAACTTAAGGCAATGTGAATAAAAGGAATAGCAAATGTATAAATAACAGCAAAATCTGTAATTTTAAAGGGGTAGTATTCTAAAAGGACTCCTTGGTGGTCAAGATGTCAAAAACAAGACCAATGGTCAGATGCCATGGGCAGAGAAATGCTGCATCCTGCCAGCACTTTACCCTGCAACAACATCTTATTCCTTTCATACGATAGGGCAGTCAGTGCTGATCAGATCAGTGTTAAATCCTACAGGTTTCTTCTGCAAGCCTTCTGTACCTGTCACATTAGGGGATAAATCACGTGAACAGAGCTAATCATAACTACTAAGGGAGTTATGATGCCACATTTCAGAGGATTTCAGGGGGCTGCAAAAGACTCTCAGTGAATGCAGATACACTGAGAGAAAGGCACACTAAACAAAGAAATATCCACAGCAAATAAGGAAGGAGAAATTACCAGTAATTCCAAATTTCTAAAATAGTGGGCTTCTTGCTAAATCTGCATTCAGCCAACTCTTGATGATGTAGACTCTACTGAATGCTTCACTGCTAATAAGGTTATATATTACTTGCAGTTTTATTGTTGTCAGATTTGGCATAGCTCTGCATCAAACTCAGTTTGTGATGTTTTTGCTGACTGCTTTTGGCACTTGTATAGGTTATGATCCTGCATGGATGTAGGTGCTAGACATCTGGAGTCTGGTTACTTAAGGCAGCCTTATTTTCTTGAGTTATTTTTCCAATCTAAAAGACATGAAATAATGAAGTAGATTGTACTATAGTGGAAGAAAAGTTATCTCCCTCATCAGCTGCAACGAGAAAGGCAGATGTGGTGACTACCCTTGATTTTGTTGACTTCGTGGAATGTGCGAAGTTGGGGAAGGATGCTCTGGGAATAGTGGGAAGTATACAGAAAGCAGAATATTGCTGTTAATAATAATAATTATATCTCATGAAAAGAAACTTAATGATGGGGTTAGATATTTCTTTGATATAATTTTCAGTTAGAGGAAGATGCACAGACTCCAATTTCATTGGTATTAGGAGAGATGGAAAGATCACGAACACTTGCTCATAGTACCCTCTATTTCCAGAAAATGCCCATGATCTTTGGCTACTACATATTGCCAGAATCAGGCTTTAACCATCATCTATTTTCATGTGACATCTTCTTTGTCCAGTGCTATTAAGCCTCTTGTTGCTTTTTCTCCACAGAAGATGTACAAGTACCTTTTAGATCATATAGTCTACAAACAGGTTTGCATCTGCTCAAGGTCCTTGGGTGGCATTCTTCATAACTGATCATGTAATATGTCATTCATCTGGCATGAATGAAATGTAACTACTGAAGACAGGAGCCTGAACAAGCCTATGTGATTGCTCAGCCTCCAGCCTAATACTCTGATTCCGTGCTACATGATATGATAACAATTCGCCTTATTCATATATGACTTCATCACCTATTCCAGAGCACCTGCTGGCCTTCCAAATGTTATCATGAGTATAAAAAAATGCTTAATACTCCCACTCCAAGCCATCTGTTTCTGAATAGGTTTGGTTTTAGCCAGACTTCTGAAAGATATAGCTCTTTGATGAAGATTGATTAGCTTCACCAGAATCCACATAACTTGCCCCCTTGGAGAAATAACTCTTCCCTGCTTAGACAGTCCACGATAGAGTGAGTTCTATGATAACCATCTACTTAACACTAAGTTTTATAATAACTGCAGCTTGTAGGGAGGTATTTGCCTTGTCGAAGTAAGCTACTGGCAGTATCAAATGTATTTCTACTTGGGTTTAAACACTTTTAAACTGTTATCATTCAATGTATATGCAAGTCATTTTGCAATATTTTCAATTAGTAGAAATAGCATCAGTAATTTTATTCCCATTTTTCAAATATTGAACTTTTCATAGGTCAACAAGGAAAGACACTTAAATATTCTCTGTCAAAACTTCTCCAGCTTTCTTCTGGTTTTCTGTAAGTTATTTCTTTTTCCTCCATAGATTCACAGTTTGCATTATCTATCAGACTGACGAAAAAGAATATGCTCTAGCATTAAATCTCTCTTCTTCTAGACTCTGCTGGATGAGTCTAATCTTCCAAGAGAAATTTTAACTACTTCAGCCTAAATTGCAAGTGAGTTTGAGGGATGTAGATTATAGATTAATTCATCAAAAAGGCAGTCCTAAGTAATACATAACGGAAGATTATTAGAAGGTGTGATCTCAGCCACTTATCTTTTGAATTTACATTGAGCGATGAAAAAAGAAAGGATGTCAACCTATGTGGCAATTCAAGCGAAATCCTCTTTAGTCCAATACCATTTTAATATAAAAAATAGCTTTTTAAAGGTAAACCTCTTGATTTTTATTTTAAGAAAACCAAATTAATTGAAAGGTAGCCAAAAAAATCTCATGACATTGCTCAGTTTCATTTATCTTGATACTGGAAGTATCATATCATATAATCTTGCAGTTATGAACCTCTCATATGATGGAGAAAGTTTCTGGACTTCCAGAAAATAACATAGTTGGGAGTAAGCTGCTATTGAATTAATTAAGTTTTGCTCAGATGTCTAAATGATCATGTGAGGAAGAGCAATAATGAAAGAGGTGGATCAGAAAAATTATCTCAGTATTTGCTGACCGAGTGGCGTCTGGTAAAAAGTACCTGATTTGGATCAGAAAATCATAGGGGAAGTTCTTGCTGAAAGATCATTGCAGAGTGTATACGAGAAATATGTAAAATAAGTTGAATTAGTAAAATATTAGAGAGATGGAAAAACTCCTGAACAAAATTTTTTTCCTCAGAAAATGTGAGTTTGTCAACACGTGTTGCCTTCAACAAATATTTAATCCTCATAGGTTTTTATTGGCAACTTTTTGAACAGCTTAGTTTCGTGACAGCTCACTCTCTAAATCCTTAGCAGTTTGCCTGGAAGACTGCTTGTCATAAGTATTGTTTCTGAATTTTGCTAGCTTACAGGTTAATTGGTCTCTTGAATTTCTACTAACGAGAACTGAACTGTAGGTTATGACCAGGCAGGTTGTCGACTCCTGACTCCTGACTCTGTTGTGAAATACACGAGATATGAATACAATGGCAGTGGACCTATCTGTCTTTCTTGTCTCACTAAAATGGGCAGAGAGTGTGACTTTCTGGTTCTGATTCTGATACTGAAGATATTTCACAGAACTGAACTACTTTTTCTATTGTACCAGGTCAAGTATTCTTCTAAACAGGAACACCTGCACTAGTATATCTGGCTGGAATTCCTAACTGGTTCAATGGTTACAAAAATAAACTAGGTTTTCAGTGGTTTCAATCAGATGCCAGGTTCTTCTCATATAACGTTGAATGTTGGATAACAAACAGTATTAATAGTAAATGTAAACTTATCTTCTGAATTACAAATTACTGATGAAATTCAACTACAAGACATTTATTCCTCTTTTGCTCTGTCTTCAGTGGCAAAACAGTTAAAATTCACACGTTTTTCAGACTTGAGCCTAAGAAGAAACAGGTGACAGGCAATATTGTTGACCTAAAGCTGACTGTATCATGACAGTTCTGGAGTCCTACATTCTCTAATTACTGAAAGAAAAGCTACAGAATCAGATTCAGTTGAAGTGTCTTTCTCTTGAGTGCCAGTATCCCAATAGACTCTTTTCTAACATGGAACATTTATAAATCACCTACATACTGGTTGACTAGACCAAGAATTCTCTTGTGTGAAGTATCTTCAGAGTTTCTTTCTTCTGGATTATACTCTACTGTGCAAATGGAAAATAGGATCTGACCAGATAGGAAAAGTAGAATGACAGCAGTCACATAGAATTAAAGATTTGTATGTAGGCCAACACACTAATTACTAAAAGGTTTTTACTAAAATAATTTGTTAGCATTTTTTACACATTTGTATTCTGTTTGTAATATTGCAATATTCGTACAACATGACAATTCTTGAAGTGTAGTCTAAGTTGACCTAAGTGGCATAACCATTTCATGGAAGAGGCAGAGATGAATAAGAATGGAATGAGTAATATATGTTGGGTATTTGGGTTTTTTTTTTTGTTTTTTTTTTGAAGTTGGGGGGTTGTTTTGGGGTTTTGTTTGTTTGTTTGGTTTTTTTGTGTTTTGATTTGATTGCTTTTTTCCTTTATTCAATTTTAAAACTTTGTGAATTAGACATTGCTTATCATTTTCCTAGTCTGTGAAATTCACATGTTTCTACACCTTGTTTCAAAAGTAACATCTTTTGTCTGCTAAATGTGCCTCTTTTGCTCCAGACTTTCATTCTTTCTATAGCATAGGAATTTTACGTACCAATTAGATGTTTTCAACTTTGAGCTCTCATTGACCTTGCTGATAAGATACTCATACTTCACAGGAATAATGATGTGATCCCTGAGTTCAAAATTTTAGTATCCATTTTATCATTTAAATCTGAAAGAGAAAAAAACTCTACAAATCTGATTATGGCAATAATGTGTTATATACAGGGACTTTTCAGGTAGTTGCATTGCTTACCTGTAATTACTCATGGTTTCTGAACTTAGAAAAGACCAATTGCTTCTGAAAAGAACTCAAGATTTTAAGAACAAAATGGGAATTTTAAAAGCTACTTTTCAGTTATAGTAAAAATAATCTATTATTGGTGTATTAATATTTCAGATTATGGTTTTCAGCTTGGAGATTGTGGTTCCTAAGAATGTCCGGGGGATCTCTGTCAAAGGATAAATGTTTCTGTATAGAGACCTTCTTCCTAATGAATAGTGATTTACAAACAGACCGTCCACATAGTTTTTTACCTCTATCTTGATCAAAAATTGTAACCAGCATTTCCAGCATTTTGGTCTCCTTTGATACTAACTGTTCATTCCCAAGCCTATGATGACCTCCTTCATCAGGCTGAACAGTTTTTTGGGGGGAAATTGCTGAAAATTTTATTTCCCTCTGACTTGGATTTATTTTAGCCTGACCATTTCCATGATCTTGTTCACAGTGTGGATGTAAAAATTCCTCAGTTGGTCCATTTTTAGATCAAAGAGCTGGTGACAACAAATAATTTCAGTTCTTGGGTGAGGATTTTCACTGCAGTCTACAGATTAGATGTTCTCCTCTCTCTCAATATGATTTTCAAGCCCCAGCAAAACCCATGTTGAAGTCACAGATTAAAGCTGGAAGAAACTTGTCCTTAGCCTGACCTCTGTACTTATATCAGTGTGTAATATTCACATTATAATATACAGTATGCTATACTTTCTTTGAAGAAAAGGGAAGAGCAGATAGACTAGAAACCAGATACAAACAAGTTAAGCCACCAGGTGTGTACAACTACGACTAAAAATATATACGTTTTCTGTCCACTAACCATTTCACTTTTCCACTAGAGGACTCTATTTTTTTTCAGGTGTTGTCCCATTTTCCCATTTTTTAATCTGTTCTATAGATGCTTTTAGAATACTTTCCAATTTATAAATACATGTTTTAAGTTATGAATAAATGTATTGGACATGTTTCAAGCTGGAATAATGCCTGATAGCTTAGCAATATAGTAATAAAGGAAAGGAAATACTTTGCCTTATTATAAGTAATAATTTTATTATAACAGAGTTCACTGTCAAAGAAAGAAATAGGTTCTTCTGCTCTAAGCTCTATACTCTTCCCAAAAGGAGGATGCTCCTGCAGCCCATATATGTTCTTTATTCCGGTATGAATGTCTTTATAATTTTGAATGTATGAAAAGCCAAATTTTTAATTTGTACCCAATTTAGTGAGCCAATGAAATTACACAGTATAGTCTCATTCCCTTCTCTGTGTTACAGTTTTATGTAATTTCTGTTCAACACAGTGAAGTGTTACTTGTGTATTATAAAGCACCTTTGACTGTATTTTAACTTTTCTGGATACTCCGTATTAGTCCTTCTGGTTTTGTTACCAATTGCCTACTCAATCCCTTTTCCCCATTTTACTCTCTATATATTGATCAGTTTATGTGCATAGACACACACACAGACACACAAATATTGTATACATGGGCATTTTTAAGAATGGATTTAATTTCCTTTCTAAGTCAAGTTGGCTTATTACCAGAGCTGTTGTCCTTCTTTATTGATTGTGGCTTTTGGACATCTAGTAAAATATTCTGAAACAGTTCCTAATTATTCATATTTTTCTATTTAAATTCTTTCTCCCAATAGATTTGGCTTTATTCATTCTCATCTTTGGAAAACTGACTCCTTTAAAGCTCCAAGTAATTCAGTAGCTGCCATAAAAATTCTGAAACAAAGCCCAAGGAAAGTTTCTGACCTCCCTTTGGTTCAATTCCAGAAAGAATATGAAAGGGGGGATGATGCACAATCTTGATTAAAATTAATAAGTCTCTGAAAGAGAAACACTAACTTTTAGGGCTCACAGTAGATTTTCATTGTCGGGAAGCTTGGCAAGCATTGAAAATCCTTGTAGCTGATAATGCTGGGTATCTCATGAGCAGTACTATTGAAACGGAAAGTGTTGATATCTTGGAGAAGTGGACTGTGGAATGGTTGTCTGTGACAATAATGTGAACTCTCCAGTTTTTAATCTCGTCACTTGTGCACCTCTTTATGACTGAGAAATGCCTATATTACTGTTATCAGAACAAAGATATCAGTTTGGTTGTTACTCTTCTACATTGCGGTTCTGTCATGGTTTAATGCCAGCCAACAACCAAGCACTATGCAGCTGCTTGTGCTCTCTCACACCAGTGGGATTGGGGATGGAATCGAAAGGGTAAAAGATAGAAAACTCATGGATTGAGCCAAAGAAAATTTCATAGGAAAAGCAAATGCAGCACACACAAGCGAAGCAAAACAAGGAGTTAAATTACTTCCCATGGGCTGGCGGGTGTTCAACCATCTCCAGGACAACAGAGCTCCATCACATGTAACAATGACCTTGGAACACAAACACCACCATTACAAATGCCCCCTTTTCTCTCTCTCCCCCCTCTCCCCCCAGCTTTGTATCCTCAGCGTGATGTCATATGGACTG
The DNA here is from genome assembly GCA_035583185.1 of Anabacerthia variegaticeps. Lineage (NCBI taxonomy): Eukaryota > Metazoa > Chordata > Aves > Passeriformes > Furnariidae > Anabacerthia > Anabacerthia variegaticeps. The sequence continues at coordinate 136,221,497 of JAWWEW010000078.1, forward strand.
AAATATCCCATTTTTCACTTTTAGTCACCTGTTCCAGTTGTGTCTCCTCCCAACCTCCCATGTACCCTCAACTTTCCTGCCAGTGTGGCAGTACAAAAAGCAGAAAAAGCCTTCACTCTGTGTAAGGCCTGCTCATCAATAACAAAACAATCTTTATATCATCAACCCTGTGTTCAGCAACAATCCAAAGCACAGCTCCATATTAATCACTGTGAAGAAAATTACCTCAGTCAAATCCAGCACATTCCACCCCTTATTCCATACCATTTACATCGTGTCCAAATTCCACACTATTCACTACACTTTCTTACCCCCTTCCCCTTTTCTATATTACACAGATATTGTTTCCTTAGCCTACGGCCCTCTGCAAAATGCCAATAAAACATCCACAAAATGCCTGTTGAATTCATCTTGTCCATGACTTTGGGCTCCATCTGTTATGGTGGTCACTCGGAACAGGAGAGGTGGTGTGTTGTGTGGAGTTACCAGATGCCAAGGCCAGCTCAAGTCAGGTCACTGCTGCACTGCAACTGCTTCTTACAAGGCCTCTTCTCCACTGGTTTGGGTGGTTCCTGTTATAGCAATTTCTGTAACAAAGAATTCAAATAATGGCTTACAACAATTTAAAGGCACATCCATTACAATCTCCACCCCTTTTTTTTTTGAGGCAGTCTATCTGGTTTAACATTACAATAAACTCCTCCCCATGTCCCCAGCCTTGCTGCAGCAAGGAGTTCCTGTTAGAATCCACCATTAGTATAGTCCGTGTCATAGTCCTCCATGGGCTGCAGGGGGACAGCCGACTTCACCATGGTCTTCACCATGGGCTGCAAGGGAATCTTTACTTCCCCTGCTCCAGTGTGGAGTCCCACCCACAGGAAACAGTCCTCCCTGAGCTTGTGCAACACCAGCCTTTCCCACAGGCTGCAGTTCTTCAGAAACTGCTCCAACATGGGTGTCCTGTGAGGTCACAAGTCCTGCCAGCATGGACTTTTCACAGGGTCACCTCCTCCTTCAGGCATCCGTCTCCTCCAGCATGAGGTCCTTCATGGGCTGCAGGTGGATCTCTCCTTCATTGTGGAATCATTCACATGTCACAGTCCCTTCAACTCGAGCTCATACTCAAGTTCCAGCCTGTCCAGTACAGCAGAGTAGAAACAGAAGCAATATTCTTGCCACATGCCAGCCAGGGCACATCTCCATGGCTGTTATCAAAATGTTCCCAGGCACAATAAAGTAAGGTGATAAGTAGTATAGATCTACAGCAAAAAGCAAAACCAAAAAGCAGCCACTAACAAGCACAAGACTCTACAGTCAGGAAAGTGAGCCCCATGGCAAGCATAGGAGCCTGCTGATTACTAGTTAAACAGCACTAGCAGATAAAAATTCAATCTAGTCCATTCCAATCAGATCTGTCATTATCTTGAACCCTTCAAGCCCCACACTGGGCACCAAAAAGGACTGTTGTGATTTAACCACAGCCAGCAACCAAGCACCTCACAGCTGCTCACCCACTTCCCAACAGCAGGATTTGGGATGGATTCAGAAGGGTAAAAGCCAGAAAACTCATGGGCTGAGACGACGACAGTTTAATAGAGAAAGCAAAAGCATCACACACAAGCAAAGCAAAACAAGGAATCAATTCACTGCTTCCCATGGGTAGACAGGTCCTCATCCATCTACAAGAGATCAGGGCCCCATCACACAAAACCATTACTTGGGAAGATAAATGCCATCACTCCAAACCCTCTTCCCTTTTTCCCCCCTAGTCTGAAATATGCCTTTGATCACTTTGAGTCACCTGTCCCAGTTGTGTCTCCTCCCAACCTCCCGTGTACCCACAACCACCTTGCCAGCATGGCAGTATGAAAAGCAGAAAAGGCCTTGGCTCTGTGTCATCCCTGCTCAGCAGTAACAAAAAGATCTCTATATTATTAACCCTATGTTCAGCACAAATCCAAAACACAGCCCCATACTAGCAACTGTGAAGAAAATTACTCTACCTCAGCCAAAACCAGCACAGGTTCTAAGGGAGGATACTGTCCTTTAGCCTTAAAACCAGAAAGTGAAGTTATTTCATGTTGAGCAGTAGGTCTTGTTTTTCACAAAAACAACCTTAAAAACTCTAAGCACAAGCTGTGTTGGGTCATGAAATAAAAGCGTTCCTTAAGGTTGGAACTAAAGACTTGCTTTGAGAAGAAACATACTTCACTTTCTCAGCCTGTCATGTCAGTGTTGTATTGGATACAAGCATTCTGAAAAAAAAGATCATCAAATATGCACTTAGAAAAAAATAGCCAATAATGGGAACAAAAATAGGAAGTAAAATGTAATACGTCTGCACAGTAGCAAAGCCACTTCTTATTCTTCCATTGTCTGCTAAGTAATTATTAAAAGAACTGAAATCTTTCTCTGAAAATAATACCTTTTACAATTTAAATTACTGTTACCTGGGAGTTTTAACTGAACATACAAGTACAACAAAATACACTGTTGCTGTAGTCATTTCTATTAGCATAATGGAATGTTTTGTTGGACTTTTTCTATTTTAAAGACTTCTTTAAATAAATTCAAGACATTGTTATGAACCATGGTAAGAATAAGAAAGGTCATGCTCCTACAGCCAGATCTTCAGAATTCATTACACTTGTTTTGAGCACATCAGTGAGAACATTGTGGGGAAGTTGATAGCCTACTTGTCTTTCTTTGAAAGCCCTACTTCTATAATATTTACTCTAAGTGACTAGAGTAAAACTCGCATGTTGGATCACATGAAAACTTTTGCTCAGTGTAAAACAAATGCTTCTAGTTTTGTTTGTTTTTTTTTTCCTTGTGGGATTTTTGCACTTTAAATAGAAATTATGAAGAAAAATGTAAATTTCTGTTTAGACTAACTCTTTTATGTAGTTGAACAGTCAGATAAACAAAAGTTATTCAAGACATCCCAAACAGATTTTTCCTCAACTGTTCCTTGAACTACTGGCAATTGTCTCAATTCTTTATTTTATAGATTCTTTCTAATCTTCACTACTTTAGAATTTTAAGGGTCAGACCGAGAGTTAGAATTCTTTTCCTCATATTGTAAAATTTCATTTGGAAAGGCCAAACGAAACTACAACAATACACTCTGGGTGGGGGATCGGCTCCTCTACTTCCCCAGCCTCCCGGAGTCTGGACGGGATTGTGAAATCCCCACGTGGTCAGGAGTGAAGAGATGTAACAGTCCGAGGTTGAGTGGTCATAGAAAAGCATTTAATTACCTGTGCCCAAGGTATTTAAACCCTTCGTGCGGGGTTTGGGAGGTAGGATGTGATTGGGTAAGGGTGCAGGGGGAGTGGTGTGGTATGGGGGGGCATCGGGGCTAATA
>JAWWEW010000078.1:136224963-136246576 GCA_035583185.1 Anabacerthia variegaticeps
CTGTACATAAAAGACGCAGGTAATGTTGAATTATAAAGTCTCTGGTCCTTTGGAAGCTGTCACAGCGCTGGTCCTGTATCCAGGGGCTTCTTTTTCCACAATGTATGGTCTGGATAACCCTCTGTCTCTGTTTCACGTGTACTGTGGCAGAAGTCTTTCCCAACACACTCTGGAAGTATTGATGATAAAGGGAAAATTAAAATGTGTTTCCCTTACAACTGCTTCTTATAATTTTTCAAAAAATTGTATTAGTGGATCAATGTTGTATTTTTATTTCTGTTCAGACAGTGAGATCTCTATGTATACTTTACATCCTTCTCCCACTCTAACCACTGTTTCACTGTCTCTGTTCTGCCTGGGTCTCTGCTGTAAAATCTTTTTTGCAAGAAATGTTTTGCCAAATACTCCATGGTAATCTGTGGCAAATTAATCTTTAGTTGGCTCTTACTGTAGACAAAGTCAGGTTGTGAAAGTCTTATTTGTACCCAAATGTCACTATGATGTGAGTTGCTTCAGGATGGAGACCAAACTGAGTGCTCTTTCCAAGCTGCAGATCAGATGGACATGTTTTACAGCAACACAATGAGTCAAGTTTTTTGGAGCTATTCTGAAGTCTCCATTCCATCTCATTCAATTTTCAGCTGCCTCCACTTGTTTAGCCTCTTATCAGCTTACATATATCACAAGGATAAGACACTCCTTTAGCCAAGTTAATTACACTGTCTTCATCCCATGCAATCATGAGCAGGCCTGGTTATTTTAATCATCTTCACGCCTACTTTCCTATACACACTTTGCTTCCACGGTAGCCATTCTGAAATGTGTGAGCTGGACTCTTGCCTAGAAGTAAGCCGATCCCTGCATTACCCTGAAATGTTCTCATTGCATTTGCTTCTAATTGGGTAATGTGCTGCACTGTTTTCATATGATTTTGTTCCTTGCTATCAAACATTCCATGTTTTTTTCATGACATGATTTATAAGACTTCCTTGTCACCTGCATTCCTGCCAATTCTCCCAGAGATTCATCTCTAAATTGTTCTGTTTCTTCCAAAGTCTCACCATCATACTGCTGCTAATTGAATATTTGCATACCCTGTTCTTTCTGTCTGGAACTTCCAGCCCTTTTAACTCACTGGATGTCCCTTGCCAAACACTTTTAAAAGTCAGGCTGAAACTTTCTGCTTTGAATATTGCTTTTTGCGTTGATATGTAATCCCTTTCAAAATGTACAGGAGCCCAGAAATGTTTCCACATTCAGGTGATCAGAAGTGAGAGATAACAGCAGAGTTTCAGGCCAAATCAGATATAGAACGATCTGTGAACATGTCATTTCCTTGTAGAATTATACAACAGTGACAACCGCATGATAGTTAAGTCACATATGTTGACAAAAATTCAGGATGTCCTCCTAGTAAAAACAAATCCAGGAGGCCCTTCATGTTCCTAAGCAGGTTCAGTCCTGTTGCATGTACATGCACAAAAAGATATCTGAAGCAGCAACATGTTGGGTAGCTTAAATTGCTGGAAACTGGAAGTCTGCAATTTAGCAGCAGATAGGAATTGTCCGGGTCTCTAATTTCAAAGCAGTAAGTTGAAAAATTAAACGTTTTTATTCATGTAAATGCTTCATCATCAACAACAAGTTAAAGACAATCCTTATAATGAGTCCAAAGATGCAGTCTGATCTACTCTCATCCCTTTCTTTCATCACGTTTCCAACTCCTTCTGTTCCCCTCTAAGTCTTGCTGTGTCTTGCCACAGAATTTAGGTCCCGTCAATCTACCAGTGTTGTGCCAATATATAAATGACATTATCAGCTTAACATCAGAAGCTGCTATTAAGATATCAGTGTAATCTCCAAGATAGAATCAGTTTTAAAAGATGATCAGAATAGTACCTGTCTGTCAAATTATGAAAATAAGCCATGGCTGTGATTTTTTTGCCATATTAATATACTTCTACACCAGCCTTACTACTTACTTGATTTTCTAGTTTCTTCTTCCCTAGAGTTGCATTGCAGAATTTCTGGGAGCTTTAAAGAATAAGCAATGTTTGTGTTTACAAAGCAGAAGAATTTAGTAAATAAATTCTATCAATATATTGTTATGAATGGGAATGATTTATGTAGGCTGTTATTCAGCATTGGAAGAAAGCCTCTGCTGAAATGCAACAGTATATTAAAGGTTTAGCAAGAGATTAGCTGTGCAATAAGGACAGGGATTGGCTTCTAATTATCTAGAGATTTCATTGTTGGTGAAAGTGCCTTCATAACCACCACAGAGGGGACAAAAAAACATTGAAGCTCTATTCAGTCATCTGAATTACCTACCACACTGGCATATGCCATAGGTAACCCTTGTAAGCAGCAGGAGTTACACTAACATTAACAGAAAGTTGCTGCCTAATGCAAGATTTAATAAATAGAAAGAGATCTCAGATGCACTTACTCATTGCAAAAAACTTATGAAGATATACAACAGCGAATGGCAATGTCTGCCATTACCGCAACCATAGCTTACTTTACAGTTTTGCCTCTTTCAGAAGTTTATTTCACCTCCTGAAGCATCTTCCTTTGATTTTTCATTGTACTTGAGGAGAGCTTTGTGTCTTCCAACATTTCTTAAGCAGGAGATGTGCCCTGAAACTTTTCAGAAGTACAGCCACCTGCCAGTCCTGCAGGCAAGCACCAGTTTAACAGCTGCTGTCTGCATACTCTCTCAAGGAATTACAGGAGAAAAAGTCAGCTTTAAATTTAGGTGATGATGATAGAGTAAGGAAAAGAGGATGTTAATTGTGTAGACATGTAAATATTGAAAAGAGGTGGGTTTTTTTTTATTTGAGAAGGCAGATAACACAGACTATACATACGCTTTTATTACTCTATTTGCTCTGTTGATTGTGTCTCTTGTGTGATTTGGGGAAGGATGAAAGTTGTGAGTTCAATTCTTAGCACTAGATTTTAGAAAATAAATATTTAAACAAATTAGTGCAAGTTCAAACTAGCACCGTTTATTTTAATGTGTTCAGATCAGCCTTTCCAATACCTGATAGAGCACAACATAGAATGAGCTGTGACGGCAGAGATGCTCAGGGCCACAGTTATGGTTCAGAAGCAGAGCATCTGTTCAGAACTGCTGTGGTCAATCTGACTTTATGTTGTGCATGTATTCTGGAGCTTTCACTTCAAGCACAGAAAACATTTTCAGGAGAAGAATAACCTACAACATATAATGGAATAAAAAGGATAAGAAGTTTTATTTTGCATCTCTAAAACAAAAATCTTCACCTTAGTGAGTTCATAGGTGGGTCACAGCCAGAACATAAATTGAATGGCTGAAACAGAAATTGAGGGCCCAATACCGGATAATCTAATCCTGAAGTTCCGAATAAATGCAGGAAGGAATTATAACTGGTCTCTACTCACAAAGAGCTACTGAGCACACACAACATGCATTTCTGTTGTAGTTGCTTACATCAGATTTCATTCTGACCCCGTATTTAAGCTTTTACATGGCTTTAAATGCTTACTGCAAAGTCAGATCTTTGAGAAAGACATATGACTGGCAGAGAATAAATATTTTACATGGAATAATTACTTATTGCCTGAAGTCTTTGGCATGCTATCCAGCAGGAAAAAAAACCAAAACATTTTAATACATGCCAACCACACCTACAAAAGATAAGTACCATCACAAATCATACTCACTTATTCCAAGATTATCATTTGATAACCAGTCCAAATTGCTGTTGAGATAATAGCACATCTTTTGATGTTACTGGCAAAGCACAGGTAAAAATATTTCTGTGTTTGGCTTTCACCATTAGAGCTAAGATTTTACAAAACCTAACAACAAAACAAGAGCCAAAGCATAAGAGGAAGAATACTTTCTCATAGTAGCATAAATTAGGTACCCTTCAGCATACTTGTGAAAAATGCCACCTACCAGAAGTAGGCTATTAAGTGAAAAGTGTACAGACACACAACTTATTCTCCCTGGCAAACTTTAGAAACATTTGGTACAATCTATGTAATTTTAGCATAGCTTCCTTAGAGGAGTTTGGAAAAAACTACTTGCAGCAAATATAGTACGTTCTCCCAACAATGAGAGAAACTAAGTAACTTCTATTGGAAAAATTACAAACTGACTGTATCTTTGACTGCTCAGGTCCCCATCCATTCAAAGGTTGCTTTCCTGACATCCCAGAAAACCTTAATCAATGTCAGGTTTACAGCAGCGCAGAGCAGAATCTCTGGTTTATCACTTTAAAACAATGGGATCCTTTATGCAAGGAGATTGTGACTCACTGCCTTGTTTGTCCTAGCTAATGAGAACTAACAGCACTGTCTGTAATGGATGTGCCATGGATATTACTGTGGGAATGTGCCTTCAGGAAGAGATCCAACTATCTTCAACTTTGTAGTCAAAGATTATAGTTATTAAAATAATTTTGGAAACTCGTGTACAAGATGTACTTGAATTGCACTGTGAATAAGTTAATGATTGTTCTGACTTATCATAGCTGTTCTGCACATATGTTCAACATGCAGCTTGTTGGCATTTTGATGCTGTGTATATGTGTGGGGAAAGGGGTGTGAGCAGACCTAGTCCACTGACTCATCTTGATAGATGGATTGAGTCTTATCATCATTGAATCAGAGAAACACTGAGTGGTTCTCCAAAATGAAATAGCTAGAGGGAAAAGACTGAACATACTGCAACAAACCTTCCAGTAAATCAGACCAAGGAAAGGCTCAATTCAAGTGATTGGAAGCTTGCTAGGGATTTCTGCCAAGGTTTGTTACACCATAAACGAAAATCCAACAAAGTAGGAGATGGAAATCTGTAAGACCCTTGATTTCATATTTACTGTGCGGGAAACTGGCAGGAACAACTCACCTGGTATTCAGTGACTGCCTACAAGAAGTTAGCTACTGTTTAGAAAGCATGGCTCTTCCCGGATGTGACAGAGAAGGTATCTTGCCTTTGCAAGGGACACAGTTGTAGAGGAACTTCCTACCTGGTGTAGTCTGGGACATCTGCAAACCCTAAAAGTTAGAGATAAAAATCGCTAGGACTGTGGGGATATAAGTGTATAGGAAAAGAATGAGCCAGGTTTCAGGGTGAGAGGAGTTGGGAAACTTTCGTTCTTCCTCCTCTGTGGAGAATTCCTGCTATCTGATAAAGATCTTGGAGAAGACTAAGGATTGGTGTTGAGTAACAAACACGTGGTCTGTCAGATAAAGGACCAGAGCAGAGTGCATGTGTGGCTTTCTGTTTCCCTGCTCAGCAGGCTGAGATCCAGAGCAGAGATGTAGACTTGACCATTTCCTGCAGGAGCACAGTGTTAAGTAAACCGTCTGGGAAGGGAACAACTTGGTAAGGTTCCTGAACACGGAAGAATTGTAAATGAAACTACACAAAGCAACAACAGTAACAGACATTTGGACACCATCATTGTAATAATTTTGAATACATTTCCTTTTAAGAAAGGCTATGCTGCTGATAGTGTGGCTTACTGACTCATCCAGTGCAAATAACCACTCAATAGGTACAGAAAGAGCATGTGCTTATGACCAAGTGAAGATATACATTTCAGATTATTTTGCATGATGAAATTTTTCTGGAAAGGTCAAGACTACAAAGTATTTAATAGAAAAGGAAAAAAAAGGTAAGATAAAGCAAATAAGTTAATGTACCTGCTTTTCAGTTATTCATAACACTTCTTTTATGTTGTGTTCATTTATGTTATGTAATATCTGTATGTGTCCCTGTATGAACTATAAATTTTTCATCTATGTAAAACAGAGGCTAATATGCTCTGTATGTCATATTAGCCTCTCTGCATGGTGGGGGCAGATCTGTAGCTTATTCCTCACCTTAGATAATAAGAGAAACTTTAAAATATGTCAAAAGCTTCTTTTAAGTTGCAAGTGAAAAATGCAACTGTCACAAACCATGTCAGGGGCTCTTATTGCAGAAATCAGTAGATATAAATATTCAGACATTCAGTGAAATACTGACATGCAAGTGTTCTGTATAGTGACATAGACCAGTTTGGAAACGAAATTTTCACAAAAAAAAAAATCAACAAATGTAAATAAAAAGAAGAGCCATTGAAATCATCAGTGCAAAATCTCAGATTTTCAACCAGAACCTAAATGTTTGGATTCTGAAAAGCAGCTGAAGCACCCGCTGAGGTTTTCACATTTTTAGTCTTCTTTTCCAGCTTAACTCTTAAACTAGAACACACCTCCTCTGATACAACAATGAACTTGCTTTCCCAACAAAAACATCAACATTTTCTATTAAAAATATCATAGGAACACTGACGGGTACATTAATCATAGGCCAAAAGCCATAAATTTCCATTATTGAGAACTAAAGGGGCGTTAGATGCCTAGTGAACCTTTCAGCCGAGATGCAGAGTGGGAACATAAGAAATGGGATGTCTCAGTAGCTTTCCACTCTGTTCCTCCACTACAGAGCTGTATACAGTCTGGCAGTAACATCTCTGTTGTTACTTAGGCTGTCTTAAAACCTAGATGCTAAGACCATTTGATTTCCCCAACCTACCAGGCATAATACAGACATAATCAGTTCCCAGCCTGTGCCCAGCTGCATGAAAATTGAGCACTATGTATATGTGCACCATTTTTGCAAACTATTTTTCCTCTGTATTGTTATAGCCTAGAAAGTTGATATTCAAGAACAGAAAATCACATATAGCTATAATTAGCAGGATTATGAATATTAAGTAAATAACTAAAGCATTCAGAAAATGTTATAGATAATGTGGTTCAGAAAACTCAAAATAAAAAGGAACTTCTCATCTGGTGTGGGAATGAATTTAAAGATTCCCTAAAAGTAGTCCACAACCCAGATGATATTGCCATCAATAAATAACTTTCTGATATCACTATTCACTATCTCAAATGCCCCTTTTTTTAGCCTAGTAGAGAACCCGAAAGCTTATTCTTTGAACTGGACTTGGCACTCTGTACTGAAAGAAACTTACCTATCTGAAGTAGGACAGCTAGGAAAGTCTCAGGAGCAGGGCTGAGGTGCATCACCTTGCTGGGGCTGCCTTTGCATTACAGGACAGTCAGTAAACCAGGTAACCTATGGAACAAGAGGAATGTGTTGACACATATGTTTGGGGGCCTTGTACAGGATGAAGATGTAATCAGCCGTTAAATATTTATAACTAGTATTAATGAGCCATTTAAAGGAGAGGAAACTCTGCATTCCTCTTCTATTCCTCTGTGCTTATTATCCTGTGAAATCTCAGTGGATTTGGGTTGGAAATATTTGCTTGTTAACCTTACGTTTATCACAGACGTGACATAGGTAATCCTAATACCAATTGCAGTCTGCCCCACAGAGTCTGCCCATTACACAGCTTGTCAGCTGCTTTTACAGGTGGCTGTGAGCAGCTCTGCCTGTACTCCCAAATCAAACAAGACTGAGCAGTTGTGTTAGTGGGTCGTCTGAAAAGGCAACAGGCAGTGTCTTATTAAGTGGGTTTAGCACCACACTGTGCAGAGAGACACACGTGTACACAAAGCTCTTTGTCAGTTTGAAACACAGGCAGAATAAGCTCATGACTCTCTGGCAGAGGCTACGCAGACACTGTTTTTACCACCCTCCTTTTTCCCTTGGCAAGCAATGTATTATCCTGCTTGGAAATATAAGGCATACTGAGGTATACATCCTCTATACCGACATGGGCAGAGGAGAGACAAAGCTTTGTCAGACTCCTGGAAAGTGTGCTGTTGAGCATTTGGCGAGCAAATAAGAGCTTCTTCCTTTTCAAGAGTGTTCATTTTCTCTACATATATCACACCCCAGCGCCCTAAATCCGTAGAGGCATGTCGTGCTTGCACAGAGCAAGAGATGCTTGGATTTAGCATGGGACAGGTCATATAATCGAAATTGTGCTTTGCACACTTGAATTCTAATGAAATTTGGCATTGAAGGAGTCTAGAAGTTAAATGTTCCCATGCACTTTTACCAAGCCTTTCTGTTCCTCTGAGAATTTCGTGTTGTAATATATTTTACCTCAGTAAACATTAGATATTTGCCCAAATATTACTGAGCTAGGATGCTGTTAAGAAGGCTTTTGTATTTCTGTTCATAGCCTATTCTGTCTTTTCCAATGGTCGTGAGTTTTTTGGTGATAAAAAATCTAATTGTTGCTACCTACTGTCACCAAACCAGCACAACACCCTTCCTGCTCTTTTTGGTAGCAAGAAGGCACGCAGATGAACTGACAGCCTTAGAGTATTTGTTGCTACCCTAGCAGCTTCCGGGCAGTCATTTGCAGTGCTTCTACACTATTTTCATAGTGCTAATGCATCTATGAATATGATACGAAATTACATTTAAATTAAAATAATTGTCTTTCAGTTCAACTGTCATGTAAAAAGTACCTGAGCCCCTTGATTCAATTGCCTCAGTATGTCAGATTGCCTAAAGCTCATGATCAAACTGCTTTAATTCCCTTTTTTAAAGGTCATGTAAACATGTGTGCTTAGAGAATTAGATGCAAATTCAATTCCCTATTCACAAAGCTTCCTAGTTAAGTTCCCTACCTATCCTTCACATGCAAGCCTACATCTGACAGCGGAATATTGACTTTTGAACTGTGGTCAAAGACATGATTAAACAAAGAAAAAAACTGCACCCTGTATTGTAGACAATACTGATAGAGGGAAGTGAAGCTGTATTTTTTCCAAGTGGTGCTCATTGCATAGGTTAACTAAGTCACTTTTAAACATAGCTGTTCCATTGTTTTATTTGATTTTTTACACTGTGTTTTTATAGGGGTGGTATGTGCTGAAGAGCAATGGATAGATATCTAGGTACTAATGCCTGTATTTTATTGAAAATATTATTGTAATTAAGGATCACTTGAACATCCTTCCTAACAACAAGGTGTGCTGCAATTAAAAAATGGAAATAATGGATATCAGTGTAAAACCATCCCCATTAAAGACTGAATGAAACACACCAAACAATTCAATAGTTCAATAATAATAACAGAGCAAATATTTTGATTCTGGCACTCCAGTTCACCTACAAATAATAGTACCAGTGCTGACTTTCATAATTCTGCAAATAAACTTATTACATTTATGATCTTGTTGTTAGATCTTTCCTTATAAGTAATGAATAATTATCTCCATACAATTATTCAAACCCTTATTACCCTAATTTATCCCACAGGTCTGTGCAGCACAGTACCTTACCTCTGACTGGGGCTGGTGATGGAAAGACACAATACAGCACAGTGTCAGCTTTCCCCAGATATCTACTTGCATTTTCCTCAACATAGCTGGTCTGAAATAATCCTGCACTCATTGTTTAGAACTTTTTAGCCGTGTCAGGCCCAAAATCTGAAGATGCTAAGTCCCAGAAAGTCAGCAGGTTTGTGTAATAATTAGATTTTTCAGACAACGAGATCTCAAATTCTGTTTGCCTCTAGGCTTTCAACCTCTGGACTGCGCATTTTCAAGAGTTTTCAAACACCAGGACAACAAAAACATCTTTCAAGAATGTGAAAATCTCAGATGGAAACATACAAATAAACAAACTACAAAGCCACAGGTCACTCACTCTTGTTGTCATGTCCAGTAAACCGCTAGATACAAGAAAAGCTGTGGGATTGTGTAGAGCAGACAATTTTTAAGAAGTACTTTGATGCTTATCACATGCAGTATTTTTTCCAGGCGTATCACCCAGCAGACAAACCTTGCTGTGGGAAGATCCACAGTTCTTGTTAAGTCTCAAGATTTCTCAAACTGCATGAAGATAAAGCACTGTTAGAAAGGAAAAGAGAAATTTCTTGGTACAGTATGATTTGCTAACTGTCGTGACAGGTTGGAATGATGAGGAAAAAGTAGACAGCAAAATATTTCTAGTGAAAGGGGCTGGCATACATGCAAATTCATCATTCTTATCAATAAACCGTTCCCTGCAGACTCTCCTGGTATGCTTAGCAAAGATAAGGCATACAGCTACCTATTGGGTTCAGCATTAAATGAACCACCACTCCCAACCTCAGGTCAGGACAAGACAAGTAGCAGCCTTGAGGTTTCCACTGGAGTGCTGATATCTGCATTTCTTCCTTTCAGAAACAAATGGATGACAATATTGTCCATCAGATTTCTTAAAAAAAGAATAAAAAAATAAAATGAACTAGTAACTGGAATAAAAGACTGTAGGGAATTAGACCTAACATTTAGCCCATCTGAATAGTTAATATCTTCTGCTAAAACAAAATATTTCAAACCTTGAAACACTTATGTTTTCTCACCTGCAAAGTTTAAAATAATTAGTCAAGAAGCTCTCTGGACAACTAGAGTTTATTTTCTTTATCAAGTCTTCAGAAAGAGAAAAATATTTCAAAGAATTGCTGAATTGTTAAAGCAATCATAGTATTTAAAGAAAATGGCCCACCAGGAAATGATGTATCAGTTATTCTGATACTAATCTTAGGGAAAAAAACACAGACACACACGAACAAAAAGCAAAGAGAGCCAGACAAATTCAGCACTCTATCAACAGGGAATTACATGCTAAAAATAAGGCTATATCATTGTAATTTTAGAGAAAGCACTTCTTGTCAAATTATCTTCTAGAGGTTTTTTTTACAAGATTATAGGTCTGGTTGACAAAGGTAACTGTGTTGTTACAGTGTAACTAAATTTCACTAAGGCATTTGACATATTGCACATGAGGTTGTGTTTTAAAATCCTGCATTAACGTAATTAATAGAACACAGGTTACATGATGTATAAGCCACTTGACTGATAGCATTCAAAATGTATGCATTCATGGAAAGGTATTAATTATCCGGGCCATTAATAACAAGACACTGAAAGATTCTAGGTCCTAAGCAATTTTAAATCCTTGTTTGAAGATAATCTGAACACTGCATGCAGTTTGCAGGGGACAAAATACTGATGCTGTGAAAAGCAATCAAGAGTCAGGTGTTACAGAGTGCACTGAATCACCTGGATAGGTGACCTGAATTCAGTGCAGGAGTTTGAACACACAGATGTCGTGAACAGGGAGCAAAAGTGTGTTGCAGAGCGGAGCTGCCAGCCCATGCCCCCAGGGAAAAGGATCCATGCATCTCTGGAAGCATAAAAAAACTCATCCAAAATGCATGCAGAGGAAACCTAATCTTTGACATTGGGCAAAGTGACATAAGGTTATACGGATGCGAAGGTGTTGCCAGAGTAAGCCCTGGAGAAGTGAGTGAAGAATAGGGCTGAGTGGATTAGTTGTATCCTGTAAGGAGATCTGGGGGGGCAGAGCACCTGTAGGAAGAATAGATTAGAGAGGGAGCAGTGAGGTGAGGAAGAGGGCACTACTGAAATGCGGCTCCTGGTGTCAACCCAACCCTTTCCATAACCCTCAAGCCCATTCCCCATCCTTTAGCTGCCTGGCCATGGCTACTCACAACTGGCTCCCTTCCCACAGCTGCCCTCAGCTCCTCACCCTGCAGCAACTGGTGCAGACAAGAGGGGGCTGGCAGCCACCACTGGAGCATCAGCTTTCCCCTCTCTAAGAACCTTCTAGGGGAAACAAATAACATAGATCCTATGGCTAGACATGAAATGGTACTAGTGGTCTTTTCTGGCTTCAGAACTCATGATTCACCCCACACTGCCTGTTCTAATTGTATTTGGTGTTTCCCAGGGAAAAAGAATGAGAATCACTAAAAGCACACAGGAATGTGTTGCCAATAGGTAGGTAGCAATGCTATTTATTAGTTATTTGCAATGGCCAGTATCTCCACGCTCTCTATGACAGTGAAAGTCATGATAGTACTGTGTATTTCACACTGGCAGCACATAAATTAAAATTAGAACAATACAGCGAAGATTAACATGGCCCCTGCACAAGGATGATGCACAGATTCATGAAGCATTACAAAATTTTTTGAGTCAGCAGTGTGCCAACAGCACTAGGAAATTGATTGCCCCTCTGCACTGGGCAGTGATGAGGTTGTGCCTGGAGTCCTCTGTACTGTTTTGGGCCCTTTGACACAAGAAGAACATTGAGGTTTTGGAGTCAGTCCAGAGAAGGGCAATGAAGCTGCTGAAGGTTCTAGAATAAGTCCTATGAGGGATGGCTGAGGGAGCTGGGGGTGTTTAGTCTGGAAAAAGGGAGGCTCGAGGGAGTTCTTACCACTCCAATCTACAACTCTGAAAAGGAGACTGTAGCAAGGTGGAGGTCAGCCTCTATTCTTAGGTAACGAGTAACAGGACAAGAGGAAGTGACCTCAAGTTGCACTGGGGGCATTCAGGTTGGACAACAGGAATAATTTCTTCACTGAAAGGGTTGTCAAGCATGCGAACGAGCTCCCTGGGGAAGTGGTAGTGTCGCTATCCCTGGAAGTGTCCAAGAAATGACTGGATGTGGCACTCACTGTGCTGTGGTTTAGTTGGCATGATGGTGTTCAGTGGAAGACCGGACTCAGTGACCTTGGAGATCTTTTCCAATCCTAAAGGTTCTATAATTTTATCATCCACTTAGTTTAAGACTTTATATATCCAGAAGAATTTCAGGTTAGCATTCTTTTTATACATTAAAGTATTTGTCCAACAGCTGATAGTTAAAAACCCCGGACCCAAAAGCCTTTAGAAGAATTTCATTTTGTGCACAGACCAATTAGTTCATTGCTCCATGCTAAACCAAATCCTCAGCCTGTTAGTTTTCAAAATCTGAACTTCGACATAATTTTATTAATAACCAGTACCTTCATAATGGGCCAAATTAAGTCAAAATCCTTTGTGCAAGAGGACATAAAGTTTGGATTTTAAAAGTCCACGTGAGACTTGAATTTTTTGGTTAGAATCCAATACTAATTAAAATTATACAAAATCCAACAGACCTTTGATAATTACATCAAAAGTTCACATTCATTTGATGTGGATTGTCTATATTTCATTGTTACTCTCTTTAAAGATTATTTATGTACAAAGAGTAAGGAAAGAGTATTAATATTTAAAAAGTGGAACTGTAAGGGCAAACACTGATTCAGCATATGTTTTAATTTATTAAATGTTTGTTTTATTCTGCTCAAAATCATGACTTGAGACATTATTTTTTGCATAAAGAGAGATCTACAAAGATTCTTAGTAAAATATATTTCTAGTGGAAGAAGAAGTTTAGCTTGTTTACTGGGGACTGGATTCAAAAGCATTTGCTTAAGAAGCTGGGCATTAAGGAACCACATCAGTCATATTTTCATTCCAAATTTGCCATTAGTTTACTGAGAAAAATTCCTCCAGAGGAAAAAATCTGATTTCATAGAAGATCACACACACCAGCCCTAACAATCTGAGATGCTGTACTGAAAGTTGTCAGGAAATTCAGCATATTTTATGCAACTGTATGCAAAGTACTTTCCTCACAGCTGAGTACATGGAAAACACAGCAGTATTATAAAAGGGAGAGATTACCGAAGATGTCTAGACATGGAGAAAGTATGACCTCAGTCAGAACACTCTGGTATTTACTTTTCCTTTCTAGAGAGAGATATACAGTATTTCATGATTTCAGTATGCAAGGCAACAAGGTTTCTGAGCAGTTCGGCAAGAATCCTCAATAGACTGTGGGCTGGGAAAAATTAAAAGTAAAGGATCTGAATGAAAATCATCACTGGGAGAAAAACAGGAGGCAGATATTTTTCATTCCATCATGCAGATGGTGTTGATTGCATTTTAAAGGTCTCCATATAAAAAAAAAAAACAACAAGACAAAACAAAACAAAAACATCAACCAACAAAAAAAAAACAACCAACAAACAAAAAAGAAACAACACAATAAAAACAACTGCAAAACTCCACCAAAATTGAGAAGTTCCAGTTATTTAGGAAGCATTTAAATGGCAGTTGGCTGTGTAGCCTTACTGCAATCTATATAGCAATGTTTTCCCAAACATTCTCATTCCTCTACTCTGCTCTCATAAGACCCCACCTGGAGTACTACATCAAGATCTAGGATCCCCACAAAGGAAGGACATGTTGCAGCAAGTCCAGAGGAGGGTCACAAAGATTAATAGAGGGCTAGAGCACCGATCCTGTGAAGACAAGCTGAGATACTTGGGGTTGTTCAGCCTGTAGAAGAGAAGACTCCAGCAAGACCTTATAGCAGCTTTCCAGTACGTCAAGGGACTACAGGAGAGCAGGAGAAGAACTTTTGACAAGGACATGTAGTGATAGAACAAGGGGCAACGGCTTTAGACTGAAAGAGAGTGGGTTTAGATTGGACATAAGGAAGAAATTCTTCAATGAGAGAATGGTGAGGCACTGGAACTAGTTGTTCAGAGATGCTGTGGATGCCCCATCCCTAGAAGTGTTCAAGATCAGGTTGGATGGGACTTTGAACAACCTGGCCTAGTGCAAGGTGTTCCTGCCCATGGCAGGGGGATTGGAACTGGGTGATCCTTTAGATTCCTTCCAGCCCAAACCATTATATGATTCCATATTGTCATGATATATACGTAACGATTTTTTAGTCTTCAGTGCAGGGTCCCAGTCTTCCTTCCTGACATATTTAAATCTCTTGCTATATTCAATTAGTTCACATATTTTTATTGGTAGTCCTTAAAATATTAGCTTATTACACAGATAGGGACTATGACTGTTGCTCTGCTGCTTTGAAGTCTAAGGATAGCATTGAGAGACATCTACTGACAGACACATAGACACTTGTTTTTGCATAGGAAATTATCTGCAAACATTCTTAGTTAAATTTATTTCTAAAGAAAAGTAGTACATTTAGTTTGCTTGCTGATCCCTTAACAGTGTGTAACAGCTCAGTTCAGTACATTGCTCCCATCAGTTGTGCTTGTGGTTTTGTGTGCTGAGCCCACATGCAAAAGGAGCATCCCAAACTGTGAGTTAGGTAGGAAGAAATGCAAAATTACTGACTGACTATCCTTGCAATATGCAACATATGTAACCAAGCAACACAGAAAAGCTCTGTGTATTTTCTGTATTGCAATCTCTTGTCCACTCAAGCTAACCCAGCTGCATGAAGTAGTCTGGCTGTAGAAGCTTCAGGTAACCCTGAGGTTAACTCAGAGGAGTGAATTCCCTTGTGCTGCTGCAGAATTATTCCTGGTGCCTGAACTGCTCAGTTATCTCTACATTATGCACTTACCAACAGTAAACACGCCCACAGTGTCAAAGACTGTAGAAGAACCTGTCTTGGTTCTACTTGGGCAACAATTGTTTTGTTTTTAATCCCACAATGTTTTTGTTTTGATCACAGACCTAGAACTTCTCCAAGGAACAGGGGAAGAGGCCTATAAAACTTTGTTTACAATACAGTTCCATTCAATATTCCATCCTGACTGAGTCCTAAATTCAGACTGTGTTATTAGTGAGGTAAGGACACTGGTGGGGGAAAAATTATTGAATGTATACAGGTAATTAAAGCCTGCATAATTGTTTACACAAAGGGCTGGTGGAGGCAAGAACGCAGGCTAATGTTCTTTTAATGTGTTATCTTCAAATGTAGTGCCTTGAGGGGTTATGTGTGTCTATATAAACAAAGCAAAAGCCAGAAATGCCAAAGTATGGTCAATACTGAACTCCTTAAGGTGGCGGAAGACAAGTAGTGAAAAGTTTGTTTTCATGTGTGATTACCAGAAGCCACAGCAGATTTTGGCAGGGGAAAGCTATCAGAGAAGTCCTCTTGGCTGCAGAATACAAGATCTGTAAGGAGCTCTCTAGAAGTAGAGAAGGGTTATTAAAAAGACGTCACTTCCAGGTTGTGACAAATTTCTTGGCACAAACTAAAGGTGACTTTTCAGAGGTTTGCAACCAGTTTGATAAGATTTTCAGAAGGATATCATTAAGCATCTCTTCAGCACTGAGGCTAAGCTTTTCTCAACCAGCAGATTCTTGAGCCAGACCTTAAATGTGCCAAAACTTGAGTAGCTGGTAGTTTACACTTTAATAATCAGCAAAGCAATATAACCTCTTAATCACAGTCCCAAAGATGGCTGAATTTTTCCAGGAGAAAACTTCATCTGCATGCCAGACATCTGAAATGAAAAACTCCACCCTAAAAGCTACAAAGCTAGCTGAAAGCAAGCAGTTCATAATTAGAATGCTTATCACCCAACACAGCAAAATAACCTTATTGGAAAGCCAGTTCAGTGAAACTGTATTTTTTTTTAGTGTAAAGCAACAATTTTGATAGCAATCTAGTCAGGAAAATGTGTCATCTCAGGATGCTAATCAGTATGTATCTGCGAAAGAAAAAAGTATTAAACCCCTCTTTTAGACCAAGCCATAGTTAAGCAAGTCTGACATTTTTATTGGGTAAGGTTTTGTGTAGAGGGGTTTGCAATTTTATTTTTAAATCTAAATTTCAGCTCAAAGTGTAAAGGAGTATTTAAAGGGCAATTTCAAAAAATCCGAAAGATCAGTGCCTAGCATCTTGATCTGGGAAATATTTAAAAACTAACTAGTAACAATTCTGCTCATTCAAGTTCATGTAATTCATTTATTTGTTGCTATGAAAATAAGAACTGATGAGAACAACATAGGTTCTCAAAAAATAGTAATGAGGGAAGCTATTAATATCTGCCTCAAATATATATATTTATCTTTAATATTAGTGTGATTAATATTAGTGTGATTTCCATTTGTGCATGATAAAAGGATTAACATTCAAATTCTAAAGGTTAACTCTAGACATGGCTTCTCTTCTTATGCTTGCAAATAGCTGTGGCAATGATTTCGTAGAGCGTGTTATTTGATAACACACACACATTTAACTATCAGATTAACAGGTATATTAATGTATGTAGATGTTGACATATCCACATTTGCACCCATAATTACTTGCAGATGTGGACTATGGGCATAAAAATGGCCATATTTTAGATACTACTCCTCAAGTCTACAGCATATTTTTATTCTTAAGTAATTTAGGCATGAGATTTCTTTAAAACTCTCAGATTCCAGCTAGGTGTGTGGCCCTAAATCAGGCAGGTGCTTTTTTGAAATTTCACCTTGAAAGCATACTTGGAGTTGTCACTTTTTGAATGTACACAAGAATTCCATCTTCCTTTTCAAATTAACACGTCTCAGCCTTTGACTTTTTTAGCTACAGGAAAGTTATTTTGAGACGTTTCTTCCTGCACTTAGAGGTTTTTCTCGTCTTACTTTGCCCCCCTTGAAGCTCTTCAGCTCTTCTGTCTAATCACAAAGTGTTCTTCATGGTGCTCTGGTGACATGCAAAGCAAGAACAAGCAAACAAAAGCTGTTTGGGTACATCATCATATTTCTTATGAAACAGGGAGAAAAAACAGAGAAGTAGCTCATTTATTTCAATACAGGAAGAAACCCAAGAATATGGAGAGAAGCAGGAAGGTAAAAACCTTCCAAATTCTGGCCTGCACATTAGGATCAAAGAGAAGGTCCATTGCAGAAAAGACAACAGAGTAACGGTGACAGTGCTTACAACTGCTGCAATGCTTTCACAATGCTGCTGAACCATATTTAACACCAAGATGATGGTGATTTTATGGTCCCATGGAATGGCAAGGAGACATTCTACAATCACAAATAAATCTGCTTCTTCATACAATGGTAGTCCATTCTATTTCTAACAGATCTCTGACTCCTAGAGAGTCGGTCTAATCATCTCTGTTTGAGAGATGGGGTGCCTAAAAATGTTCATCGTGCCTCTGAAAATATGCCATCTTTCACTCTGGTGCTGCCCTTACTAGAATTACCATTGGAAATCTCAGGAGCTCCTTGGGAAAGCCAACAGTGTCTGCCTGTGGCCACCACTTAACGTGACTTCTGTGTACAGCTCTAAAGCCTCAGATGCCAGATGAAAATAACCAATATTCAGTGATAACTCCTAAATGTCTCTTAGACTATCTACTGTAATTTCTGCCCTTCATATTTTCATCCATTCTGCTTGCCTTATAACAACAAACCCAAACAGATTTGGTCTGCACCTAATCAGCCACCAAATGATAGAACTTAACAGAGCCACATGGGCCACAGGTTAACTCAGAAAGCTGTTTTCCTAAATGTGCCACAGGAGTTGTACGCAATACGATAGATGATGCCAAAGGACACGGGTGTCATTATTCGTCTCCCTTCTTTCCCATCATCACTGTACTGGAATGTCTGAGAGCCTGATTTCTTTTTGTAGTATGGGGTAAAGTTAGGGGCACTTTTCATAACAAATGAATATGGAATCATGATATAAGGCACTTTGTCATAATGCCAATGCTTATTATGAGAGACATAGCTTCGGGTCGTAAGATTTTCTTCTATTGTGCAGCCTGAAAAGGCCCCAGAAGTGCTGCAGAGAAACATATCAAGGAATTTATCTCCAGTTTTTACCTGATAATCAAAGTTAGGATAGTGTCCTCAATAGCACCTGAGTTTCTGTGCTGTAAAACTTCTGTTACAGCCAGAATCAAAGTAGAAAACTTTTTTGACCGACAATGGTCTAAGAAGATAGTAAAGCTAAATGAACCCTGGAACTGTCCTAACAGTCACTGAAACCTCTCCTCTGCATAGGTGGCAGATGACATTCTCTGTGTCCCATTCAGTACAACAAACAGAAAGAAGAGAGATATAAAAAAAGCTAAAAATGAAAACCAAAATACTTTAGCACTGAAAGAAAAGATAAAAGCAAGATAAAGCAAAGTGCAAATGTTAGATGTTAGTCATCTTGCTTACCACACCGTTGAAGATGTTGAGACATTATGTTGATAAGTGTAGTAAAAGAATCCATCTAGAACAAGGGTGGACTTGTCCATGCAATTTTGGTGTTTCTACACTCAATGCACTTGCACTTTCTAACATTGCAATTAGTTATTTCATTGGTATGTTGTGAAACTAACAAATCCTTATACATTATTTTGTGTTCCTCTGAGAGAGCGAGGATTTTCAGGTACACCCATTTGAGAAAAAAACACGTTATAAAGATAAAAGTACTAAAGAACAGCACTTTCAAATAGACCATAAATATTCAAGGAAACTCGGGAAAAAAAAATAAAAAGGAAGTTGGAGCTCTAAATGCAGTGTGCGATGCTAAAGAAACAGGAAGAGTATAGTAATGTAATAACATGTTTGGCTTAGGATCATTTTGTGGAAGGATGGTAAAATAAGTCTTCTAGAATCAGAAAATAATATAAAACCAGAACTTAAGTACTTTCTCTTAGACTCATTATGAATTACGATTTTGTATAAAAGCGGGTCATAGAAAATGAAGGCAAATCAAGCCAATAGAAACTGATTCCACTTAAGATAAAATGGTAAAAAAATCAGGTATTCAAATAAGCATTTACAATTCAAAAGGTTAAGTTTCGATGAACTAATAGAAATGTTTAATGAAGTCCATTAAGATGAGAATGCCAAGGGATTTAGTCATGGAAGAACACTGGAATTTCAAAGTCAAAAGTATTGAATCTTACAGAACATTTTACCTTAAACTAGAGAAAATAATGAAAGAACGCTCAAATGACTTAAAAGAATAACCACCCCAAGAAGATTGTTAGAAATAAGTACGAGTGACCTAAGAAAAGGATTTGTCAGGAAAAAAAGCCATGAATCAAGAAACAAAAGATGAAACTTTAACTTGTCAAAATAGAATCTAAGTTTGGCCTTGAAGAAGATGTTGAACCATATGGTATTTCCTTTATGAGCCATCATAAATTGAAACTAAAAGGCGCAAGGAGAGGAGTAGGGCAGTTTTGCAGTCAAGGAAAAACAGAGATTAAAGATAATCTAGGTGTGGCCAAAAATGAAACAAATTTTGCCTCAGGTTTCAAAAAGGACAATTATGTTGATTTGGGAGGAAAAGGAGAATGTTTCATGGCGACTTTCATTCACACACTTTTGTTATCTCAACTGTGGTGGAAACAGAAATCATGAGGCTTAATGAACTAAAATCATGAGGATTAGGTGGTCTACCTTTCAGGATTTATGAGAACACACCTTTCAATCAGACACCAAATACTGTGCCTACGGTTAAAAGGAGAGAAACTAATCAGGCATCTGTAAGCCTGTAACTCTGTACATTGCTTTAGGACAGATTTTGAAGGAAAATATATTTAAAGACAATTTAATAGGATGTAAAACAACATGGATTTAATCAAACGTAGATCATCCTAGACAGAGTTTCTAGACAAAGGAAGTGCACTGTCTTTCATATATCAAGACTTCAGGAAATGGTGCCAACTGAAGCTTGCAATTTAAAATCAAAGAAAGGAATGAAGAATATGTGATGTCGAGTATGAAACTGTCAGGCAATATTGGTAGAAGAACTGGAGATGAGTTACTAGTAGAGTTCTTCAAGACAGTATTGAAACAGGTGAAGATTAGTAGTTTAATGTCTGTTTTTCACTCAGGA
Organism: Anabacerthia variegaticeps; assembly: GCA_035583185.1. Lineage (NCBI taxonomy): Eukaryota > Metazoa > Chordata > Aves > Passeriformes > Furnariidae > Anabacerthia > Anabacerthia variegaticeps. Next base: position 136,245,380 of record JAWWEW010000078.1, read on the forward strand.
AGCAAGAGAGATAAATACCAATTTTCTTGTATCTCTCAACTTGTTTTTTTATCAGTAGAGAACAACTAGGATATCATATAAAAAAGCAATATGTTCTTGAGGAGTGACAGGACAGCAGCTCATAAATTTTCTGCTCTAAGGTGAGAGCTCATCAGCTGAGAAAGATGTAAACCAACCTGAATGGACAATTTAATTTAAGAATCATATGGGCAGCCCGTATAATGGAGGCACCCACACTCCATGGTTGTATTAGATCTATTTCTAGAAAAGTTTGGGTACTGTATGAGGTCCTGAAATACTTTCAAATTTCTTGCTATACATGTTCAAGAATTAGTAATTAAAACTTAAATAACTGCAGAGAAGAGGTACTAAAAGACCAAACTGGTGGGACCCATGCTGACTGAAAGAGCACTGCCAGCTTAAGAGAAATAAGACTGAAAGAAGACGCACTTTATATCTGTGAGTATAGATAGGTTAAACATCAGGAAGTACTAGATTCTTAAGGATAGTGGCTTTTGTGAAAGTTAATACAATGGAAATAAACTGGCAAAGAATAAATTTTACCTGTAACTTAATGGCAGGTTTCTAGTGACAGAGAAAACAAAACTACTAACTTTGTGTTTTAAACAAGAACTTCACCATTTTCATGCAATGACTGAACTCCATAATTCTTGCTACTTCTGTTTTCTTAAATGAGCATAAGCATGTTAAGTATTGTAATTCACAGGTCTGAAAGCCTAGTATCACCTAGTCCAAACTTGAGAATGACACATTTCTTGTTTACACACGTACCCCTCTGGAGGCTTTTACAGCAAAAATATTTATCATGGGAACTACGTCTGGTGCAGTGAAAACACTGACTTTATTTTTTCTTCTTCCTGGCTGAGCATCACACAGAGGAACTACTTGTATGACTTTTACTAATGCATGTCTTCTTAAATCTTAAAACCTAAAGTTCACGTGATTGTCTAAAAATCACTGGGTTTGTACAGAAATTTCACAGGCTGAAACTCTGTAAAAGTAAACTTTCAGGAAGAAGGACCTGTGATCTGCCCAGAATTTTCAAAAAAACTAAACAAGCTAACTATTTCTTGAAAGAAAGAAAGAAAGGAAAAGAAAGAGAAAGAAAGAAGGAAAGAAAGAAGGAAAGAAAGAAAGAAAGAAAGAAAGAAAGAAAGAAAGAAAGAAAGAAAGAAA